>CM038673.1:781736388-782336388 GCA_021605145.1 Aegilops bicornis
TCAAAGCAATGAGAATTTCCATTGATGAGTGCAAGGAAAGAACCGCTAGATTGCATGCTAAGAAAGATTGCTTTGTAAAGGCGTGTTCTTCTAGTTTCCATAAAAATAATGATTAAGATCTTAAAGTTATTGATGTGTCTCCTATTAGATCTTTGTTTTGCAATATGAATCTTGATAATAATGGGACTGGAGATGAGTCAACTTTAGTTAGAAGGCGTCCCAAGAATTCAGAGTTTTAGATCTTGATGCTAAATTTGGTAAAAGTGGGATAGGAGAGGTCATGACTTTAAATAGTATTGAACCCACTATCTCGGATTTCAAGGAATTTGATTATGATAATTGTTCTTTAGAAGGTTGTATTTCCTTGTTGCAATCCGTTGTTAATTCTCCTCATGCTTATAGTCAAAATAAAGCTTTTACCAAACATATTGTTGATGCCTTGATGCAATCTTATGATGAAAAACTTAATTTGGAAGTTTCTATACCTAGAAAACTTAATGATGAGTGGGAACCTACTATAAAGATTAGAATTAAAGATCATGAGTGTTTTGCTTTGTGCGATTTGGGTGCTAGTGTTTCCACGATTCCGAAAACTTTATGTGATATTCTAGATTTCCATGATCTTGATGATTGCTCTTTAAATTTGCACATTGCGGATTCCACCATTAAAAAGCCAATGGGAAGGATCAATGATGTTCACATTGTCGCAAATAGAAATTTGGTGCCCGTAGATTTTATCGTTCTTGATATAGATTGCAATCTTTCTTGCCCTATTATTCTTGGTAGACCTTTCCTTAGAACAATTGGTGCGATTATTGATATGAAGGAAGGGAATATTAGATTCCAATTTCCATTAAAGAAAGGCATGGAGCACTTTCCAAGAAATAAAGTCAAATTATCTTATGAATCTATCATGTGAGCTACTTATGAATTGAGTGCCAAAGACGGCACTACTTAGATCTATCTTCGCTTTTATGCCTAGCTAGGGGCGTTAAACAATAGCGCTAGTTGGGAGGCAACCCAATTTTATTTGTGTTTTTTGTTTTTGTTTCTGTTTAGCAATAAATTTTGCATCTACCTTCTGTTTAGATGAGTTTTTATCTTTTAATTAGTGTTTGTGCCAAGTAGAACCTATAGGATAACCTATGATGATAGTTGATTTAATTCTGCTGAAAATCAGAAACTTTGCGCGCACGAAATTAGTTTTGTTAAATCACAGAAACGTGATTTTGTGTTTATTCTTTTTGCTGCTGATAAATAGACAAATTTTCCAGGACTTCCTATTTTGGTAGGATTTTTAGAGTTCCATAAGTTTGCGTTAGTTACAGATTACTACAGACTGTTCTGCTTTTGACAGATTCTGTTTTTCGTGTGTTGTTTGCTTATTTTGATGGATCTATGGCTAGTAAAATGGTTTATAAACCATAGAGAAGTTGGAATACAGTAGGTTTAACACCAAAATAAATAAAGAATGAGTTCATTACAGTACCTTATGTGGTGGTTTTGTTTTCTTTCACTAACGGAGCTTATACGATTTCCTGTTGAGTTTTGTGCTGTGAAGTTTTCATGTTTTGGGTAAAGCTTTAATGGACTATGGAATAAGGAGTGGCAAGAGCCTAAGCTTGAGGATGCCCAAGGCACCCCAAGATATTCAAGAATAGCCAAAAGCCTAAGCTTGGGGATGCCCCGGAAGGCATCCTCTCTTTCGTCTTCGTTCATTGGTAACTTTACTTGGAGCTATATTTTTATTTGCCACATGATATGTGTTTTGCTTGGAGCGTCGTGTATTATATTAGTCTTTGCTTTTTAGTTTACCACAATCATCCTTGCTGTACACAACTTTTGGGAGAACCCACTTGATTAGAATTTGCTAGAATACTCTATGTGCTTCACTTATATCTTTTGAGCTTGATAGTTTTTGCTCTAGTGCCTCACTTATATCTTTTAGAGCACGGCGGTGGCTTAATTTTTGAAGAAATTGCTAGCCTCTCATGCTTCACTTATATTATTTTGAGAGTCTTTTAGAACAGCATGGTATTTGCTATGGTTATAAAATTGGTCCTAGAATGGTAGGCATTAAAGTTGGGTATAATAAAAACTATCATAGAAAGTGCATAAAACACTAGGATCAATTTGATGCGTGATAATTGTTTTGAGATATAGAGGTGGTAATGTTAGAGTCATGCTAGTGGATAATCATGAAATTGAGAAATACTTGTGTTGAAGTTGGCAAGTCTCTTAGCATGCATGTATGGTAAAAGTTGTGCGAAAAATTTGTTGCATGAGGTGCTCTTTTGATTGACTTCCTTATGAGTGGCAATCGGGGACGAGCGATGGTCTTTTCCTACCAATCTATCCCTCTAGGGGCATGCGTAGTAGTACTTTGCTTTGAGGGCTAAGTAGACTTTTGCAATAAGTATATGAGTTCTTTATGACTAATGTGAGTCCATGGATATACGCACACTCACCCTTCCACTTTGCTAGCCTCTATTGTGCCGCGCAACTTTCGCCGGTATCATGCACCCATTATTTACCTTCCTCAAAACAGCCACCATACCTACCTATTATGGCATTTCCATAGCCATTCCGAGATATATTGCCATGCAACTTTCCACCGTTCCGTTTATTATGACACACTTCATCATTGTCATATTGCTCTTTGCATGATCATGTAGTTGACATCGTATTTGTGGCAAGGCCACCTTTATAATTTTCATACATGTCACTCTTGATTCATTGCATATCCCGGCACACCGCCGGAGGCATTCATATAGAGTCATATCTTGTTCTAGCTTTGAGTTGTAATTCTTGAGATGATAAAAGTGTGATGATCTTCATTATTAGAGCATTTTCTCAGTGAGGAAAGGATGATGAAGACTATGATTCCCCCACAAGTCGGGATGAGACTTCGGACTTTAAAAAAAAGAAGGAAAAAAAGGAGAAAGGCCAAAAAAAAAAGAAAGGCCAACGAAAAAAAATAAAAAGAAAGAAGGAAATAAAGAGAAAAAGAAAAAATAAAAATGAGAGAAAAAGAGAGAAGGGACAATGCTACTATCTCTTTTTCCACACTTGTGCTTCAAAGTAGCACCATGATCTTCATGATAGAGAGTCTCCTATGTTGTCACTTCCATATACTAAGTGGGAATTTTTCATTATAGAACTTGGCTTGTATATTCCAATGATGGGCTTCCTCAAAATGCCGTAGGTCTTTGTGAGCAAGCGAGTTGGATGCACACCCACTTAGTTTCTTTTGTTGAGCTTTCATATATTTATAGCTCTAGTGCATCCGCTGCATCACAATCCCTACTCACTCACATTGATATCTATTGATGGGCATCTCCATAGCCCGTTCATACGCGTAGTTGATGTGAGATTATCTTCTCTCTCTTTTTGTCCTCACAACCACCACCTTATACCACCATAGTGCTATGTCCATGGCTTGCGCTCATGTATTGCGTAAGAGTTGAAAAAGCTGAAGCGCGTTAAAAAGTATGAACCAATTGCTCGGCTCGTAATCGGGGTTGTTCATGATGGGAGTATGTTGTGTAATGAAAATGAAGCATGGCCTAACTATATGATTTTGTAGGGATAAGCTTTTTTGGCTATGCTATTATTTTGATAGGACATGATTATTTGTTAGTATGCTTCGAAGCATTATTATTTTTATGTTTTATAAGCTTTTAACTTGAATCATTTGGATCTGAACAATCGTGCCACAATAAAGAAAATTACATTGAGAATTATGCTAGGTAGCATTCCACATCAAAAATTCTGTTTTTATCATTTACCTACTCGAGGACGAGCAGGAATTAAGCTTGGGGATGCTTGATACGTCTCCAACGTATCTATAAACTTTTATTGTTCCATGCTATTATATTACCCCTTTTGGATGTTTATGGGCTTTATTTTACACATTTATATCATTTTTGGGACTAACCTACTAACCGAAGGCCCAGCCCGTATTGCTATTTTTTTGCCTATTTCAGTGTTTCGAAGAAAAGTAATATCAAACGGAGTCCAAACGGAATGAAACCTTCGGGAGCGTGATGTTTGAAACGAACGTGATCCAGAGGACTTGGAGTGCAAGTCAAGAAGCTTTGAGGCGGCCAGGAGGAGGGAGGCGCGTCCACCCCCTCTGGGCGCGCCCCTATCTCCTGGGCCCCACAGGCGGCAACCGATGTACTTCTTCCTCCTATATATACCTACGTACCCCGAAAACATCTAGGGAGCCAACGAAACACAATTTCCACCATCGTAACCTTCTGTATCCGCGAGATCCCATCTTGGAGCCTTTCACGGTGCTCACGGAGGGGAATCGACCACGGAGGGCTTCTACATCAACACCATAGCCCGGTCCGATGAGTTGTGAGTAGTTTACCACAAACCTTCGGGTCCATAGTTATTAGCTAGATGGCTTCTTCTCTCTTTTTGGATCTCAATACAATGTTCTCCCCCTCTCTTGTGGAGATCTATTCGATGTAAACTCTTTTTGCGGTGTGTTTGTCGAGGTCCGATGATTTGTGGGTTCATGATCAAGTTTATCTATGAGAAATTTTTGAATCTCCTCTGAATTCTTTTATGTATGATTGAGTTATCTTTGCAAGTCTCTTCGAATTATCAGTTTTGTTTGGTCTACTAGATTGATCTTTCTTGCCATGGGAGAAGTGCTTAGCTTTGGGTTCAATCTTGCGGTGTCCTTACCCAAAGGATGTTAGGGGCATCAAGGCTAGTATTTTATTGTTGCCATCGAGGATAAAAATATGGGGTTTATATCATATTGCTTGAGTTTATCCCTCTACATCATGTCATCTTTCTTAATGCGTTACTTTGTTCTTATGAACTTAATACTCTAGATGCAGGCAGGAGTCGGTCGATGTGTGGAGTAATAGTAGTAGATGCAGGCAGGAGTCGGTCTACTTGTTACGGACGTGATGCCTATATACATGATCATGCCTAGATAATCTCATAATTATTCACTTTTCTATCAATTGCTCGACATTAATTTGTTCACCCACCGTAATACTTATGCTATCTTGAGAGAAGCCACTAGTGAAACCTATGGCCCCTGGGTCTATCTCTTATCATATAAGCTTTGAATCTACTTTTATTTGCATCTTTACTTTTTGCATATATATTATAAAATACCAAACATATATTTATCTTATCATACTATCTCTATCAGATCTCACTTTCGCAAGTCGCCGTGAACGGATTGACAACCCCTTTATTGCATTGGTTGCGAGTTCTTTGTTTGTTTGTGTAGGTGCATGGGACTTTTGAGGAGCCTCCTACTGGATTGATACCTTGGTTCTCAAAAACTAAGGGAAATTCTTACGCTACTATTGCTGCATCACCCTTTCCTCTTCAAGGAAAACCTACGCAAGCTCAAGACGCAGCAGCCAGAAGGAAGCATCTCGAAGGGCCATGAAAATGAGGAGGTCATTGAGTTTTGTATTGACTTTATTCCTGACCTTAAGCTGATTGGTGTTCCTGAATCACGGCATAAGGGAAAACTGGATGGAAAAGGCATGCTAGGAGGGGATCAAATAATATGTATGGACGGGTATTCTCTCACTGAAGCACACTACACAGTTCTACAGAATTCCGACTTTGTGTCTCTATATATGGAGGAACACAAGAATTTTCTACTCTACAAACACCCGTGAGGCCTCGACGACTGGATTACACGTGAACAAACGAGGACTTTTGCCGGTTGGTTGCAGAAACGTGCCATGCATGATGGCGATATTGAAGATGACCTGTACTCGCTATCCCAGTTAGCATCTTCGAATATAATGACTTTCAAAGGGTACGAGATAAATGGGAATACATTTTACACGATCGCCCTAGATAAGAAGAGCACCAACCAAAACAGTGGTGTCCGCTTTGATGCAACAACCAACACGGGAAAGGAAACATATTATGGTTACATAGAGGACATATGGAAACTTAACTATGGAGGTGGTTTGAAGGTCCCTTTGTTTCGGTGGAAATGGGTCAATATGACACGAGGCGGGGTAACGGAAGACCCGTAGTACGGAATGACAACAGTGGATCTCAACAATCTTATGATGCAGCATTTAACCATTCGTCCTAGCCAATGATGTGGCGCAGGTTTTTTATGTGAAAAACATGTCTATCAGGCCGAGAAAAAGAAAAGATAAGGAAGCGAATGGATCATACGATGAGCCAAAGCGCCACATAGTTCTTTCAGGAAAAAGAAACATCGTGGGAGTGGATGACAAGATGCAGACATGGCAGAAGATTATGAAAAGTTTGATGAAATTGCTCCATTCACAAAGTGAATATTGACCCGAGCATCCAGTTAAATGATGAAGATTTTCCATGGCTACGCGCAAAGGGACACACGCCAAGAAAAAGTTTCACACCCAAAGATCCGGAATGTGATCGCTTCACTATCATCACTTTCTTACGTGTTTCACACCTGTGGAGGGAATCTTTGTAATAGTTAGGGTAGTTATGTGTTTTGGCATTTGAAACTCGAAGAAATTTTATGTGCAAACAAATTCTTTCATGCATTTACTGATTTTTTCAGCTAAATGACCCTGAAATTGAAAAGCATTTCAAATGAACTCAGAAAAGGTTGAAAGTTGGCATGGTATCATAATTTCACCCACATAGCATGTGCAAAAAAGTAGAGAGGGTTACCGCAAAAACTGGATGCACTTCGTGTACAAATGGACAATCTCTTTCGAAGTATCAGGGTTTCCGATGAAAACTCATCTGTTACAAAGGCATTTCATTTTTTGAATAACCTAAGCATCATAAACATAAGAAAAAAGAATCATTGAAAAATATATTTTCAAAGTTAAGTTATTCACAAACTAGTGATTCACACAAATTTCAAATAATTCAAAATTTAAACTATTCAAATTTGAAAACTACCGGCACTAACAGAAAGTTTGTAATTTTTGGTACCTAAAGGAAAAATATTCACAAAGAAACTCTAAATACAGCAAAAAACAACACAAAAATAAATAAAGCAAAAATAAATAAAGCAAAAAAATAAGAAAATAAAAAAGCCCTTCTCTTGGGCCGTGAGCGGCTCAGACATTTACTAGAAACCCAACGTGTTGTTGGGCTGGGATGCAGCCGAAGGCCCAGAGGCTGTGGCAGCAGAGAATGTAGGTCCAAAGAGGCCTGCCGAGAGGAGCTCGAGAGCTACCTGACCGAGGCTTATAAACCCGGTCTTGACGCCTCGGCTAAGCGAGGTGGGACTAAACTTGTTGCACCAAACCTGCGCCAAATAAGACCACCTTTAGTAGTACGGTCGTGGCTCCAACCGGTACTAAAGAGGGTCTTAGTACCGTTGGTGCCACCACCCCAGATTAAAAGGCGCTTCCGCTATTAGCCTGGCCAAACAGACCTTTAGTACGGTTGGTGGCTCCAACCGTACTAAAGGTGTGTTCTATATAAGAAAGCACTTCAAAAATTCATTTCTCATCTCCTCTCGCTTTCTTTCTCCTCTGCCCGTGTCCGTCCTTGTCGCCGTCTTCAGCCATACTTCCTAAATCGCCGCCATCGTCATTGCCCGCCGCCTCGACGTCCCGTCCTCGTCCCGTCGCCGCGCCCGCCCGTCATTGCCGCCCGTCCCGTCCCCTCATGTCGCTGCCTCTGCCCCCATCCCGTCGTCACCGCCATCTCCATCTCTGCCGCCTGTCAGCCAAGCCGCCGGTGAGCTCCTGCCCCGGCCGCCATGTCCACACACACACACACATTAGTTTTCTAGTTATAAATTTTAGTTATAGAAATTTTTCTGTTTTTTAGTTACAGAAATATTAGAAATGTTATAGAAATGTTAGTTATATAGAAATGTTATAATTTTTTCTATTTTTAGTTATAGAAATATTTATAGAAATGTTAGCTATTTTTCTGTTTTTTAGTTATAGGAATATTAGAAATGTTATAGAAATGTTAGTTATATATATATATAGAAATGTAAGAAACTTAGAATTAGTTTTAATTAGATGAATTAGATTAATGTCAAATTGTTAGAATTTGCATATAGAATTTTAGTTATCACAATCCAATCATTTAAAAAATGTTACTCTTTGCGGGCATATAGTATTTGTTCTTGACGATATGCCCGCCCGCATCCTCGCGCCGAATTGCTCATGACGACGTCCGGCTGACCCTTGTCCGAGACTGGGCTCCGCCGGGCTGGCACTGGGAGGTGCTACCTGGAGGGGCGCGCCACTTGGTGAGGAACCCGGCCTCGGGTCCCGTCGTCGACCCTGAGATCCTTTGGTGGCGTTCGCGTGGGCCACATTCGGTGCATAGGGAGCCGGCCCCGCCGGAGGTGGTGCGTCGTCATGTCAGGGAGGAGGACGAGCACGTCCATCGCTACATGGCTGCTATGGACGTCAGGTTCTCCAATACTTGGCAGGTTCTTTGGGCAGATGACCGGAGATATGATCTTGTGATGGTTCCTTCTCTTTGGGTGTCCACCGCCCGCGCCCCAGGAACCGCGAGTGGCCTAGATTCTTCTGTAGTATTAGATCTTTATTAGGTACCTAGCCAGTGATGTATTCGATATATAATATTCGAGACGATGTATTCGAGATTATAGATATTATTCGAGACGATGTATTCGAGATTATATATTAATCGAGACGATGCATATTATGTACTATATGATTCAGCTTTTCCTTATTGATTGCATCCATGCATTCTAATTTGAAAACTAAATTGTTTTATATTTGTTCTGTATTAGTTAAGTAAAAGCTATGGCGGACAATACCGGCAGAGAGAGAGAGAGAGAAGAGGAATTGTTCGAGATCATACGCAGCCCTCGCAGGCTAGATGATCTGAATGAAGCAGATGACGGCTCCCAATATCTGAACAATACCGGAGAGGGTGATGATAAGATATTCGATCTCGACGACCGAGCTGATGAAGTCATGAACTATGATTATGATTATGATGATGCAGACAATGTTTATGATGACACAGACAATGTTGATCTTGAAATAACAAAGACTACCGGCGAGGTATATTTATATAAGCAGGCATCTGGTGATCATCACATGTTTTTTTACTTTAAGATATGTTAACGAATCGATCTTTCTTCTTTCAGCCCTCCGGATCGAGCAAATCTGCTTCTACAGACAGCAGGACAAAGCGAGGCCCGGGCAAAAAGTTGAAGGAGGGTGTAAAGTACAACATCGACTCCATCAAACCTAGTGGTGAACCCCTCACGCCTAAGAACATTGTGAACAAGTGGACTCGTCAGTGCGGAGTTCTTGTGAAGGACCAACTCACGATCTCCATTCAAGAATGGAAAGAGCCAAAAACTAAACGTCCAGATGTTACTTGGGTCGACGACAGAGCAAAAAAAAAACCTTTGGGAATCTCTGATGCAGATGTGCAGAAAGTCAAGCACGCTGCTCTTAAGAAGATGGCAATTGCATTCAACAGCCACAAGAAAACTGTATGGGCCAACTACCACGCTGCAGAAAGGAAGACTCCAGAATTCAAGGGAACACTGGAGAAGCAAAGAGAACACTGGGCCGATTTCATGAAATTCAAGAAATCAGAATTATCTAAGGAACGGTCGAGAAAAAACAAGGCCAATGCCGCAAAAAATACGCAGTTCCATAGGCTAGGTCCAGGTGGCTACGCGGTGGGAATGCCTAAGTGGGACAAGTCTGAGCAAGAGATGGAGGATGCAGTGGTCACTCCGGTTACTAGGAGCTGGCCCCCCAGGTGCAGAACTTGGTTCTATGCGCATGGGGGGGCATTGGACCCGAAGACAGGCCTGGTTTTGAAGAAGGCAAGTCTAAAAGGAGCCCAACAAAAGATACTTTACGCAATAGAAGATGCGCGAAAGGGGGTGTTCACGCCCAATGAGAGAGAACAGCGAGCTTACGCGCCACTGAAATCTCGAACAACCGAGAAGAACACGAGGCAAGGGCGTTATTCCCTAGTATGAGGGCTTTTAGGAATGGAGCAGCGACTACAGGACCCGTGCAAGAAAGAAGATGGAGGAGGAGAAGAAGAGGAAGCTGGAGGAGGAGCAAAGGAAGCAGGACACGTAACGCCTTTCAAGGCCTAGAAGCAAGGCACGCGGACTTGGCACTCAAATTCCAGCAGCAGCAGCAGATCGACTCACTTAGCCAGGAAAGGGGGTCTCAGCAGCGGCAGCAGCAAGCGGATGATCGTCCAGCATTGGATAGCACCGTCCCATCCATGCCGAGAAGCAGCATTGGTTCCACCCCGGGCGATGCACTGCTGGATGCATACCCTGTGGATAACATCATAGAGAACACTAACTGTGAGCTACACTTCAAAATGAAGAACATATCCATGAAGGTGGCGGATGCCGTTGCTTTTACAATTACCCCCGAAGCAACCTTCCATTGCACCCCGATTCGATGGGCTATGCTCGTGTCTTGGTTGATGAAGTGGTGGACCCATATTCGGGCTACAACTTGACATTCCTGGAGGTGACGACGAGCGACACCGGAGAGGCCATACATCGTATCATCCTATGGAGAAAGGATTGCATCATCTTTCGAAGTCCACCGACACCGCATCTGCCGACTCCTCCTCGAAGTCCGCCACCGAGTCAGCAGACTCCCGCTCCTCCAAGTCCAGACACGCCGCAGCTATGGTGCGTAGCCGTACGAGTCGAGGTAGTACAGGAAGTACAGGCGGAGACAAGCGATATAAGTATGGTCCAAGCCTCGCTCCTCTTCCTCAGACACTACAAGAAATATGTCAACTAGTGACCTTCTGTCAGTGACCCTGGAAGAATTGGTCATAGATCTATGACCATTTCAGACCAATTGGTCAAAAGCTGTTCCGGGGGCTCCAAACCCTAAACTACAACGACCATTTTGGTCAGAAAGGTCATAATTTCCTTACACGAAATGGTCATAAAGCAGATAGCACTGGTCTGCTGCCTTATTTCTAACTGATCATGACCAATATAGATGGTCATAACCTTGTAAATTGTGGTGGGCTGCTATGACTAGGTGCCACCTCATCAGTTTTATGTATGTGTCATGTCCATGTGGCAGTTTTGCCCTAGGTTGTGAAGCAACCTATATTTCTGTTATTACCAAAATTCCCAAAAAATCTCATAAATTCTTTTGGGTCATATCTTCGTCAAATATGTAAAAAACATTCCTTGCCTAGTTCAAAAATAATTCAAAAATATTCATTTTCCTATTCTGTTCAGAAAAACACTTTGTGAAGGAAGTACCACTTTGGCATGTCCACATGGTATCCACTTTCTACAGTGCTTTCCTATGCCCGAATAACCATCCTCCACCAAATGCCAGCTCAATCCATTCATTATTTTGAGCCCAGCTTCAACATTCGTATTTATGTCCAGTGTTGTACTTTGCAAAGCAAGTACCACCTAGGCTCCTCCTTTTGTGCTGAAAATTTGTGAAGACAGTCTTCTTAGTAACTAGTCATCCTCAGCCAAAACTCATGCCCATTAGCCATGTGCATTTCCCGTACCGCTAATCAAACACTTGGCTGCTTATTCATGTTTGAGCATCGATCGGTCTCCTCGTGAGAATCTTATGTTGTGATTTTCTTCCTAGCCCCTACCTAGGGAGTGACCAACCCACTAGACATGCCTAGGCCGCCCAGAACAAATGGCAACGCTTACAGTCACGCTGCGGTGACCACGCTTGGCGGCATGCTTGAAGCCACGCTGCTCTAGAGTTGGAGCCCTCGGCCACCGCCCAAACCTTGACGACGCCACCAAACCATGTATTTATGATTAAATAGGTACTTATGTACCTAGAAATGATTTTGGAAAAATAAATAGCAAACTATGAGGCATTGCAGCTCAAATTTGACCCGCTTCCATCCGAATCGGCGGAATTTGTCTTTTTCACCAGAGGTGGATCAAAACTTTTGACACCCAACCATTTTGTCAATTGTGAATTAAATATGGCCTAGTATTTTCGAAAATTTATCCGGTCTAATTTTACAACAAATATATGGTAGGTCCTTCACAAAAAAACTCATTTCACGCACTAGAAAAATGGAAAATGAATTTTCCGTGCAAAGAAAATGAAAACTCCCTTAGGCAACATTATTTGGAATTCGAAGATGCACCCTTGTGCGCAATATGAGATCATTTGAACACACTATGCCATGAATGTGGCGATAAGATTGATCATTTGGCTTGAAAGCCATGAATCTTCATGCATGATAGCTCATTTCTGAGAACACTTTTTTAAAATAATTGCCGTATTACAAGTTTATTATTTTTTCTGGAAACTTGGTCACATATAATGACACAATGCGAAGGTTTTGCAATTTTTTTGATTTTTTGAATTTTTATGCCTGCTTTCAAAATGTGGTCAAACGGCGGGTTGACCGTTCCTAGCTAGTGGTTGAATCTTGGAATTTTTTGGTGTTTCTCTGATTAAATAGATACTTATGTACCTAGAAATGATTTTTGTAAAAAATAAAGAGGAAACTATGAGGCAAATTACTGCAGTTCAAATTTGACACGCTTCCAACCTGAATTCCATGGAAATTTGTCTTTTTCACCAGAGGTGGATCAAAACTTTTTAAACCCAACCATTTTGTTGATTGTCCATTAAATATGGCCTAGTATTTTAGAAAACTGATCTGGTCCAATTTTACAACAAATATATTATAGGTCCTTCAGGAAAAAAAAACTCAGTTCAGGCACTCGGAAAATGGAAAATGAATTTTTCGTGCAAAGAAAATGAAAACTCCCTTAGGCAACATTGTTTGGAATTCGAAGATGCACCCTTGTGCACAATATGAGATCATTTCAAGAAACTATGCCATGAATGTGGCCATAAGATTGATCATTTGGCTTGAAAGCCATGAATCTTCATGCATGATAGCTCATTTCTGAGAACACTTTTTCAAAATAATTGCCGTATTACAAGTGTATCCTGTCGATCTGTTGGGCGTGGTATTGATGCTCCATAATACTTAGGGTAGCTCCTCCACCCAACAACCCTGCGTCTGTTGTAAACGAACCATAAGCCGGGGTTTGATGCCTCTCAAGATCTCTTGATTGGCCCTCTCCGCTTGACCATTGGATTGGGGGTGAGCCACTGATGATACGTCAAGCCGGATGTGCTCACGTTGACAGAACTCCTTCATGGCACCCTTTGATAGGTTGGTACCATTGTCTGTTATAATGCTGTGTGGAAAGCCAAACCGAAAGATCACCTTTTTGATGAATTGAACCGTCGTGGCTGCATCACACTTACTAACTGGCTCTGCCTCCACCCACTTCGTGAACTTATCAACCGCCACCAAAAGGTGGGTCATGTTGTCCTTGGACCTCTTGAAAGGCCCAACCATATCCAGCCCCCAAGTCGCAAATGGCCAGGTGATTGGGATCATCCTCAATTCTTGAGCCGGTACATGAGCGCGCCTTGAGAATTTCTGACAGCCATCACATCTTTTGACCAAGTCCTCGGCATCAGCATGAGCTGTCAACCAATAAAAACCGTGACGAAACGCCTTGGCCACCAAAGATTTTGAACCGGCGTGGTGACCACAGTCTCCTTCGTGAATCTCACGCAAAATTTCACAGCCTTCTTCAGGAGACACACAGCATTGAAACGCTCCTGTCACACTGCAATGATGCAACTCTCCATTGATAATGGTCATTGAGGGAGTCCCGGACTAGGGGGTGTCCGGATAGCCGGACTATCGTCACGGCCGGACTCCAAGACTATGAAGATACAAGATTGAAGACTTCGTCCCGTGTCCGGATGGGACTTTCCTTGGCGTGGAAGGCAAGCTTGGCGATACGGATATGTAGATATCCTACCATTGTAACCGACTGTGTAACCCTAACCTATCCCGTGTCTATATAAACCGGAGGGTTTTAGTGCAGAGAACAACAACAATCATACCATAGGCTAGCTTCTAGGGTTTAGCCTCCTTGATCTCGTGGTAGATCTACTCTTCTACTACCCATATCATAAATATTAATCAAGCATGTAGTAGGGTATTACCTCCATCGAGAGGGCACGAACCTGGGTAAAACATTGTGTCCCTTGTCTCCTGTTACCATCCGCCTAGACGCACAGTTCGGGACCCCCTACCCGAGATCCGCCGGTTTTGACACCGACATTGGTGCTTTCATTGAGAGTTCCTCTGTGCCGTTGAAAGTGCAATCATGCCCTTAATCATATTTTGATGTTGATGACAACACATATGCTCGGGACTAATCATGTTTATCAAGTATATCTCAGGATTATGTTCCAAAGGCGTGTGCATGGATCATGACTAGGGACAAAAGCATATAACTCAAGAATGGAGATACAAGATGTTAACTTCATTTATGGTTTGTTCTTGAGTATAGGGATCCTGCACTATTAAGAGGGGATCGATGGATCTGTGTGAAAACTTGCTCAAAGTTGCTATCTATATACCTTACCTTGGACGTCCGACGCCTATGGACGTCCGGTCCTTCCTGAGTGCCCGGCCGTCCGGACACTGCCGGACGTTCAACACTTCCACAACAGAAACATTTTTGCGGATGTCCGGAACCCTCCGGACGTCCGACACTTTCACATCAGAAGCATGGTGGCATTAGCCACCACTTGTAGTCTATGGCTATGATTGAGTAAGGTGGGATCTGAGTTACTACATAAATAAGTTTTACTGTGAGAAAATGCCTTTCCCATCATCATGATCAGCCCTCCTGTCCAAATCTCGGCTCCGGACGTCCGTGAGGTTCCGGACGTCCGTAGTATTATCGCCGGACGTCCGTAAAAATCCGGACGTCCGTATATTCTCGCTCGTTATTTTCGACCGGTCGTCCGCCTCGCCGACGTCCGTGAAATCCACTCGTTCACTTAAGTTGGCCTAGCAATGAAGCTTCGGACGTCTGAAGACTCGGACGTCCGTAAAACCGCTCACATACAATATGCCCGGTCGTCCGATGCCGCCGACGTCCATAAAATCATCTTCGTTATCCTCTCTTGCTGATGGTCCAGACTCGGCCGTCTGTCTGTTCCGGAAGTCCGGACGCATATATGACTCCGGTCGTCCTTAGGCTCCGGACGTCCGTACGTTTTTACTAGGGTCTATATATACTGCGCCGTAGGGTTTTGGTCAACCAACCCCATCCTCTCCACTCAGTTCGCCGCCGTCGCCGTTCGCTCGGCGTCCTTCTCCCGCAGCCGCCGCCGTACCCCTCGCCGGGGTTTCTCCCGCCGCGGATCTGTGACTTGCCGTCTGCCTGCCCAGCCGTTTCGCTCGAGCTTCTCTCCCCGCCCGTCCGTCGACCCCTGCTCCCGCACGTCGCCGCTCCTCCGTGCTCTTCCTCGCTCGGTAGGGCACCCCTCTCCACTTGTCACCCTGGTCTATGGAGGGTGTTGACATGCTTTCCTTCTCCCCTAGGTCATGATGCCTCGGTCCAAGCACTCCAGACGCAAGCAAGTCACGGAGGGCTTCAAGCGCGTCTGTCGTCGTAGGTGGCTCAATGACTCGCAGGAGGAAGATCGCCCTCGAAACGCGTGCCGCTCGTCCCTCCCAGCTCGTCCAAAGTGATTCCTCTTCGAGGGGTCATATTTTGAGGATGAGCTTGAAGAGGTGGATCCGCCCCGATGATTGGCGCCTGCGTCGCTGCCCCCAAGCCCGAGACTCGCCGTCCCAACATTTCAACCTCCTCCTCCTCCCGGCAACCCCACGGTGATGCCTGGCCACATCTCCATTGAGCCTCCACTATCACTAGGCCGTCATGTTAAGCGCTTCAATGAAGTTCCCAAATCTTCATATCTCAAATTGCGTCGTGATGTAGATCAATTTATCGTTGTTAGGGATTCTCGTGATAGTCGCTTTCGCACAAATGTCCAAGTCGACATCTTCATCACGATTGTCATCCCTAAAGGCTTGTCACTTCATGTTTGCATTGATCTTGAGCACATTCGCACTCATCCGGAGAAATATCCGGAGCCATTGAGCTCATTGAGTCGTCAAACCTAGCTGCCCCATTCGCCTTTCAACACGATTTTAACCACGCTGCCATCCATCAGCTTTTATGCCACATGTTACTTTGCTCACGATAACTCCGTCACATGGATGACCTCCGACATCGCCCTCACAAAGATCTTTATGCTGAGTTTGTCACCGCACTTGACTTTCCCGACACTGGGTTCAAAATCCACAAGGATGACCCCAACCATAAGCCCAAAGGCATTGCGGTCTGTGCGGATCTCCTTAGACCCATATCATCTTTGTCTAGTACTGAAAAACAAAAGGGTCTAAATCAAGTCTCTATTTGGCGTTTCCATTCAACATCATTTATCGGTGTCATCCGCACCATTTATCCCAAGATGGGTGACAAGGGCTCTCGCAGCAGCCTTTGCATTGATCTCATGCATCGCCTCTACACATCCCCTAAAGGGAAGATAAATGTTCCACACTTTCTATGGCATGAGATTCGCCTTGCTAGCTTCCAAAGACAAGCGGGCTTTCCTCATGCACCTTTTCTTCGTGCATTTATCGAGAGTGCAGCTCCTTTCCCATTGCACGCACTCATATACATGAGAGATGGGTCATCCCACCTCACATGGCGGCGACCATGTTCCTCCTCCTCCCGCCATCGCTAGTCGCACCGCCGCTAGTTTTCCCTCTCACGCTAACCATCCTCATTCGGTGATGCCCCTTTGGGCGCATTGCTCGCTTTTCTTGGGAAGGCTCATTCAGCCATGATGAAGATGTTCACCTTCCATTGCTCCCAACACCACGATGTGGTCACTCGCATGGTCACTTCCAAGAACGCTCTCAAGGCTCGTCTGCGAGACTCAAAGCGATATGATGTGAGTGACGATGAGCGTCTTCCTGCAGACCCCCCTTCTGATTTTGGTTTTCCCTCCGGTCCTGAGTGGGCTGATTTCTTTGACGAGACTGGTGGCAGTGGTGTTCATGATGATGATGATGAGGATGAACTTTAATACTATCATGTCATTCCCCCTTTGTTTTTGGATACTTGATGCCAAAGGGGGAGTAGGCTCCATATGCATTACTCTAGCTCATTATGTAATCGAACCTATGTTAGGAGTAGTTTATTGAACTATGTTATGAGTTGTTGAACTATGTTATGAGTTTGTTGGTGAGTTTGGTGAATCTATATGAAGTGATCCAACTATTGTGGCATCAGTTTGAGGGAGAGCCCTCATCATTTTTGTTTTTAGTAGTATCTGTGGTATCACTTTGAGGGGGAGCTCGCTCGCTACTTATTCTTATTATGGTTATTGAGCTCCACAACAAATACTTCCGATTACTATTATGAGTATGCATATGAGTTGTCATCAACTACCAAAAAGGGGGAGACTGAAAGTGCAATCATGCCCTTAATCATATTTTGATGTTGATGACTAACACATATGCTCGGGACTAATCATGTTTATCAAGTATATCTCAGGATTATGTTCCAAAGACTATGTGCATGGATCATGACTAGGGACAAAAGCATATAACTCAAGAATGGAGATACAAGATGTTAACTTCATTTATGGTTTGTTCTTGGGTATAGGGATCCCGCACTATTAAGAGGGATCGATGGATCTGTGAAAAACTTGCTGAAAGTTGTTATCTATATACCTTACCTTCGACGCCCGGGCGCCTACTCTGGACGTCCGTCCTTCTCGATTGCCCGGACGTCCGACACTTCCGGACGTCCGACACTTCCACAACAGAAACATTTTTGCGGATGTCCGGAACCCTCCGGACGTCCGACACTTTCACATCAGAAGCATTCTTACGGATGTCCGGCCCCGCTCGGACGACCGTATCCTGTACACTGGATTGTGGGTCACACTTTTCACAGCGGCCGGTCGTCCGATGACTGTCGGACATCCGGACCCATTTGGGCCTCCGGACGTCCGACGTTCTCCGGACGTCCGGCCATCCTGTACCCCAAACGGTCACCTTTTCCCACCACCTAGATATATATACTCCTTTCCCTTCCACGGGTTGGGGTTGACCATTCACTTTGAACAAACTCTAGAACACTTCTCACACTCTCTCTCATTTTCTCCACACCAAATCTTAGATCCCCAAGTGATTTGAGAGCTTTGAAAGAAGTTGTCCGATCAAGTGATAGATCCACTTCTCCTCCTTCTTTGCACCCAAGGAATTCGTGATTTGAGCAAGTCTTGAGCAAATCCCCATCGATCTTGTTACTCTTGGAGGTTGGAGACTCCTAGGCGGTAGGAGTCTTTCGGAGAGGAATCGACCTTTGTGATTACCCCGGATAAATTTGTGAGGGTTTGGAGACCACCCCAAGGTCTACCACTAGTGGTTGAGAAACGCCTTCGTGGTGTTGTCTCAAAGGGAGAATAGGGTGAGCCTTCGTATGCGTTGGTGTGCCTTCGTGGTAACATCCACCTCTCTAACGGTGACTAGCTTCCTCCAAGTAAGTGAACATCGGCATACATCCTCGCTCTCCTAGAGTTGCGGTTATTCCTAACCCTAACTCTATACTTGTGGTTACTAGTTTTGTTTGCACGTACTTACCTCATATTGTGCTTGCTCACTGATATGCGTGTGTTACTTGCCTAGTCCTTCGTACTTACTCGCAATTGTTAGGCTCACCTTCCTATTCCGCACTCTTGCCTAAAATTGCGCAGTAATAATTAAAATTTGTAATTGTACCTATTCACCCCCTCTAGGTCCATCTCGATCCTTTCATTTGGTATCGAGCCTCGTGCTCTATTCTTGTGGCTTAACCGCCCTAGAGCGAGATGAACCCAGATGGGACTCCCCAGTTGTAGATCCTAAGGATAAAGGCGGGGCTTCTTCTCAAGTCAAGTCCTTTACGTCGGAGGACCTAGAACGGGCCATTGCTAAGCAAAAAGAGGAGCATGATGCTTCTCTTGAGGCCTTGGTCCAAATGAGATTAGCCACGTTGTCCTCGGTGCTTGCACCACTCTCGGGTGGTGCTGCCTCAAGGCGAACTATACCTACTCCATCACTTGGTCAACAACCTCCTAACAATGAACACGCCAGTGTTCCTTGGCTTTATGCAAGACCTCAGGTTGAGAAACCAAGATATAATTCTCAAGGCAGTCCTCCTTTGCTTAGTGCCACTTCCGATTTTCCTTTGTGGAGAGTTGCTATGCAGGACCATCTTCGACATGGAAACGATGAGATGTTGGAGATCTTGGAGTATAGCTATCATGTGGTTGATCCAAAGAACCCCACACCAAGAGAAATATATGACAAAAACCTCAATGACACTGCAATCATGTGGATAAGGAGAGGTTTGGATGAAAAGCAAAGGAGACCATTCATACACATCACAAGTGCCAAGGAACTATGGGAAACTGTTATACGATCCAAAACTGGCACTTCTACCCTCCGGAGTGCTCAATATGAAATTGCCAAGGGGCAATTGCAAAACTTTTGTATGGAGAAAGGTGAAACCCCCAATCAACTCCATGAGCTGCCTCATGACTCTCACTGCCGATATTGAGTCATGTGAGTGTGACAAGACACAAGATGGATTCAACATGACTAAGAGGTTCCTTGTGGATAAGTTACTTCATGCTCTTGCTCCATTTCATCATCAAATGGTGTGGGACATAAGACAACACCATACCTTCAAGGAAATGACTACAGATGACATCGTATCCACCTTTCAACTATTTGAAGAGTCAAAGACTAATGCCACAAAACATCTTGCCATGCATGGTTCCCCATCATCAAAGATCAATCTTGCATTGAAGGCCAAGCATGTATGTGAAGATGAACAAAGTGAAGAAGAAGAAGAGGATGACGAAGGTGGTGAGGAGATTGAATCCGACGAGGGCCCTACATATGAAGACATGGCTCTTTTTGTCAAGAAGTTTAGCGCGGTAAATTCAAGGGAAGATTTCAAAAGAAGAAAGTAAGAAAATGCTACAACTGTGGAAGAAACCAATCACTTCTCCAACGAAAGTGCCCTTATGAGAAGAGAGAAGATAAACCAAGGTTTTCAAGACCTTTCCCAAGAAGAAGTTGCCAAATCCTTTGAACTCCAAGCTCAAGAAGAGAGATGGAAAGGCAATGGTTGCTCAAGAAGAATCTGATCCGGATGATGTTAGTGGTGTTGCGGAGTTGCTCAAGACTCTCAAAACACCTTGAGGTTAGTAAACAAGAGTGGTGACGTGGTCACCTACAACTACATGAAAGATTACAAGGGCAACGCCACAAATGCCTAATGGCAAAGGCCATGGTTGAAGAAGAAGAGGACCAAAGCTCCTCTGACAAGGTCAAGGTAACTCCACGATCAAATCCTTTTTTTCTCACTCCTTCTACTCCTAGTGATGAGTATCTTGATGCGGAGGATAGTTATGAGGATGATGATCTAACTGATCCTATGCTTGCTAAACTTAATAAGTTCATGTGCTCCCTCAAAGGAAAGAAGCTCACTATGTTTCAGATATGCTTATGGAGATGGTGAGTAAGCACACCATCTCCATTAAGGAACTCAAACCTCGTCATCGAGGAAAAGGAAAAGAATCCTTTGAGCGGAAAGTCAAATATGAGGAAGCACGAAATGATGAACTATGCTTAAAAATTGGTGCAAATATTGATGTTCATACTAAAGATCTTGCCTCCTTGAAAAAGGCTATTGGCTCTTGTGAAGAGTTGATGAATGATAAAAGTAAGCTTGCAAAGTCTCATGCTTCTCTCACTAAGGATTGTGAGCTTCTATCCGTGTCTCTCAAGACTAAGGAAGAAGAGCTCACCCTTCTTACAAAGAGTTTTGAGACACTCAAACTTACTTATCTTGAAACTCTAGCTAAGGCTTACTCATCTCCTATTATCAATGTTGATGCATGTTCTACTAACTCTAGTAGTGATCTAGCATCCATTCTTGAGGAGAATCGGTTTCTCAAAGCTCAAATCGAGAAAGGGCTCATGACATGTGCTCAAGGGCAAAAGAACCTTAATGAGGTGTTGAGCCAACACAATGAAGCTGCTCGCCAAAGTGGGACTCGGTTTGACCCAAGCACAAGCAAGAAGAAGACGCCTCCCAAAGTGCACCACCCCTTTAAAAGAAACCTTTGTACGAGAAGGACACAAGGAGAAAGGTAAGGTTGTTAGTGGGAAGGCCACAAGGGCATGCCCACTCTCAACAAGCCAAAGAGTTCATGCCTCCATCCTATGTATCATGAAGACTAAGGATGGAGAAGTTTATGCAAAGTTTGTTGGTCCCCAAAAGGCATTTCTGCTTTTATGCTATTTGGGTCCCTAAGACCCTTGTGACTAACTTGAGAGGTCCCATTGTAAAATGGGTGCCTCTAACCAAGTAATAATTGTGTGTAGGTAGCTTTCTCCGGTGGAGTAAAATGGGTGATTGATAGTGGATGTACCAATCATATGACCGGAGATAGCAAATTGCTCTCACGATTTCATGGAAGCTATTCAACCATTTATGAGCATTATGTTTGGTGGAGGATCAAAAGGACAGGTACTTGGGTTGGGTAAGGTGGCTATCACAAATGACATGTCTCTCAGAAATGTCATGCTTGTCCAATCCCTTAAATATCATTTGCTTTCCGTCCGCCAATTGGCTTCGTTGGTTATGCTACACTATTTGGACTAACGGATGTGAAAGTCTTTAAGAGAGATACTCTCAAGTGGCCTTTGTTGGAGAGTTGGATGGCAACCTTTACACGGTTGATTTCTAAAGAGAGCACATTCCATGCAACTTGTCTAATGGCCAAGGCTGACAAGGGGTGGCTATGGCATCGCCGGCCAGCCCATGTCGGCATGAGGAATCTTCAAGATCTCTTAAAGGGTAATCACATCCTTGGACTAACAAATGTCTCTTTTGAGAAAGATCGTGTGTAGTGCATGCATAGTCGGAAGCAACATCAATCAAAGCATCCACCCAAGAATATTGTGTCTACTTCAAGGCCTTTGGAGCTTCTTCATGTGGATCTATTTGGGCCTCCTTCATGGGATAGTCTTGGTGGGAAAAATTATGGACTTGTCATTGTTGATGATTACTCAAGATATACATGGGTGTTTTTCCTCAAGTCCAAGGACGAGACGAAGATCACTTTCATAGACTTTGCCAAGCAAGCACAACGCAAGTTTGACAAAGAAATCTTGGCAATAAGAAGTGACAATGGATCTGAGTTCAAGAACTATACCTTGGAAGAATTCCTTAGTGATGAAGGGATTGAGCATCAATATTCAGCTCCATACACTCCTCAAAGAAACGGTGTAGCCTAAAGGAAGAACCGCACCCTTGTGGAGATGGCAAGGTCCATGTTGGATGAATACAAGTCACCACATAGTTTCTGGGCTGAAGCTGTCAACACCGCATGTCATGCATCAAACCGACTTTTCCTCCGCACTATATTGGAAAAGACTCCATATGAGCTTCTAACCGGGAACAAGCCAAATGTCAAGTACTTTCGAGTATTTGGGTGCAAATGTTTCATACTCAACAAAAGAGAACGGTTAGGAAAATTTCAATCCAAAACAATTGAGGGTATATTTGTTGGCTATGGATCACACTCTCACGCCTATAGAGTCTACAACAAATCCAATGGATGTGTTGTAGAAACTTATGACGTGATGTTTGATGAATTTAATGGCTCCCATGGGGAGCAAGTTGATCTAAGTGATGCAGATGAAGAAGATTCCTCTCAAGACATTTTGACCATGGGTGTTGGTGCACTTCTTCCTATGGAACAAAAACCTCATGATGATGAAGAAGAAGATGGAAGTCTCACACAACATCAAACTACTTCAACACCCATACCATCACAAGCTCCTAGTGTTCAACCAATGCCCTTAGCCCGAATAGAAGAAGATGATCAACTTCCTCTTCATGAAAATCTTCAAGAACGAGATCCTCATCAAGTGCAAGAACAAGAAAGTCCAATCATTGATGATGAACCTCAACAAATGCAATATGAACAAGAAGATCTTCCTCCACACATTAATGATCCATATGTTGAGGACGTGGATGATGGACATGAAGTTGAACCTCGTGAAACCCTTACCTCCATCATGCCTCGAGTGGCCGGCCGTGTTGATGTTGACAAAATTCTCACCGCATATCGGAAGGTAGAGTTACTCGTAGAACATTTGACAAACTTTTGTGCTCACTTCGCTTGTGTCTAGTGTTGAGCCCCTCAAGGTACAAGATGCATTGATGGATAATGATTGGCTCGTTGCTATGCAAGAAGAGTTGAACAGTTTTGAACGCAACCAAGTGTGGTCATTAGTCAAGAGGCCATCTACCGAGCACAACGTCATTGGAACAAAATGGATTTTCAAGAACAAACAAGATGAGAATGGTGTAATCATTCGCAACAAAGCAAGGTTAGTGGCGTAGAAGGTACTGCATAAGTTGAAGGTTTGGACTTTGGTGAGACCTTTGCCCCTGTTGCCTGCCTTGAATCCATTCGCATCTTACTTGCTTATGCCGCCTTCAATGGTTTTACATTACATCAAATGGATGTGAAAAGTGCTTTCCTTAACGGTCCTCTACAAGAAGAAGTATATGTGTCACAACCACTTGGGTTCGTTGATCCCGATCACAAAGACTATGTGTACAAACTTCATAAGGCTTTGTATGGCCTCAAACAAGCACCTCGTGCTTGGTATGATCATTTAAAGATGTTTCTACTCGATGATGGTTTTGTGAGTGGGGTGATCGATCCCACTCTTTTTACTAAGAGGGATAAGGGTGATTTGATCTTATGCCAAATCTATGTAGATGATATCATTTTTGGTTCTCCTAACATTCATTTGTGCAAGAAGTTTATGGATTCAATGACCAAGAATTTTGAAATTTCACTCAATGCGGATTTGAAGTTCTTCCTCGGATTTCAAATTCAACAATTTCAAGAAGGAATTTTCATGTCTCAAGCAAAATACCTCAAAGATATTCTAGAGAAGTTTGGTATGTCTGATGCTAGCCCATGCAAGACACCAATGCCAACCAAAATAACACTCGCCGAAGACACCAACGGTATTCCTTTCGACCCATCTAAATACCGCTCTATGATTGGTTCGGTGTTTTATCTTTTTGCATCTAGACCAGACATTATGTTTAGTGTATGCATGTGTGTTAGATTTCAAGCTTTCCCTAAGGAAAGTCATCATAAGGCGGTTAAGCATATTCTTAGATACCTTGTTCACACCTCAAAGTTGGGTCTATGGTACCCCAAGGATGCTAAGTTTGATCTCATTGGGTACACGGATGCGGATTGGGCTGGAGACAAAGTGGATCGTAAGTCCACATCCGGTCATGTCAGTTTCTTGGACGATCCTTGGTGAGTTGGTCCTCAAAAAAACAAAATTGTATTGCTCTCTCTACCGCAGAAGCTGAATACATTGCTGCCGCTAGTTGTGCAACTCAGTTGTTATGGATGAGGCAAACTTTGAAGGATTACGGTATCACCTATAGAAATGTGCCTCTTCTGTGTGATAATGAAAGTGCCATCAATATTGCAGAGAACCCCAAAGATCATCTCCGCACCAAACACATTGATATTAGGTATCATTTCTTGAGAGATCATGTTGAAAAGGGTGATATTCACATTGATCACATTGGTACAGATTTTCAACTAGCAGATATCTTCACCAAACCTCTAGATGAAGCAAGGTTCTGTCGACTTAGGCGTGAACTTGGTATCTTGGAGCTTGACAACATTATGTGAAATTCAAAGACCTACCATGCATGAATCTAATGTCTTGTCATGATGTAGGCATGTACTTAGGGGGAGACATTCAATTCATGAATGTTCTCGCCCTACTCAATGCATAAAAAGAACCAACACTCTCAAAGTATCCATGGGTCTAGACCTATGGTGCTTTAACATGATGGAGTAGTGACTATGCACTTAAAGTTCAAGTCTTTCTGTGTCATGTCATGTCTACTCAGACATGGTGGCATTAGCCACCACTTGTAGTCTATGGCTATGATTGAGTAAGGTGGGATCTGAGTTACTACATAAATAAGTTTTACTGTGAGAAAATGCCTTTCCCATCATCATGATCAGCCCTCCTGTCCAAACTTCTGGCTCCGGACGTCCGTAGGTTCCGGACGTCCGTGTGGTATTTCACTGCCGGACGTCCGTATATTCTGCTCTGGTTACCTTCGACCGGTCGTCCGGCCTCGCCGAACGTCCGTAAAATCCACTCTGGTTCACTTAAGTTGGCCTAGCAAATGAAGCTTCGGACGTCCGGAAGACTCCGAACGTCCGTAAAAACCGTTCTGTTACAATATGCACTACAAGGATACCCCCTATAATGCAACACATATTCGACAACGTTTTGACTATACGCATATAGGCATTGTAGCATATGCGTTGTAGTGCAGCTCGTGACCCATTGCAACTGACCACAACTCCATGTAAAGCCCAATGCACTAACCCAGCCCAAGTTGGCTTTCACGACTAACCTAGGTCGTTCCCTTTCCTCACCTCTCCCTTCTCCTCTCGAGCCCTCCCACGCCGCCGCCGCCACGGTAGTCGCCCACTCCTCAGCGGCTGCGACGACCACCTGCATCCCTGCACGCCGCCCCTCACCACTCCCCTGCGATCCTCTGTCCCGGCGCCGCTCCTCACCGCTGCCCTGCGACCCTCGTCCTAGCGCGCCGCCCCTCGTCACCACCCCTGCAACCCTGCATCCCGGCACGCCGCCCCTCGTCACGGCTCCCCTGCGACCAACGGTGAATCCCGGTCCGGCAATGAACAAGCACAGGCAACCGTGATCCTCGCTCCACATCTGTAGCCCCTCGCGTACCAATGCATCATCCACATCTGTAGCCCTGCTCGTCCTCCTCCGTGCTCCTCCTCCTAATTGTTCTCCACTATTCACGTGTCCTCCATGTAAAACGATCCAGGAAGCCTCTCCTTTTTTTGCGAATAGGAATCCTCTCCTGTTCCCTCGCTTTCTGCAACCTTTAATATCCATCGCACCAGGACATCCGTCCAATCTCGCATTCCATGCCCAACCAAAACTGAAATCCAATGTCGTGGAGAAGGCGGTACATCAAAGACAGTTTGTATCTGAGTGGACAGCCCCTATTGTTGGTGAAGTTGCAGAGAAGAGGAACTATTGCAGGCTGGTCGCAGGTATGGAAGGAGCAAGAAGAGAGTAGGTTTTTTGCTTTTGAGGATTTTATGTTGTGTTGTGCTACTGAAATCTGGGACGTACAGCCTAAAGTTTTGTTTTGGGGAATATTGATAATGTGCTTTCTTTAGTTTCAGACATCTGAAGATACATATTACTTGGATGGCTAAATTTGTAGGTGCTATACAAGGAATTATGTGATTCAATTCAGCAAAGGCGTGGTCGCATTCTCCTCTGACAAATAACTCAAGCACCACTTCTAATATTGTTGGAAAGTGGATAAGTCGTTTTGGAGCATTACACGATTTGTTCAATCTACTTCGCGATGTTCCTTACATGCAAAAGGTACGGGTTTGTTTACTTGATATGTTCTTTCAATTTTATCCTCACCCAGTGATCCACATCTTAAAAGCACAAACTACTCTTTTCAGATGGAATATCTTTGATAGTGTTGTTGCAGACTTGAAGGTATATGCATCAGGAGGTCAAGGTGGCAAAGTGGCACCGTAATAAAGATTTATTTGAAACTACACGCGAGGTCAAAAAGTGATTCTAAGTTAACCTCTTTCCTCATATATTTTTGTCTGCTTGGTTTGTTTTAATGTCGTTCTTTTGTTAAATTGATGTACTAAATAATTAAGAACATTTATGGTGCTAGAACTTGCTTAGGAAGAGCTGTTATGAAATTAAGATCTAGTTTTTGTAATTACCGACTGAATCCATGATACTAAACTGTATGTTTGTTGTAGTTCATATATATATATGTTATACATACACGTGCAGTTACTATGCACGCATTGTGAGTAGATTAGTTGAGTCTCCATTTATTTCGTTGAGCACAAAATATGACCTTGCATACATGTATTTCCATTCTCATATAATGGAAAATATACTAAAGGAAAGACTCATCCTGTATGCTTCTGATTCATGTTGAAAGTGTGTATTGCCGCAATTCTTCCTTTTCACATAATAGGAAAAGGGCAGTAAACAAAAAAAGGAAGCTCACTGAGCACGTCATTAGATGAAGAGGATAATCAAGTTGAGAGCCCCCACCGAGGACGTATAATGGCTGAGTGAACTTCTCATCCGCGCTTTGGCTGCATCCCGTGCCTCCGTGTGTGTAGGTATTGGCTTCATACTGTTCTATTTTATACATGCACGCATCTGGACTAGAGGTTTGATTTCTAGGACAATTTCTTATTACTACTTTACACCTTTTCGCATGATGCATGGATGAGGAGCTCATATAAGTTTGGAGAGCATGGATCATATGATTAGTTGCAGATGGGCTAAGCTAAAAGAGGATTAATGATGCTTACAATACGTATATACACAGCCACGCATTTTGTGATATTGGTATGTGTAGTATATGATCTATGTTTTTAAGCTCTAAATCTATGTTTTTGTTTTGACCCTATACGAAGAGAGCAAAACCATCTCAAATCAGTACGAGCGAAATAAATCTATTAATTAATCCATGACTTGATGTACTATTTAAAAGGTTAACAATTAAGCTACATGTATGTATCATACACTAGAAATATATCTTCTAGATGAGTATGTATACCATATATTTGATATGCGTATATATGCATTTGTTAAGTCTTACAATGGGTTTCTTTTGAAACTCTTCAACATAAATGAACTAGAAATCCAGGTTGTTCCGCCTCGCATTTTATAGTGTAAAAATGATAGACCAAACGGAAAATCCAGTCATCTTTTTTGTGTTGTCTATAGAACATTTCAATGGATTTTCTGTATATCACCAAAACAAAATAAATGTCCTTCTTTTAAGTGTTCATCCCATATACAGGAGCCAAAACGTCTCTTTCTGCAGTAAACATAGAATACATGGTCCCTTCTAAAGATTCCTTGGAATATTTTAGTCTGAGTTTCAGTTTTATCGTCCCATAGTAGCCATCTTTTTTTCATCTGAATCCATGACATAACATGACCTGTTGTGAGATGTTCAAAATGTATTACACGTTCTCTAATTACACTTACATTACCACAGAATGTTATTCGATTTTTTGGTTTAAGTTAATGCATTGTGTGTTAACAGTTCATTTTGTTTTTTGTTTGTAGGTTCAAAAGATAAATGGATGATTATATGGGCGTGTGGCAAATATACTGATGATGATGATGATGCTGGATGCTTTCAATTTTAGTTAAGTTGTAGGAATGATGTTCCTCTGTTAAGTTTTAGTTAAGTTGTAGCGATGTTGAGGGATGATTTTGGTTTTCGATTTGTTCTCAAGAAAATATTTAGATTATGCATCACATTTGGATGATGTTCCTCCTGTAATATCCACTTTTGTAATCCAACAATTTTATATAATATATGATTTTCTTCCTCCAAAGTGAGTATATTCTCTTGTTTTTGTTCGCTTGAAATGCATATATAATTATCACCATTACGTGTAGCATTAATTTAGTTGCTAGCAATATGTATAAAAAATAATATTATTCAAATTATATATGTACCAAGATTTGAAGCATTGCAAACTCTCTGTTGCAAAGAAATGGGATTTTGATTCCTGTACATTAAGCACCAACATATAAAAGTGTTGCATAAGTCTGTATTATGTATTTTGCAACACTCCCTTTTACCAACGGTGGTATAACCGTTGTAATATGCGCTAGCAACACTGGATAAGGCAACGCATCCCAAACTGTTGGTATTGACACTTACAACGCATATATGAACTTTTAGATACGGAAAAAAGCGTTGCTATAAGGGGGTTCCTGTTGTAGTGATGCCCGGTCGTCCGATGCCGTCGGACGTCCGTAAAATCATCTCTGTTATCCTCTCTTTGTTGATGGTCCAGACTCCGGTCGTCCGTCTGTTCCCGGAAGTCCGGACGCATATATGACTCCGGTCGTCCGTAGGCTCCGGACGTCCGTACGTTTTTACTAGGGTCTATATATACTGCGCCGTAGGGTTTTGGTCAACCAACCCCATCCTCTCCACTCAGTTCGCCGCCGCCGCTTCAGGTGCGTCCTTCCTCCCGTAGCCGCCGCCGTACCCCTCGCCGGGGTTTCTCCCCGCGGATCTGCGATTTGCCGTCTGCCCGGCCCAGCCTGCTCTGCTCGGAGCTTCTCTCCCCGCCGTCTGTCGACCCCTGCCTGGCATCGCCGCCGGCTCCTCCGTGCTCTTCCTCGCCGGTAGGGCACCCCTCTCCACTTGTCACCCTGGTCTATGGAGGGGTGTTGACATGTGCTTTCCTTCTCCCTAGGTCATGATGCCTCGGTCCCAAAGACTCCGATGCAAGCAAGTCGCCGGAGGGCAGCGCGTCCGTCTCGTCGTGGTGGCTCCAATGACTCCTAGGAGGAAGATCGCCCTCGAAACGCGTGCCGCTCGTCCTCCCCAGCTGGCCCGGTGATTCCTCTTCGGAGGGGTCGATTTTGAGGATGAGCTTGAAGAGGTGGATCCGTCCTCGATGATTGGCGCCCGCGTCGCTGCCCCCAAGCCCGGCACTCGTGCGTCCAACATTTCAACCTCCTCCTCCTCGGTGCAACCCCACGGTGATGCCTGGCCACATCTCCATTGAGCCTCCACTATCACTAGGCCGTCATGTTAAGCGTTTCAATGAAGTCCCCAAATCTTCATATCTCAAATTGCGCCGTGGATGTAGATCAATTTACTGTTGTTAGGGATTCTCAGGATAGTCGCTTTCGCACAAATGTCCAAGCCGACATCTTCACCACGATTGTCATCCCTAAAGGCTTGTCACTTCATGTTTGCATTGATCTTGAGCACATTCGCACTCATCCGGAGAAATATCCGGGAGCCATTGAGCTCATTGAGTCGTCAAACCTAGCTGCCCCATTTGCCTTTCAACACGATTTTAACCACACGGCCATCCATCAGTTTTATGCCACATGTTACTTTGCTCCTGATAACACCATCACATGGATGACCTCCGACATCGCCCTCACAAAGATCTTATGCTGAGTTTGTCACCGCACTTGGATTTCCCGACACTGGGTTCAAAATCCACAAGGATGACCCCAACCATAAGCCCAAAGGCATTGCGGTCTGTGCGGATCTCCTTAGACCCATATCATCTTTGTCTAGTACTGAAAAACAAAAGGGTCTAAATCAAGTCTCTATTTGGCGTTTTCCATTCAACATCATTTATCAGTGTGTCATCCGCACCATTTATCCCAAGATGGGTGACAAGGGCTCCTGCAGCAGCTACTGCATTGATCTCATGCATCGCCTCTACACATCTCCTAAAGGGAAGATAAATGTTCCACACTTTCTATGGCATGAGATTCGCCTTGCTAGCTTCCAGCACCAGCGGGCTTTCCCTCATGCACCTTTTCTTCAGGCATTTATCGAGAGTGCAACTCCCTTTCCCAATGCACGCACTCATATACATGAGAGATGGGTCATCCCACCTCACATGGCGGCTGACCATGTTCCTCCTCCTCCCGCTACTGCTAGTTGCACCGCCGCTAGTTTTCCCTCTCACGCTAACCATCCTCATTCCAGTTGATGCCCCTTTGGGCGCATTGCTCGCTTTTCTTGGGAAGGCTCATTCAGCCATGATGAAGATGTTCACCTTCCATTGCTCCCAACACCATGATGTGGTCACTGCATGGTCACTTCCAAGAACGCTCAAGGCTCGTCTGCATGAGACTCAAAGCGTATATGGTGTGAGTGACGATGAGCGCCTTCCTGCACCCTTCTTATTTTGGTTTTCCCTCCGGTCTGAGTGGGCTGATTTCTTTGACGAGACTGGTGGCAGTGGTGTTCATGATGATGATGATGAGGATGAACTTTAATACTATCACGTCATTCCCCTTTGTTTTTGGATACTTGATGCCAAAGGGGAGTAGGCTCCATATGCATTACTCTAGCTCATTATGTAATCGAACCTATGTTAGGAGTAGTTTGTTGAACTATGTGATGAGTTGTTGAACTATGTTATGAGTTTGTTGGTGAGTTTGGTGAATCTATATGAAGTGATCCAACTATTGTGGTATCAGTTTGAGGGGGAGCCCTCATCATTTTTGTATTTAGTAGTATCTGTGGTATCACTTTGAGGGGGAGCTCGCCGCTACTTATTCTTATTATGGTTATTGAGCTCCACAACAAATACTTCCGACATTATTATGAGTATGCATATGAGTTGTCATCAACTACCAAAAGGGGAGATTGAAAGTGCAATCATGCCCTTAATCATATTTTGATATTGATGACAACACATATGCTCGGGACTAATCATGTTTATCAAGTATATCTCAGGATTATGTTCCAAAGACTGTGTGCATGGATCATGACTAGGGACAAAAGCATATAACTCAAGAATGGAGATACAAGATGTTAACTTCATTTATGGTTTGTTCTTGATTATAGGGATCCCACACTATTAAGAGGGGATCGATGGATCTGTGAAAAACTTGCTCAAAGTTGCTATCTATATACCTTACCTTCGGACGTCCGGCACTCTACGGACGTTCGGTCCTTCCTGATTGCCGGACGTCCGGACACTTCCGGACGTCCGACACTTCCACAACAGAAACATTTTTGCGGATGTCCGGAACCCTCCGGACGTCCGACACTTTCACATCAGAAGCATTCTTACGGACGACCGTATCCTGTACACTGGATTGTGGGTCACACTTTTCACAGCGGCCGGTCGTCCGATGACTGTCGGACATCCGGACCCATTTGGGCCTCCGGACGTCCGACGTTCTCCGGACGTCCGGCCATCCTGTACCCCAAACGGTCACCTTTTCCCACCACCTATATATATATACTCCTTTCCTTTCCACGGGCTGGGGTTGACCATTCACTTTGAACAAACTCTAGAACACTTCTCACACTCTCTCTCATTTTCTCCACACCAAATCTTAGATCCCCATGTGATTTGAGAGCTTTGAAAGAAGTTGTCCGATCAAGTGATAGATCCACTTCTCCTCCTTCTTTGGACCCAAGGAATTCGTGATTTGAGCAAGTCTTGAGAAAATCCCCATCGATCTTGTTACTCTTGGAGGTTGGAGACTCCTAGGCGGTAGGAGTCTTCGGAGAGGAATCGACCTTTGTGATTACCCCGGATAAGTTTCGAGGGTTTGGAGACCACCCCAAGGTCTACCACTAGTGGTTGAGAAACGCCTTTCGTGGTGTTGTCTCAAAGGGAGAATAGGGTGAGCCTTCGTATGCGTTGGTGTGCCTTCGTGGTAACATCCACCTCTCTAACGGTGACTAGCTTCCTCCAAGGAAGTGAACATCGGCATACATCCTCGTCTCCCGGAGTTGCGGTTATTCCTAACCCTAACTCTATACTTGTGGTTACTTCTTTTGTTTGCACTTACTTACATCATATTGTGCTTGCTCACTTACATGCTTGTGTTACATGCCTAGTACTTCGTACTTACTAGCAATTGTTAGGCTCACCTTCATATTCCACACTATTGCCTAAAATTGCTAAGTAATAATTAAAATTTGTAATTGTACCTATTCACCCGCCCTCTAGGTCCATCTCGATCCTTTCAAATTGCCGCCACGTAGGATGCCTCGCCGCCTTTAAAGATGACACTGCCGCCAAAGAAGCCTTGGCCATCGGGTCGACTCTTCGGCTTGGCGGTTTTCTCATGGCCGCTAGTTAGGCTGGCCATACCGACGATGACCTCTCGAGTCATCAAAACCAATCTTCATGTTAGTTCGGGACTTGCCGAACAGTTAGATCCGATCGAGCTCTCCTCCATAAACGAGCTCTTGGATCGCATCGCCGCCCTGGGAGTTGCCACAGATTACGACCGGATCGGGCCTAAAACCGATCTGAGAGAGATCAACTCTCCCCAGGCTACCCATCATGTTGCTGTGATAGAGGAGCAATGCGGTGATAGAGGGACGGATGTCGATCAAGCCCTGAAACTAAAGTCAGGCGACGGGCCGGACTCATTGGATTGCACTCAAAAATCCAAATTTCCGAAGTTCGAAACTTCGCCCTTGAGTCCTGAATTGACGGGGTTCCGGATTTAATGCCACCCGCCCACCCAAACATTGGCGATCTCTCTCGGATTCGGCAAGAGCCAGCTGAAACAGTACATCATTACTGGGCCAGATTCCTCCTGGTTATGAACAGGATAAATGACTGCCGAGAGGAGGACGCAATCCCAATTTTTTGCAATAATTGCACGGACAAGGGAATCCTAAATGCCATAAGTCGTCATAAAATTACACGCTTTGCTGACTTGGTGACCATAATACAAAAGTACTTGTATGATGGAGAGCGCTCGAAAGCCGAAAGTAACTTTTGGGATAATCCGCCCCGAATACATCCCTAGTCCGGAACAAAAGGGTGCATCATTATCAAGCACCGGGTTGAATAATTTAAAAACCAAAACCCCTAAAGGGTACGTAACCATACCGGAGGGTTGGCTAAACGGACCTCGCAAAATTTATAGCACGAGGGCGCCGCTCCAACTCATAGCCTTCGAGCATGTTGGATACTACGGCAGGTGGCCAAAAGTGGCTAAGAGCTTCTAGCTTCGAATCCCAGCCCAAAGAACACCAAAGACAGTGTTAACAGTCTTGAGACTTTCGCATCAAATAACATGCGAAAACGACAACTCCGCAACCTTGTCAAGTCTACCAAGTAGCAACAATAAATCCATGGAGTGACACGGCTATTACCTTCAATGCCATGATTTGACCTAAATTCAATTGCCCGGCACCACCGCATTGGTTCTCACCGATAGTTGACGGCTTTCGCCTTACTAAGGTACTCATGGATGGTGGCAGCGGACTAAACCTGATCTATGAGGAAACCCTCCGAAAGATGGAAATAGACTGGAACCGCATTGAGCGAAGCAGCACAACCTTTAGAGGAATAATCCCCAGCCGGGAAGCATGCTGCACAGGCACGCTGGATGTAGTGTTCGGCTCACGGACAATTACAGGTCCGAGGAGGTCACATTTCAAGTGGCCCCTGCTTCAACAGCGGATATCATGCTTTACTAGGACGAGAGGCATTCACAATTTTTCAAGCTATACCCCCATTATGGGTACATGACGCTTAAAATGCCCGGGTCCCAACGGAATCATCACTCACGCTTAGTGATCCGAGCATAGCACTCCGCTACCGAAAATAAGACAGCAAGACTAGCCCTCGAGGCACTATCCGAAGCCCTAGCGGCCGAAGAACTCACTGCGATGCGCTCCACGGTGAACACGGACGATGTGATACTTGATAAAAGATCCAAGTCCACCTCTTTTAAACCAGCGGATGAAATAGTCAAATTCCAAGTCCACCCAACGGACCCTGCAAAGACGGCCTCCATCGGGCACAATTAAACCCTGATGTAGACGCCGTGACCACGAGAATTTCTACAAGAAAACTGGGACATCTTTGCCTGGCACCCTTCAGATATGCCAGGAATCCCATGTCAGCTGGCCGAGCACAGCCTAAATATCCTAAAAGGATTCAAGCCAGTCAAACAGGCTCTTCGGCGCTTTTCCGAACCCAAGAGACAGGCCATGGGAGAGGAGCTAGCCAAACTTTTGGAGGCCGGATTCATATAAAACATCCGGACTGGCTAGCGAACCTGGTGATGGTACCAAAGAAGGATAAATCCTGGCGCCTATGTGTTGATTTCAAAGACCTTAATAAGGCTTGCCCAAAGGATCCCTTCCCCCTCCCGCGAATTGATCAAATCATTGACGCCACAGCAGGACACGACTCATTGTGCTTCCTCGACGCTGCATCTGGCTACCACCAAATCAAGATGGCGGAGCTGCACCAAGCTGCAACAGCATTCATCACTCCATACGGCCCGCTCTGCTTCAACACAATGCCCTTTGGGCTCAAAAACGCCGGCGCAACATATCAGCGCATGATTCGTATACATGACCGCCAACCAGATCGGCAAAACGGTGGAAGCATATGTAGATGACGTGGTCGCCAAAACCAAGCACGCCGAAACTCTAGTAGATGACTTGAGGCTCACATCTCGACAATCTTCAAAATATGACATCAAGCTCAATCCGAAACATGCATCTTCGGCGTTCCAAATTGAAAGCTCCCCGGGCTTCATTGTGTCCGTAGAGGAATTGAAGCAAACACAGCCAAGATTCGAAGCTCACACAATTGGATATTCCAAAAGACCTCAAACAAATACAAAATTGACGGGATGTGTAGCGGTTTAAGCCGCTTTTATCTCCCATTTAGGAGAAAAGGCATTACCTCTTTACCGCCTCCTCCGCAAGATCAACACTTCGAGTGGACGGATGCCGCCACGGCCGGACTCGAAGAAATAAAGGCCATTTTGGCAACAAATCCAGTTCTGGCCGCGCCAACGTATGCGAACCAATGCTATTATATATCGCCGCAACACATCAAGTTGTCGGCGGTGCTCGTTGTCGAACAAGAACGGACGGACACCGTTCCCCTGCTCAAAAACCGTTTATTATGTGTCCACTGTCCTAACTCCATGCAAGTCCCGTACCCACACTATCAAAAGATAGCATATGCGGTGTTCATGGCATCCCGAAGCTGCGACACTACTTTCAAGAGTGTTCGATAACGGTAGCCTCAAGTACCTCTTAACGACATTATAAACAATCTGCGACGCGACGGGTCAATTGCTAAATGGGCCATAGAGCTCCTTCCATTCGACATAACTTATAAGCCACGACGAGCTATTAAGTCGCAGGTTTTGGCCAACTTCATGGCGAATGGATCAAGCCGAACTCCCTAAAGAGTACGGCGATACTCCAATTGGATCATGCACTTTGACGGCTCCAAAATGTTGGCTGGCCTCGGGTCTGGCCGGGCCTCGACGTCCCCAACCGGGCACACAGTCCAATACGTCCTTCAGATAATGTATACGGACTCCAACAACGCAGCCGAATACGAGGCCCTTCTGCATGGCCTCCGGATGGCAGTCTCCATGGGCATTCAACGCCTAGAGGTGCGCGGGGATTCAAACCTCGCAATATCTCAAATAAACGGAGACTTTGACGCCAAGGATCCAAAAATGGCAGCATACCGCAATGCGGTCCTAAAAATGTCAACACGGTTCAAGGGCTCAATTTCATCATATAGCCCGGATAACAACCAGCGGCGGATATATTGGCACGCATCGGTGCAAAACGCGATGCCGCCCCACCCAATATCTTTTTGGAACGGCTGCTCAAGCCATCCGTATTATGGGAAGGGAGTCCGCAATAATAATCCGGACGACCGCACCGCCGACGCCGAACACTTCGACACAACCGAGGCTCCGCCCGAGATAACACCCTCTGCTCACGAAATAATGGCGGTTATCGCCCCATGGACGGAACCATTCCTAGCCTACCTAACTAGGCAGGAACTCCCGAAGACCAAAATGAGGCTCGCTGCATAGTACGGGCGCCTAAAGCCTATAAAGTCCATGAGGGAGAGCTTTATAAGAAAAGCACTACCGAGACCTTCAAAGGTGTATCTCCAAGAGGAAGGGCGAAACCTCCTGGCTGAAATTCATGCCGGACTGGTGGGCACCACGCCGCAGCTCCGGCCCTTGTAGGCAAGGCCTTCCATACAGGATTTTATTGGCCGACGGCCGGGCAGATGCGAGGACTTAGTCCAACGATGCGCGCTGCCGCCTTTTGCTAACTAAAGCCACATGCCACCCACCGCCTTAAACCTATACCCATAACCTGGCCGTTCATGATGCAGGGGCTTGACATGGTTGGACCTCTGTGAGGAAACCCACAAGCAAAAATACCTATTGGTCATGGTGGACAAATTCACCAAATGGATAGAGGCCAAACCAGTTAAAACGGCTGAATCCGGACCAGTGATAGACTTCATATCAGGCGTAGTGCACCGTTATGGTGTCCCCCACAGTATCATCACTGACAATGGCACCAATTTCACGGCCGAGGAGGTCAAATCATGGTGCAAAAACATGGGCATCAAGCTCGATTACGCCTCAGTCTATCACCCTCAAACCAACGGCCAAGTCGAATGGGCAAACGGTGCAATCATGAGCGGCATTAAACACAGACTAGTGCGGTCCCTCAAGGAATCTAACACGCACTGGGTAGAGGAGCTCGACTCCGTACTCTAGGGGCTGCGGACCACGCCAAATCGCACTACCGGATTCACACCATTTTTTATGGTGTACGGCACAGAGGCAGTCTTGCCCTGCGACATAATTCATGACTCATCTCGAGTGCGCATGTATGAAGAAAGAGAAGCTGAACTCGATCAAGGTGACAGTTTGACGCATTGAAGGAGGAGCGCAACGTGGCAAAAGCTCGTTCCGCATTCTATCAACAGCAGGCTCGAAGATATCAAAGCAGGGAAGTACGGGCCAAAGCTTATAACGTTGGCGAACTAGTTCTACGCTTGCCGGACAAGAAAAAGGACAAACTCAAGCCCAAATGGGAAGGTCCCTTCATCATCGACCAGGTCTCGACCGGGCGGAGCATACCGTCTGCTAAACGCATCGGATAACCGACTCGAGCCGAACCCATGGAACGCAGCCCGTCTCACGAAGATTCTACGCTTAAGTGCCGGACTCAAAGTTCGCCTCCTTCCTCCGTCCGCATTCTTTATTTTTTGTTTTTGCTGTCTTTTATTTCTCTCCTTCCTCCTTCTTCTTCTTGTAGCCTTTAGAGGCCTGCTTGCGCTTTTTCCGCACTCATTATAATCGGGGCTTCTTTAATGAAGCTTATTTATACGGGCTTCATGCCCAAAGACATGTGTTAAACTTCCGCATGTACCTTTTATTCGCCATTATATGCATCGATATGACTTAAGTTTTGGCCAAGCTGGGTTGGTTTCGGCTCCTGCTTACCCCTACGCTCCCGATTGTTCGGCTAGGTGGTAAAGGGAGCACCTCTGCGATTGTTACTGCCGGGTCAGCCGGATGTGTACCTCAGACTGGGTGAAGCCGAAAGCTAGCGTTCTTAAGGGAATATTCGGTCGGTGAATTGAAAGATGATTTTTAACTTTTTACCCATCTGCCCCCAGATGATTTTCTGCTCTCATAGCAGCTTTGACATGCACTTTAGGGCATGCACCCCAAATGTAAAGGAACCCTTAACGGAACTATTCTCCCTGGAAGATGCTTCTTACTACCCATGTAATATAGCGTAACTAGTTGGGCACTTGTCTGATATAGCAACAATGACCCCTACGCCTTGTCTCCATGCATACCACGGTTCTTATATAACCATGAAGGTATTCGGACACACTCCGGACTATTGGGTCCGGAGGTTGAAACGAAAAGGTCCGCTACGACAAACTATCTACAATCCGGCTAGAAGACATTTCTTTCATGTCATATTTTTACATAGTCAATTCGACTCATTGTATTCCTCCTCAATGCCATCTAACAGGCTATCTAATTTACAATCTTGCTGGGAATACTTGGCGGCCAATTCAACTTGGCCGTACACTAAGCTTACAGGGATCTCCATCCCATCCGGCCCCACAGGTCCGACCTCGGCCATGTGGTTTGGGTCAGCCTTCGTGTATCGTGTCTTCACCATGGCCCAGGCCTCCCTGGCGCCTTGACGGCAGGCCGATATCTTCCATAGCCGGAAGCGCCGCCGTGCCCCTTGAAGCTGCTCCGCCAGCTCCCCAATGCCTTCGGGCAGGGAGATAGATGGCCACAAGGCTTGGCCGATGCGTTTCATCACCTGCCGGACTCGTTCGCGGTAGCGACGAATTCGGGAAGGAGATCACTGTAAGAATTTGGCATCTCCTCCTCGTGACGACGTGTGAGCAAACCTACATACATGTCTATGTTAGTCGCCTTCCTCGCCGAACTCTTTCAAAGTTCGCTCAAGCACTTATCGAAAATGCCGCGATTTAAGCCGCCGATTCTCCTTTACGGAGTCGATAACCGGGCACGAACGTCCTTCGCCTCACCCAGCTTGGTGTTGCCGCCTTGGAGGTTATTCTTCTCCGCCGCACCTCGTAGCACGCCTCGCCAGCCTTTAATCGGGCGTAAGAGCTGTTTCTTGTCCGGATCTAGTCCGGCGCCATGTGCAATGTTTTTGTCAGCTTTACACACATGCCGCACTCCCTAAATTATTTTTCTTTTGAAGCGTATATTACCAGCGGGGGTCTCTGTAGCTCCCCCTGTAGCGGCTAGTGCGGCCTCAAGTTGGGCTTTGCACTCTTCAAGCTCTGGGACGATCGGGTATTCTTTTTTGTAAGATCCTGCATAACAAATGATCCTTAAATAAGTTATTCTAACTATTTTAAGTCTCGGGGGCTACTGGCATATATAACTGTCAGATTTACTTACCCGTATGTCCTTCACCTACTACTCCGTGGCTCTGGCTAGTCTATCTTGAGCGGCACGGAGGTGCGCATCTCCCGAATCAAAGGCATTCAAGGCCTCCTGGGAGAAACACGCTACATTTAAGAACTGTCCATGGCGCCTGTGGTTCAAGGCGCTCTCCACCTCGGAGTTGGTGGCGGACAACCTGTCGGCATCCTCTGTCGGAGGAGCATCCGACGCACGCCTCGTGCTCGCCTCAGCCTCCGGACCCGGCTTTGAAGCCTGTCCGGTGAAGGTTCGATCGGCAACCTCTCCGGACTCAGTCCGGCGAGCTTTTTCTGAAAGGGTATCGGCGTTAGTACGCCTTCCAGGAATCAATCCTGGGAGTATGGTGACAAGCCATACCGTTGCGGCGGAGTTTCGATCCGGACCGCACTTCTTTTTAACCTGCGGGGCCGCACTGCCCTTTGTTGGCCAGCCGCCGCAGGCTCGGCTTCCTGCCTCGAAGGTACCCCCTGCGAAGCACCATTGGTATACGGTGATCAAAAATAAAGCATGGATGGGTCGTTATCAGGATTTTGGGATCTCGGTCTCATTTACCTGTGAGGCTGGAAATATTCCGGGGTAATCAGCCGTAATGGCGACCAACGCGTTGTCAATGCTAAGTTGGTAGAATACCCCATCGATCAACTCCACCTTTATATCCGGATCCTCTTCGGAGGTCGGATCGAGGGACCGTTCCGGATCCTCGGGTTGTGGGGGCGGGCTGTGTATCTTCTCCATAAATCCGCGCAGTTCCTCAAGCAAAAAGCATAAAATGAGATATTTAACTGCGGGAATATGGATCGGACAGGTCACAAAGATGTTTGCTTACCCAGCTTCGAGGATCACTCGAAGAAAAATCCTTCAGTGGGTTGAGACGGAGGAAATCCTCTTCCTCTCCTTTGTACATGGCAGATAAGATCTTCACCAGTTCGGTGACCGATTCCGGCCCTTTGCGGCGATGGCGGGTGGCATCGTCCTCCCCGTTGAAGTCCCACATGGGGTGGCCTCTGTATTGAAGCGGCTGCACTCCTCATAATGCAGATTGCCATGACTCCTGTCATGGTCAATCCGGCATGAGCCGATAACCTTATTCGGCTCATCAAATAACGGACGTCCCCGGTCATCTTCTCTCCGGGGCTCCGAGGGCGCTTAGCTTAGGCGCTTCTTCAGAGGAGCATTGTTGAACTTCAAGAAGGCCGATCCGAACAGGATCCGGCAGCGGACGCCCTCCATGTAAAACCATTCAAGGCCGGTCTTGGACGCCTTCTTGGGGTTCCGGACAGGTATCCGTCCCGCGATGCGCCATAGCTTCGCTCCGCCCACTTGATATATCGACCCCTCATGAGAACGGGGTACTAGGCAGAATATTCTCTTCCACAGTCCGAAATGAGCCTCGACGCCAAGAATAGTTCGCAAGGGCCACGAAGCCCGCGATATGCAGGATGGAGGCAGGAGTAAGGTGGTGCAATTGAGGCCAGAGAACTCCAAGAGCCCCGGAGAAAGCGGATGGATGGAAATCCAAGGCCTCTTACTAGATAAGAGACGAAGCATACCCGCTCTCCTTTAGAGGGATCGAGACGCCTCCGCTTGCTTTCCGTGACTTGTAGGTGGCAAGTCCGGCTCGAACCGGAACCAAGAAGGCTGGGGGGAGAAATCCTTGGTTTGGAGTATAACTAGCTCGTTATGCGGGACTGAGCATCTCTCCCAATTTCCTGGCTGAGGGCTGGGAGCGCGAGAAGAGGAGCCGCGTCGACTGTCCATGATGGAATGGGCTTTGGTCAGAGGCGCTCTGATGAAAGCTTGCAAAGGGGGGATGGTGTGACTCAGATCTAGATCCTTGCCCCTTTTATGGGCGGCTCATTTGTGCGGCTAGGGCGGTAATTGTAAAAATACCCTGGCTGTTCGCATTCATTCAAACAAGTGGAAGATTGCCATTATTGGGCGTAGAAGCCGGACACTATTTGACAAGTATATGGAATTTGGAGAAGAACCCGCCTCGCAATGCCGAAGACAATCAACGTGCCGGACTCATCGTCATTGAAGCCTGGTTCGGGGCTACCGAGGAGTCCCGGACTAGGGGTGTCCGGATAGCCGGACTATCGTCACGGCCGGACTCCAAGACTATGAAGATACAAGATTGAAGACTTCGTCCGTGTTCGGATGGGACTTTCCTTGGTGTGGAAGGCAAGCTTGGCGATACGGATATGTAGATCTCCTACCATTGTAACCGACTCTGTGTAACCCTAACCTATCCGGTGTCTATATATACCGGAGGGTTTTAGTCCGTAGAACAACAACAATCATACCATAGGCTAGTTTCTAGGGTTTAGCCTCCTTGATCTCGTGGTAGATCTACTCTTGTACTACCCATATCATCAATATTAATCAAGCAGGAGTAGGGTATTACCTCCATCGAGAGGGCCCGAACCTGGGTAAAAACATCGTGTCCCTTGTCTCCTGTTACCATCCGCCTAGACGCACAGTTCGGGACCCCCTACCCGAGATCCGCCGGTTTTGACACCGACAGTCATGGACTTGGACCGCCGGATTATCTGCCTGGCCAAACTCTCATCCTTTGGTAACTCGCCCCGGTTCATATACGCCAGATATGGAACCGTCCAATCCGAGATAACATGAAGAGCCACCACCACCTGAGCTTCCAGATCAGGAACAACCAAATCCTCTTCACCGGGGAGTTTGACGGACGGATTATGCAGAACATCCAGGAAGACATTAGGTGGAACCGGTTTACGCTAGGAACCCAGGCGGCTTAAAGCGTCCGCCGCTTCATTCTTCCGCCGGTCCACATGATCCACCTGATAACCTTTAAAGTGACCTGCAACAATATCCACCTCACGACGATATGCTGCCATGAGTGGGTCCTTGGAATCCCAAGTGCTGGACACTTGTTGAGCCACCAAATCCGAGTCACCGAAGCACTTAACTCGGCTTAGGTTCATCTCCTTAGCCATCCGAAGACCATGGAGTAAAGCCTTATATTCAGCTGCATTGTTAGCGCAAGGGAACATTAAACGGAGAACATACCAAAACTTATCACCTCATGGGGAAGTTAATACGACTCCAGCCCCCGAGCCCTCCAATTGCCTGGACCCATCAAAATGAATAGTCCAATAAGTATGATCAGGTATCTCTTCTGGCACTTGTAATTCTGTCCAATCATTCATGAAGTCCACAAGTGCATGAGATTTGATCGCCATTCGGGGTATGTATTTCAATCCATGAGGCCCAAGCTCGATAGCCCACTTAGCAATCCGGCCAGTTGCCTCCCTATTATGGATTATATCCCCCAAAGGAGCAGAGCTTACCACCGTGATGGGATGACCTTGGAAATACTGCTTAAGCTTACGGCTTGCCATAAAAACCCCATACACCAAACTTTGCCAATGTGGCTACCCCTTCTTAGACTCGATAAGTACCTCACTGATATAGTAAACCGGCCGCTGAACCGGATATTCCTTTCCTGCCTCTTTGCGCTCCACCACAATAGCCACACTAACAGCCCGAGTGTTAGCTGCCACGTATAGCAACAATGGCTCTTTGTCAACCGGAGCAGCAAGGACCGGCAGATTAGCCAGCTGCCGTTTTAAGTCCTCAAATGCTTCATTAGCGGCGTCACTCCAGACGAAGTTATCCATTTTCTTCAGCATCTGATATAAAGGGATGGCCTTCTCGCCAAGGCGACTGATAAACCGGCTCAACGCAGCAATCCGGCCCGCCAATCGTTGAACATCATTGATACATTTCGGTTTAGCCAAGGAGGTGACGGCTTTGATCTTTTCCGGATTAGCCTCAATGCCCCTGTTAGACACTAAAAAGCCCAAGAGCTTGTCTGCAGGTACACCAAAGACGCACTTGGCCTGATTGAGCATCATTTTGTAAACCCGCAGGTTATCGAAGGTTTCCTTCAAGTCATCAATCAATGTCTCCTTGTTCCTTGATTTCACCACAATATCATCCTCATAGGCGTGAACATTGCGACCGATCTATTTATGAAGACAATTGTGCACACACCGTTGATAAGTTGCTTGGACACTCTTGAGCCCAAAGGGCATGGACACATAGCAGAAGGCTCCAAAAGGAGTTATGAAGGCTGTCTTCTCCTGGTCCTTAACTTCCATTTTGAACTGATGATAACCAGAATATATGGCCCAAAAGCTTAACGTCAGAACCCGCCGTAGCATCAATAATTTGATCAATACGGGGAGGGCAAAAGGATCTGGCCGGACAAGCTTTGTTGAGATCTGTAGTCCACACATACGCCAAGTGCCGTTCTTCTTAAGGACCAGCACCGGATTAGCCAACCACTCAGGATGGAACACTTCAACGATAAATCCAGCCGCCAAGAGTCTGGCTACTTCTTCTCCAATAGCCTTGCATCTTTCTTCATTGAACCGGCGGAGAAACTGCTTGACCGGTTTATACTTGGGATCAACATTAAGAGTGTGCTCAGCGAGTTCTCTCGGTACACCTGGCATGTCAGAAGGCTTCCATGCAAAGATGTCCCCATTCTCACGGATGAATTGGCGATGCGCGCTTTCCTATTTTGGATCCAAGTTGGCGCTGATGCTAAAATGCTTGGACGAATTGCCAGGCACGAAGTCAACAAGCTTACTCTCATCAGCCGATTTAAACTTCAGGGCCGGATCATGCTCTGTAGTTTTTTTCTTAAATGAAGTCATATCTGCCGGATCAACATTGTCTTTGTAAAACTTCAACTCTTCATTGTACAAACCGACTCAAAGATAAGCCGCATCACCTTCTTCACATTCCAGAGCGATCTTGCGGCTCCCATGCACAGTTATAATTCCCTTGTGACCCGGCATCTTGAGCTGTAGATAGACATAGCAGGGCCGTGCCATAAACTTAGCACAAGCTGGCCGTCCAAACAGGGCATGATACGGGCTTTTGATTTTCACCACCTGAAAAGTCAAGGTTTCTGATCTCGAGTCATGCTCGTCTCCAAAAGCCACCTCCAGAGCTATTTTACCAACAAGATACGCCGATTTACCAGCTACTACACCATGGAACACCGTATTGGACGGTTTAAGATTCTTATCTGTCAACCTCATGCGACGGAAAGTTTCATAATAAAGGATATTGATACTACTCCCTCCATCCATGAGTACCTTAGTGAACTTATAACCTCACACCTGAGGTGCTACCACCAGTGCGAAATGACCCAGGTTGTCAACCCGAGGTGGATGATCCTCTCTACTCCACACAATCGGCTGCTCGGACCAGTGTAAGTAACGGGGCACCGCCGGTTCAACGGCATTCACTGCCTTTTTATGAAGTTTCTGATCGCGCTTGTCCAGGCTAGTGGTGGAGACATGATAATCGCCCACTATTCAACCGCCCGCTTGCTCGTAACCCGACTGCTGCCGCCGCTGATTCCCCGATTGTTATAACCACCTTGATTGCCCTGATTGCCTTGATTGCCATGCCCGATCTGGTTACCATGGAAACCTGAACCAGAACTGCCTCCACCATAACCCGGCCCATGAGACCCATGGCCCGAACCGCCACCCGGCCCATTATCATACCAAAAAGAATTAGAATTTTTGAACTCTTGCATGATGTAGCAATCTTTCCAGAGGTGCGTGGACAGAATCTCCTTCGTCCCATGTTTCGGGCAAGGCTGGTTCAACAGATAAGATAGGCGGTCCGGGTTAGGGCTTGGTGCTCCACCACGCTGGGGCGGTTTACCCTTACGCCGCTGGCCCTTGTCCTCCGTGCTGGTATTAGCCACAAAGTCCAAGCTGTGATCCACTTTACGTTTGCCACCGTTTCCATGACCCGCGGGGTTGTGGTGCTGCCCCTTGGCATTGCCACTCCTTTTTCCCTTCCCTGTCTTATCATCATCAGACACGGGATCCTTGGTACTATCAGAGTCGGCATACTTCACCAGAGCAGCCATGAGGGTTCCCATGTCATTGCAATGGCGTTTGAGCCGTCCCAACTTCCACTTTAAGGGTTCAAACCGGCAATTGCCTTCCAATGTTAGAACTGCGGTATCAGGGTTGATGCGGTTTGATGAATGCAAAATTTCGAGACCCGCGCACTCCAACGGGTTGTTGACTTCTTCCTCCTGGACACAGTAACTAAGTCCACAATCGACATAGGCTGATTGCATGTATCCTTGAAATTCTGGATAAACCGGGCTCTCAACTCGGCCCATGACCTGATAGAATTAGCCGGTAAGCTCTTTAGCCAAGTGCAGGCCGTCCCTTCAAGCATCATGGTGAAGTATTTCGCACATGCCGCATCATCCACATCCAGCATCTCCATGGCCATCTCCTAGCTTTCGACCCATGTCTCAGGGGATAAATCAGCGGTGTAATTTGGCACCTTGCGCGGGCCTTTGAAATCCTTGGGCAGGCGCACATTGCGCAACGCTGGGACGAGACACGGCACTCCCAAAGAACTAGAAGTTACCCCTGGTTCCACCGATGTGGTTGGACGAACCGGAGTAAGTTGACGGGCTTCATGCTGCGCCGCAAGCTCGGCCTCTCTGCGTGCCCGAGCCCGGTCAACCACCTCCTGAGCGTCACCCGCCGGGTTATTGCCACGGGGCGGATCACGGTTCTGCGCGTTGCTTGACACCGCCGATTCATCCATACGCCTGCTGTAACTCCGACTTGGACGAGGAGTGGAATGAATCCGATCACGACTATATGAATAAGCCTCCGGTTGAACCAAGGCCGTCTGAAGAAGTTCCTTGACCCGACGCGTTTCGACCGCCGCCGGAGAATAGCCTTCGATTGGGATGGCCGCCAGCAACAATGTTGTCCATCAGGTTAGAATAATGACCCGGTGGCGTTGGGACATGTGGTGTTACAATGTTGTTCTGACGAGGCGGATCCACCACACGTGGCTGAACCGGCGCCCCTGCTCCACACTACTAGGAAAAGGCCTACTAATGGCGCACCGGTTTTGCCTACTAATGGCGCACGACTGGTGCGCCATTAGTATCTGGTACACTAATGGCGCACCGCTGGTGCGTCATTAGAATAGCCCACGGTGCGCCATTAGTATCTGGTATACTAATGGCGCACCACATAGAAGTGCGCCATTAGTAACAATATTTTTTCAAATTTTTTTTTCAGAATTTTTTTTCTAAATTTTTTTTCCAAATTTTTTTTTCAATTTTTTTTCGTTTTTTCCTTAATCTCAGTTCACTATGGCTTAATCTCGGGTCAATATGCTTAATCTCAGGTCAAATCGCACTCGGTGGTCAAACTTCCCGAAAGGTCACCCATCCTCACACTACTCCAGCCCAAGCACGCTTAACTTCAGAGTTCTATCCAACCCCTTGTTGATATATCTAGCATATCAATCCTATTATACCTTGTTGATGTCTGGGACTTTGTTCATGTTCATGACTATGATGAAATTTTGAAAAATATTTCAAACTTCCCGGTCATATTACGTATCATTTTTTGAAAAAAAATTCAAAAAAAATTTCAAAACCAATTTTTTTTTTCTGTTACTAGTGGCGCACCACATCCACGGTCGCCACTAGTAAGTTTGAAATTTTTTGAAATTTTTTGCCGCTAGATCTTGAAAGCCCCGTAACTTTTTTTCTGTTAGGTTTTTGGGGATTTTGAAAATGTTTAACGGGGTACCCCCAGTTAAATTCGGATGTAACTTTTCGAGTAGATGATTTTTCATATAAAAAACTTTTTCATCCGAGTTCGTATGCAAAAGTTATGCCCATTTTACAAATTCCCAGAGAGATTTTGCAAATAAAGTCGAAATTCATATTTGTAAATTTTCCAACAACTAGACCACATATCACATGGGAAACTTATTTTCTTTTATTTTTTGACATTTCCATAATTTTCTTTTATTTTTTTAAAACTGAAAAGGCGATCGGTGCATTTGGTGTTGGGGCAAGTTAGTAATGGCGCACCGTGGGTTGGTGCGCCATTACTAGTTAAACTAGTAATGGCGCACCAACCCACGGTGCGCCATTACTAGTTTTGAAAAAAAATAAAAAAAATTGAAACTTTTTTTGAATTTTTTTTTTGAAAAAACTTAGTAATGGCGCACCAGTGGGCAGTGCGCCATTACTAGTTAAAACTTGTAATGGAGCATAATCCGGTATGCCTGTGCATCCAAAGCGGCCCGCTCCGTGGCCATCCTGGTATCCTCAGCTGCCAAATCGGCCTTGGCCTGGGTGATCTGATCTTTCACCTTCGCGATTTCCGTATTGTGTGCATCCTGATCCGCCGGGTTAACCTCCGCCATCAGCGTTGCCAACGTGTCAAATAAATCAGATAGAACCTGAGCCGGCGGTCGCACAGGGCCTCCTGCCCTGGCTGCCGTTGCCGCTCCTGCTCTGGAGATCATCGCTGCTGTGGTCAAAGAGTTGAGTGCCGGTTGCGTACCGGCCATGAAGATCGCAACCCGGTTTGGTAGATCATAGGGGTCCGGAATACTGTTGCCATCGGAACAACCCCCGTTCCGGCCATCTTGTAACTGATATAGTGACTCGGTCTCTCCAGTTGATGACTCGTCGCCGGAATAAACGACGTTTTCACCGCCGGATTCCGATCTATCCTCAGATTCCTCTCCATGGATGACTCCTACGAAGGCACGCTCCATGACAGGCTTGACCCGGGCAAATTTCGCACGCTGAGCCGTTTCGACGAGTTCGGTGCAGATGTCTTGCTCAGGGCCTGGTTCGCCGATCTTGCCAATGAAAACGTGTATGCCACCAAAGGGGACCCGGTACCCATACTCAATTGAGCCGGCCTCGGGGCCCCAGCCTGCATCGTCGATGTAGAGCTTGCCGCGACGACTCTTGGTCATCCGGCCCACAGCGTAACCCTTGAGTCCTTCGAAGTTGCCCTCTAAGAAATTGAAACCATCGTGCGATAGCCCCACGGTGGAGCCAAGCTGTCGTGGTTTTGTCACGGCAGATGTCCTCGTGAAAGGACTTAGTCGTGGAGCCATCGCTACGGGTTAACTTAAAGGGGTTAAAGCGGACAAGGGACGCAAGAGAGTTTTATACTAGTTGGGCCTCTTACGATGAAGGTAAAAGCCTACGTCTAGTTGTGATGGAATTGTTGGGGTTTCGATGACCAGGGAGCGAATACGCTTTGCCTGGGCCTCGAGTTGTTGTCTGTTTTTCTGAACCGCCGCCGGGTCGTCCCCTTATATACATGGGTCGACACCCGTCGGTTTCTGAACTCCGAGGCCGGCTCATAAGTGTGTCTGGCTCGGTCTCCGCTATTTCTATCTTACAACACAAGTTTACATATCAATGCTGGTTTATGTCTACAGGCCTTAAACCGGTCCTGGGCCCTGAGCCTTCTTAAAGCGTCACCGTCTGTCTTCATGGACTTCAGATATAATGAACTACTAATGGAGTTAACCCGGCCTCTCCCGGCGGTTTACGCCGATGGTAATATCCCCAACACGATGCGTCTTTGGCCAGGCTGGGCGCCCAGCAGCGCATGCTGGTCGAGATGCTTTCACCCACGTAACTCGCCGCCGGAGCTTGCCGCTGCTGAAGGTCTAGCCATCGCCGCTGTTGTTCTGCGTGCTCACACACAAGGTGCTTGTTGAAATGACTCGAAATGAGGAGAGCAATTTGAGATACGTGGATGTTTTGAGCTATATACGAGGGGTCAAAAGCAGGCGCGCTTGATCGCGTTTGAGGACCGATTATCTATGTGTGTCTCAAGATGCTCTTAGTCCTAACAGATCGATGAAGTCTCTATGCTCTATGGCTTGATGCTCTATACACGTACTCCACTGCTCACATAGTCACATGGAACATGAAAAGAAAAAGACGATAGCTAGCCTTCTCTCTCCCGTCAAAATAAAAATTATATATTGTCTTGGCTCATATGGCTTATTATTACTAGAGTACCATTAATGTACTCCATGGTGAGAAGCCATCTATAATGTAATGAAGCTAATAGAACGTCTTACTATATTCAAAAATAGTACTCAAATGAAGGGATCGACGCTCAAGCAATCGATGTCACCGGATCCAACCACCAAGAACAGAATCTTGATTTTCAACTTGACGAACCGGTCGAACATATCCGAGCAATGCCTTCAACAAGGTAATGATATAAAAGTAGCAATATTGCTAGGTGTAAGCAACAACGATAAGACCTAGACTTTCACCCCGAAACTCCAGGCCGACGTCACTTATGTCTTCTCGCCACCACTTTTCCATAATCCCAGCAGCTGCATGCGATATGGACCATCGCTGCTGCAAAATCATCCCTCTGTGTCAAGCCGTCTCCCATAGTTTGCATCTCCCTGTCGAAGTCAACCACCGGGTGTGGAGAGAGAAACCTCACCAAAGACCTTTCGATGGACACCGCAATCTATAGCGAGTCTGCCACCGCAGAACACAGTGGCGCCCGCCGCAAGGACCAACACCGATGACGGAGCACACTGCCGCCGACTACCACACCTTGCCAGAGAGAGCCCCGCACAAGCCTATCAGCCCAGCGACCAATATGGCGAAAGCCAAAGCACAGAATGCAGATCAACATCACCTGTGCCACTAGATCAGGAGCGTGCATCCGGTAGAAGGCGTCGCGCCTCCCAATCTAGGCCAGCAAGCACCAAGGCCAAAAGCAAGAGAGCGCCTTGCATAATCGAAAAGCACCATGAAGCCACACTATGCTCTGCCGGTGCCATTTGTCGATGTCGCCCCTAAAATGGATTCCGATGAGACGCTATACGGTTGCCGCCCGACCACGAAGTGGAACAGCACACGCGAGAAGAGGAGGTAGTTGCAGCCGCCAAAGGTCAAGTACATCACGGAGACGCTGAAAAGAACCATGAGGCCACACTATGCTCTGTCGGTGCCATTTGACGATGCCGCCGAGTTAGGGTCGAAGCGCAGCTAGAAGGCCCATGCCAAGGGCACGACGACGCCCCATCTCGCCCTCCCAGATTTGAGGAAAGGGCCAGCCGGGCAGCCTCCATTGGCGACGAGCACCTTGTCGCAAAGAGCCACACTAGCTGCACCTGCATCCTGCAGCACGAATCCACCACGGGACAGCCATGTCCAGGCAAAGACAGGGCCAGCTGAAAGGCCGCAGATCCGGTAGGGACCCGCAGCCCGGGCATGAGGGGATGAGAAGGAAGGACGAAGCCACCGGCCGTTGCCATGTAGTGCGAGGGGCGCCTATGCCCCTGCGACCCTGGCCAGCGGAAGCGAGAAAGGGGAGCCAGGGATGGAGGCGCTAGTGGTGACGGTGGGACAGTTATGTATCACATGTGTAATCAATTAAGACAGGGAACTGATTGTTCACAAAAGTTTTGGAATTAGGGACCAGTAGAGCAGAATTCAAATTTGTACCAACACCATCATGTAGCTAATACCGAGGAGACTGAACCTGAATTCACTAGCAAACTTGGCATTAAATTAATTTACATTACATATCTCAGTAGCAAGAACACATGTAATGATCAAAGGTATAATAAGCTGGGCCAATCAAGTTGAGATTTATCAAAGCCACACAGTGGGAGCCTGAAATCACAAATCAAGGACTGAAACTATGAAACATTCTAGTCACTTTTGAGTTCTCAAAGTGTAGACCTGGCTCATGATTAATTAATGTACTATTATAGCAAAATAATATTGGAGAAACAATAGAAAACTGACCGGCGTGCTAAATTACATCGCTACTTCGCTAGTAGGTAGCACATCATCACAATGAAGTGTGCAGATCGAGAAAGAAGTGGTTTAAAATTACAAACTTCAAGAGGGGCCTGGCATAGTCATCTAAGGCTAGAGAAACAGAACTAAAGACTTCTCTCTCGAAACATTGTAGTTGAGAAAGAATAGGTAAAGGAGCCAAATGAGCATGATGTTCCCAGTTCAAACTGCATTCTATGTAGGATTAAAAGATAATAGAAATAATACTGATAATGTTGATCCATTCCTTTACAAACATGTGCACATGTACTACAAGATAATGTTCACTAGTAGAAAAAGGGCCTATTGTCCGGGTTGGTAAGGGTTTTAGTCCGGTTCTGAACCGGGACAAAAGGGTCGGTACTAATGCCTCGTTTTTAGTCGGTTCAATCCAGAACCGGGACAGATGGGCCTCCATGTGGCCTCGTAAGGCCCGAGCTCCAGTAGAGGTTTTGGTCCCTGTTGGTGGCACCAACCGGGACCAATAGGCATCCATGCGTCAAGATTTCAGTTGGCTGGGTTTTTTTTTTGAAAGGGGGGGTTTGGGGTTTTGGGGGTTAATTTAGGTGTTTCATATATTGTGTTAGCTAGCTAATTAATAGAGAGAAGTGTCCTCTCTTTTGTCCGTGCTTGGTCGACGCTACGTACTATACATACGATAGAGAGGACTGGCTAGACATGCTAGCTAGCTAGTAAGCAAACGAAGGAAATGTAAGATCGTCATGAACATATATGCATACAGAGAGAAGTGATATCGACCACCTCTCCTTCTCCGAGAGATTGGTCGAACAACAAGTTCTCGTATATCTATCCAACACTACCGGCTACATATATACAATAATTATCTTTTACAAATATAATCACCTAACATACGGACGCGTGGTCCACATAGTATTCTCCGTCTTCACGATCACGTGGCCAAGAAAGAATGCCGCCAATTCCTCTTGAATTGCTCGCATGCGATCTGGTGCTAGGAGTTCATCCCGCATCCGAAACATCTAATTTTGAGAAGGGGGTCAATACATATATAGATATATATATGAATGAATGAAACTCAACACAAATGATGGTAATAAAATAAAATTGTGAATATTGTTATTTACGCACTTCATATTGTTTGTCAGAGTAGCCCCGCTCACAGGTCATGTGACGGATGGACTGCATAAATGTAGTATCCACAGAAATCATTCCCTTGTTCCTGCCACAACCACTTTACAAGAAATAGAGGTCAATCAAACTGATAATTAGCAAGCATGCTAAATGGTATTGATGAAACTGCGCTTGAATCACTAGGAGATGCGTGGAATATGCTACTATAGTACTTACTTTCTGGTGTCTAACTTGCAGCTTCTTCGGCAGTCCCGAGCTTTTTGGTGAATTTTCTCCAAACCCTGCCATACAAAAGAAAACAATCACTTGATATCAGAAATGAACAAAGTTGTTGATATGGTGGATAATGATCGATTTAACTTACTTCTCGAGCATTTCGGTCATGTCCGCATACTCGGGGATCTTTTTCGTCTCGAGTCTAAGACAGCTACTACTCCCTGCTCAAGCTTAATCTCTAGGAGAATATAGTGGAAGCTGCTTGCGCATGCATAACTCATCAATATTACATTACTATAACCTGGACCAATAAAGGAAACCGAATATGCCACAAGACAAAGTAACACTCACTTGAAGTTGTAAGGAAAGAGTATTATATCTTTGTGTTCATTTATTACCAACAATTGTAGCAAGTTGGCCTCGGTATTTTCGGCATGAAATTCAACCTCGATTGCATCTATGAGATATGTGTTAATGAACCCAATATCACCCACTTGTCTTTTTCTTGATTCGGCGATCTTCAATCTGCATAATATAGTGAGGATAATTATAAATACATGCAATGAAAGAGCTGAGTTATATAGAGAGACTTAATGATGTAAGTAGTACTACTTACATGCATGTGAGCAGGTGACCGTTGCTTTATCGAGGGCCAATTGATTGAAAAACTGATAAAACTCCTCAAATGGAATAGGCAATAGTTCAATTCCAACGAGGTCATGCTCCTTTTTAACTCTCACATACAAAGTACTCGTCCCCTCAGACTCTCTCCAGGTTTTCATGTACCAATCATGCAATCTTCGCATCATCGTTGATAGAGATATTTCATCTTTGACGAGAGGCTTCCCCTACTCGTATCTTTGTATCTTCACCTCCAAGAAATCATAATGTACATCGTCGGGCAGGTAATCTCCAGGATTGCCATAACTGGCACCATCCTCGGATCGACGATGTCGCTACCAGCACCTTGAGCGGGGGCACGATTGCCGCTTGTTCGCCGAGCTGGGCAATTTGTTTCCCAGCTTGTCGTTCTTTCATCCTTTGATCACTTTTAGTACTTCCCGACCTCTCCGCTTCGGCAAATGCCTTTCCAGTAATGCGCTCATAGTTGCCTTCAGCGAGACTTGGGTGGTTTTGTCGGGGCAGCAGAGTGCGCTCGCTTACACCTGATCTACCTTCTCCTCACGGAGGTGGATGTCTCTTTGCTTTCAACCCTTCAAAGAAGTCCTTCACTTCGATCCGCGATCTTCGCGTTTCCTCCTCGCTCCTCTCAGACGGTAACTTCTCCGGAGTCTTCAGAGAAGGACCGAATCTGATGTCCTCCCGCCTTTGGCTGTACTGCTAGACGCCGCAGAGCAGACGGAGCGGATGTCTTCTTTCCTTGCTTACGAGGCGGAGGAGAGAAGGACTACGACGCGGCGGAGCAGCCAAGCGGCGGCGGGTCTCTTCCGCCCTTGCCGACGAGGCGGAGAAGGAGGAGGCTAGCTGCTCGGCCTTGGCCAAGCAGCGGAGAAGGAGGCGTAGTGCCGCCACGCGCTGGAGAAGGAGCCGGCTGAGTGCCGTGATCGTCACTCGCCGGAGGAGGAGGCGGTGGAGGAGGCGGAGTGCCCTGACTCGCCGGAGAAGGAGGAGGAGGCGGAGGCGTCCAGTTCGAAAGGTTGATGAGATCCTTCCGCCATAGGCATGGAGTCTTGAGCAGAACCCAGCCGAGTCTCCCCTTCACCGGTAGGGGTGGTCAAGCCGAGGTCCTCAAATCCCCTTTATTTCATCCACCATTACCCTAGCATATCCTTCTGGAATCGGCCGGCAGTGAAAAGTTGCGTCGGGTTTAGTAGGATAAACAGAGCCAACAGCCGCCTTGACCTTCAAATTCATCCATTGTACCATAAGGTGGCAATTTTCAGCCTCCATGATAGCATCCACGGGATAGCTGGCAGGAGCCGTCAAGGCATGCTCCGGCTGAAGCAGCTCGGTGGAAGCCATGCTGCTTCTCCGCTGAGATGGCGGGGTAGCTTCGGGGGAAGCTTCGGCAGGTCGTTTGCTGCGATCTGCTTCTTGTTCCTCTATCGCTTGTACCCTTGCATGCAGCGCCTGCAGTTTGGTCTGCTGCACTTTCTTCCTCCTCTCCTGGCATTTGTAACCGCCTGCGTCCGGAAACCCAGCCTTCCACGAAACGGAGCCTGGCGTGCCTCGTGTCCGTCCAGGGTGCTCAGGATTCCCGAGGGCCATTGTGAGCTCGTTGTTCTCTCTGTCTGGAAAGAACGTCCCTTGCTGCGCTGCTTCGATATATTGCTGAAGCCTCTTGACTGGTATGTCCAATTGTTCGTCCGTCCAAATGCACTTCCACGATCACAGGTCCAAGGTTCCGCCAGCCCGAAGAAATAAGTCCGGCAACGGCCTGGCCAGTTCATTGTCTCTGGTTCGATCCCTTTATCAAGCAGATCATTCTCAGCCTTGGCCCACTTAGGCCGGGCTATGAGGTAGCCACCTGACCCCGTGCGATGGTGAAGCTTCTTCTTCGCATCATTTTTCTTGTTTGTCGCCGACATCTTTTTAATCTTTTCCGATGTCTTGTGGGCCACAAATGCGGGCCAGTCATCTCTGATCTTCTCATACTTGCCCTTGAATTCTGGGGTCTCTTTTTTATCGACAAACTTATTCAGGTCTTTCTTCCAATTCCTGAATAGGTCTGCCATCTTCTTAAGAGCAAAAGACTTGATTAATTGCTCAACTGGCTTCTCCGGATCATCCTCTGGCGGTAGGGTGAAATTTGACTTCAGCTCAGTCCAAAGATCATTTTTCTGCATATCATTGACATAAGACACCTCAGGGTCGTTCTTAGGCTTATACCATTGCTGGATGCTAATCGGGATCTTGTGCCTAACCAGAACCCCGCACTGAACAACAAATGCCTTCTTAGTCCGGATGGGTTCAATCAGTTGGACGTCGCGCGCGATTTCTATGATCTCAAACTTTTCGTCCGAGCTCAACTTTTTCTTCGGGCCTCGTATCTTTACCGAAGTTGTGCTCGATCCGGAGGGCTAGAAAAAAGAATAAAGACGAGAGTTAATTAATATGTGTACATACCAAAACCATGAATGCATCAATTAGCTAGTCAGCACAGGCTTAACTAATATATATACCTGGCCGGAATCGGTTCGGTGATTACCGGAGCCGTCCTCACGGTCTACTTCTTCACCCTCTCCTTCTTGCACCGGCATTGGGTCATCGGAGCCATCATAATCATAGCCAGCTGCTTCTTCACCCTCTCCTTCCAGACCATCGGTGTCGTTGAGAAACATCAACGAAGCGAGGCGGCATCACTTCCTTTTGCGATTATGTCCCTCAACAACGGTTCTTGTGCTTCGTCTCGGGCGGTGTCCATAGTTTCTACAAATATTTACAACATGGCAATTATTATTCAAACATGATGATATGGATATATTAGTGGCAAGCGAGAACTAGCTAACTAATCACTATAAGGAACCATATTAATTAGTGGCCTCGACGCTGCTTCTCTAGGTTTTCGTGTGGCCTCGACAACGCTTCAAGGGTTAGGGGTGGCCTCGAGAACGCTTCAAGGAGGGGGTAATATCGAACCCCCCCCCCCCCCCACGTGTTGAAGCTCTCGGGAGGGGGTATATCAACAACGACGACATACGTACATGGGAAAATAATATGCTTGTCTTTTCCTTCTTAAAAATACATGAAGCTATTGGGAGGGGGTATATCGACAACAACAATGACGACACTACATCTATGTCCCACAAGTGACGTGGGCATCGACGCCCGCGTCACTTGTGGGACGTGGATGTAGTGTCCGACACCGACAACCACATGTATCTCACCGACGATACTTGCTATTTAATTAGGTGTTCCTCTACCGCTCGGCGACCCTCGGCGACCCTCGTTCTCGATAAAAAGAGGAAGAAGAAGAAAAAATAGGAGAAGAAAGAATAGAGGAGAAGAACTCCTCTATTCTTCTTCTCCTCTTTTTTTCTTCTTCCTCTTCTTTTATCCTCTTCTTCCTCTCATGTTCACGCACCCTCGACCCGATAACATACATCCATTGATATCATTCCATACATACATAGACATCTAAATTATATATGAACAAACATCTACGCCCCACAAGTGACGTGGGCATCGACCAGCGTTAGGGTAGAGGGTAAATCGATCGCCCGGCGATCGAGGTCAAGGGGTCGAGGATCACCGAGGGGTCGGGAGGTTGCCTAGTGTCAAAGCGATTCAACAAAACCATGTCTTCATCATTAGGCGAAAATGCAGGTGCATGATGGTGCAAGCTCTCCAAAGTTATTTGGAACGGAGTCCTGCATGGATAATTCGCTTTTTGGTACAAAGTTCAGCAAGAACCTTCCGAATATCGTTATTTGGAAGGCCTTGCTGAAATTCGTACAAAAAGGAAAATTATCCTATCCGGGACTCCATTCCAGAATAACTTTGGAGGACTTCGTACCATCATGCCCTGGTTACTTCCGCCAATGATGAAGCCATGGATTTCTTCAATACTTTGACACTAGGAAACCTCTCTCACCCTCGGCGATCTCGACCCTCGAACCCTCGACGACCCTCGAACCCTCGACCCCTAGGCGACCCTGGAACCCTCGACCTCGATCCCTCGACCCTATAGAACCCTCGAACCCTCGACCACAAACCCTCGAGCCCTTGACCCTTAACGACCTCGACCCTCTACCCTAGTTCCCGACCCTCGACCCTCGGCAATCCTCGACACCCTCGTTCTCGATAAAAATTAAGAAGAAGAAGAAAAAAAGAGGAGAAAAAAGGAGAAGAAGCTCCTCTATTCCTTCTTCTTCTCCTCTTTTTTCTTCTTCTTCCTCTTCTTCCTCTCCTCGCCTTCTCCTTCTTCTTCTCCTTCTTTCTCTACTTATTTTCCTTTTCCTCTCCTTCTTCTTCTCCTTCTTCCTTCTTCTTCCTTCCTCTTTTCTTCCTTTTCCTTATTTTACTTTTCCTCTCCACTAACATAAAATGCACTAACCTAAAATGCAACAAACATAATATGCACTAAATCGATCAACTAACCTAAAATCAGTGATAAAATGCACTAACCTAAAATCGATATCTACTAACAACTTAAAAAAAATTAATACATATATGAAAAAAATGCATATATGAAAAAAACATCATCATATCATCAACATGAACATAGCATCAACATCATCATATCATCAACATCATCATATCATCATCAACATATATATGAAAAATGCATATATAGTATATATACATACATACATACATATATATATATATATATATATATATATATATATATATATATATATATATATATATATAGGGAAAATGCATCCTACTACCGGTGTGGTTACACCCATTTCTCATATACTACCATGTGGTAGTATATACTCTACTTTATTACTTTTAGTATGCTCATATACTATATCTAAGATACTCCAAAGCGAATTATGTGAAAAATTGCATGTGAGCCCATGTTTTATAATATTTGTGAAATACGTACATATTTGTAATGCGTAAAAAGGAGTATGCTCAAAATATACTACATACTATATAAAAAATAGTATATATACTATCTAAACATTATTACATACTACATACTACGCGTACATACTCTCCGATATGATAGATACTACCTAGAACGTATGAAACAAAAGTGGAAGTAACTACACCCGGTAGTAGGAAAATTTTGTCCTATATAGAGAAATGCATCCTACTACCGGGTGTAGTTACACCCATTTCTCATATACTACGAGGAGGCGGCCGCCTGCATCAGAAAAGGGAGGCGGGGACCGGGCGATGTCATGTCAGGGTGGGCGGGCATGGCCACACGGCGTCGGCACGGCCAAGTAGGGCGCTGGGCGACGGCGAGGGCTCGCGGTGGGCGGCGAGGGCGCGGGCGACGGCGACGACGGGCTGGGTAACGGCGACGGCGGGCGGGTTGGCGGGGGAGCGGGCAACGGCGACGACGGGCGCGAAGCGACGGTGACGGCGGGGCGGCGGGCGGCTTGGGCAACCTGGCGGCGTTGATGTGCTCGGCGTCGTCGAGGAAGCTGGCGAGGGAAATCTGAAATTTCCTAAGAGCTGGCTTACATAGTAAAGCCATTGGTCCCGTTGGTGCCAATAACCGGACCAATGCCCTTTAGTCCCGGTTGGTGGCACCAACCGGGACCAATGCCCCCCCTTTAGTCCCGGGTGGTGCCACCAACCGAACAAAGGCCTTGTGCTGCCTCACGCCCAAATGTTTAGTCCCACCTCGGTAGTTGAGAGGGAGCCCCACATGTTTATAAGGTGCGGTGCCTTCCTCTCGAGCTCCTCTCTAAAGCAGGCTGGCCTAACTGCAATGTGTGCCTGTGGGCTACTAGGCCTCAGCGGGCCGTAATCTGGCCCATGGTAGGGTTTCTAGTCGTATTCAGGCCGTGGGGGCCCAGTAGGTGGCACTTTTTTTGTTTTCTTTGTTGCTTTATTTAGTTTATTTTGTTTCTACTTACAAAAAAATACTTATTGTTGCTATATTTATTTTTTTCCATTTTTTTGTTTTGTTTTCTGCATTATTTATTTTCTTTTGTTTTTTACTTTATTTTTTAATTCTTTTTGCTTTTAGTTTTAGAAAAATTATAAACTTTCTGTTAGTGCCATTAGTTTTCAAATTTGAAAACACTTTTTTTGTTTTCTTTGTTGCTTTATTCATATTATTTTGTTTCTAATTAAAAAAAAATACTTGTTGTTGCTATTTTTATTTTTTTCCAGTTTTTTGTTTTGTTTTGTTTTCTGCATTACTTATTTTCTTTTTGGTTTTTGCTTTATTTTTTAATTCTTTTTTGCTTTTAGGTCAGCAAAATTATAAACTTTCTGTTAGTGCCATTAGTTTTAGGAAAATTCTAAACTTTACATTTGTGCCATTAGTTTTCAAATTTAAATAGTTAAAATTTGAATTCTTTGAAATTTATGTGAATCACAAGTTTGTGATTAACTTTACTAAAAAAATGAACATAGATGCACCTATAGAGAAAATTCGACCTAAATTCATAATCAATTTCTACAATTTCAGAGAAATTCACTATGAATTTAGGTCAAATTCTCGTATAGGGGCATCAATTTTCACTTTGAGAGGAGCTCAACAAGGCAGAGAGGGACGGGCTTATAAACCGGTGAAGCGCCCTTGATTTAGCGAGGTGGGACTAAACTCTGAGCGCAACAAGGACCAACCCTTTAGTCCCGGTTTGTGGCACAAACCGGGACTAATGGTCATGGGCCAGGGGCGAGCCGCATGGGCCAGGGACTAATATATGAACATAGATGCACCTATAGAGAAAATTCGACCTAAATTCATAGTTTTCAAATGAACTCTGAAAAAGTTGGCATAGCATGTGCATGTACAAAATGGACAATGGTATCATACTAAATGCATTACAAAGTTGGCATGGTATCATCATAATAGTTGTGGAGAGAAGGTCTTCACTTGTTCTTCGCTTGTGTCCTTTTCTTATTGCGCCGTAACCATGGATAATCGTCATCGTTTAACAGGATGCTTGGGTCAGCCTTGACTTTGAAGGGAGGAATTTCATGAAACTTTTCATACTCTTCAGACATGTCTGTCTTGCCCTCCACTCCCAGGCTGTCCCTTTTTCCTGAAAGAACTATGTGGCGCTTTCGCTCATCGTATGATGTATTCGCTTCCTTATCTTTTCTTTTCCTCGGTCTGGTAGACATGTCCTTCACATAGATAACCTGTGCCACATCATTGGCTAGGACGAACGGTTCGTCGATTTGTACCCAAGATTTTCAGATCCACCGTTGTCATTCCGCATTGTGGGTCTACCTGCATTCCCCGCCTCCCGGCTGTGATGGACCCATTTGCACTTAAACAAAGGGACCTTAAAATCTACTCCGTAGTCAAGTTCCCATATGTCCACTATGTAACCATAATATGTGTCCTTTCCGGTTGTCTGCATCAAAGCGGACACCGCTGTTTTGGTTGGTGCTCTTTTGATCTTGGTCAATCATGTAAAATGTATTCCCATTTATCTTATATCCTTTCCAAATCATTATAGTCGAAGATGGTCCTGGACAACAAGTACAACTCATCACAAACAAAGGTCTTGTCACCTCCGAGGCGTGTTTCCAACCAACCGCTGAAAGTCTGATGTGTTCACATGTAATCCGATCGTCAGACCTTTGCTCCGGTGTTTGGAGCGCAGACTGTTCTTGTGTTCATCGACATACGGGTCACCAAGGTAGAGTTCTCAGAGAACTGTGTAGTGTGCTTGAGACCAAGAATATCCGTCCCTGCATATTATTGAGTCCCTTCCAAGCGTGCCTTTTTCGGTCAGTCTCCCCTCATACCATGATTTAGGAGACCTATCTTCTTAAGGCCAGGAATGAAGTCAACACAAAACCCGATGACATCCTCTCGCTTGATGGCCCATGGAGATGCTTCCTTCGGCCTAAGCGATTACGGGACATATTTCTTTAGGACTCCCATGAACCACTCAAAGGGGTACATCTAGGGTAGAAAAAAGTGTCCCAGAATGACAATCACATCAACTAGATGAAATAGGATGTGCGTCATGAAATTGAAGAAGGATGTTGTGAACACCAGCTCGAACCGACAAGACATTGCGCCCACATCACTCCTTAGCTTTGGTACGATTTCTGGATCGATCACCTTCGAGATATTGCATTGAGGAATGCACATAGCTTCACAATGGCTAATCGGACGTTTTCGGTAGAAGCCCCCTCAATGCAACCGAAGGCAGATTGCGTCATAATCACGTGGCAGTCATGAGACTTTAGATTACGGAACTTTTTCTCCGGCATATTTATTATTCCCTTTATATTCGATGAGAAGCCAGTCGGGACCTTCATCATCGAGCAGGCATTCAAAGAAGATTTCTTTCTCTTCTTTCGTAAGAGCGTAGCTGGCGGGACATTCATCTTTGCTTTCAGGAGGCATGCCCTCTTTTTGTGCAAGCGTTGCAGGTCCTCCGTGCCTCGTGTGTATCTTTTGTCTTCCCATACACGCCCAAGAAGGCTAGCAAGTTCACGCAAAGGTTCTTCATCACGTGCATCACGTCGATCGAAGAGCGGACCTCTAGGTCTTTCCAAAGGGTAGGTCCCAAAATATAGATTTCTTCTTCCACATGGGTGCGTGATTCTCAGCGTCATTCGGAACAGCTAGTCCGCCGGGACCCTTTCCAAAGATCACGTGTAAATCATTGACCATAGAAAGTACGTGATCATCGGTACGCATGGCGGGCTTCTTCCGGTGATCTGCCTTGCCTTTGAAATGCTTGCCTTTCTTTCTACATTGATGGTTGGTCGGAAGAAATCGACGATGGCCTGTGTACACATTCTTCCTGCAGCTTCCGGTACATACTATCGGTGTCAAGTAAACAGTGCATGCATGCGTGGTATCCCTTGTTTGTCTGTCACGAAAGGTTCTCGAGAGCGGGCCAATCGTTGATGGTCACGAACAGCAACGCCTTTAGGTCAAATTCCTCCTTTTTGTGCTCATCCCACGTACGTACACCGTTTCCATTCCACAGCTGTAAAAGTTCTTCAAGTAAAGGCCTTAGGTACACATCAATGTCGTTGCCGGGTTGCTTAGGGCCTTGGATGAGAACTGGCATCATAATGAACTTCCGCTTCATGCACATCCAAGGAGGAAGGTTATACATACATAGAGTCACGGGCCAGGTGTTGTGATTGCTGCTCGGTTCCCGAAAGGATTAATGCCATCCGCGGCTTAAAGCAAACCATACGTTCCTTGGGACCTTTGCAAACTCATCCCAGTACTTTCTCTCGATTTTTCTCCATCTGCGACCCGTCGTGGTGCTCTCAACTTCCGTCTCTTCTTACGGTCCTCATCGTGCCATCGCATCAACTTGGCATGCTCTCCGTTTACGAACAGACGTTTCAACCGTGGTATTATAGGAGCATACCACATCACCTTCGTAGAACCCTCTTCCCGGGAGGCTCGCCATCAACATCACTGTGGTCATCTCGTCTGATCTTATACTGCAATGCACCGCATACCGGGCATGCGTTCGAGATCCTTATATGCACCGCGTAGAGGATGCAGTCATTAGGGCATGCATGTATCTTCTCCACCTCCAATCCTAGAGGGTATATGACCTTCTTTGCTGCGTATGTACTGCCGGGCAATTCGTTATCCTTTGGAAGCTTCTTCTTCAATATTTTCAGTAGCTTCTCAAATCCTTTGTCAGGCACAACATTCTCTGCCTTCCACTGCAGCAATTCCAGTACGGTACCGAGCTTTGTGTTGCCATCTTCGCAATTGGGGTACAACCCTTTTTTGTGATCCTCTAACATGCGATCGAACTTCAGCTTCTCCTTTTGACTTTCGCATTACGTCCTTGCATCGACAATGACCCGGCGGAGATCATCATCATCGGGCACATCGTCTGGTTCCTCTTGATCTTCAGCAGCTTTTGCCCGTTGCAGCACCATCGTGCACATCGTTTGCAGTTCCTCTTGATGTTCAAAAGAGTATCACGGTATTCAGGGGCACATAGTTGTCATCGTACTCTTCTTCTTCACCCTCTTCCATCATAAACCCTATTTCTCCATGCCTCGTCCAAACATTATAGTGTGGCATGAAACCCTTGTAAAGTAGGTGGGTGTGAAGGATTTTCCGGTCAGAGTAAGACTTCGTATTCCCACATATAGGGCATGGACAACACATAAAACCATTCTGCTTGTTTGCCTCAGCCACTTCGAGAAAATCATGCACGCCCTTAGTGTACCTTTCGGAGGTGTGTCTGTCACCGTACATCCATTGCCCGTTCATCTGCGTGCATTATATATAATTAAGTGTGTCAAAAATCATTCTGAGAACATCATGAATAGATAATTAAGTGACCAAATTAATAGAAGTTCATCATCACATAAAACCAAAGTACATACATAGTTCTCATCTAACAACATAAAGCTCTGCAGAGAATCTAAATTAATTAAACCATACATTGAAACTATGTAAAACATTTCAATGCGAAAAAAATGCGATCATAATCGCAACCAAGGTAACAACTGATCCAACGGCATAATGATACCAAGCCTCGGTATGAATGGCATATTTTCTAATCTTTCTAATCTTCAAGCGCATTGCATCCATCTTGATCCTGTGATCATCGATGACATCTGCAACATGCAACTCCAATATCATCTTCTCCTCCTCAAGTTTTTTTATTTTTTCCTTCAACAAATTGTTTTCTTCTTCAACTAAATTTAACCTCTCGACAATAGGGTCGGTTGGATTTTCCGTTTCAACAACCTCCTAGATAAATAAAATCTATGTCACGTTGGTCGGCATAATTTTCATAAACAATAAATGAACCAATAGTTATGAAAAGATAATATACACCACATCCGAATCATAGACAGGTGAATGAGGGCCGACGGGGGTGGATACCAAAACCATCGCACTATATAAGATGCAATAATAAAAGTAAGAAAATAATACAAGTATCTATCTAAACATACAAGTAAGAATAATTTTCCTTTCAGAAAGAAGATAAGAACAAGAGGCTCACCACGGTGGTGCCGGCGATGAGATCGGCGCGGGTGATTGACGGCGGTGATGACGGGGACGGAGCATGACGGACCGCTAAACCTAGACAAATATTGAGGAAAATGGAGCTTGGAGGTCGAGGTTGGAGAGGAGAAAGCTTAAGTAGTGTGGCTCGGGCGTTTCATCGAACACCTTGTGTGCATAGGAGGTGAGCTAGAGCACCACCAAGCCCTCTCCCCTCGGCTAAGACAAAAAGCAGGCAGTGTGCTCGCTCTTCTGTGGGGTATATATAGGCACCTCATTGGTCCCGGTTGGTGGCATGAACCGGGACTAAAGGGAGCCTTTGGTCCCGATTCAAGCCACCAACCGGGACCAATGGTGGTGGGCAGAGGCGAGGCCCATTGGTCCTGTTAGTCCCACCAACCGGGACCAAAAGGGCAGACGAACCGGGACCAATGGCCCACGTGGCCCGGCCGGCCCCTGGGCTCCTTTAACCGGGACAAATACCTCCATTGGTCCCGGTTCATGGTAGAACCGGAACTAATGGGTTGAACCGGCCTGGGCCATTACCCCTGAGGTAGTTCCGGACTAGGGGGTGTCCGGATAGCCGGACTATCGTCACGGCCGGACTCCAAGACTATGAAGATACAAGATTGAAGACTTCGTCCCGTGTCCGGATGGGACTTTCCTTGGCGTGGAAGCCAAGCTTGGCGATACGGATATGTAGATCCCCTACCATTGTAACCGACTCTGTGTAACCCTAACCTATCTGGTGTCAATATAAACCGGTGGGTTTTAGTCCGTAGGAAGAACAACAATCATACCATAGGCTAGCTTCTAGGGTTTAGCCTCCTTAATCTCGTGGTAGATCTACTCTTGTACTACCCATATCATCAATATTAATCAAGCAGGAGTAGGGTATTACCTCCATCGAGAGGGCCCGAACCTGGATAAAAACATCGTGTCCCTTGTCTCCTATTACCATCCGTCTAGACGCACAGTTCAGGACCCCCTACCCGAGATCCGCCGGTTTTGACACCGACATTGGTGCTTTCATTGAGAGTTCCTCTGTGCCGTCGCCGTCAGGTAGGATGCCTCGCCTCGTCTTTAAAGACGATACCATCGCCAAAGAAGCCTTGGCCACTGGTCAGACTCTTCGGCTAGGCGGTTTTCTCATGACCGCTAGTTCGGCCGCCGCGCCGACGATGACCTCTCGAGTCATCGAAACCAATCTCCATGTTAGTTCGGAACTTGCCGAACAGTTAGATCCGATCGAGCTCTCCTCCATAAACGAGCTCTTGGATCGCATCGCCGCCCTGGGAGTCGCCACAGATTACGACCGAATCGGGCCTATCCGATCTGAGAGAGATCGACTCTCCCCAGGCTACCCATCATGTTGCTGTGATAGAGGAGCAATGCGGCGATTCTTCTTCTACCTTAAGGACTAGCTACGTCGGATTCCCGATCCCTCCATGCCGGATTCTCGCGGAGGGACGGATGTCGATCAAGCCACGAACCTAAAGTCGGCGGCGGGCGGACTCATTGGATTGCACTCAAAAATCCAAATTTCCGAGTTCGGAAACTTCTTGGCCCTTGAGTCCTGAATTGGACGGGGTTCCGGATTTAGGGCCACCCGCCCACCCAAACATTGGCGATCTCTCTCGAATTCAGCAAGAGCCTGCTGAAACAGTACATCATTACTGGGCCAGATTCCTCCTGGTTATGAACAGGATAAAGGACTGCCGAGAGGAGGACGCAATCCCAATTTTTTGCAATAATTGCATGGACAAGGGAATCCTAAACGCCATAAGTCGTCGCGAAATTACACGCTTTGCTGACTTGGTGACCATAGTACAAAAGTACTGTGCGATGGAGAGCGCCTGGAAAGCCGAAAGTAACTTTTGGGATAATACGGCCCTGAATACATCCCTAGTCCGGAACAAAAGGGTGCATCATTATCAAGCACCTGGGTTGAATACCAAAAAACCAAAACCCCCTAAAGTGTACGTAACCATACTGGAGGGTTGGCTAAACGGACCCTGCAAAATTCATAGCACAGAGGGCGCCGCTCCAACTCATAGCCTTCGAGCATGTTGGATACTACGGTAGGTGGCCAAAAGTGGCGAAGAGCTTCTAGCTTCAGAATCCCAGCCCAGCAACACCAGTACGGTCTTAACAGTCTTCGAGACTTTCGCATCAAATAACATGCAGCGAAAACTCCATAACCTTGCGAAGTCTACCAAGTACCAACAATAAATCCATGGGTGACACGGCTATTACCTTCAATGCGGTGGATTTAACCTAAATTCCGAACTGCCCGGGCACCAGCCGCATTGGTTCTCAGCCCGATAGTAGATGGCTTTTGCCTTACTAAGGTACTCATGGATGGCGGCAGCGGACTAAACCTCATCTATGATGAAACCCTCCGAAAGATGGAAATAGACTGGAACCGCATTGAGCGAAGCAGCACAAACTTTAGAGGAATAATCCCCAGCCGGGAAGCATGCTGCACAGGCAAAATCACGCTGGATGTAGTGTTCGGCTCGCCGGACAATTACAGGTCCGAGGAGGTCACATTTCAAGTGGCCCCGTTCAACAGCGGATATCATGCTTTACTAGGACGAGAGGCATTCACAATTTTTCAAGCTATACCCCATTATGGGTACATGAAGCTTAAAATGCCCAGTCCCAACGGAATCATCACTCTCGCTAGTGATCCGAGCATAGCACTCCGCGAGGAAAATAAGACAGCCGCACTAGCCCTCGAGGCACTATCCGAAGCCCTAGCGGCTGAGGAACTCACCGCGATGCGCTACACGGTGAACAGGGACGATGTGATACTTGATAAAAGATCCAAGTCCACCTCTTTTAAACCAGCGGATGAAATAGTCAAATTCCAAGTCCACCCAACGGACCACGCAAAGACGGCCTCCATCGAGGCACAATTAAACCCTGATGTAGACGCGCAAGACTACGAGAATTTCTACAAGAAAAGCGGGACATCTTTGACTGGCACCCTTGAGGATATGCCGGGAATCCCACGTCACCTGGCCGAGCACAGCCTAAATATCCTAAAAGGATTCAAGCCGATCAAACAGGCTCTTGGTAGCTTTTCGAACCCAAGAGACAGGCCATGGGAGAGGAGCTAGCCAAACTTTTGGAGGCCGGATTCATCAGAGATATAAAACATCCGGACTGGCTAGCGAACCTGGTGATGGTACCAAAGAAGGATAAATCATGGCGCCTATGTGTTGATTTCAAAGACCTTAATAAGGCTTGCCCAAAGGATCCCTTCCCCCTCCCTCGAATTGATCAAATCATTGACGCCACAGCGGAGACACGACTCATTGTGCTTCCTCGACGCGTACTCGGCTACCACCAAATCAAGATGGCGGAGCAGAACCAACCTGCAACAGCATTCATCACTCCATACGGCCCGTTCGCTTCAACACAATTCCCTTTGGGCTCAAAAACGCCGGCGCAACATATCAGCGCATGATTCAGACATGTCTTGCCAACCAGATCGGCAAAACGGTGGAAGCATATGTAGATGACGTGGTCGTCAAAACCAAGCACGTCGAAACTCTAGTAGACGACTTGAGGCTCACATCCGACAATCTTCGAAAATATGACATCAAGCTCAATCCGAAAATGCGTCTTGACGTTCCAGCGGAAAGCTCCTGGGCTTCATTGTGTCCGGTAGAGGAATTGAATTAAACCCAGCCAAGATTCGAGCTCTGTCACAATTGGATATTCCAAAAGACCTCAAACAAATACAAAAATTGATGGGATGTGTAGCGGCTCTAAGCCGCTTTATCTCCCGTTTAGGAGAAAAGGCATTACCTCTTTACCGCCTCCTCTGCCATGACCGAACACTTCGAGTGGACGGATGCATACCGCCAGACTTCGAAGAAATAAAGGCCATTTTGGGAACAAATCCAGTCCTGGCCGCGCCCAACGTGGGCGAACCAATGCTAAGAACTTATAAGTTGTTAGCGCGGTGCTCGTTGTCGAACGAGAAACGGACGGACACCGGTTCCCTGTTCAAAAACCGGTTTATTATGTGTCCACTGTCCTAACTCCATGCAAGTCCTGGTACCCATACTATCAAAAGATAGCATATGCGGTGTTCATGGCATCCCGGAAGCTGCGACACTACTTTCAAGGGTGTTCGATAACGGTAGCCTCCGAAGTACCTCTTAACGACATTATAAACAACCGCGACGCGACGGGCAGGATTGCTAAGCGGGCCATAGAGCTCCTTCCATTCGACATAACTTATAAGCCACGACGAGCTATTAAGTCGCAGAGTTTTGGCCGACTTCGTGGCGAATGGATCAAGCCGATCTCCCTAAAGAAATGCGGCGCATACTACAATTGGATCATGCACTTTGACGGCTCCAAAATGTTGGCATTTGGCACGAAATTTGGCGTCGTCACGGCGTCCCCTAACCGGAGACACAGTCAATCGTCCTTGAGATAATGTATACGGACTCCAACAACGCAGCGAATCCCGAGAGGCCCTTACGCATGCGGCCTCCGGATGGCGATCTCCATAGGCATTCAACGCCTAGAGGTGCGGGGATTCAAACCTCGCAATATCTCAAATAAGCGGAGACTTTGGCGCCAAAGATCCGAAAATGGCAGCATACCTCAATGCGGTCCTAAAAATGTCGACCGCAGTTCGAAGGGCTCGAATTTCATCATATAGCCGGGATAACAACCAGGTAGCGGGTATATTGGCGCCTCGGTGCAAAATGCGATGCCGTCCCACCCAATATATTTTGGAACGGCTGTTCAAGCCATCCGTACTATGGGAAGGGGAGTCCGGCAATAACAATCCGGACCCAACCGCACCGCCTGACGCCGAACACTCTGACACAACCGGAGGCTCCGCCCCCGAGATAACACCCTCTGCTCACGAAATAATGGCGGTTATCGCCCCGTGGACGGAACCATTCCTAGCTTACCTAACTAGGCACGAACTCCCGGAAGACCAAAATGAGGCTCGTTGCATAGTACGGCGCTCTAAAGCCTATAAAGTCCATGAGGGACAGCTTTATAAGAAAAGCACTACCGGAGTCCTTCAAAGGTGTATCTCCGAAGAGGAAGGGCGAAACCTCCTGGCTGAAATTCATGCCGGACTGGGTGGGCACCATGCGCAGCCGGGCCCTTGTAGGCAAGGCCTTTCAGACAGGATTTTATTGGCCCGGCAGCGGCGAGATCAGCGAGACTTAGTCCAACGATGCATCGGTTGCCAGCTTTTGCTAACCAAGCCACATGCCACCCACGGCCCTTAAAACTATACCCATCACCTGGCCGTTCATGGTGCAGGGGCTTGACATGGTTGGACCCCTCAAGGGAGGAACCCACAAGCAAAAATACCTATTGGTCATGGTGGACAAATTCACCAAATGGATAGAGGCCAAACCAGTTAAAGCGGCCGAATCCGGACGATGATAGACTTCATATCGTGGGTAGTGCACCATTACGGTGTCCCCACACGTATCATCACTGACAATGGCACCAATTTCACGGCCGATGAGGTCAAATCATGGTGCAAAAACATGGGCATCAAGCTCGATTACGCCTCAGTCTATCACCCTCAATCCAACGGCCAAGTCGAATGGGCAAACGGTCTAATCATGAGCGGCATTAAACCCAGACTAGTGCGGTCCCTCAAGGAATCTAACACGCCTTTGGGTCGAGGAGCTCGACCACGTACTCACGGGGCTGCGGACCACGCGAATCATACTACGGATTTACACCATTCTTCATGGTGTATGCGGCAGAGGCAGTCTTGCCTGCGACATAATACATGACTCACCTCGCGTACGCATGTATGAAGAAAGAGAAGCCGAGATCGATCGGCAGGACAGTTTGGACGCATTGGAGGAGGAGCGTGGCGTGGCAAAGCTCGTCTGCATTCTATCAACAGCGAGCTCGAAGATATCAAAGCGAGGAAATGCGGGCCAAAGCTTATAACGTTGGCGAACTAGTTCTCGCCTGCGGACAAGAAAAAGGACAGACTCAAGCCCAAATGGGAAGGTCCCTTCATCATCGACCAGGTCCTGACCGGCGGAGCATACCGCTTCTCTGAAACGCATCGGATAAACCGACTCGAGCCGAACCCATGGAACGCAGCCCGTCTACGAAGATTCTACGCCTAAGTGCCGGACTCCAAGTTCGTCTCCTTCCTCCGTCCGCATTCTTTATTTTTGCTTTTTGCTGTCTTTTATTTCTCTCCTTCCTCCTTCTTCTTCTTGTAGCCTTTAGAGGCTCGTTTGCGCTTTTTCCACACACACTTGACGCGCTATCCGCGCTCATTATACCTGGGGGCTTCTTTAACAGAAGCTTATTTATACGGGCTTGATGCCCAGCACATGTGTTAATCTTCATCATGTACCCTTTATTCACCATTATATGCATCGATATGTCTTTAGTTTTGTCCAAGCTGGGTTGCCTGGCTCCTGTTCTTACCCCTACATTCCCGATTGTTCGGCTAGGGTGGTAAAGGGAGCACCTCTGCGATTATTCTTGCCGGGTCGACCGGATGTGTACCTCAGACTAGGTGAAGCCGGAAGCTAAGCGTTCTTAAGGGAATATTCGGTCGGTGAATTGAAAGATGATTTTTAACTTTTACCCATCTGCCCCGGATGATTTTCTGCTTCGTAGCAGCTTTGACATGCACTTTAGGGCATGCATCCCAGCTGAAAAGGAACCCTTAACGGAACTATTCTCCTGGAAGATGTTTCTTACTACCCATGTAATATAACATAACTAGTTGGGCACTTATGCGATACAGCAACAATGACCCCTACGCCTTTGTCTCCATGCATACCACGGTTCTTATATAACCACGAAGGTATTGGACACACTCCGGACTATTGGGTCCGGAGGTTGAAGTTAAAAGGTCCGCTTCGACAAACGATCTACAATCCGGCTAGAAGACATTTCTTTCATGTCATATTTTTACATAGTCAACTCGACTCATTGTATTCCTCCTCAATGCCATCTAATAGGCTATCTAATTTACAATCTTGCTTTGGGAATACTTGGCGGCCAATTCTACTTGGCCGTAAACTAAGCTTTACATAGGATCTCCATCCCATCCGGCCCCACAGGTCCGACCTCGCCATGTGGTTTGGGTCAACCTTTGTGTACTGCGTCTTCACCATGGCCCAGGCCTCCCTGGCGCCTTTGACAGGCCGATATCATCCATAGCCGGAGCGCGCCGTGCCCCTTGAAGCCGCTCCGCCAGCTCCCCCAACGCCCGGGCGAGGAGATAGATGGCCACAAGGCTTGGCCAATGCCTTTCATCACTGCGGACCGGATTCGTTAAATGCGGTGGCATAATCCGGGAAGAAGATCACCCGAAGAATTGGGCATCTCCTCCTCGGGGCGACACTGTGAGCAAACCTACATACATGTTTATGTTAGTCGCCTTCCTCGCCGAACACTTTCAAAGTTCGCTCAAGCACTTACTGAAAATGTCGCGGCAAAGCCGCCGATTATCTTTACTGGTCGAGATAACTGGGCACGAACGTCCTTGAGTTCCTCACCCAGCTTGGTGTTGGCGTCTTGGAGGTTATTCTTCTCCTGTCGCACCCTCGTAAGCACGCTCTCGCCGGCCTTTAACTGGCGTAAGAGCTGTTGCTTGTCCGAATCTAGTTCGGCGCCATCTGCAATGTTTTTGTCAGACTTACACACCCGCCACACTTTATAAACTATTTATTCTTTAAAAGCATATATTACGGAGGGGCCTTTGTAGCTCCCCACAGGCGGCTAATCTTGACCTCAAGTTGGACCCTGCACTCTTCAAGCTCCACAGGGACGATCGGGTATTCTTTTACGTAAGATCCTGCAAGATAACAAATGATCCTTAAATCAGTTATTCTAACTATTTTAAGTCTCAAGAGACTCTTGGCATATATAATCATCAAATTTTCTTACCCATTATGTCCTTTACATACTGCTCGTGGCTCTGGCTAGACCATCTTGAGCAGCACGGAGGTGCGCATCTCCCGAATCAAAGGCATTCAAAGGCCTCTTGAGAGAAACACGCATCACGAAGAACTGTCGTGGCGCTGTGGTTCAAGCGCTCTCCACCTCGGAGTTGGTGGCGGACAACCTGTCGGCATCCTCCGTCGGAGGAGCATCGGACGACGTCTCGTGCTTTCGCCTCAGCCTCGGACCCGGCTTTGAAGCCTGTCCGGTGAAGGTTCGATCGGCAACCTCTCCGGACTCAGTCCGGCGAGTGCTCTTTTTCTTGAAAAGGTTATCAGCATTAGTACGCCTTCCAGGAATCAATCCTGGGAGTATGGTGACAATCCATACCGTTGCGGCGGAGTTTCGATCCGGACCGCACTTCTTTTTGCTTTCTTGAGGCGCCTTGCCCTTTGTTGGCCAGCCGCCGCAGGCTCGGCTTCCTGCCTCAAAGGTACCCCCTGCGAAGCACCATTGGTATACGGTGATCAAAAATAAGCATGGATGGGTCGTTATCAGGGTTTTGGGATCTCGGTCTCATTTACCTGTGAGGCTGGAAGTATTCCGGGGTAATCAGCCGTAATGGCGACCAACGCATTGTCGATGCTAAGTTGGTAGAATACCCTGTCGATCAACTCCACCTTTATATCCGGATCCTCTTCTGAGGTCGGATCGAGGGACCGTTCCAGATCCTCGGGTTGTGAGAGGCGGGCTGTGTATCTTCTCCTGATCCGTGTGCAGTTCTCATAAAAACCACGAAATGAGATATTTAACTACGGGAACATGGATCGGACAGGTCACAAAGATGTTTGCTTACCTAGCTTCGAGGGTTATTCGAAGAAAACTCCTTCAGTGGATTGAGACGGAGGAAGTCCTCCTCCTCTCCTTTGTACATGGCAGACAAGATCTTCACGATTCGGTGACCGATCCTGGCCCTTTGCGGCCATGGCGGGTGGCATCGTCCTCCCCGTTGAAGTCCCACATAGGGTGGCCCCTGTATTGGAGCGGCTGCACTCCTCTCATAATGCAGATTGCCATGACTCCTGTCATGGTCAATCCGGCATGAGCCAGTAACCTTATTCGGCTCATCAAATAACGGACATCCCGGTCATCTTCTCTCCGAGGGCTCCGAGGGCGCCGGCAGGCGCTTCTTGAGAGGAGCATTGCTTTGAACTCCGGAAGGCCGATCCGAACAGGATCCGGCGGCACGTCCTCCATGTAAAACCATTCCGAAGGCCGGTCTTGGACGCCTTCTTTGGGGTTCTGGATAGGTATCCGGTCCCGGCGATGCGCCATAGCTCGGCTCCGCCCACTTGATATATTGACCCCTCATGAGAATGGGGTACTAGGCAGAATATTCTCTTCCACAGTCCGAAATGAGCCTCGACGCCCAAGAATAGTTCGCAAAGGGCCACGAAGCCTGCGATGTGCAGGATGGAGGCAGGAGTAAGGTGGTGCAATTGGAGGCCGTAGAACTCCAAGAGCCCCCGGAGAAACGGATGGATGGGAAATCTGAGGCCTCTTACTAGATAAAATGAAGCATACCCGCTCTCCTTTAGAGGGATCGGGGACGCTCTCCGCTTGCTTTCCGCCCTTGTAGGTGGCAAGTACGGCTCGAACCGGAACCAAGAAGGCCGGGGGGAGAAATCCCTTGGTTTGGAGTATAACTAGCTCGCTATGGGGGTGAGCATCTCTCCCAATTTCTGGCTAAGAAATTTGGGGCTGAGAAGAGGAGCCGCGTCGACTGTCCATGATGGAATGGGCTTGATCGAGGCGCTCTGATGAAAGCTTGCAAAGGGGGGATGGTGTGACTCGGATCTAGATCCTTGCCCCTTTTATAGGCGGCTCATTTGCGCGGCTAGGGGGGTAATTGTAAAAATACCCTGGCTGTTCGCATTCATTCAAACACGTGGAAGATGGCCATTATTGGGCGTAGAAGCCGAGGAGCGCAGCATTTATCAGAAGCCGGACACTATTCCTAAGGCAAAGTATATGGAATTTGGAGAAGAACCCGCCTCGCAATGCGTCAAGACAATCAACGCAGCGCGGACTCATACGTCATTGAAGCCTGGTTCGAGAGACTCTTGAGGAGTCCCGGACTAGGGGGTGTCCGGATAGCGGACTATCGTCACCGCCGGACTCCAAGACTATGAAGATAAAAGATTGAAGAATTCGTCCCGTGTCCGGATGGGACTTTCCTTGGCGTGGAAGGCAAGCTTGGCGATACGGATATGTAGATCCCCTACCATTGTAACCCACTCTGTGTAACCCTAACCTATTCGGTGTCTATATAAACCGGAGGGTTTTAGTCCGTAGGAAGAACAACAATCATACCATAGTGTAGCTTCTAGGGTTTAGCCTCCTTGATCTCGTGGTAGATCTACTCTTGTACTACCCATATCATCAATATTAATCAAGCAGGAGTAGGGTATTACCTCCATCGAGAGGGCCCGAACCTGGGTAAAAACATCGTGTCCTTTGTCTCCTGTTACCATCCGCCTAGACACACAGTTCGGGGCCCCCTACCCGAGATCCGCCGGTTTTGACACCGACAGCCCCCTTTTCTACTAGTGGTTGCATCACCTCTTGAAAAAACAACGCGTGATAGCAGTTATGACAGCACAATCATCTCAAGTGCCATTAACAATTCAGCTTGATCATCTCTAGCACTAGTGGTGATTCCTATGATAAGAATGAGTCGATAAAAAAATCAGCAGCGGAAGGATGTGGCTAGCAATTATAATCTATAGAGTGCATAGTTTGAAATTTGAATGGCCGGCTCATCATTCCATAAGCAATTCTTTCCAAAGAAGTTCCGTGAAAAATGTCATCTGTAATGCACTATATATGGTTCGTATATTTAGAAGCATCTATAAAGCAGATTCAATTTGGAAGATCAAGTGAACTTTGTGAGAAATAATGGCAGCAAGGTTTTCAATTTCGGTTTCAGAAAATTTAAGCACAAACCGAAATCACCGAAATTTAGTGAATTTTAGTTTGCATTTCAGCCAAAAGGCTGAAATATTCACCTGAAGTAAATTAAATATTTGATTCTTTTTTGAAAAATATTTGATTTCATGTGTATTATTGAAATATTTTGGCCGAATGGTAAATATTCCAGGGACTGCAGAAATTAATGAAATTCAATGAATTTCATTGAACTCTCATTGCAAGTGAAAACCATGGCAGTACCTGCAGGACTGTAGAAACTTGTGTAAGGAAAAATATATCTGCAGGGCCCCTTCGCTGATGCCTCCTCAATCTTCATGGAGTTGAGATGGATCATGTAGATGTTAGGATACACACCAATGAAGATAACATCAGCATCTTCAGCATAGCCAATCAGCTTCATTAGAACCATACGTGCCGCCGCTACTACGTTTGTTGCAAAAAGTCTATCCAGATCAATGACCCTACGATGTGTCCATGATACCACCCCATCAGTGCCACTTTGACCACAGATGGAGCTTGAATTCATCAAGTCCGGCAAAACCAAGAAGTCCATCTTTTGTTTGCATGATGACAGTCTCCTCGTAACTAGGAGTATATGGCACGGCCTCAATTTGATCCAACCTATGCTTATCCAAATCAAACACAGTAATACTCACGTAACTCAACAAGTAGAGTGCGTTTCCAACCAGAGCTGTCGACCGTACCTCAGCTAATGAATATGGTACTACATGAATTGAAGTGATCTCGCCCCATACGCCGGTCTCAGATGAGTACACGCAGGCAGAGGTGACTAAATCTGCGTGGTTAGTGAAGACAAGCATAGCGAGCGGGTGAGGGTGGCGGTGGCCGTGGGTTGGCGCGCGGAGAACCGCGCCATTGTAGTTGTAGGGCCAATGCTGCTCAGCCGCATAGTCCGGGGGGCACCGAAGATAGCCTTGTCGCCGGTCATGAGGTCCCAGACGAGGAGCGTTTCAAATTCGCGGTAGTCAAAAAGGAGGGCGCGGCCGTGGCGGCAGTCGAGGGTCCACCAGTCGTCGTGGGACATGATGGCGGTGGAGAGCGTGAAACCGTCGGAGATAGGGACAAAACAGGGAGGCCGCGGCTGGTTGTTGAAGGATCCAAGGACGGGAGGCATGCCCCCGTGGAACTCACGCTGCGGGCGGAGGAAGCGGGCATCGTGGACCAGGCAGCGCCCGGTGCTTACCAGAGACAAAGGAGGCGGAAGAGGTAGATGGCTCCGGCGGAGGCGGAGGAGGATCTACACCGGGACCGGGAGAAGCAGTGCAGCGGCGGCCGCCCGCGACCTTTTCCCTGCTTCCATGGTGCTCCTGGCCATGGGGGAGATAAGATGCGTCGAGGGTTTTTACTAGAAAAATAGCTCGGCTGTAGGTTTACAGGAAACAAACAGTATATTCCAGGCCTGCCGCTAGCGTATGAATCGGATCGATCGAGTATTGCGCATTGAACTCCACTCAGATATGCTTGACATGGCAAACTCCATATGTGCTCTATTGCATTGAATTAATCTGATATACTACTGTGTATTGAATCGTGGCCAACCCACCAATGTTGCCATGGAAGCCAAAGGGATTAGCCACCACCGGCATTGTTGGAGTTTGTACCCGATTTTGTGTTGCGCCTGTGAGTCGACGGAGTACTCGGACACACGCAAATCAGCTTGAACCAGGTTATGGAATTCGCGCGCCGAGGCAGATCGCATGTCGAGGTTGGTTGTCGAGGAAGGAGTTGAGCTGCTCCCAAGCGGTTAAGAACATGTTATCCGCAGACTTTATGACGTCGTATAGATCATTGGCAATGGTGCCATAGATCCACATGAGGATCATGATGTCGGCATGGGGCCAGCTTATGTCACGCTCCAGTGGTGTCTAGAACTATGGGAAGCAATGCTAGACCGTACCTACGCACATTTTCTATGTAATTTAATTATCTTATGGGCTGATGTGGAGAAAATCAGTTGGCCCAGGATTAGCGGCTAGGGCTCACCCCTGTTGAATTCCATGGGAAGGAGAGAATTTATGGAAGGTTTTGTAAATCATTTGTAGGTTGTTCATAGGTGTAAGGATTTTCGAACTGCCGGATACGATCCTTCTAGAGTACATGGACAAGACACACAGCATGATATCTTTCCATTTGGAGAAGTTACGGTATCGGGCTCCTACTTAAATTGGATGAAGCGAGTGATGTTGAGCTCTCAGACATGGAAGGGATGCCATGGGCCGAGGGACGAATAGGAGAGTAGCTGGCGGGAGGATGGCAAGGGAGGTAGGCATCGTCGCAGGAGGTGCCTTTGCCAATAGGAAGGCTGAGCGCATCAAAGAGGGAAGTGGAGCCTAGGCACACGGCGAAGAGGGAGTGGAGAGGTGTCGGAGCTCGCCATGGAGGTCGAGGATCAAATGGTGTCTAATACCAAGAAGGATGGAGTGGTGTTAAATTGTACCCCATCACCATATAGAAAGACACTGCACGAAAGCTCCCTGCCAATGACGATTGCTGCCACACCCGATCCACCCTCTACCACACAGCCAAAGATCGGCGGTGCTCTACGGTACTCAACACTGACTAGGCCTGACATACTCTACACCATACAACAAAAATGTTTGATCAGGCACGCTCCGCGCGTCCCCTACTACGCTCTACTTAAGCCTATTCATCGTTATCTCTAGGACACTATGAATGCTTGCATGTTTGGCCCTTAGTATCAGACTAACCCATGGCTTACTCCATTGCAGACTAGGCCGGCTTCCCCGACATAGCGACCAGGCTCGGCTGGGAGGCTAGGCGGCCGCCCGGGGCGTGGCAAAAAGCAAAAAGGGGCCCCCAGGTGGGTGCCCTTGTGTGTTAGGCTCGCACTAAAAATTAGCGAACTATGGGTTGGCCCAAGTGGCGGCGTGAGCAGATGATTCTTACGAGGCACGGCCACGAATCCTCGATTTATGAAGATGTTGTAGCTAAAATAGCAGTTCTTGTATAGTATCTTCACATGTGTGTGCACTAGTGTTTCCAACTTTTGTAGAAAATAGATAGAAATCCCTAATTTTGCATTGTAGTTTTTGGTCAAGTATGGTAGTAAATAAACATTGAACAATAAATCCTTCACGTTAGATACCAGACAATATGAACCCTTCTTTCCATATATCCAAGGGATTGGCCAATACTTCTCGAGAGCTAATGTTACAATCATAGTACGGGAAAGCGTGGGTCGATGCCACATCCCGTGTGGTTCATTGACCCCAATCGATGATCGGGTTGAGTGTGGGTCAATACGATTTGATGGTCGGGGCCAGCATTACCACGAAGAGTTGACACTACGGTGCCAGGAGTTCAGAACTCCGCGGCCTAAATGTACTATAAAGATAATGAACGAACAAATGGACACATATAATAACAACGATCCTCCATACCAAATGGATTTTCTTATTTTCCTATTTCCTCAATCAGTTTTGTTTCCTTAATCTATTCCTGCTTTCCATATATAATTCTTGAAAGATTAGATTGATTGACCCACACATGCCAGATTTAATAGGATCGTGTTTCCCATGTTGAACGATTGTTCTAGGGATTTCAATCCTAGTTGATCTTTAGTTGTGACTAACAGCAATCATCGATGCTCGTTTCCATCCCTCGACCCGCTCGAACCAGGAGCTTGGTAACTATGGTTAGAATAGCTTTTTTCTAGAAAAGGAGAAGGACCCCGGTCTGAGGATGCATGTAGCCACTTTATTAATTATTCACACAAGACGTTACACAGTTATACAACAGTAAGACTAAAGCCACCGTCTAGGCAACATCTGTGGCTACTCTTATCCGATTGATGAATGGATGCTGATAATGCGGGCCTAATACCAAATAGACCTCGCAGCCAAACCTAACATCTAAGACACAGGGTCCCAACCAGATGCACGCGGGCATGGGGCACCCACCGATCGGCGCACTCCTCAACCGTAAGCCTGCGGGTATGAGGCCGCCGCAGCCACCTGCCACCAATCCATCTTCGATGATGTCTTGTTGCATCTAACCTTGCGGTCTAGCTACCGTCCGACGCCACCACGACGCCGAACAACGCCACCATCTGCGCTTCGTCCATCATCACACGCCCACCGGTGAGACCCGGCTGCTCCATGCCGCCCGAGACCAGCCCGTCGTCGGCCAGCGTGAGAAGGAACGCCACACCACCTCACTCCTCTTCCCATCCGGCAGCTCCACAAGCGATGCCCCCAATAGGGAACATGACACCGCAGCGCCGCCATCGTCCGATCCGGCGATCTTAGGATTTCTCACGGAGCGGCGCGAGCAGGTTGACGATAGTTGCTTGACGATGCCTTCATCAAGGTAACGACGTAGACACCGACATCGCCCACCATGACCGGAGTCGGCTCGGTTTTCACCGGCGACTATGTCTCCCCAACTCGCCGCCGGTGCTAATAGTGGGATCCAAGATCCGTCACCACCAGCCTGGCCAACCGCCTTCGGTGGAGAAGGCAGCCACCACCACCATGCCCGGGCCAAGAGATCCGGACGTCCTCGTGCCGCAAAGATTACCAAGGGGGATCTTATCTTGCCATTGTCGAGACGAGGCGCAGCCGCAGTGGATCTTGATCTAAACCCCTTGGGCCCAGATCAGATCTCATCGCAGCCAAAATCTCATCCGCCAACGGCCGCGGAGAATCTCGCCGCCGCTAACCCATGCGCCTTGCCGTTGGAGGAGGAGGAGATGGACCCGTGCTTCTACCCATGGTTACCGCTGACCGAGAACTGCGTCGCCGCGCCGCCTCACCGGTCGCCACAGGGCTTCGCCCTTGGCGTCGGCGGCAATGGCCCGGTGAGTGGGAGGCAATGGAGGGGAGGGCCGAGGCGGTGTGGGCGGAGACTCCCAGGGCGGCGCGGCGCGCCGCCAGGAAAGAGGGCTGGCCTGGTTAGAATAGCTTAAGGGCCTCGGTTCTTAGTTTCGCCCAAACCCGAGAAATCTTAAAGCGGCCACGATAACAACACGTACAAATCTGCGTCCGGTTTTTGTATTTTCATCTGCGGCAACATTGCCTCCTAGTTCGTCAAAGGGACAGCAAACCGTGTCTTGATCCAGCGCGGAGATGGAGAATTGTATGGAGGCACACGCTGTCATGGAGTCTTGCTGAATCAGGCGAGTACTTCACGAGCTCGGTAAGGCCCACCAAGCGGTGATACACTCGTCTCTTGCGACAAAATCTCCACCGTTCACCTGTGTACTTCCTCCGTTCGAAAAAGCTTGTCCCTCTAGTGCTAGCTAGATACATCTATTTGAGGGACAAGGTTGGGACAAGTTTTTTCGGAGGGAGGGAGTATGCATGTAGGACATGCCGTGGTGATGTGACTGTTGTCAAACTCACGCTGTACTTGTATTTATACCGTGCTCTGCATATGAATAGAATCATCGGAGATTACTCCGACCTTGTATTACTAGTAGCTCGTGATAGAAGACTATGAAAAAAAGTGAACCTTCCATTTACTCATGGTCCAAAGTCCAAACAGGTCTTGGATGTATTTCTGAAGCTGAACCCAAACGCTGAACTTCCGGCTAAAAGCCTGAGTTCATATATAAACAAAAGGGCTGTGGTACAACGCGACGATTTTCACGTTCTGCACACTTTGCCAGCCAAAAGCATGTATACTCACCTGAAGCTAGAATTCAAATTTGCAGGAGAGAAATTGCATATATACTTCCTGTATAGCAGCTGTCATATTGCCATGCCATCAGAAGCGAGTTCAACTTTGGCATTATACAACATTGCGATGGTACCACAAAAAACGAAAGAACAAACTATGACAATTTTTAGCGGGGGATCATAGAGCTCACAAAGCCATGGGAATCTCTGAAGAAAAACCTAACATATTGGTTAAGCACGAATGTGCTCTGAAAGCATTACTAAAGCCACAAATTTACTCACGTTTTGCAAGTGAGTGACACATTTCTCAAGGAATAGTATTTCATTAATAGCCACATTCACCGCTCGGCGGAAACCTGCACAGCAGCAATCTCATCAGCGGAGCCGACTTTGGTACTCACAATCATTAGCTAAACAGTTTCTACCAGTTAAACTTATTCTCTCGTCTTTTTGCACATCTCAACAGAGAGAGAACAAGTAGTACACTGTACTAGCAAAATTACCAGTCACGGGTAACGTTTGGTTTCTACTTTTGGCTCAAGGTGATGATTAGTCATATGAGAGCATGAGTTCATGACTTCCAATCATTATGTTTCCTAAATAGCAAAGACTCCAGCTCATGACTGATGCAACTATACAACAAAAGGATATCAAAGAAATGATATAAAATTGTTTGATATGATAAACTGCATTGTGGTACCACATCAGCATAATGAACTATGAACTATGCAGATCGAGGAGTGTTTCCCAGCTCCAAGAGAAAAAGCGAATAAGGTCAAAGTAGGCGATATAGTCACATTATTCAAGGTTCCAGCTGTATTGTGCATAGCACTCGATTATTTTTACCCTTAATCGCAAAGAATATTGATCCGGTGCATGCAAACAAAACAATAGATAATAGTAACAGAGGATGTCATATCACCTCTTCAACAACCAAAGCGTATCCCGGATGTAACAGCACAATCATCTCAACTGTTGTTCAGCAGTTCAACTTGATCATTTGCACCACGAATGGTAATTCCTATGAGAAGAATATAAGTCAATAACTATTGAAAAACATGGACAAGAAAATACTCCCTCGGTAAAGAAGAAATATAAGAGTGTTTAGATCACTAAAGTAGTTATCTAAACACTCTTTCTTCTGAGATGGAATAAGCGATAAGAGGTGGTGACACATACATGAAACACTTATTATATATCTCATCTTGCGAGAAAATACTAGCTTTTGCTACAAGTAGTCAAGGAACAATCAAGAAATGACATGTACTGCAAGAACAAGACATTGTACACCATCTAATAAACCTCAAAACAAAGGATAATGCTATTCAGTGATTTACTTAACCAAGAAGCATTTTAGAATTTGTTTTCGTGTAGGGCCCATTAAGTAATTTATATCTAAGTTTTGTATGCACATGAGAGTGAAAGAATACCAGAATGAACACATATTTTCTACAATTCAGAACAAACAATGCAGACCAGAGAAATAAGAAACTAAGTAACCACCCAAAATTCCAACATAGCTCAAAGCTTGAGCAATTGAGAAGGCAGTATCCAGAGTCCAGTTGCTCAAACTGAAAGAGAAAAGAGTTCAGCATTGACTCGCTAATTGGTTGTTGTTCTATTATGCAACGCAAAAAAATGCAGACAATTGGTCACTTTGGTTCCTTAATTTATCAACTCTCATGATTCAGTGAGATTATATTATCCAATATACCACAACAGAACAACATGAAAGAACAATTGTAAATCGGTACCAGGATACAACTATATTGTTCCTCAAGTGCATGCTTACTGGTAAGCAAATTAATTTTTAATGGTGCCGCTTGACTAAATTTACAAGCCGAAACTCTAGAAATAAACCCAATTATAACTGTTTAGATTTAGATTTGTAGCCCAACTGAAAATAATTGATTATGAATGATGATACAAGAAAATGGCAGGATATAAGTCTGGATGAAGAGCAAATATGTGAAACACATGCAAGTAACAATGCCAGGACTTCCTCCTATACATCTTCTAGTTGTGAAAGGGTTATTTCCCTCTCGCGTAGTTGCGTGAATGACTTGTTAGTAACTTGGTGCAAATCCTACTAGAACAAGTAATTTAGTTAGCAGTTCTCTCAAAAGAAGCTTCAAGAAAACTTGTCATTTGTAAATGGACTATGGCTGGCTCGTATATTTTAAAGCATCTACAAGGCAGATACAGTTGAAAGATTAAAGTGAACTCTGAGTTGGAAGATTAAAGTGAACTCTGCGACACTTTAAATACTGGCGGTACCTGGAACGTAGAAACTTGTGTAAGGAAAAACATATTGTCTGCCGATCCGTTCCTTCGACACCTCCTCGATCTTCATGGACTTGAGATGGATCATGTAGATGCTAGGATACACATCGATGAAAATCACATCCGCATCTACCGCACAGCCAACTGCATGCGCTCCAATACCTCCAGCCATACACACCGACACTGCTTCAGGCGCAAGAATTTTTCCGAGTTCAATGACCCTTTGATGTGTCCATGTGACCGCCCGTCAATGCTTGCCACCTTTGACCACAGATTAAGATTGAAATTGAATCGTTCCACTCCAGCTAAACCAAGGCATCCATCCTCTGTTGGCATGATGATAATCTGATCGTAGGTACATGGCACCTCCTCAACTAAACCCAAGGCATGCTTATCCAAAACAAACTCAATGATGCTATTGTCATCCAACAGGAAGTAGATTGTGTTTCCAACCAGAGCCGTCGGGTTTGGCAGAACTAATGCATTTGGTATAATAATCGGTGATCTCACCCCAGACACGGTCTCGGACGAAGACGCATGCGGAGGTGATGAAATCTCTGTCGCCACTGAACATGAACGCCACGAGAAAGCGGCACGAATGGCGGTCGCGGTGGTCGGCGTGACCAGCCGCGCATAGAACCGCACCATTATGCGAGCAGAACAGTCTCGCGCGGGGAGCGGCAGGTATCGCTTGTCGCCGGTCACGAGGTCCCGAACGAGCAGCGTCCCAAAGTCGGCAGCTCTCAACGCAGCGCAGCCTTGCGTGGCGGCAATCGAGGGGCCCACTCAGTCATCTGGGGACATCGTGGCGGTGGACAGCGCGAAGTCGCCGGAGGTGGGGACGAAGAAGGAGGCCACATACGGTTGAAGAAGCCGAGCACGGGAGGCGTGCCACCGTGGAAATCGCGGAAGCGACGGAGGAAACGGGCGTCGTGAACGAGGCCGCGCCAGTGCTTGCGGACGAAGGATGCGCGGAAGAGGTGGATCGGCTCCATGGTAGGCAGGAGAATATCTCCCGGAGGAGATCGTCCGGGGGAAGCGGCACGGCGGCGGCCGCCGCGAGCTTGTCCGTGCCTCCATGGGGTTCGGGGGAAATTGGGTGTGTGTCCGCTTTGGGCTTTGAGAGAACGAACAAAATAACTGGGCCGTGGTTTAATTTAGGGAGAGTACTAGGCGATTTCCAACTCCGGCTCGCCGGGGCGGAAGGAATCTGCAGCCAGGGGTAGGAGAAGAAGTGCGGGTGGGCGCTGAGGTTGGAGGTAGGGACCTGCGGGGGATTGGGGCTAGCCGGTGGTGGGATCTGAAGGAGGAAGGCGAGGAGCGTGGCCACCACCGTGCGTGGATGCGGTTGAGAGAGAAAGAGAGAAGGGGATCAGGAGGAAGAAGGTAGATGAAGGAAGAAGATAAGGTGGGGCACAGAGATGCACGAGATGTATGATGCGCCTCGATCACGTGGCTCGCGTGTGACCGGGTGAAGTTTCCGCTGGTCGGCCAGGCACAAGCGTTTCCCTTAAGTTAGACCCCCTTCCACCCTTTGTCAAAAAGAAAACCGAAAAACACTTCCAAAGCATCATCACATTGAGAACACATTGACCAATCTCAAAGCATCCTCCCATTGACCACCGATTTAATATGAAATCGACTCTAAAGTTGGTGCCAGATGTGAGTGGTGTCATCCTTTCCTCAGCAACCTTCATTAATCTTCTCTTAACATAGGTAAATAGATAAACAAAATATGAATTATATAACACAATATATATATAATAACAAACTATTTTTGAATATAAATTTACTAATATGACCTATAGCTTGCAAAATGTCAAAAACCTTTAGGCAAACACCCGGTTAATCATACTGTCCTAGGACCTTAGGCCCAATCACAATGCATAAATACCACACACTATACAAACCCATGTACCTTCTAGACACTCATGGCTAAGTGCAAGAAAACTCAACTCATATATCATAAAGTCAGCATAAGGAAACACCAATTACAGATACAACATTCAATGTGGAGTGTCTGATATTTCAAGCTCCTCTTTAACCTTGCGATTGTTGGAGAGAATGTTTTGATCTTCCACTTCACAGAAATGGTGTCACCGCTTGCATTTTTACTCTAACGCTAGTGCACATTCTTACCATAATTGAAAGGCATCAAGAGACTACCATGTCATCATAGTAGCGGAAAGGTTCTCAGGGAAAATAGTAACTTCAAGTAATACTACAAAAACTTTTAAATACTAAATGTAAAAGTTTACATATGTAATCGTTTCAATCATTTATGGATACGACATATTCATCTAAAAAACTCCCTAAAAAAGAAAACTCGATACTTTCTAAAATTTTAGTCATTAAAACTTGTGTTCTACATAGGTTGCAATGGTGCTTTTTGTAGTGAAAGCAAAATGCAAGAATTAACATGTGACTAGACCTACCAAAGAGGAAAGATTCTCTGGACAAACTTTAACTTCAAAATAAATATTAAAAACTTCATATTTTTTTTAAAAAAATGACATGTATTTTGTTGAATCACTTATATGGGTATTCATAGATTTTTATTCTCCAAAAAAACTAAATACTTCCCTAAATTTTCAAACATAAAAACTTGAGTTCTACATAGGTCGTGATGGTGCTCTTCTTAATGAAAAAAAAATGCAAGAATTACCATGTGACTAGAGATAGCAGAGAGGATTGGTTTCCGGGACAAATTTAAACTAAAAATAAAATTTGAAAACTTCCAAAAATGTTAAAATTACACATGTATTTTCTTGAATCGTTTATATGGGTATTCATAGATTTTCTCCATCGGAAAAAAACTCAATACTTCCCTAAATTTTCAAACATTAAAACTTGAGATCTTTTTTTTGTGAAAAAATGCAACCCATGCATGCTACCTAAACATTTTGCATGTCCATTTTTTTTAATTTTTTCCTGATTATTTTTCACATTTAGAAAACTTCTTTTTCACTGCTCAAGCTCATTTGCGACGTATGCGGGTTGGCGCACAGGATTGGCTGGAAAGATATCCTCACTTAATCCATCGAAGTTTCTCTACTCACATAGCTATCCAATAGTAGATGGAAATGCTTTTCCGAAACGAAATTGCCAGTTAGTGGTAGGCCCGGTTCAGCCACTGAACTACTGTTGTCATTCAGGTCTACGGACCTGCTGACCATTCTCGATCGGCGGAGTTCTTGGGAGAACTCCAACAGAAAGTCACTATGGTGACTGCCGCTGGCGCCTCGGTCCTCGTGGGGCGGGGTGGTGGGGATTTTAACCTGGTAAGGTCGGGATCGACAAAAACAACAAGAACATAAACTGGCGCTGGTGTCCATGTTCAACTCTGCTATCGCCTCCATGGCCCTAAGGGAAGTGGCTAGGGCCAGGCGCGTTTTACATGGACAAATAAGCAACTAGACCCGGTCCGCTCGGGTGCTCGACATGGTGTTTATGTCACGGAGTGGGAGATGGGCTACCCCCTATGCATCGCGTTGGTCGCGGAGACCCGCATTGGATCTGACCATGTCCCACTAGTTTTTTCCTCCTGGGAGGATAGGCTTCGATGTAGCCATCGGTTTTTCTTTGAAATGGCCTGGTTTGAAGTGCCATACTTCGAGGAAATCTTCAAAGAGAAATGACAGGCGTGCGTGAATCAGGTTGGGCCACATGGGCCCGATGGAATTTTGGAACGCAGCAGTCGGGGGCGACTCGGGGCCAGCCTCAAGGGGTGGGCGCCAACCTAGGGAGGAATGACAAGGAGCTCAGAGCATCGATCCTAGAGGAGATAGCCAGGATTAATGCGCAGGGTGATGCTCGGGTTTTCTCGGAGCAGGAGTGGGCTCATCGATATGCCCTTGAGGGGCAGGTCGAGGCGTTACTTTGTGCGGAGGAGGAATATTGGCGCCGTCGCAGTGGGCTCAAGTGGACACTTAAGGGCGATGCCAATACCAAATATTTCCACGCTGCGCTTAATGGCCGTCGGCGTAAATGTACTATTCTCAAAGTTGCAAGCGGAGCAGGGGCCTGCTATGCGGCAAAGAGGACATCTCTAGTCACATTTACGAGTTTTACATCAACTTGGTGGGATCTTGCGAGGCCCAGGGGGCGGGCCTGCGCGCGGATGTGTGGGAGGGCTCACAACGCGTCCTGGATTGTGAGAACGACGAGCTGGGACTCGCCTTTCTACCCGAAGAAATTGACGCCGCGCTTGTGAGGATGAAAGTGGGCATGGCGCCGGGCCCGGACAGGTGGCCGGTGGCAATGTTCAAGCGGTTTTGGCCCATCCTTAGAGGCCCGTTGTTTGAGATCTGCAATGGTTTTATGCGAGGGACGGTTGATATAGTCCGCCTTAATTTTGGAGTTATGTCGCTCATTCCAAAGGTTCAGGGGGCCGATAACATTAGACAGTTCCGCCCTATTGCGCTCATTAATGTTCCTTTTAATATTTGCACTAAAGCGCGCGCCACTCAATTAGGTCCAAAAGCAGAACGCTCGATCCATCGTAATCAATCCGTTTTCATTCGTGGTCGCGATATCCTCGAGGGTCCGCTTGCTCTCCAGGAGATTGTTCACGAGCTCAAACGCACGAAGGAACCGGCTGTCTTGCTCAAACTAGACTTCAAGAAGGCTTATGACCGGGTAAATTGGGATTTCCTGCGTCAGGTGCTTTGGGTCATGGTTTCTCTGCGGTGTGGGTTCATCGCGTTATGCAACCGTTGGTCTCGGGAGGCCAAACGGCAGTTTCGTGAACAGAGAAGTAGGGCAGTTCTTGAGGAACAAGCGCGGACTCGTGCAGGTGATCGATGTCGCCTCTGCTGTTCAACTTCGCTGACGCGCTGTCCGCAGCGTTGTTATCGAAAGCGGCTGGGGCTGGCCATATCCGTGGTCTGGTAGGCCATCTCATTCCGTGGGGAGTGACTCATACGCAATACACGGATGATACGCTATTGATGTTTCGTCCGGATTTACATAGTATTGCTTCGGTCAGGTGATTCTCATTTGTTTTGAGCTCATGTCAGGCCTCAAAATAAATTTCCACAAATGTGAGTTACTTTCGATGGGGATTGAGCCGAGGAGGGAAGGCGATAAGCGGATTTGTTTTAATCGCAAAGTAGGAAAATTCCTGTTTACGCATTACCTTGGATAACCGATAGACACCAAACGACCCATGATAGAGGACTGGGATCCTTTGTGCATCGAGGTGAGGGGAGGGTTTGCCCCGGTGAAAATTCCTTTCAAGGCGGCTAGAGTTAATTGTTACGAATTCAGCCTGTCCTCCCTGCCAATGTTTACTACTGGGCCTGTTTACGCTTTCGCGAAAGGGTTCATGCAAAGTTCGACACGCCCAGCGCCAAGTTCTTTGGGAAGGAACCGGCCCGAACCGTAAGTATCACATGGTTAAATGGGCCTGGGTGTGTCGTCCCAAGGCCTCGGGGGGTCTTGGGATCACCAACTCCAGACTTTTAAACATCACATTGATGTGTAAATGGATCTGGAAAATCGCCCAAGGGGCAACCGGGCTATGGGTTGATCTCCTAAAGGCAAAATACTTTCCTGATGAAAATTTCTTTGAAGGGAGTACAAGGGGCTCCCCCTTTTGGAATGACTTGCAGGCGATCAAACCGGCATTTGCCATGGGGGCGAAATTTGCCATTGGGAATGGCTGCTCGGTCCGCTTCTGGACTGATCTTTGGATAGGGGCGGACCCAGCTATCACGGTGGCGGAAGCGCTCGCATCGACGCCACCTGCGATTCACTTCAAACGAGAACTCAATGGGCAAGAGCAGGCTAGTCTAGCGGCTATGTTGCATTGCATTGAGTCAACCAACCTTGCGGACGAACCGGACACGGTGAGCTGGGCGCTCACTAGCTCCGGGAAGTTTACGGTGAACTCCTTATATCGCAAGTTGTGTCGAGGGATGGCGCATCACGCGATTGCAGGGTTGTGGAAAGCATGGCTGCCCTGAAGATCAAACTCTTCATGTGGCAACTGTTCCGCGATAAGCTGCCCACCTCCTTAAATGTGGCCAAACGCAACGGTCCGGCCACCGGACCGTGTGCGTTGTGTGGGGCTCCAGAGGATGCCAACCATGCGTTCTTCAATTGCCCCCTTGCAAGGTTTGCATGGAGCGTGGTCTGGACCGCGGCTGGTGTCCAATGGGACCCTCGATCGGCTGCAGAGCTTACCCACCTTCTCGATGCGATTCACGGTCGCGCTAAGCTTGTTATGTGGAGTTGTGTAGGAGCATTACTCTGGGCTATGTGGTTAACTAGGAACAAATTCACTATTGAAGGTTGCTTCCCTACGCATCCGGCTAATATTATCTTCAAATGCAACCTCCTGTTGCAGCAATGGAGTCCGTTGGGGAGGCCCAGGGATGCTGAGATGATCAAGATCGCCCAACAACGATGATGCAAGTGTACGTGATGGCTAGGGAGCCTTGACTATGGCTTCGACTATGGTCCCTTTTGGTGCTTGACGAGACTGCGCGCTCTGTACGGGTTGTGCCTTGTAATCCGCTAAGTGGTTTGTTAAGTAGCGCCTGAACTTCTGTGGTCATCTTTCTGCGTTGGCCGGGACGGCTTGTGGTGATGTATTAAGACTTGGTGTGATGCTACGCTGCCTGTTGTGGGCTTTATAAATTTAAAGCCGGACGTATCTGTCGTCTTCATTCTAAAAAAAAGTATTTGCAAGTAATATGGCGGCTGAACATTGAGTCCATCTATGCAGAATGAGCAATGGAAGAAGCAGCACTGTGTATTATGTTCTGTCACCTGCAACAGTGCCGCCAGTACCTTGAAGATGAACGCAAACTCTAAATCCAACTGAAACTTATTGTTCTCTCTCTCTCAAAAATAACATGAAGTGGTTTATAAGTCTGAACCCTAAAAAATATCTGGAGAAGTAGAGAGTTGGCTTTCTGCAGATAGAATATCAGCCAGAGCATCACATTAACGCATTAGAGAACTTAGCGTAACCGACATGCCCTCAGGAAAGCAAGGACACAGGACAGGCACCACACCACGATTAGCAGAAATGGAGACACCAAAGGCCAAACAAACGTCATCTTCTACAGATTTTCTAACGAAGTATGACGTTTGTTTTTGCGACCATCGGTGCAGTTGGTTAACGTCAAAAATACAACTATGGGTAACATCCGGTGACTAATTCGACATGTTTGCGAGCTAACATCACATTACTCAAACATTGAGGGCATATGGCCAATGCATAGCCCGAGTGTGATGCCTCGCGTGCTATGTAGGATCGGATGTCAGAAAAAAAAGGTTCGAATGAGGAAGCGGGAGTCTCTATAGGAGGCGGGTGCTTCGGAGAAAAAAGCGAGCGTGCCCGCCGGCCGCCTGGGTCCTGGCCGCTCACGTGCCCGGAGCTCATGCATGCGCCTTGGCCGCTGCTCCTGCTCCACCCACCACCGCCTCCACAAGCCACATGCTCCTGCTCCATTCTTCTCGTCGCTCTCAAGCGGGTCGTGACTGCTGCTCTTGCTCCGCCGGAGCTCGCGCACGCGCCGTGCTTGTCGCCGCATACGAGCATAGCCGCTGCAGCCGACGCGGACGGAGCATGCCCGTCCCGGAGCTCGCTCACTCCTCCGACGACGACTCGGTCCCGTCCTCCGGCAGCGGTTTCGCGCCCTCGCGCCACGGGAGCCTCCACTCCGGCAGCGGCCTCGTGCCTTGTGTCCGCCGCGTTGCGCTCGTGCTGGAGCATGGCATGGCTGCCACGCCCACGCCGCCCTGGAGCTCCCGCGCATCCGGCTCCTGTGCCCGCTGCGGCGCGCATGTGTTGGAACATGACATGGCTGCCACGGCCGAGCCGCCCCGTAGCTCTCACGCGCCAGGTTCTTGTGCCAGCCGCCGCGCACTCGTGCTAGAGCACGGCATGGTTGCCGCACACACGCCGCCCCAGAGCTCGCGCGCACCGTGTCGTGCGTGCCGGCCGCAGCCATGTGCGTGCGGAGCAGCCGCGTGCGTGCACAGCTGTACGTGCAGGCGGCAGACGCGTGCATGCGCGTGCTGGCTGGCCGGCCGGCCGCCGCCGCGTGCGCGTGCTAGCTAACCGTGCTGGCCGTATCCATGCTTTAGCAATTTGACCACGTGCGTGCACGGCTGCATTGCTGCTCTGCGTACTGTTCCAGTACTAATATTTAGGTCTGGATATATTTTCTTTTTCTGATATACGGTAGATCTAAAATTATAATGCCAAAGTGTGAAATCTGTTTTTCCTTCACTTACGCATCTTTGAACTTGTATCTTCGACGTCAGATTAGGCGGTTTAACTCCTTTAGCGAAAAGACGACCCGGTAGATACCATTAGTCCCCTTGTTGAACCGCCAATTTATTTTACCATTATGCTGTCTCCATTAGTAAACTCTGGTTTATGAACAGCTGACTTCGGTTTAATAATCTGCCTGCACCCTTATATCGCTGCATAATTGTCCACTGTAAATCTTAAACCGGCAATAACAATGTTTCAGATTTTCCTTGCCATGGCCAAGCAAGTCTATGAATGCAATTGGGCTCCTTCTCGAGCGACTGAAAAACAATTAAACAACTGCATTAAAACGGGCATTTTAGCAAAGAAAGATGTCATCCATTGGAGAGTCCCTGGCCCAAAAAATCCTCCTACACCCAAAGAAGGAGAGGTAGTCGTGTTTGCTGATCACTTAGGCCGAGGTTTCAGCCCTCCCGGTTCAAAAAATTTCCGGGATGTACTGGCCAGCTTTCAATTGCGCCCTCAAGACATTGGTCCAAATTCTGTGACCAACATCTGCCACTTCCAAGTTTTCTGTGAGGTTTACTTACAAGAGGAACCTACAGTAGAACTGTTTAGAGATTTCTTTCACTTAAACCGCCGTACAGAATTGACAGATGGACCCAACACTGAATTGGGCGGAATGACGGTTCAGAAGAGGAAGGAAGCTACTTTTCCTCATCCTAAGCTTCACAGTCACCCCAAAGAGTGGAACGCTACTTGGTTTTTATTGCAAGGATACATCTCCTCCTGATGAAAACCCCCTGCCGGGTTATCGCCCTGAACGCCTTAGCAACACACATCCTTTTCCTCAGACGTTGACGGCAAAAGAAAGGGCCAACTATGCTCCTCAATTATCAAAACTTAGAGCCTTCATGGCGAACGGTTTGACAGGAGTTGATCTTGCTCGTTGTTGGATAAGCTGGAGTATTCTGCCCTTAAGCCGGCGCTCTGGTTTGATGTGTGAGTATACGGGAAGTTTGAAGGATGCTCAGCGGCACATTGAGATTCAGCTTACAGATGCAGAAGTCACTGAGGCTATAAAGAAAATGCTGAACGAACCGGAGGCTGTCTGTGCCCAAACCGGACTACTCCCTTTCTGCACCTTCAACAAACCGCCAGCTGTAAGAATCATATATTGCTTCTGTCCAAATATTCTCTGAAAGTGTGATTGTTTTTTGACAGGGTGATGATCCATTCTGGAACAAGAAACCACCACAAGACAAACCGGTCAAGCCAGTTCGTCCAAAGACCAAGGTCATTAGAAAACCTGCCAAGAAAAGGACTACTGCATCCTCCGATCTACCAGCTGATGATGATGTGGGTAACCCGGAATTAGATGTAGAACTTGACTCACTTGGTTCATTTTTCGTACGCCTTATTGATGATGATTATTGTCAGGACGACGCTGAAGGCAGCCAAGCCGATGCTGTAGAGGTAATCGTTCTTTCCTCCGATTCAAATCCTTTGCCAACACTAAAAATCCGTCGAGCAAACCGGAAAGTTAAATTTTCTCGTCATCTTGCTTACTTGGATCCGAACTTTCTTGTGAAGACACAACAGCACGAGGCTCGCCGCACAACCTGGCATAGCGGCCAGGTAGTTACCTCCGCCGGTTTACCGAACACTTCGGTTCGGAAACGCCGATCAGAGGTCTCTTATCCCCTTGACACTTCACGCCCCAAAGCGGGTTGTTCTAAATCAACCTCTTAATCCATCTCGATTCAAATTATCGGTACTTCTCACTCATCTTACGGCGAGTCGTCAAACTTCCACCCTCAAAGCGGTTCTTGCGTGAGCTATACACTTGTTTTATCCTTGATATGTGTTTTATCGCTATCTTGACCTTCATGTTTTACTTTTCTGGTGCTAAGCCCAGACCAAGCAAGAAGGCTCGGTTGAATAAACCGGCTGATGAAGACGTGGCTGTTGATCCAGAGAAAACTCCAGATCTTGAAGAGACCAACATTGATGCCATACTAAATGACCCACCGCCTCAAGATCATGACTTTGTTGCTGAGCAAGTAGAAGTTGACACCATAGGCCATGCTGACCAGCCAACCAGCCCTATCCGGACTGACAAACCGGTCAGTCCAGTAAAAGATATTGACAAACTGCCAACTCCAGTAAGGGTTGTTGAGGAAAAAGATGATGACGTTATGATTACTGGCACTGGCCATACCGCTCCAGGCAATCTTGTCGCTTTGTCAAAGCATACAGCCAAAGATGAACTCTCTGCAATTGGCAAAGGCAAATGGAATGCCGATTTATCAAATTATGCCCATCTGAATGTTCAAGATCTCCACTCTGGTTTCCTGAACCGTCTGTACACCAGCCGTGACTATGAAGCCAGTTTGGTAAATATGATGAAGGAGCGATATGAGGTAACTTCATAAGTGTTTCTCTCTTATATTATATTCAATTGCAGTTCATCAGCTTCCAGTAGCCCCAAGTGACGGTTTAAGATATCAATCTAAACCGGGACTTAGTAACAATTTCATGTTTGTGACAATGCATCTTTAACTTCACTGATGTAACCCCCAAGGGCCGGTTTAACTTTGTAAAGATGAATCGGGACTTTGTAGAAGAATTCCCATATCAGCAATTTTTGAGCAGATACACATTAGCCCCGAAGTGCCAAGTTTAATACTTGTATTGTGCTTGGGACTTGTAAAAATTTCTGATAAAGAGCAAATATGCATTAGCCCCCAAGTACTAAGGGTATAACTTGTTATATGCTTGGTACTTCAAATATGCACTGTATCAACTCATTATATATCAGTCTCTTTATAGGCTCGAATCGAGCAAGAAAGAAAAGCCAAACCAGCGATCCGCAAAGAGAACCTCAATTCCCAACAATTTGAAACCTCCAAAGCGAAGGAAGAATTCACCAGCGCTCTAGGCGCTATGGAGAAACTGAACGAAGGCTTCAACAAAGAGCTGGCGGATTGGGAGACTGAAAAATCCGCTTTGATAAAAAGGGTCGAAGATGCGGAAGCAGCTTGTAAACTGGTGGTTGATGAACTGACTGGCGTAAAGCGGCAGATTCATGCCATGATTGCTGCTATGTTTGGTAAGCAGACTTGACTTCATGCTTTCAACATATCCTTTCATGCATTGCCGGTTTACTAATGCATGCTTGTAATGATGCAGGAACTCATATTAGCCATCTTGGCTCTGATGTCTGAAGAAGTTGAAAGCAGCCTATACTCACGATAGAGCAACAGATACCGTGCCCAGCGGATAATCTATACTGCTTCACACAATAATCCTCCTCCTACCTTGATCAAGGATACCTTAGAAAGGTTGTCTATGCTTCCTGCCGGGTGGACGAACTAAAAAGTCTGCCGCTAGAACCAGCGCTTTCAGACGCCGACCGGCAAAAGCGTGGGTGCTGACTATGATCCAAAGGAAGCAGCCCAAGGTTATCGGTTTGAAGGTAGACGGAACAGAATTTAGCAATGATGATCTCCGAATCATAAACCGAAGTACGCCCATTGGCTTGTCAACTGGTTGAAGAAGCGGATCTTTCATACTATCGAGCGAGTTATGATGACAAGAACAAGCGGTTCTTTGCACCAATTCCGTAAGCGCAAAGTCTTATCCCACCCATCCGTAAGCACACTTATGCCTCCGATATTGAACCGTCCATCTTGATAAGCGATGAAGCTGTATTCCAAGCCCTAATCGGGATCGATTGGCAAGCGTTAACTTCCACCACTTGGTAGAGATGAGGAGTTGAACCGGCGCAAGATGATCCTCAACCGTCCGGCCGAGCTGGTGACCGATCATGAACACGAAGCCGGTTTAGTCTTCTACATGGTGCAACATTTTGTGAGAACAATTATCCTTTGGGCAATGAAACGCCTTGTAATAGGCTAGAAAAATACTATCTGGGTATGCCTTCGTGCATATTTATCTCGAATCGATGCTGCTTAATCCGGTATGCGTAGAGATGATATTCATAACCCATAGCCACTTATTCAAGCTATTCCTGCAGATAAGAAACTTAAAGCGCCCATGGCGGTTTAGCCACAAGCGCGATCATGATACCCAAATATATATATGACCAAGGTTTTGTAACCAAGGTTGTAAAGACAACCAAATATGGAAATATAGAATACTGCGACCTTTACACATGATGTTGGTTTAATTAACTTGCAAAGTTGAGGGCCATAACCCTACTCTGGAGGATAAGTAACTCCCGGTATATGATGACGGTTTACAATAAAACCGTTCCGGGTTGTGATAAACACCGGTTTATTCCATACTGGCGACTTTGAGTCAAACCAGACCAGGCTGATAGTCTCCGGATTATATTTTGATCATGCACAGACAACTTGTAGTTGACAGTCTAACCGGGTTGACAAACACCGGTTTGAAAATATCATAAATCTTATGAAAACAAAGAAAACTTAGCAAAGGCAAATAAAAACCGCTGTAGTCGAGGCTTTTCACGGGCTGCCAGGCCCCAAATTCGAGGCTTTTCATGGGCTGCCAGGCCACTGAGTTAAACCATTTTTGCAAAGCCTTTTAAGATGGTCCTCAATCCTTAACATCGTTTTAACTTGACAAGTTCAGGGTCTTTATTTTAGAGTAACTTGTCAAATTTCAAAGGGTCATACCAGGTTTACCTGGGCGGAGTAACTTACCTAAAGAGGCAGGTTAACCCGGGGTTTTAGGTGTATACACCAGGCTTCCAAGCCATGGCTTGATAGCCCATTACAAGTGTACATTCTAAGTTCATTGCGATAGCAAAGAATCCCCAAGTAACGTTTTGAGCTGTGCTCAGTGGGTGCCTATGTTTGAGTTGTTTTTTTACAACACTCTCTTTGGCCCCAGAATATTTTGGCTTTGAGCCGATCAAGAGGTGTGACTATGGTTCGAATACGACCAAGCCCCCAAGTGATGTAATATAAAGCTTTGAGAAGCTAAATCAAGGGGTAAACCGGACACCGCTTTAGAAACAGAAGCTCCATGTAACCACACATGATGTAAGAAAACAACAGATACCCCGCTTTAGCTGAGGTTCCGGTTTATTATGATCATGATATATACATTGTCATAATATGTACATAAGTAGATCCTATAGCTTAAGTATAGTAAGGCCGAAGATGAGCTATATTCCACGGCCGGTTGGTCTCCTCCTCCAATTTACGTGAGTCTTTGCGCTCTCGAACATCGATTAGGTAGTATGATCTGTTGTGTAGATTCTTGCTCACCACAAAGGGTCCTTCCCAAGGGGGGGGGGTAGCTTGAGCATATCCGTCTGATCCTGGATGAGTTGAAGCACCAAATCTCCTTCTTGAAAGGTTCTGGTTCTAACCCGCCGGCTATGATAACGAGGCAGATCTTGCTCATAAATCGTCGAACGAGCTGCCGCCATGTCACGCTCCTCATCTAACAGGTCAAGAGCTTCCTGCCGTGCCTTCTCGTTGTCAGCTTCAACGTATGCCGCTACACGAGGTGAGTCATGACGGATGTCACTAGGAAGAACAGCTTCCGCTCCATAAACCATGAAGAACGGTGTGTACCCTGTCGATCTATTGGGCGTGGTATTAATGCTCCATAATACTGAGGGTAGCTCCTCCACCCAACAACCCGGCGTCCGTTGTAAAGGAACCATAAGCCGGGGTTTGATGCCTCTCAAGATCTCTTGATTGGCCCTCTCCGCTTGACCATTGGATTGGGGGTGAGCCAGCGATGATCGTCAGCCGGATGTGCTCACGTTAATGAGAACTCCTTCATGGCACCCTTTGATAGGTTGGTACCATTGTCTGTTATAATGCTTGTGTGGAAAGCCAAACCGAAGATCACCTTTTTGATGAATTGAACCGTCGTGGGTGCATCACACTTACTAACTGGCTCTGCCTCCACCCACTTCGTGAACTTATCAACCACCACCAAAAGTTGGGTCTTCTTGTCCTTTTTGTTAAATCTGGTCAAACTATGGTCAAACTAATTATTCAAATATATTAGTGTTACTAAATAATTATTTCAGTTTTTTTGAATTTTGGTCAAATCTGGTCAAACTATGGTCAAACTGTGGTCAAACAATGGTCAAACTAATTATTCAAGAAATATTAGTGTTACTAAATATTAGTGTTATTTTTTAGAACAATAGTTTCAAACTCAAGCGATGAAATGTGTGACTTCATGCTCAATCTAAATTCACGAGGTTAATAGGATTGACATCTTACTATTGTCAGGAAAACAACAAGTGCAGATTTGGAAACGTGCGAGAATAGAACCCGGAAGTTAAGCATGCTCAGGCTGGAGTAGTGAGAGGATGGGTGACTATCCGGGAAGTTAGATGATTTGGAATGATGAGGGGTGATTAGAGATTAGAGATTAAATTGAGCAGTGATGAGGGGTGATTAGAGATTGTAGGTTAAAATAATTCATAAATTTGAAAATTAGGGGAAAAAATCGAAATGTTTTTTCGAAAAAATTCAGAGATTAGAGATTAGAAGTAGCTAGCACGGGTTTTTACCCATGCTACTACTAACGGACGTAGTAGTAGCGCGGGTGGCACCCGCGCTACTACTACCTATTAGCTGTAGCGTCGTATCAGTAGAGCGGGCACCCACACTACTAATATACCTAAAACCCGAGCTACTGCTAGGCCTTTCCCTAGTAGTGCATGAGCGCGCCTTGAGAATTTCTGACAGCCATCACATCTTTTGACCAAGTCCTCGGCATCGGCATGAGCTGTCAACCAATAAAAACCGTATTGACGCCTTGGCCACCAAAGATTTTGAACCGGCGTGGTGACCACGGTCTCCTTCGTGAATCTCACTTAAAATTTCACAGCCTTCTTCAGAGACACACAATGTTGAAACGCCCTGTCACACTTTGCAATGATGCAACTCTCCATTGATAATGGTCATGGACTTGGACCGCGGATTATCCGACCGCCAAAGTCTCATCCTCTCGGTAACTTCGCCCGGTTCATATCGCTAGATATGGAACCGTCCAATCCGGATAACATGAAGAGCCGCCACCAAGCGTGCTTCCGGATCAGGAACAGCCAAATCCTCTTCACCGGGAGTTTGACAGACGGATTATGCGAGAACATCCAGGAAGACATTAGGTTGGAACCGTTTACGCTTAGGAACCCAGCGGCTTAAAGCGTCCGCCGCTTCATTCTTCCGCCGGTCCCACATGATCCACCTGATAACCTTTAAAGTGACCTGCAACAATATCCACCTCACGACGATATGCTGCCATGAGTGGGTCCTTGGAACCCCAAGTGCCGGACACTTGTTGAGCCACCAAATCCGAGTCACCGAAGCACTTAACTCGGCTTAGGTTCATCTCCTTAGCCATCGGAAGACCATGGAGTAAAGCCTCATATTCAGCTGCATTGTTAGCGCAAGGGAACATTAAACGGAGAACATAACAGAACTTATCACCTCGTGGGGAAGTTAATACGACTCCAGCCCCCGAGCCCTCCAATTGCCTGGACCGATCAAAATGAATAGTCCAATAAGTATGATCAGGCATCTCTTCTGGTGCTTGTAATTATGTCCAATCATTGATGAAGTCCACAAGTGCCTGAGATTTGATCGCCATTCGGGGTATGTATTTCAACCCATAAGGCCCAAGCTCGATAGCCCACTTAGCAATCCGGCCGGTTGCCTCCCTATTCTGGATTATATCCCCCAAAAGAGCAGAGCTTACCACCGTGATGGGATGACCTTGGAAATACTGCTTAAGCTTCCGGCTTGCCATAAAAACCCCATACACCAATTTTTGCCAATGTGGGTACCTCTGCTTAGACTCGATAAGTACCTCACTGATATAGTAAACCGCCGCTGAACCGGATATTCCTTTCCCGCCTCTTTGTGCTCCACCACAATAGCCACACTAACAGCCCGGCGTTAGCTGCCACGATAGCAACAATGGCTCTTTGTCAACCGGAGCAGCAAGGACCGGTGGATTAGCCAACTGCCGCTTTTAAGTCCTCAAATGCTTCATTAGCGGCGTCACCTGCACGAAGTTATCCGCTTTCTTGATCTCGATATAAAGGATGGCCTTCTCGCCAAGGCGATCGATAAACCGGCTCAACAGCGGCAATCCGGCCCGTAAGCGTTGAACATCATTGATACATTTCGGTTTAGCCAAGGAGGTGATGGCTTTGATCTTTTCCGGATTAGCCTCAATGCCCCGGTTAGACACTAAAAAGCCCAAGAGCTTGCCTGCAGGTACACCAAAGACGCACTTGGCCGGATTGAGCATCATTTTGTAAACCCGCAGGTTATCGTAGGTTTCCTTCAAGTCATCAATCAATGTCTCCTTGTTCCTTGATTTCACCACAATATCATCCACATGGGCGTGAACATTGCAACCGATCTATTTATGAAGACAATTCTGCACACACACCGTTGATAAGTTGCCTGGGAACTCTTGAGCCCAAAGGGCATGGACACATAGCAGAAGGCTCCAAAAGGAGTTATGAAGGTTGTCTTCTCCTGGTCCTTAACTGCCATTTTGATCTGATGATAACCACAATATCGTCCAAAAAGCTTAACGCTTCGTAACTCCGCCGTAGCATCAATAATTTGATCAATACGGGGGAGGGCAAAAGGATCTGCTGGACAAGCTTTGTTGAGATCTATGTAGTCCACACACATACGCCAAGTGTCTTTCTTCTTAAGGACCAGCACCGGATTAGCCAACCACTCAGGACGGAACACTTCAACGATAAATCCAGCCGCCAAGAGTCTGGCTACTTCGTCTCCAATAGCCTTGCGCCTTACTTCATTGAACCGACAGAGAAACTGCTTGACCGGCTTATACTTGGGATCAACATTAAGAGTGTGCTCAGCGAGTTCTCTCGGTACACCTGGCATGTCAGAAGGCTTCCATGCAAAGATGTCCCGATTCTCACGGATGAACTCGATGAGCGCGCTTTCCTATTTTGGATCCAAGTTGGCGCTGATGCTAAACTGCTTGGACGAATCGCCAGACACGAAGTCAACAAGCTTAGTCTCATCAGCCGATTTAAACTTCAGGGTCGGATCGTGCTCTGTAGTTGGTTTCTTCAATGAAGTCATATCTGCCGGATCAACATTGTCTTTGTAAAACTTCAACTCTTCTGTTGCACAAACCGACTCAGCATAAGCCGCATCACCTTCTTCACATTCCAGAGCGATCTTGCGGCTCCCATGCACAGTTATAGTTCCCTTGTGACCCGGCATCTTGAGCTGTAGATAGACATAGCAGGGCCGTGCCATAAACTTAGCATAAGCTGGTCGTCCAAACAAGGCATGATACGGGCTTTTGATTTTCACCACCTCAAAAGTCAAGGTTTACGATCTCGAGTCATGCTCGTCTCCAAAAGCCACCTCGAGCTATTTTACCAACAGGATACGCCGATTTACTGTGTACTACACCATGGAACATCGTATTGGACGGTTTAAGATTCTTATCTGTCAACCCCATGCGACGGAAAGTTTCATAATAAAGGATATTGATACTACTCCCTCCATCCATGAGTACCTTAGTGAACTTATAACCTCCTACCTGAGGTGCTACCACCAATGCCAAATGACCTGGGTTGTCAACCCGGGGTGGATGATCCTCTCTACTCCACACAATCGGCTGCTCGGACCAGCGTAAGTAACGGGGCACCGCCGGTTAAACGGCATTCACTGCCTTTTTATGAAGCTTCTGATCGCGCTTGTCCAGGCTAGTGGTGAAGACATGATACTGTCCACTATTCAACTGCTTCGGGTTGCTCTGGTAACCCAACTGCTGCTGCTGCTGCTGCTGATTCCCCTAATTGTTATAACCACCTTGATTGCCCTGATTGCCTTGATTGCCATGCCCGCTCTGGTTACCGTGGAAACCTGAACCAGAACTGCCTCCACCATAACCCGGCCCATGAGACCCATGGCCCGAACCGCCACCGGCCCATTATCATACCGAAAAGAATTAGAATTTTTGAACTCTTGCATGATGTAGCAATCTTTCCAGAGGTGCGTGGGCGGAATCTCCTTAGTCCCATGTTTGAGCAAGGCTGGTTCAACAGATAAGATAGGCGGTCCGGGTTAGGGCTTGGTGCTCCACCACGCTGGGGTGGTTTACCCTTACGCCGCTGGCCCTTGTCCTGCGTGCTGGTATTAGCCACAAAGTCCAAGCTGTGATCCGCTTTACGTTTGCCGTCGTTTCCATGACCCGCCGGGTTGTGGTGCTGCCCCTTGGCGTTGCCACTCCTTTTTGCCTTCCCTGTCTTATCATCATCAGACTCGGGATCCTTGGTACTATTAGAGTCGGCATACTTCACCAGAGCAGCCATGAGGGTTCCCATGTCATTGCAATGGCGTTTGAGCCGTCCCAACTTCAACTTTAAGGGTTCAAACCGGCAATTGCCTTCCAATGTTAGAATTGCGGTATCAGGGTTGATGTGGTCTGATGAATGCAAAATTTCCGAGACCCGGCGCACCCTACGGGTTGTTGACTCCCCTTCCTCCTGGACACAGGCAGCTATAAGTCCACAATCGACATAGGCTCATTGCATGTATCCTTGAAATTCTGGATAAACCGGGCTCTCAACTCGGCCCATGACCTGATAGAATTAGCCGGTAAGCTCTTTATCCAAGTGCGGGCCGTCCCTTCAAGCATCATGGTGAAGTATTTCGCACATGCCGCATCATTCACATCCAGCATCTCCATGGCCATCTCATAGCTTTCGACCCATGTCTCAAGGGATAAATCAGCGGTGTAATTCGGCACCTTGCGCGGGCCTTTGAAATCCTTGGGCAGGCGCACATTGCGCAACGCTGGGACGAGACACGGCACTCCCAAAGAACAAGAAGTTACCCCTGGTTCCACCGACGTGGTTGGACGAACCGGAGAAAGTTGACGGGCTTCATGCTGTGCCGCTAGCTCGGCCTCTCTGCGTGCCCGAGCCCGGTCCACCACCTCCTGAGCGTCACCCGCCGGGTTATTGCCACGGGGCGGATCACGGTTCCGCGCGTTGCTTGACACCGCCGGTTCATCCATACGCCTGCTGTAACTCCGGCTTGGACGGGGAGTGGAATGAATCCGATCGCGACTATGTGAATAAGCCTCCTGTTGAACCAAGGCCGTCTGAAGAAGTTCCTTGAGCAGCCAGCGTTTCGACCGCCAGGAGAATCGCCGAGCGGGATGGCCACCAGCGACAATGTTGTCCATCGGGTTAGAATAATGACCGGTGGCGTTGGGACATGTGGTGTTATAATGTTGTTACGACGGCGGATCCACCACACGTGGGTGAACCGGCGCCCCTGCTCCAGTGCCTCCGCCGGTTTACCACCGGCGGATTCTTGGTCCCCGCTCAGTGGGTATTAAAGAGGTTTCTAGCGTCATAAACCGGTGGCAGGAGAGATCGGTGCCTCCTCTTCAGGACTTCGTTTGACGCACTCTGGTCCAGCATAATCTGGCACGCCTGTGCATCCAAAGCGGCCCGCTCCGTGGCCATCCTGGTATCCTCAGCTGCCAAATCGGCCTTGGCCTGGGTGATCTGATCTTTCACCTTCGCAATTTCCGCATTGTGTGCATCCTGATCCGCCGGGTTAACCTCCGCCATCAGCATTGCCAACGCGTCAAATAAATCAGATAGAACCTAAGCCAGCGGTGATGCATACGGGGCCTCTTGTCCCTGCTGCCGTTGCCGCTGCCGCTCCGGAGATCATCGCTGCTGTGGTCGAAGAGTTGAGTGCCGGTTGAGTGCCGGTTGCGTACCGGCCATGAAGATCACAACCCGGTTTGGCAGATCATAGGGGTCCGGAATACTGTCGCCATCGGAACAGCCCCCGTTCCGGCCATCTTGTAACTGATATAGCGACTCGGTCTCTCCAGTTGATGACTCGTCGCCGGAATAAACGACGGTTTCACCGCCGGATTCTGATCTATCCTCAGATTCCCCTCCATGGATGACTCCTACGAAGGCACGCTTCATGACAGGCTTGACCCGGGCAGATTTCGCACGCTGAGCCGTTTCGACGAGTTCGGTGCAGATGTCCGGCTCAGGGCCCGGTTCGCCGATCTTGCCAATGAAAACGTGTATGCCACCAAAGGGGACCCGGTACCCGTACTCGATTGAGCCGGCCTCGGGGCCCCAGCCTGCATCGTCGATGTAGAGCTTGCCGCGACGACTCTTGGTCATCCGGCCCACAGCGTAACCCTTGAGTCCTTCGAAGTTGCCCTCTAAGAAATTGAAACCATCGTGCGATAGCCCCACGGTGGGCGCCAACTGTCGTGGTTTTGTCACGGCAGATGTCCTCGTGAAAGGACTTAGTCGTGGAGCCATCGCTTCTGAGTTAACAAAAGGGGTTAAAAGCGGACAAGGGACGCAAGAGAGTTTTATACTAGTTCGGCCTCTTACGATGAAGGTAAAAGCCTACGTCTAGTTGTGATGGAATTGCTGGGGTTTCGATGACCAGGGAGCGAATACGCTTTGCCTAGGCCTCGAGTTGTTGTCTATTTCTCTGAACTGCCGCCGGGTCGTCCCCTTATATACATGGGTCGACACCCGTCGGTTTACAGACTCCCGAGGCCGGCTCATAAGTGTGTCCGGCTCGGTCTCCGCTATTTCTATCTTACAACACAAGTTTACATATCAATCCTGGTTTATGTCTACAGGCCTTAAACCGGTTCTGAGCCCTCTTAAAGCGTTACCGTCTGTCTTCATGGGCTTCAGATATAATGAACTACTAATGGAGTTAACTCGGGCTCTCCTGGCCAGTTTACGCCCAGTGGTAATATCCCCAACACGCTGCGTGCTGGCCCGAGCTGGGCGCCGCGCGCATGCTGGTCGAGATGCTTTCACCCACGTAACTCGCCGCCGGAGCTTGCCGCTGCTGAAGGTCTAGCCACTGCCGCTGTTTCTGCGTGCTCACACACAAGGTGCTTGTTGAAATGACTCAAAATGAGGAGAGCAATGGTAGATACGTGGATATTTTGAGCTATATACGAGGGGTTAAAACGGACGCGCCCGGTCGCGTTTGAGGACCGTATTATCTATGTGTGTCTGAAGATGCTCTTAGTCCTAACAGACCGATAAAGTCTCTATGCTCTATGGCTTGATGCTCTATACACGTACCCACTGCTCACATAGTCACATGGAACATGAAAAGAAAAAGACGATAGCTAGTCCTCTCTCCCCGTCAAAAATAAAAATTATATATTGTCTTGGCTCATATGGCTTATTATTACTAGAGTACCATTAATGTACTCCATGGTGAGAAGCCATCTATAATGTGAGCTAATAGAACGTCTTACTATATTCAAAAATAGTAATCAAACGAAGGGATCGACGCTCAAGCACTGATGTCACCGGATCCAACCACCAAGAACAGAATCTTGATTTTCAACTTGACGAACCAGTCTGAACATATCTGAGCAATGCCTTCAACAAGGTAATGATATAAAAATAGCAATATTGCTAGGTGTAACCAACAACGATAAGACCTAGACTTTCACCCCGAAACTCCAGGCCGACGTCACTTATGTCTTCTCGCCACCACTTTTCCATAATTCCAGCAGCTGCATGCGATATGGACGATCGCTGCTGCAAAATCATCCCTCTGTGTCAAGCCGTCTCCCATAGTTTGCATCTCCCTGTCGAAGTCAACCACCGGGTGTGGAGAGAGAAACCTCACCAAAGACCTTCGATGGCCACCGCAATCCACAGCGAGTCCGCCGTGCAGAACAGAGTGGCGCCCGCCGCAAGGACCAACACCGATGGTGGAGCACACTGCCGCCGACCCACACCTTGCCAGAGAGAGCCCTGCACAAGCCTATCAGCCCAACGACCAACATGGCGAAAGCCAGAGCACGAAATGCAGATCAACATCACCTGTGCCACTAGATCAGGAGCGTGCATACGGTAGATGGCGTCGCGCCTCCCAATCTAGGCCAGCAAGCACCAAGGCCAAAAGCAAGAGAGCGCCTTCAGACACTGAAAAGCACCATGAAGCCACACTATGCTCTATCGGTGCCATTTGTCGATGCCGTCCCTAAAATGGATTCCGATGAGACCCTATACGGTTGCCGCCGACCACGAAGTGGAACAGCACACGCGAGAAGAGGAGGTAGTTGCAGCCGCCCAGTGCCGAAGTACAGCACGGAGACGCTGAAAAGAACCATGTGTTGGCGCCGCCTCTCCTCGCAGCGCCGCTTCTTCTTCCTCCTTGAGCTGTCTCGCACAACTCTGCCTCTATCTGACACAACTCTCTCTTTGGTTTGTCTCACACAACACAAAGAACACACACATACACACGCATGAACCAAGGGAGACCAGAAGAGCTTTGCCGTGAGGCCCTTCCCTTGGTGTACACAACGCTACATTTTTGGCTACAGCCCTCACGGCCTCTTTTCATTACTCAACTGCAACACATATATACACACAAGGGGCTGGCACTCAACCTGAGGCCACTACCACATCGTGGCCTTATCCTCTAAGCACCCGGCCATCACCAAGCCCACTCACACAACTAATACACGTACATGCATGCACTACCTGCTATCTAATCCTAGAATCACTCCAAGATATACACAGGACCCGGCCACCATGCAAACAGACGTGGGAAGTGCATGCTAGCATCTCGCATGCACTAACAAACTAACTAACTCACCGTGTCTCTCAACTCCAACTGATCCTTCCAGCAAGTCTGCTCCCACACGCATCTTGCCGCTTCACACGACGCTGCCGTATCACACGGCACTGCAGCCTCACGCTGCCATCGGCATCTCGCCGTGCTCACCGTATCGCACAGGCAGCCCAACATCTCGCCTCCTCTGCGTGCTGAGCTGAAGCTTCACGGGACAAACATCAACCTACACTAGACAACTTGCTAAACGAAAATACAATGCAGACACATAATCAAGATTAATCCTAACACCACGAGGCCACACTATGCTCTGTCGGTGCCATTTGTCGATGGGAGTGGCTAGATGTCAATCGACTGAAAATATAATTCTGATCGGTCGACTGACAAAAAACTGTTTCTGTCGGTCGATCCAATTAAGTCTGAGCGAGGACGTCAGTTGCTTAGCAGGCCCATAAGCAAGAAAATATATATGTAACAGATCCGTTAACAAGAGTCTCCAAACAATGCTTGCTTGGGCCATGTACCCGTGTCTTGTAGCGTCATGTGCTCTGCATGCTACGCACTTAAAAAAATGTCTAACAAGCAAGCAAAACATCAACTGCCCGGTTCTGCGCATGATGTACATTATCTATAAAAGTATAACTTACTAACCCAGTACAACAACAAAATGCCAAAAACTCCCAAGATGAGAAAATATTAAATTAGTTTTGGTTATTGGGTAATAATGCACACCTCCTCCTGCGATTCTAATACTTGTGGTGGTGTTGTGTTAAAGAATAAATGAACCGAAAAAAGATTTTTCAGGAAGAATAAATTAGTGGCATTTCTATTACCTTCAAGAAGAAAGAACATATAAACAAACTAAGAAATAATGATTTTTTTCCTACAATCTACACTGAAATTGTGCTTTTTCTTTAATCGGCAAAAATACACATAATAATTTAAAGAAATAAATTAAATAAAAAAATCAAAATAATTTTTTTCTAGGAAAGAATGAATTAGTGATATTAATAAGAAAGAAGATGACACAACTTTAAAACCATGCACACAATCTTGCACTGAAATTGCACCTTTTGTAATATGCAAAGAATACACATATAATATAGTGAGATTTCCGCAAAAATGTGTTTTATAAAAAGTAATGGATTAGTGAAATCGGCATCATCCATACAAAAAAAGAAAAGAAAGAAAATGAAATAAAAACTAATGAAGTTTTCTATAGAAGAACGAATTCATGGCATTGGTATAATCCTTTCAAAAAAACAAAACAAAATCAATATAATGAAATTTTCTAGGAAATTAAAAAACAATTTAAGAGGAAAGAAAATGAAAAAGAAAAAACTTGCACACAATTTGCACTGAGATTGCACTTTTTGAAGTATGCGAAGATAAGCATATAATAGTGCATTTTTCGCATTCTACTATAATTTACACAAAGTGTAACTGAAATAATCTATTTCTTTAAGAAGAAAGAAAATAAAAAAACTTGCGCACAACTTTGCACTCAAATTGCACTTTATCGTAATATGCAAAAATAATCATATAATCATGAAATTTGGGCACACATTATATATTATTTGTATGTATATAATTACACTCAGCCAAAAACCAACAAAAACAAAAAGTAACCAATATGCACACAATTTGCACACAATTTGCACTGATATTGCAGTTTTTGAAATATGCAAAGAATGAGCATAAAATAGTGCATTTTTTGCATTCTACTATAATTTAGACGAAGTGTACCTGAAATAATCTATTTCTTTAAGAAGAAAGAAAATAAAATAAAAACATGCGCACAACTTTGCACTCAAATTGCACTTTATCGTAAATTCATAATATGCAAAAATAATCATATAATCATGAAATTTGGGCACATATTATATATTATTTGTATGCATATAATTACACTCAGCCAAAAACCCACAAAAGCAAAAAAAAATAAAGGAAAGAAAAAAGAAAAAAAATCGAAACTTGCGCACAAATTTGCACTGATATTGCACTTTTTGAAATATGCAAAGAATAAGCATATAATAGTGCATTTTTTGCATTCTACTATAATTTACACATTGTGTAATTGAAATTTTCGCACAACTATGCATAAAGGAAAGAAAACTAGAAAAACTTGCGCACAACTATGCATCGAAATTGCACTTTTATCATAATATGCAAAAAAAATCATGAAATTTTGGCACATATTATATAGTATTAATATGTATATAATTACACTCTGCCAGAAAATCCACAAAAAACAAAAAATAGCCAAATAAAGGAAAGAAATAAGAAAAAATGCATAGAAATAGAAAACAAAAATGGAAAAAAAATGAGAAATTTGCACATAATTTACGTGAGAAAGTGCACTTTTATAATATGCCAGAATAAGTATATAATAGTAGAATTATCACAAAAATAGAAGCTTCCTAAGAAGGAATGAATTAGTGACATTGGTATTACCATTAAAAAGAAAGAAAATAAAACAATCACTAAATCAAAAACATAATAATGAAGTTTTGTAAGAAAAATGAATTAGTGGTTTTGATATTACCCTTTAGAAAAAAATGAAGTAACTACTACAACAAAATCAAAATAATAAAGTTTTCTAAGTAAGAATGAGTTAGTTGCATTCATATTACCCTTTAAGAAGAAAGAAATTATAAAATAATCAAAAATAACAAAATTTACACACAATATATACAAACAATTGCACTTTCAATAATATGCATATAGTAGTGGAAATTTCACGGAAAATACAAGTATAATGAAACCGTACTATTTTAGTAGTATGTAAGAAATAAGCACATAATAGTGCATTTTCACATAATTACAATTTATACACATATTATAAATTACTTACGTGTATAAATTTTGTATTCACCCAATATCCAAAATATACCCATAAAAACCGACAAAAAACATAAGCAAATATGCACACAAACAGCCTAATTAGAAAACATGTAACGGGCTTCAGCCCAACAAAAAGTCGACTGACCCAAAATAGGTGTCAATCAAAAAACGTGCAGCCCAATACAGGACAACACACAACAGAAAAAAAAAATCTAGCACACATCTTGGAGCAGCAATCAAAGGTTAAAAAATCGACTGACCCAAAATGTAAAACTCAGTCAGCTGACATGTAGCTAAAGTGTTTGTCGATGCCGCCGAGTTAGGGTCGAAGCGCAGCTAGAAGGCCCATGGCAAGGGCACGCGACGCCCCATCTAGCCCGCCCAGATTTGAGGAAAGGCGGGCAGGGCAGCAGCCTCCGTTGGCGTCTGAGCAGGCACTGTGCAGCAGCCACACTAGCTGCACCTGCATCCCAGAGCACGAATCCACCACGGGACAGCCATGTCCAGGCAGCACAGGGGCCAGCTCGAGCGTCGCAGATCCAGGTAGGGACCCGCAGCCCGGGCATGAGGGGATGAGAAGGAAGGACGAAGCCACTGGCCGTTGCCATGTAGTGCGAGGGGCGCCTATGACACTGCGACCCTGGCCAGCGGCAGCGAGAAAGGGGAGCCAGGGATGGAGGCACTAGTGGTGACTGTGGGACAGTTATGTATCACATGTGTAATCAATTAAGACAGGGAACTGATTGTTCACAAAAGTTTTGGAATTAGGGACCAGTAGAGCAGAATTCAGGCTGTACCAACACCATCATGTAGCTAATACCGAGGAGACTGAACCTGAATTCACTAGCAAACTTGGCATTAAATTAATTTACATTACATATCTCAGTAGCAAGAACACATGTAATGATCAAAGGTATAATAAGCTGAGCCAATCATGTGCGGTGGTATATTTGTATCATATACTATAAACACCAGGGCCATGACAAGTAGAAGAAAGATTTGGTTTATAGTTGTACCTTTGGCTCAAGATGAGATTAGTAGCAAGTTGAGATTTATCAAAGCCACACAATGGGAGCCTGAAATCACAAATCAAGGACTGAAACTATGAAACATTCTAGTCACTTTTGAGTTCTCAAAGTGTAGACCTGGCTCATGATTAATTAATGTACTATTATAGCAAAATAATATTGGAGAAACAATAGAAAACTGACCGGCGTGCTAAATTACATCGCTCTTTGCTAGTAGGTAGCACATCATCACAATGAAGTGTGCAGATCGAGAAAGAAGTGGTTTACAATTACAAACTTCCAAGAGGGGCCTGGCATAGTCATCTAAGGCTAGAGAAACAGAACTAAAGACTTCTCTCTCGAAACATTGTAGTTGAGAAAGAATAGGTAAAGGAGCCAAATGAGCATGCTGTTCCCAGTTCAAACTGCATTCTATGTAGCATTAAAAGATAATAGAAATAATACTAATAATGTTGATCCATTCCTTTACAAACATGCGCACATGTACTACAAGATAATGTTGCATCACCTATTGAAAAAACAACGCGTGATAGCAGTTATGACAGCACAATCATCTCAAGTGTCATTAACAATTCAGCTTGATCATCTCTAGCACTAGTGGTGATTCCTATGATAAGAATGAGTCGATAAACAAATCAGCAGCGGAAGGATGTGGCTAGCAATTATAATCTGTAGAGTGCATAGTTTGAAATTTGAATGGCCGGCTCATCATTCCATAAGCAATTCTTTCAAAAGAAGTTCCGTGAAAAATGTCATCTGTAATGCACTATATATGGTTCGTATATTTAGAAGCATCTATAAAGCAGATTCAATTTGGAAGATTAAGTGAACTTTGTGAGAAATAATGGCAGCGAGGTTTTCAATTTCGGTTTCAGAAAATTTAAGCACCAACCGAAATCACCGAAATTTAGTGAATTTCAGTTTGCATTTCAGCCAAAAGGCTGAAATATTAACCTGAAGTAAATTAAATATTTGATTCTTTTTTGAAAATATTTGATTTCATGTGTATTATTGAAATATTTTGGCTGAAAGGTAAATATTCCAGGGACTGCAGAAGTTAATGAAATTCAATGAATTTCATTGAAATCTCATTGCAAGTGAAAACCATGGCAGTACCTGCAGGACTGTAGAAACTTGTGTAAGGAAAAATATATCTGTAGGGCCCCTTCGCTGATGCCTCCTCAATCTTCATGGAGTTGAGATGGATCATGTAGATGTTAGGATACACACCAATGAAGATAACATCAGCATCTTCAGCATAGCCAATCAGCTTCATTAGAACCATACGTGCCGCCGCTACTACGTTTGTTGCAAAAAGTCTCTCCAGATCAATGACCCTACGATGTGTCCATGATACCACCCCATCAGTGCCACTTTGACCATAGATGGAGCTTGAATTCATCAAGTCCGGCAAAACCAAGAAGTCCATCTTTTGTTTGCATGATGACAGTCTCCTCGTAACTAGGAGTATATGGCACGGCCTCAATTTGATCCAACCTATGCTTGTCCAAATCAAACACAGTAATACTACTGTAACTCAACAAGTAGAGTGCGTTTCCAACCAGAGCTGTCGGCCGTACCTCAGCTAATGAATATGGTACTACATGAATTGAAGTGATCTCGCCCCATACGCCGGTCTCAGATGAGTACACGCAGGCGGAGGTGACTAAATCTGCGTGGTTAGTGAAGACAAACGCAACGAGGAACGGGTGAGGGTGGCGGTGGCCGTGGGTTGGCGCGCGGAGAACCGCGCCATTGTAGTTGTAGGGCCAATGCCGCTCAGCCGCATAGGCCGGGGGGCACCAAAGATAGCCTTGTCGCCGGTCATGAGGTCCCAGACGAGGAGCGTTTCAAATTCGCGGTAGTCAAAAAGGAGGGCGCGGCCGTGGCGGCAGTCGAGGGTCCACCAGTCATCGTGAGACATGGTGGCGGTGGAGAGCGTGAAACCGTCGGAGATAGGGACAAACCGGGAGGCCGCGCTGGTTGTTGAAGAATCCAGGGACGGAGGCATGCCCCGTGGAACTCACCAGGCGGCGGAGGAAGCGGGCGTCGTGGACCAGGCCGCGCTAGTGCTTGCAGACAAAGGAGGCGCGGAAGAGGTAGATGGGCTCCGGCGGGAGGCGGAGGAGGATCTCCACTGGGACTGGGAGAACCAGTGCAGCGGCGACCGCCCGCGACCTCTTCCCTGCTTCCATGGTGCTCGTGGCCATGGGGGAGATAAGATGCGTTGAGGGTTTTTACTAGAAAAATAGCTCGGCCGTAGGTTTACAGGAAACAAACAGTATATTCCAGGCCTGCTGCCAGCGTATGAATCGGATCGATCGAGTATTGCGCATTAAACTCCACTCAGATATGCTTGACATGGCAAACTCCATATGTGCTCTATTGTATTGAATTAATCCGATATACTACTATGTATTGAATCGTGGCCAACCCCACCAATGTTGCCATGGAAGCCAAAGGGATTAGCCACCACCGACATTGCTGGAGTTTGTACCCGATTTTGTGTTGCGCCTTGAGTCGACGGAGTACTCGGACACACGCAAATCAGCTTGAACCAGGTTGCGGAATTCGCCGAGGCAGATCGCATGTCTAGGTTGGTTGTCGAGGAAGGAGTTGAGCTGCTCCCAAGCGGTTAAGAACATGTTATCCGCAGACTTTATGACGTCAGATAGATCATTGGCAATGGTGCCATAGATCCACATGAGGATCATGATGTCGGCATGGGGCCAGCTTATGTCACGCTCCAGTGGTGTCTAGAACTATGGGAAGCAATGCTAGACCGTACCTACGCACACTTTCTATGCAATTTAATTATCTTATGGGCTGATGTGGAGAAAATCAGTTGGCCCAGGATTAGCGGCTGGGGCCCACCCCTGTTGAATTCCGTGGGGAGGAGAGAATTTATGGAAGGTTTTGTAAATCATTTGTAGGTTGTTCATAGGTGTAAGGATTTTCGAACTGCCGGATACGATCCTTCTAGAGTACATGGATAAGACACACATCATGATATCTTTCCATTTGGAGAAGTTACCGGTATCGGGCTCCTACTTAAACTGGATGAAGCGAGAGATGTTGAGCTCGTACATGGAAGGGATGCCATGGACGGGGACGAACATGAGAGTAGCTGGTGGGAGGATGGCAAGGGAGGTAGGCATCGTCGCAGGAGGTGCCTTGCCAATAGGAAGGCTGAGGGCATCAAAGAGGGAAGTGGAGCCTAGGCACACGGAGGTCGCCATGGAGGTCGAGAGATCAAACTGGTGTCTAATACCAAGAAGGATGGAGTGGTGGTAAATTGTACCCCATCACCATATAGAAAGACACCAGATGAAAGCTCCCTGCCAATGACGACACTGCCACACCCGATCCCACCCTCTACCACAGGTCCGCAGCATCGGCGGTGCTCTACGGTACTCAACACTGACTAGGCCTGACATACTCTACACCATACAACAAAAATATTTGATCAGGAACGCTCCGCGTGTTCCCTACTACGCTCTACTTAAGCCTATTCATCGTTATCTCTGGGACACTATGAATCCCGGCTTGCATGTTTGGCCCTTGGTATCACACTAACCCATGGCTTACTCCGATGCAGATTGGGCCGGCTTCCCCGACATAGCGGCCAGGCTTGGCTGGGGGGGGGGGCTAGGGGGCGGCCGCCCCGGGGCCGGAGCAAAAGCAAAAGGGGCCCCCAGGTGGGTGCCCTTGTGTGTTAGGCTCGGACTAAAAATTAGCGAACTATGGGTTGGCCCAAGTGGCAGCGTGAGCAGAGGGATTCTTACGAGGCACGGCCACGAATCCTCGATTTATGAAGATGTTCTAGCTAAAATAGCAGTTCTTGTATAGTGTCTTCACATGCGTGTGCACTAGTGTTTCCAACTTTTGTAGAAAATAGATAGAAATCCCTAATTTTGCATTGTAGTTTTTGTCAAGTATGGTAGTAAATAAACATTGAACAATAAATCCTTCACGTTAGATACCAGACAATATGAACCCTTCTTTCCATATATCCAAGGGATTGGCCAATACTTTTCCGAGAGCTAATGTTACAATCATAGTACGGGAAACGTGGGTCGATGCCACATCCCGTGTGGTTCATTGACCCCAATCGATGATCAGGTTGAGTGTGGGTCAATACGATTTGATGGTCGGGACGCGTACCCTGAAGAGTTGACACTACGGGTACCAGGAGTTTAGAACTCAGCGGCCTAAATGTACTATAAAGATAATGAACGAACATAATGGACACATATAATAACAACGATCCTCCATACCAAATGGATTTTCTTATTTTCCTATTTCCTTAATCAGTTATGTTTCCTTAATCTATTCCTGCTTTCCATATATAATTCTTGAAAGATTAGACTGATTGACCCGCACATGCCGGATTTAATAGGATCGTGTTCCCCATGTTGAACGATTGTTCTAGGGATTTCAATCCTAGTTGATCTTTAGTTGTGACTAACAGCAATCCGGGATGCTTGTGACACCCCAAAAATTTTAACCTTGTTTTGTTAATTCAAATCTTGCCAGGAGATTTAACTTTCCTTTTTCTTGGTTTTTCTTGATTTCAGAACCATTCTTTTCTTGGTTATCTTGGAGTTGGTTCCCTAAGATGGAAACCTTTCACTTATGATATTGGACTTGTTTACCCTCTCAAGAAAATCTTTTCTTTTATCAGAAGAATTAATTATATAATATTCTTCCTGATCTTTATTTTCTTGAAAAATGGTTTCCCATAGTTCTATGGTCCCATTTGTACTACAATCCTTTTATAAATTCATTCAAAAATCCCACCAAAATTTGGAGATGTCATATGGAGTATTTGAACCACTTTTGTGCAAAAATATCTTCTGCCCATTGAATATTTTGAGCTCTACACCATATTTTCAAATCTGGTCCAATGAGCAGTTTTACACTACAACCTATTTAAATATTCCTTTCTAGATTCCACCAAAATTATGGGAGGTTAGTAGCAGCCTATGATTCAACTTCTTTATGCAAAAACCCAGTGATATTATTTGAAAATTTTGAGTGAATCAACCTCTTTTTCATTCTGGACCAGCCTTGTGTTTTCTACTGCAACCCTTTTCATTCTTGCTCTAGTGACCTTGTGCTTTCTCCTGCTTGTAGTCAACCCTACAAAACCCCTATGTCCAGGAGCATGCACTCTTTGGGACATTTTTGGTCCATGTAATGGTGCCATTTACTCCCTGCCCAGAATTGAAGTTTTGCAAAACTTGCACTAGCAAGTTTCTTCATTTGGCAAACTAACCTCACCACCCTTTCTTTCATCTAAAGAGACCCCACTCTGGGAGATTTGGCCACTCCAAGAACTGCCTAAGAGCCTTTGGCATTTTGTCAAACACCTTGAGAGCGTGGACAGATTTGGCATGAGTTTTTGTTTACATTATGAACTTGACCCCCTGACCAGACCAGCATGTCCCATGGATTTGCCCTAGCCTATAACCCCACCCTGCTAACCCTCTTGTGGTTTAGAGCCCCCTAACATGCCTTAGCATTCTGTCGAGCACGTTCCGTGCGTGCTCTGGGCACGCCCAGGCTGGCGGAGGCTGCTGCGTTTTGCACGATGCCAAGACCAAGCCGCTGCGTCGCCTCAAGACTCACTCGGTTCGTGGCCGACCGCAGCCAAAGCACGCCACGCCCCTGCTGCTCCCCACGAGCACCACAGCCCTCGCCACGCCTCCCAGAGGCTGCCAGCCTAGCCGCCAATGCCGCCCGACAGCCTCGCAATGGCGGCGCCGCCGAAACCACGCCCGCCCAGCTCACCCTTGGAAGCGATACCCACTTTCGTCCGCTAGCTCACGCACGCCATCCCCAAATTTCGCCACGATGCTCGCAAGTTACGTAACGTCGCCGCCGACGAGCTCATCCACTGCCGCCTTGAACCGACATGCGGCGCTATAAAAGGAAGCCCCTCGAGCCCTCCGAGCACGGAAGCAGCCTCAAAATCACCCCCCTCGTTTCCCCGTGGCAGCCAGTCGACCTGGGGAGGTTTTCTTCCCCGTCTCCGGCAACTCCTGCGCCGCCACAGCCCTGCCATTCGGCGCCACCAGACCTCCCTCTCCACTCTCTCCACGAAGCCCTCTCTTCCTCCCGTGAACCCTTCCCTGCTCAATTTTGATTGGGAACCACCGCAGCCCCAAAACCACTTTGCTCCGAAGTCTCCTCCGCCATGAAACTCACCGTGGCGACTCCTCCACCCCGCCGACCCAACGACCACCGGGAGGACCGCCTGGTCTTATGCGGATCCATCCTCGACCCTCACGGAGCCTGCTGGGAGCAGCCATTCGCGCCGGCGTTGATCGCCGTCGCCTCGCCTCTCCGTTCGGGCAGAGGAAGAGGAGGGAGAGATGGACTGGTCAAACCTGACCAGTGGGCCCCCTGGACCCACTGTCAGTGACCCCGCCCCAGTCCACGTGGGTTAATTGAAGACGTAAATCTCAAAGTACGTCTTCACGTGTACCGGTTCGAAACGTTTTCTTTTCTTTCTGTTTTATTTAAAACCGTGAATTTGACTAAACTTTGACTGGCTATAACTTTTTAAATATAACTCCAAATGAATTGATTCTTTTCCTACCTCTCTAAAATTTAATCTATTTTATTTTAAGATTTATTTGAAAAATTCAAAACAACTTTTTGTGCTGTTTTGAGTTTGTGTGTTAATTCAAATTTATTTAAAATAGGACCTTGAGAGAGAGAAGAAAACTTTCAAAAGTTTTGAGTGCACCCTGCCTTTCCACACCTTGAAGGCAAGCATTCTAAACCCTGGCATAATATTTTGCATGCGTTGTTTGACGATTAATATGACACCACCTCAAGATTTAGTACTCGTTATTTTATGCGGTGATGTGATCGTTTGCATGAATGCTTAATTGAAATTTCCTTGCTGTTGGAAATGGACACGCTTGTGATAGTGATGATCCTCGTATGCCTTTCGTGCCTACCGGAAGGAAAACGGGAAAGTCTCTGTCTTGGGTAGACCCGAGCTTGTCCCTAGTTCCTCGTCGAGACGAGTGTGTCCGGCATGGCATGAGGGGTATGATGAGTGGTGACTCTGTCTGTTGGGTGAAATATATTCGTTATGCTAATCATGCAGGGAATACTTAAAACCTCCTGAGTCGACCATAGATCGAGTCTTGCTCCAGTAACCCCCATACTTGCTTCGTACTACCACTCGTCTCTACAACAAGTAGAGTACGGTTCAGTAAGTTCTCAACCTCTTACTAGCACACACCGTACAGAGAGGCCATGGTGGAAGATACTGGTTGTAGCTGGTAGGCAGGCCACCTGGTCCGGGGGCATGGGTGTTTCCGGTTGAGACCAAGAGGGGAGGCCACCCTTAGAGCGCCAAGTAATAATATAAATTTGATCCCATGCTACGCGAGGTTGTAGCCTCCCACTTAGAGTTTTGCTTGACAGTGTCGTGGGTGATTCCGCACACCTGCAAGTTGTTAAGCTGGTGTCGCCAAGTTAGGTGTGTTTTCAACTAAAAGGTCAGAGACGGAATTAGTCAAGCACTAAAGGAATCCGTTACTCGTGGGCAAAGAGTACACCCTCTGCAGAGATTAAACCAATTCGAATAGCCGTGTTCATGGTTAAGGATTACAGTCTGGGATGGGTCAAGTGTCGGTCTTAGTGTCGGTCTTCGGAGGTGAAACTGTTAAACCAGAACTGGAACTACGACTTGAGACTTGTGATGTTTATGATTATTATTTTGTTATGCACTAACCCGTTATATTATTGGTAATATTGAATATCCTTGGGATGGTTCTACCACCCGGATATTCACTGTTATTTATTTTTATAAGGCCTTTATGTGGTGTCGCTGAGACGCCCGACTGTGACATTTTATTTTTATAAGCCCTTTATGTGGTGTCACAGAGACGCCCGACTGTGGCATTTTATTTTTATAAGCCCTTTATGTGGTGTCGCTGAGACGCCTCGATCGTGGGTAACATTTTTATTTTTATAAGCCCTTTTTGTGGTTTATTTGAGACGCCTGGGATTGTGGCATTTTATTTTTATAAGCCCTTTATGTGGTGTCGCTGAGACGCCCGATCGGTGCATTATATTTATTTATTTATGTCATTGCATATTCATAAATAACCTGCTTGCATGCATCAGAGTTTTTATTAACTTTTGTGACTGACGTCATGAGCATAGATATTTGTTTTAGCATATCGTTGTTATGTTATGCCCGTGTTCATAATGTTTGCAGTACATTCAAAGTACTCAATGGCTTGTCCCTGGCTATTGTCTTGGCCAGATTTCTTGCACAGAGGGGAGCGACCGTGACGAGAGCCCCGGAACCTAAGCAACGGTGATAGCAGTCTCGCGACGATAGGAGTTAACCTGGTCAGCTGTTCCCGTGGGAAATGGAGTCCCATAGACGATGATGATCCACAATCCGCTTCCGCCATCAACCACTAGAAACCATTTGTTGTACTCACAGGCCAGAATTATCTTGTACTACATATTTTGTATTTTGCTTGAGATTTCAGTATCAAGTCGTTGTCTCATCAGCCTAACAAAGAATCTCCGGGGCTGGTGAGCACGACCCTCTTTTCGGGAATTAATAACCGGAAAACCGGTCGCCACAGACTTGGTATCAGAGCCAGGCCATTGGCTAATCCTATCTTAGCCGGGTCAATAAACCTAGGTAAGCCAAACCACCAGACATTAACCAAACCCCAGCCAAGCTTCTCGTACAAGATAGCCACACAGTCACCCCGACACTTTTGGCAGTCGGTGCCAAACCTATCAACCTAGCCTGTCGATCATGCGCCAGTGACCAGCACCCAAGGTTTCTCATTCGCAAGCGTGCGAAGGAAGACTCCGTCCCCTTTTTCCTATAAAAAGGGCACGCTAGCCCCAACCCAAAGACAAAGACAAACCGCTACTCCCAAACCGAGCCACAATGCTCGGTCCCACATGCACACTGAGACCACAACAACCAACCTTGGAGGCTTTGTGACCATACTCGCAAACCTCACCCGCCGTGCCTATGCGTTAGAAGAGCCCCCAGAATATGTTGTGTACCAAGGACCCATGAGTGGTGAGAGCCGTCAATTCTGGGCCACTGTACACATCTACGGTAGGGGTCTAGCACCCGAACGCCCCTCTGAGTTCACCGGAAGGAAAACTTCCTTTGAGCCACAAGCCATTCAACTAGCTGCTGCTCGAGAGGCTATAGTTCATCTCAGGCCCTTGTCGCCCGTAGTTAATCGTCGCTCGCTCCACTACTACCCTGCACGTGAAGGGTATGGTAGACCACCCGAAGTCGCCAACGGAGATCACGAGACAGATCCTGCACTGTTGCACCTAGTGCGCTATGTGGGTGCACTAGAGGAACTGTTCGATCAAATCACCATCGATCTGATCGCAGCTCGTGGAGAGCTGGTCTGTCGAGCCCCGGAGAGAGAAGAAAAGCGAGCCCGACGCCGACAACCCGGTCGTCTTTGTTCGGACACCCGATCGAGACCCTAAGGTCAACCCCAGCCGTCAACCAAGGTGCTTTGATGACCCCAGAAGTACTTCGTCGCATTTTGGGAGCAGACTCCAACGGGATTGTGGCTAACAGTCCCCGCGATGATCATCATCGCTACCCCGAGCCTGCAGCCCCTCAACCCTCTCCAGCTAATTCCGATGGTGAGACCCGTGGAGGGACCTCGACATCCACAAAGGCACGCCTGCTTGATGTAAACGAGGTAGACTAAGTCACCAAAGTAGTGTCGAGTCCCAGTGTATCCTCGCTTTGTAATCGTGTGACCTTGTAAATAAACGCAGCCTGTCGTCATGCCTCTGTTTTAAATAATGGCCTTGCATGGATATATTAGCATGCCGTGTGATTTTTCAATCCCAGGCACAGCCACCAAAACTACCCCGACAATCCCCACAGTGATACGTCACTTTAGTGAGATGTGTGTATCTGTGGCTTGACCCCGAGCTGAGCCGGCTGATTATTTACCTTTCACCAAGGTAGAATGACCCAGCCCCGGTGCTATAAAAAGGCCACCGCGTGACCTTGCCAAACACCCCTCACCTTGTGCACCATCCTCACAACCATTTCTTGCCATGCCGAGCCCTAGTATTTATCTGAGAACCCCAGATGCAACCCCGGGTAGTTTTGTCAAAATATTGTGAGATTTTACCTGCAGTACCATGGGCGCTACCCAGCCACCCCAGCACGAGCTGTTCAAATCAAGGATCACCCCTTCCACCTCGAGATACCGGGCAGCGGTGCACATCCCTCCCGTAACCCAAACCAGGACCCGACGGAGGTCTCTTCGTGGGAAATCTATGCTCAACCCACATATGGACGTAGAAGCTTCGGCATACGAAGCGCTTGCTTGCCTTCAATTCGCGGTACCCTATGCCAGCGAACGAGGGAATTATTACTTTCCGAGCCGTGCAGCACCCGAAGGAGTAACATCTTTTCCCGGTGGACGAATTGAGAGAGATCCAGTCCTGGCCAACCTCGTCCAGTACGTCATCGCTCAAGAGCGTTTAGCCCAACGCGTGATGGGTTATCTCCAGAGTCTCGCTGGATTTAAATCCTCGATCGCCATCGGCAGATCTTTGAAACCAGGAGAGGCACATTCATCGTCTGGTCAATCCACTTTCCCCAATAGAAGAAGAGTGCATCCAGTACCGAGGCGTTTTCTGGGGACCCCGCCCGATTAAGCTTTTCATTTTAGACGTCGCCGCTTGTATTTATTCTTGTGACATTTATTTATGTGTTGTAACTTATGCGTGGTACCCGAGTTTGTGCGGCAAGTAAATTATTTAGTTTCTATTAAGGTGAGTAGTTACATTGTAGTTTGACTCTAATGTATTACTGTTTTCTCTCGCGAAAAAATCACGGAGTGGGATTTCTTTTCCTGATTGCTGCATCATACATCTCCTCACGACATGGATTATTTTTATTTCCCGCAGCACCACGGCAGCAGACTCACAACCACAACTACTGAACACACACACACCGCTTGCAAAATTTTTTGCAACAGTGTTACATCTAATCGAGCACCTCCCAACAAACGATCGACACACCCCACCTACTCCTCGTGATCACCACCACCGCAGAGAGCCAACACCCGAGCAGCAGCATCGCGGCGATCATCGAGGATCATCGCCGGCACAGGAGCACGGAGAGCCCCGGCACTGGCGCCAGACCCTCCGCACAACGGGATCACGTGCCAGTCCGGCACCACCGCCGCCATTAGAGCCTGCGCCTCGAGCCCGGCAAATGGAAACAGAGGAGAAGGAAGGAGGAGGAGAAGCGAGGCTGTGTGAGGATAAGAGGAGAACACCTCGGCCGCTTTTATAGCTCGAGCTCGGTGTACGGTGGGCGAGGTCCACCAGCGCTGCCGCCCGACCGCCGCTGTTCGGAGATTTAATCTCGGCGGTGCCGACAAGATGGCAGCCCGTGAGTGAGTGCACGCTGCACCGGCAGCTAGCACGCCGCGCACTACCGCAGTACGGCCTAGATGCCCTACGCGCTAGGCGTCGCCGGGGGAGAAAGCGCGGGAAAGCACGCGGGAGAGAGGAAGAAGAAAGAGCCGGAGGGAGAAGAAGAGGCTGACAGTGGGCCCGGGTCCACCTGTCAGCCAGAGAGAGCACTGTGCTCTCGGGTGCGACCAGCGTATTTTGAGATTTAGAATTTATTCTAAATCTATATCCAGCGTAGAAATCTCTCGTTTTGCTCCTAACCATGGATCTTTCCACGCAGAGATTGTCCCCACTCGTAGTTTTGCACCACTTATTGCCTCTCTCTCATCAGCCGTTTTTGTTTTGATGCAATTTTACTATAGAGACAACTCTTAGCAAATCTCGAGGACGAGATTTTCCTTAAGGGGGGTAGTGTTGTGACACCACAAAAATTTTAACCTTGTTTTGTTAATTCAAATGTTGCCAGGAGATTTAACTTTCCTTTTTCTTGGTTTTTCTTGATTTCGTAACCATTCTTTCTTGGTTATCTTGGAGTTGGTTCCCTAAGATGGAAACCTTTCACTTATGATATTGGACTTGTTTACCCTCTCAAGAAATTTTTTTCTTTTATCAGAAGAATTAATTATATAATATTCTTCCTGATCTTTATTTTCTTGAAAAATGGTTTCCCATAGTTCTATGGTCCCATTTGTACTACAACCCTTTTATAAATTCATTCAAAAATCCCACCAATATTTGGAGATGTCATATGGAGTATTTGAACCACTTTTGTGCAAAAGTATCTTCTGCCAATTGAATATTTTGAGCTCTACACCATATTTTAAAATCTGGTCCAGTGAGCAGGTTTACACTACAACCTATTTAAATATTCCTTTCTAGATTCCACCAAAATTATGGGAGGTTAGTAGCAGCCTCTGATTCAACTTTACGCAAAAACCCACTGATATTATTTGAAAATTTTGAGTGAATCAACCTCTTTTTCATTCTGGACCAGCCTTGTGTTTTCTACTGCAACCCTTTTCATTCTTGCTCTAGTGACCTTGTGCTTTCTCCTGCTTGTAGTCAACCCTACAAAACCCCTATGTCCAAGAGCATGCACACTTTGGGACATTTTTGGTCCATGTAATGGTGCCATTTGCTCCCTGCCCAGAATTGAAGTTTTGCAAAACTTGCACTAGCAAGTTTCTTCATTTGGCAAACTAACCTCACCACCCTTTCTTTCATCTCAAAAGACCCCACTCTAGGAGATTTGGCCACTCCAAGAACTGCCTAAGAGCCTTTGGCATTTTGTCAAACACCTTGAGAGCGTGGACAGATTTGGCATGAGTTTTTGTTTACATTATGAACTTGACCCCTAACTGCACCTCAAAGCATGTCCCATGGATTTGCCCTAGCCTATAACCCCACCCTGCTAACCCTCTTGTGGTTTAGAGCCCCTAACATGCCTTAGCATTCTGTCGAGCACGTTAAAGGCGTGCTTCGGGCACGCCAGGCGTGAGCGAGCACGCGTTTTGCTGCGTGCCAAGACCAAGCCGCCGCGTCTCGCCCAAGCACTCACTACGGTTCGTGGCCGACCGCAGCCCGACCGCCACGTCCCTGCTGCTCCCCACGAGCACCACTGACCCTCGCCACGTCTCCGCAGGCCAGACTAGCCGCCAATGCCGTCAAAGAGCCCCTGCAATGGGCAGCGCCGCCGAAACCACGCCACGCTTCGCCACCGCCCTTGAGCGATGCCAATCGTTCGCTAGCTCCTGCCGCCATCCCAGCCTCGCCATGATGCACCGCAAGCTACAGAGCGTCGGTCGCCGATGAGCTCATCCATCGCCGCCGCAAACCCGACGTGCGGCGCTTATAAAAGGAAGCCCCTCGAGCCCTCCGAGCACGGTAGCAGCCTCTAAATGACCCCCCTCGTTTCCCCGTGGCAGCCCGTCGACCGGGGAGGTTTTCTTCCCCGTCTCCGGCAACTCCTGCCGCCGCCACAGCCCCGCCATTCCGCGCCATGGGACCTCCCCTCTCCACTCTCTCCACGAAGCTCTCTATTCCTCCGTGAACCCTTCCCCACCTTTCGATTTTGATCGGGAACCACCGCAACCCCAAAACCACTTTGCTCCCGAAGTCTCCTCCGCGCTTGAAAACTCACCGTGCGACTCCCTCCACCCCGCCGACCGCGACCACCGGGAGGACCGCCCGATCTTGTAGATCCATCTCGACCCTCTGGAGCCCAGCTGGAGAGGCCATTCGCGGCGTTGATCGCCCGTCGCCTCCGCCTCCGTTCGGGCGGAGGAAGAGGAGGAGAGATGGACTGGTCAAACCTGACCAGTGGGCCCCTGGACCCACTGCCGGTGACCCTGCCCCAGTCCACGTGGGTTAAGTGAAGATGTAAATCTCAAAGTACGTCTTCGGCGTGTGCAGTTCAAACGTTTTTCTTTTCTTTTTACATTTTATTTAAAACCAGGAATTTGACTAAACTTTGACTGGCTATAACTTTTTAAATATAACTCCAAATGAATTGATTCTTTTTCCTACCTCTCTCAAATTTAATCTAGTTTATTTTCAGATTTATTTGAAAAAATTTCAAAACAACTTTTTGTGCTGTTTTGAGTTTGTGTGTTAATTCAAATTTATTTAAAATAGGACCTTGGAGAGAGAAGAAAACTTTCAAAAGTTTTGGAGTGCACCCTGCCTTTCCACACCTTGAAGGCAAGCATTCTGAATCTGGCATAATATTTTGCATGCGTTGTTTGACACGAATATGACACCACCTCGATTACTTAGTACTCGTTATTTTATCTTGGTGATGTGATCGTTTGCATGAATGCTTAATTGAAATTTCCTTGCTGTTGGAAATGGACAGGGCTTGTGATAGTGATGATCCTCGTATGCCTTTCGTGCCTCATCGGAAGGAAAGCGGGAAAGTCTCTGTCTTGGGTAGACCTGAGCTTGTCCCTAGTTCCTCGTCGAGACGAAGTGTGTAAAACATGGCATGAGGGGTATGATGAGTGGTGACTACATGCATTGGGTGAAATATATTCGTTATGCTAATCATGCAGGGAATACTTTAAACCTCCTGAGTCGACCATAGATCGAGTCTTGCTCCAGTAACCCCCATACTTGCTTCGTACTACCATTCGTCTCTACAACAAGTAGAGTACGGTTCAGTAAGTTGTCAACCTCTTACTAGCACAAAACGTACAGAGAGGCCATGGTGGAAGATACCGGTTGTAGCTGGTAGGCAGGCCACACAGTCCGGGGCATGGGTGTTTCGGTTGAGACCGAGAGGGAGGCCACCCCTTAGAGCGCGCAATATAAATTTGATCCCATGCTACACGAGGTTGGAGCCTCCCCACTTAGAGTTTTGCTTGACAGTGTCGTGGGTGATTCGGACACCGGTAAGTTAAGCGGTGTGTGTGCAAGTTAGGTGTGTTTTCAACTAAAAGGCCGTAGACGGAATTAGTCCCGAAGGACTAAAGGAATCCGTTACTCGTGGGTAAAGAGTACACCCTCTGCAGAGATTAAACCTATTCGAATAGCCGTGTTCATGGTTAAGGATTACAGTCTGGGATGGGTAAAGTGTCGGTCTTAGTGTCGGTCTTCGGAGGTGAAACTGTTAAACCAGAACTGGAATTACGACTTGGGACTTGTGATGTTTAGGATTATTATTTTGTTATGCACTAACCCGTTATATTATTAGTAATATCGAATATCCTTGGGATGGTTCTACCTCCCGGATATTCACTATTATTTATTTTTATAAGCCCTTTATGTGGTGTCGCTGAGACGCCCGACTGTGGCATTTTATTTTTATAAGCCCTTTACGTGGTGTCGCTTTGAGGCCTGACCGTGCGTAACATTTATTTTTATAAGCCCTTTACGTGGGTGTGTTTGAGACGCAATGTTACATTTTATTTTTATAAGCCCTTTTTGTGGTGTTGCGGAGACGCCCGACTGTGGCATTTTATTTTTATAAGCCCTCTATGTGGTGTCGCCGAGATGCCCGACTGTGGCATTTTATTTTTATAAGCCCTTTATGTGGTGTCGCTTGACGCCTGACTGTGGCATTTTATTTTGTAAGCCCTTTATGTGGTGTCATTTGAGGCCTCGACCGTGTATTTTATTTTTATAAGCCCTTTATGTGGTGTCGCTGAGACGCCCGACTGTGACATTTTATTTTTATAAGCCCTTTATGTGGTGTCGCTGAGACGCCTGATCGGTGCATTATATTTATTTATTTATGTCATTGCATATTCATAAATAACCTGCTTGCATGCATCAGAGTTTTTATTAACTTTTGTGGACCGACGTCATGAGCATAGATATTTGTTTTAGCATATCGTTGTTATGTTATGTCCTGGGTGTTCATAATGTTTGCGAGTACATTCAAAGTACTCACCGGCTTGTCCCTCGCTATTGTCTTGGCCAGATTTCTTGCCTGAGAGGGGAGCGACGTGATGACAGCCCCGGAACCTAAGCTAGCGGTGATAGCAGTCTCGCTGACGATAGGAGTTAACCTGGTCGACTTGTTCTGGGAAATGGAGTCCCATAGACGATGATGATCCACAATCCGCTTCCGCCATCAACCACTAGAAACCATTTGTTGTACTCACAGGCCAGAATGGTCTTGTACTACATATTTTGTATTTTGCTTGGAGATTCTGTATCAAGTCAGTGTCTCATCAGCTAACAGTAATCCTGGGGCTGGTGAGCATGACGGCCCTTTTCTGGGAATTAATACCCGGAAAACCGGTCGCCACAATGCTCGTTTCCGTCCCTCGAGCCGCTCGAACCGGGGGCTTGGTAACTATGGTTAGAATAGCTTTTTTTAGAAAAGGAGAAGGACCCCGGTCTCTGCATCTGGACGATGCATGTAGCCACTTTATTAATTATTCACATAAGACGTTACAAAGTTATACAACAGTAAGACTAAAGCCACCATCTAGTCAACATCTGTCGCTACTCTTATCCAGTTGATGAAGGGATGCAGATAGTCTGGGCCTAATACCAAATAGACCTCGCAGCCAAACCTAACATCTAAGACCTGGGGTCCCAACCAGGACGCCTGCCGGGCATGGGGCACCCACCAGTCCGGCGCACTCCTCAACCAGAAGCCTGCCGGGTATGAGGCCGCCGCAGCCACCTGCCACCAATCCATCTTGATGATGTCTTGTTGCATCTAACCTTGCCCGGTCTAGCTACCGTCAGCGCCACCATGACGCCTTGAGACAAAGCCACCATCCTGCGCTCGTCCATCATCACACGCCCAACAGTGAGACCCCGCTGCTCCATGCCGCCGAGACCCGCCGTCGTCGACGTGTGAGAAGGAACGCCACACCACCTCACTCCTCTTCCCATCCGGTGCTGCTCCACAAACGATGCCCCCAATAGGAAACATGCCATCGCAGCGCCGCCATCGTCCGATCTGGTGATCTTAGGATTTCTCACGGAGCGGCGCGAGCAGGTTGACGATAGTTGCTTGACGATGCCTTCATCAAGGTAACGACGTAGACGCCGCAATCGCCCGCCATGACCGGAGTCGGCTCGGTTTTCACCGGCGACTATGTCTCCCCAACTCGCTGCCGGTGCTAATAGTGGGATCCAAGATCCGTCACTACCAGCCTGGCTAGCCGCCTTCGGTGGAGAAGGCAGCCACCACCACCATGCCCGGGCCAAGAGATCCGGACGTCCTCGTGCCGCGAAGATTACCAAGGGGGATCTCCTCTTGCCATTGTCGAGACGAGGCGCAGCCGCAGTGGATCTTGATCACAGCCCAGATCAGATCTCATCGCAGCCAAAATCTCATCCGCCAACGGCCGCCGGAGATCTCCTGGCCATCGCCAACCCGCTGCGCACTGCCGTTGGAGGAGGAGGGAGATGGACGCCGCTGCCCCCATGCGTTACTGCTGGCCGAGAACTGCGTGGACGCCGCTTCACCAGTCACCACAGGGGCTTCGCCCCGCGGCGTCCTCAGCGACGGCGGCGGTAGCGGGAGGCGATGGATGGGGAGGGCCGAGGGCGGTGTGGACAGGGACTCCCCGGGGGTGGGTCTTGGCGCCGCCTCGAGAAAGAGGGCTGGCCTGGTTAGAATAGCTTAAGGGGCCTCAGTTGTTAGTTTCGCCCCAACCCCAGAAATCTCAGAAACGGCCCTGATAACAACACGTACAATTCTGCGTCCGGTTTTTGTATCTTCATCTGCAGCAACATTGCCTCCTAGTTTGTCAAAGGGACAGCAAACCGTGTCTTGATCCAGCGCGGAGATGGAGAATTGTATGCAGGCACACGCTGTCATGGAGTCTTGCTGAATCAGGCGAGTACTTCACGAGCTCGGGCGTCCACCAAACGGTGATACACTCGTCTACTGTGACAAAATCTCCACCGTTCACCTGTGTACTCCCTCCGTTCGAAAAAGCTTGTCCCTCTAGTGCTAGCTAGATACATCTATTTGAGGGACAAGGTTGGGACAAGTTTTTTCGGAGGGAGGGAGTATGCATGTAGGACATGCCGTGGTGATGTGACTGTTGTCAAACTCACGTTGTACTTGTATTTATACCGTGCTCTGCATATGAATAGAATCATCGGAGATTACTCCAACCTTGTATTACTAGTAGCTCGTGATAGAAGACTGAAAAAAAAGTGAACCTTCCATTTACTCATGGTCCAAAGTCCAAACAGGTCTTGGATGTATTTTTGAAGCTGAAATGCCGGCACCATAGTCTTAGACATGAACCCAAACGCTGAACTTCCGGCTAAAAGCCTGAGTTCATATATAAACAAAAGGGCTGTGGTACAACGCGACGGCCCAAGCGCGTTGCGTTCCTTCCATCACGATTTTCACGTTCTGCACACTTTGCCAGCCAAAAGCATGTATACTCACCTGAAGCTAGAATTCAAATTTGCAGGAGAGAAATTGCATATATACTTCCCAGGTATAGCAGCTGTCATATTGCCATGCCATCACACAAGCAGAGTTAACTTTGCGCATTATACAACATTGTGATGGTACCACAAAAAAGGAAAGAACAAACTATGACAATTTTTAGCGGGGGATCATAGTGCTCACAAAGCCACGGGAATCTCTGAAGAAAAACCTAACATATTGCTTCACCACGAATGTGCTACAAAGCATTATTAAAGCCACAAATTTCCTCACGTTTTGCAAGTGAGTGACACATTTCTCAAGGAATAGTAGTTCATTAACAGCCACATTCACCGCTCGGCGGAAACCTGCACATCAGCAATCTCATCAGCGGAGCCGACTTTGGCTACTCACAATCACGAGGGGCCAAAATACAGAGAAAACGATATCTGTTAAAACTGCATTAGCAAAACAGTTTTTAACAGGTAAACTTATTCTCTCGGCTCTTTGCACATCTCAACAGAGAGAGAACAAGTAGTACACTGTACTAGCAAGATTACCAGTCATGGGCAACATTTGGTTTCTACTTTTGGCTCAAGGTGATGATTAGTGACAATGAGAGCATGAGTTCATAACTTCCAATCATTGAGTTTCCTAAATAGCAAAGACTCCAGCTCATGACTGATGCAACTATACAACAAAAGGATATCAAAGAAATGATATAAAATTGTTTGATATGATAAAGCGCATTGTGCTACCACATCGGCATAATGAACTATGAACTGTGCACATCGAGGAGGGTTTCCCAGCTCAAAGAGAAAAAGCTAATAAGGTCAAAGTAGGCGATATAGTCACATTATTCAAGGATCCAGCTGTATTGTGCATAGCACTCGATTATTTTTTACCACTTCAAAGAATATTGATCCAGTGCATGCAAACAAAACAATAGATAATAGTAATAGAGGATGTCATATCACCTCGTCAACAACCAAAGCGTGTCGGCCAGGATGTATGACACAATCATCTCAATCATTTGCTCAGCAGTTCAACTTGATCATTTGCACCACGAATGGTAATTCCTATGAGAAGAATATAAGTCAATAACTATTGAAATACATGGACAAGAAATGCTCCCTCCGTAAAGAAATATAAGAGTGTTTAGATCACTAAAGTAGTTATCTAAACACTCTTTCTTTACAGATGGAATAACTGATAAGAGGTGGTGACACATACATGAAACACTTATTATATATCTCATCTTGCAGAAAATACTAGCTTTTGCTACAAGTAGTCAAGGAACAATCAAGAAATGACATGTACTGCAAGAACAAGACATTGTACACCATCTAATAAACATCAAAACAAAGGATAACGCTATTCAGTGATTTACTTAACCAAGAAGCATTTTAGAATTTGTTTTGGTGTCGGCCCATTCGTAATTTATATCTAAGTTTTGTATGCACATGAGAGTGAAAGAATACCAAATGAACACATATTTTCTACAATTCAGAACAAACAATGCAGACCAGAGAAATAAGAAACTAAGTAACCACCCAAAATTCCAACATAGCTCAAAGCTTGAGCAATTGAGAAGGCGATATCCGAGTCCAGTTGCTCAAACTGAAAGAGAAAAGAGTTCAGCATTGACTCGCTAATTGGTTGTTGTTCTATTATGCAGCGCAAAAAAAATGCGAACAATTGGTCACTTTGGTTCCTTAATTTATCAACTCTCATGATTCGGTGAGATTATATTATCCAATATACCACAGCGAACAACATGGAAGAACTATTATAAATCGGTACCAGGATACAACTATATTGTTCCTCAAGTGCATGCTTCTTTGGTAAGCAAATTAATTTTAATGGTGCCACTTGACTAAATGTACAAGCCGAAACTCTAGAAATAAACCCAATGATCACTGTTTAGATTTAGATGTGTAGCCCAACTGAAAATAATTGATTATGAATTATGATACAAGAAAATGGCAGGATATGAGTCTGGATGAAGTGCAAATATGTGAAACACATGCAAGTAACAATGCCAGGACTTCCTCCTATACATCTTCTAGTTGTGAAAGGGTTATTTCGCTCTCGCGTAGTTGCGTGAATGACTTGTTAGTAACTTGGTGCAATTCCTACTAGAACAAGTAATTTAGTTAGCAGTTCTCTCAAAAGAAGCTCCAAGAAAACTTGTCATTTGTAAATGGACTATGGCTGGCTCATATATTTTAAAGCATCTACAAGGCAGATACAGTTGAAAGATTAAAGTGAACTCTGAGTTGGAAGATTAAAGTGAACTCTGCGACACTTTAAATCTTGGCGGTACCTGGAACGTAGAAACTTGTGTAAGGAAAAACATATTGTTCGCCGATCCGTTCCTTCGACACCTCCTCGATCTTCATGGACTTGAGATGGATCATGTAGATGCTAGGATACACATCGATGAAAATCACATCCGCATCTACCTTACAGCCAACTGCATGCGCTCCAATACCTCCAGCCATACACAAACCTTTGCTTGAGCGCAAGTATTTTTCCGAGTTCAATGACCCTTTGATGTGTCCATGTGACCGCCCCGTCAATGCTTGCCACCTTTGACCACAGATTAAGATTGAAACTGAATCGTTCCACTCCAGCTAAACCAAGGCATCCATCCTCTGTTGGCATGATGATAATCTGATCATAGGTACATGGCACCTCCTCAACTAAATCCAAGGCATGCTTATCCAAAACAAACTCAATGATGCTATTGTCATCCAACAGGAAGTAGATTGTGTTTCCAACCGTGAGCCGTCGGCTTTGGCGAACTAATGCATCTGGTATAACAATCGAAGTGACCTCACCCAGACACCGGTCTCGGACAAGAAGGCGCATGCGGAGGTGATGAAATCTCTGTCGTCACTGAACATGAGCATACGAGAAGCAGGCACGAATGGCGGTCGCGGTGGTCGGCGTGACCAACCGCGCATAGGACCGCACCATTGTATGAAGAACAGATCCTGCGCTTGAGGAGCGGCAGTATCGCTTGTCGCCCGATCGAGGAGGTCCCAGACGAGCAGCGTCCCCAGGCGGCAGCTCTCAACGAGGCGGCGTGGCCGTGCGTGATCGAGGGCCCACCGGTCATCTCGGGGACATCGTGGCGGTGGACAGGCGAAATCGCCGGAGGTGGGGACGAAGAAGGAGGCCCTGTCGGTTGAAGAAGCCCGAGCAGGGAGGCGTGCCGCGTGGAAATCGCGAGCGGTGGAGAAAGCAGGCGTCGTGGGCGAGGCAGCGCGCCGGTGCTTGCGAGCGAAGGATGCGCGGAAGAGGTGGATCGGCTCCGGCGGTAGGCGCAGGAATATCTCCCGGAGGAGATCGTCCGGGGGAAGCGGCACGGCGGCGGCCGCCGGCGAGCTTGTCCGTGCCTCCATGGGGTTCGGGGGAAATTGGGTGTGTGTCCGCTTTGGGCTTTGAGAGAACGAACAAAATAACTGGGCCGTGGTTTAATTTAGGGAGAGTACTAGGCGATTTCCAACTCCGGCTCGCCCAGCGGAAGGAATCTGCAGCCGGGGTAGGAGAAGAAGTGCGGTGGGCGGCGAGGTTGGTGGTAGGGACCTGCGGGGGATTGGGGCTAGCCGGTGGTGGGATCTGAAGGAGGAAGGCGAGGAGCGTGGGCACCACCGTGCGTGGATGCGGTTGAGAGAGAAAGAGAGAAGGGGATCAGGAGTAAGAAGGTAGATGAAGAAAGAAGATAAGGTGGGAGACGAGAGATGCGCGAGATGTATGATGCGCCTCGATCACGTGGCTCAGCGATGTGACCGGGTGAAGTTTCCGCTGGTCGGCCCGAGCACAAGCGTTTCCCTTAAGTTAGACCCTTTCACCCTTTGTCAAAAGAAAACCGAAAAACACTTGAAAGCATCATCACATTGATAACACATTGACCAATCTAAAAGCATCCTCCATTTGACCACCTTTTTAATATTAAATCGACTCTAAAGTTGGTGCCAGATGTGAGTGGTGTCATCCTTTCCTCAGCAACCTTCATTAATCTTCTCTTAACATAGGTAAATAGATAAACAAAATATGAATTATATAACACAATATATATAATAACAAACTATTTTGAATATAAATTTACTAATATGACCTATAGCTTGCAAAATGTCAAAAACCTTTAGGCAAACACCGGTTAATCATACTGTCCTAGGACCTTAGGCCCAATCACAATGCATAAATACCACACACTATACAAACCCATGTACCTTCTAGACACTCATGGCTAAGTGCAAGAAAACTCAACTCATATATCATAAAGTCAGCATAAGAAAACACCAATTACAGATACAACATTCAATGTGGAGTGTCTGATATTTCAAGCTCCTCTTTAACCTTGCGATTGTTGGAGAGAATGTTTTGATCTTCCACTTCACAGAAATGGCCTCACCGCTTGCATTTTTACTCTAACGCTAGTGCACATTCTTACCATAATTGAAAGGCATCAAGAGACTACCATGTCACCATAGTAGAGGAAAGGTTCTCAGGGGAAATAGTAACTTCAAGTAAATACTACAAAAACTTTTAAATACTAAATGTAAAAGTTTACAGATGTAATCGTTTCAATCATTTATATGGATACAACATATTCATATAAAAAACTCTCTAAAAGAGCAAACTCGATACTTTCTAAAATTTTAGTCATTAAAACTTGTGTTCTACATAGGTTGCAATGGTGCTTTTTGTAGTGAAAGCAAAATGCAAGAATTAACATGTGACTAGACCTACCAAAGAGGAAGGATTCTCTGGACAAACTTTAACTTCAAAATAAATATTAAAAACTTCATTTTTTTAAATGACAAATGTGTTTTGTTGAATCATTTATATGGGTATTCATAGATTTATTTTCTCCAAAAAAACTAAATACTTCCCTAAATTTTCAAACATTAAAACTTGAGTTCTACATAGGTCGTGATGGTGCTCTTCTTAATGAAAAAAAATGCAAGAATTACCATGTGACTAGAGATAGCAGAGAGGATTGGTTTCCGGGACAAATTTAAACTAAAAATAAAATTTAAAAACTTCCAAAAATGTTAAAATTACACATGTATTTTCTTGAATCGTTTATATGGGTATTCATAGATTTTCTCCATCGAAAAAAAACTCAATACTTCCCTAAATTTTCAAACATTAAAACTTGAGATACACAGGTCGCAATAATGATCTTTTTTTTGTGAAAAAATGCAACCCATGCGTGCTACCTAAACATTTTGCATGTCCATTTTTTTTAATTTTTTCCTGATTATTTTTCACATTTGGAAAACTTCTTTTTCACTGCTCAAGCTCATTTGCGACGTGTCTTGGGTTGGCCCACAGGATTGGCTGGAAAGATATCCTCACTTAATCCATCGAAGTTTCTCTACTGACATAGCTATCCAATAGTAGATGGAAATGCTTTTCCGAAACGAAATTGCCAGTCAGTGGTAGGACCGGTTCAGCCACTGAACTACTGTAACAATGCCAGCCAGCACCTTGAAGATGACCCATACTCTAAATCCGACTGAAACGTATAAAGGCAATCAAAGGGTTCAGAAGTCTGAATCCTCAAGAGTCTGCTTTGTAGTATCAGCGAAAGCATCCGCATCTGAAGCTAGAATTCTATATTTTGCTGGAGAAGTTGCGTCATCATTTGGCCTGGAATGGAAGATAGCAAGTGCCATACTGTCATGGCATCACATCAACGCATTAGGAATTCCAGAGTTGAACCTTACGATCGTCGTCCTCCCTGGACCAGCCCCGCCGCCCTACGTGGCTGCATGAACAGCAGCTTCAGCAATGCCACAAACCACGCAGACATGGGCCGAAGGTGCCGCCTCTCACTATGTACATGAATCATATATACTCATTTAGCTCTCAAGTATTTGCAAGTACTTTCTTCATTGCCGCACATTTTCGCATCCGTTAGCTTCGCTGCATGAGCTTGTTGTCATTCAGGTCTACGGACCTGCTGATCATTCTCGAACGGCGGAGTTCTTGGGAGAACTCCAACAGAAAGTCACAATGCTGACTACCGCGGTGCCCCCGGTCCTCGTGGGGGGGGGGGGGGGGGATTTTAACCTTCGGGAGCTGACAAAAACAACAGTAACATAAACTGGCCGCGGGTGTCCATGTTCAACTCTGCAATCGCCACCATGGCCCTAAGGGAAGTGGCTAGGGCGGTAGCGTTTCACATGGACAAATAAGCAACTAGACCCGGTCCGCTCGGTGCTCGACAGGGTGTTTATGTCGCCGGAGTGGGAGATGGGCTACCCCCTATGCACGTTGGTCGCGGAGACCCGCATTGGATCTGACCATGTCCCGCTAGTTTATTCCTCACGGGAGGATGAAGCCCGATGTAGCCCTCGGTTTTTCTTTGAAGCGGCCTGGTTTGAAGTGCCAGACTTGAGGAAATCTTCAAAGAGAAATGGCAGGCGTCGTGAATCAGGTCAGACCTGGCGGGGCCCGATGGAATCCCAAGCGGTCGGGGGCGACTCAGGGCCAGCCTCAAGGGGTGGGGCGCCAACCTAGGGAGGAATGACAAGGAGCTCAGAGCATCGATCACGGAGGAGATAGCCAGGATTGATCGCGAGGCTGATGCTTTCGGGTTTTCTCGGGCAGGAGTGGGCTCATCGATATGCCCTTGAGGGGCAGGTCGGCGTTACTTCGTGCGGAGGAGGAATATTGGCGCCGTCGCAGTGGGCTCAAGTGGACACTTAAGGGCGATGCCAATACCAAATATTTCCACGCCTACGCTAATGGCCGTCGGCGTAAATGTACTATTCTCAGGTTGAAATCGGAGCAGAGGCTTCTGTTGCGGCAAGACGACATCTCTAGTCACATTTACGAGTTTTACATCAACTTGGTGGGATCTTGCGAGGCCCAGGGGGCGGGCCTGCGCGCGGATGTGTGGGAGGGCTCTGGCAGCGTCTGGATTGTGAGAACGACGAGCTGGGACTCGCCTTTCTACCGAAGAAATTGGCGCGCGCTTGCGAGGATGAAAGCGGGCATGGCGCGGGCGGACAGGTGGCCGGTGGCAATGTTCAAGCGGTTTTGGCCCATCCTTAGAGGCCTTTTGTTTGAGATCTGTAATGGTTTTATGCGAGGGACGGTACATATAGCCCGCCTTAATTTTGGAGTTCTGTCGCTCATTCCAAAGGTTCAGGGGGGCGATAACATTAGACAGTTCCGCCCTATTGCGCTCATTAATGTTCCTTTTAAGATTTGCGCTAAAGCGTGCGCCCCTCAATTAGGTCCGATAGAACAACGCTCGATCCATCATAATCAATCCGTTTTTATTCATGGTCGCAATATCCTCGAGGGTCCGCTTGCTCTCCAGGAGGAACCGGCTGTCTTGCTCAAACTAGACTTCAAGAAGGCTTATGACCGGGTAAATTGGGATTTCCTGCGTCAGGTGCTCTTGGGTCGTGGTTTCTCTGCGGTGTGGGTTCATCGCGTTATGCAACTGGTCTCGGGAGGCCAAACGGCAGTTTCGGTGAACAGAGAAGTAGGGCAGTTCTTCAGGAACAAGCGCGGACTCAGGCAGGGTGATCCGATGTCGCCTCTGCTGTTCAACTTCGTCGTTGACGCGCTGTCCGCGTTGTTATCGAAAGCGCACTACTAGCTAGTAGTGGCGGCTGGGCTGGCCATATCCGAGTGCTGTCGCCATCTCATTCGAGGGGAGTGACTCATACGCAATACCACGGATGATCGCTATTGATGTTTCGTCCGGATTTACATAGTATTGCTTGATCAAGGTGATTCTCATTGTTTTGAGCTCATGTCAGGGCCTCAAAATAAATTTCCACAAATGTGAGTTACTTTGGATGGGGATTGAAATTTGGAGGAGGGAAGGCGTATAGCGGATTTGTTTAAGCGCAAAGTAGGCAAATTCATGTTTACGATACCTTGGATTACCGATAGACATCAAAGCGACCCATGATAGAGGACTGAGATCCTTTGTGCGTCGGGGTGAGGGAGGTTTGCCTGGCGGAAATTCCTTTCCAAGGCGGCTAGGTTAATTCTTACGAATTCCAGCCTGTCCTCCTTGCGAATGTTTGCTACGGGCCTGTTTCTGCTCGCAGAAGGGGTTCATGCAAAGTTCGACACGCCCCGCGCCAAGTTCTTTTGGGAAGGAACCGGCCCGAACCGTAAGTATCACATGGTTAAATGGGCCTGGTGTGTCGACCCAAGGCCTTGGGGGGTCTTGGGATCACCAACTCCTGACTTTTAAACAACGCATTGATGTGTAAATGGATCTGGAAAATCGCCCAAGGGGCAACCGGGCTATGGGTTGATCTCCTAAACGCCAAATACTTTCCTGATGGAAATTTCTTTGAAGGGAGTACAAGGGGCTCCCCCTTCTGGAAGGACTTGTAGGCAATCAAACCGGCATTTGCCATGGGGGCGAAATTTGCCATTGGGAATGGCTGCTCGGTCCGCTTCTGTACTGATCTTTGGATAGGGGCGGACCCAGCGATCACGGTGGCGGAAGCGCTCGCATCGACTCCACCTGAGATTCACTTCAAACGAGAACTCAATGGGCAAGAGCAGGCTAGTCTAGCAGCTATGTTGCATTGCATTGAGTCAACCAACCTTGCAGACGAACCTGACACGGTGAGCTGGGCACTCACTAGCTCGGGAAGTTTGCGGTGAACTCCTTATATCGCCAAGTTGTTAGTCGAGGGGCGGCGCATTCTGGCGATTGCGGGGTTGTGGAAAATACGGCTGCCCACGAAGATCAAACTCTTCATGTGGCAACTGTTCGCGATAAGCTGCCCACCTCCTTAAATGTGGCCAAGCATAGCGGTCCGCCACCGGACCGTGTCGTTGTGTGGGGCTCGAGAGGATGCCAACCATGTGTTCTTCAATTGTCCCCTTGCAAGGTTTGCATGGGCCTTGATGCGGACCGCGGCCGGTGTCAATGGGACCCTCGATCGGTGCAGAGCTTACCCACCTTCTCGATGCGATTCACGGTCGGCGCTAAGCTTGTTATGTGGAGTTGTGTTGGAGCATTACTGCAGGGCTATGTGGTTAACTAGGAACAAATTCACTATTGAAGGTTGCTTCCTCACGCATCCGGCTAATATTATCTTCAAATGCAACCTCCTCTTGCAGCAATGGAGTCCGTTGGGGAGGCGCGGGGATGCTTGAGATGATCAAGATCGCCCAACAACGATGATGCAAGTGTGCGTGATGGCTAGGGAGCCTTGACTATGGCTTCGACTATGGTCCCTTTTGGTGCTTAGCGAGCACCTGCGCACGCTCTGTCACGGGTTGTGCCTTGTAATCCGCTAAGTGGTTTGTTAAGTAAGCGCTGAACTTACGTGATGATGATCTTTTTGCATTGGCGGACGGCTTCCGGTGATGTATTAAGACTTGGTGTCATGCTACGCTGCTGTTGTGGGCTTTATAAATTTAAAGCCGGACGTGTCTGGCGTCTTCATTCTAAAAAAGGTATTTGCAAGTAATGTGGCAGCTGAACATTGAGTTCCATCTATGCAGAATGAGTAATGGAAGAAGCGACCTTTGTGTATTATGTTACATCTCTGCAACAATGCCGCCCGATACCTTGAAGATGAGCATAAACTCTAAATCCAACTGAAACTTATTGTTCTCTCTCTCTAAAAAAAAAAACATGAAGTGGTTTATAAGTCTGAACCCTAAAAATATCTCGGAGAAGTGGAGAGTTGGCTTTTGCAGATAGAATATCAGCGAGCATCACATTAACGCATTAGAGAACTTAAGCGTAACCGAGCATGCCCTCGGGAAAGCAAGCACACGGGCGGGCACCACACCACGATCGGCGAAATGGAGACACCAAAGGCCAAACAAAGCGTCATCTTCTACAGATTTTACGGCGAAGTATGGCGTTTGTTTTTGCGACCATCGGTGCAGTTGGTTAACGTCAAAAATATAACTATGGGTAACATCCGGTGACTAATTCGACATGTTTGCGAGCTAACATCACATTACTCGAACATTGAGGGCATATGGCCAATGCATAGGCCGAGTGTGATGCCTCGCGTGCTATGTAGGATCGGATGTCAGAAAAAAAAGGTTCGGATGGGGAAGCGGGATTCTCTATAAGAGGCAGGTGCTTCGGAGAGAAAAAGTGAGCGTGCCCTCCGGCCGCCTAGGTCCTCGCCGCTCACGTGCCCGGAGCTCATGCATGCGCCTTGGCCGCTGCTCCTGCTCCACCCACCACCGCCGCCACAAGCCACATGCTCCTGCTCCGTTCTCCTCGTCGCTCTCAAGCGGGTCTTGACTGCTGCTCTTGCTCCGCCGAGCTTCAGCGCCGCGCCGTGCTTCTCGCCGCGCTCTGAGCATAGCCGCTGCAGCCGGCAGCGGATGGAGCATGCCCATCGAGCTCGCTCACTCCTCCGGCAACGACTTCGGCCCGTCCTCCGGCAGCGGCAGCGCCCTCGCGCCCGCAGGAGCCCTCCCACTCCGGCAGCGGCCTCGTGCCTTGTGTCCGCCGCGTTGCGCTCGTCTTTGGAGCATGGCATGGCTGCCACGCCGCGCCGCCACAGAGCTCCAGCGCATCCGGCTCCATGCCCGCCCTTGGCCTCGCATGTGTTGGAACATGACATGGCTGCCACGGCCGAGCCGCCCGTAGCTCTCGCCTTGGCAGGTTCTGTGCCCGCCAGCGCGCACTTGTGCTTTAGAAACGCATGGCATGGTTGCCACACACGCCGCCCCGAGCTCGCGGCGCACCGTGTCGTGCGCGTGCGCCAGCAGCGTCACGTGCAGCCGCGATGCGTAGCGGCAAGGGCGGCAGGTAGCGTGCTGGCTGGCGACCCGGCCGCCCGCCAGCGTCGGCGTGCTAGCTAACCGTGTTGGCCGTATCCATGCTTTAGCAAGTTGACCCGCGTGCGTGCACTGCTGCATTGTTGCTCTGCATACTGTTCCGGTACTAATATTTAGGTCTGGATATATTTTCCTTTTCTGATATACGATAGATCCAAAATTATAATGCCAAAATGTGAAATCTGTTTTTCCTTCACTTACGCATCTTTGGACTTGTATCTTCGACGTCAGAAAAATGCCCACAGAAATTTGCTAGCTGTGTTGCTCTTGAGCGAGTAAGCGGACCAGGTGCATTGATGCTATCGATTATCTTCTCAATCTGTACTTCATTTGCGACTCGAGGATGAACTGGACGAAGACTTTGCTCTTGCTGATCCTTTGTCATCATTGGAAGGATTGTCTTCAGGCTGAGCATTGTCCTCAGGTTGGTTAGGTGCAGAAATGATAAGTTCCTCTTCGGGCTGTGCTTCAGAAGGCATGATTTTACCAGTTCCCATTAGCTTGATAGATTCGCTAGGTGAAGCTTCATCTAGTGTGTTTGGCAGCAGCTCTCTTTGTTAACCATTGGTTTCATCAAATCGCTTGCGTCCTTTGTTTCGACGATTTTGTAGAGATAGAGGTTGAAGACTACTGTAGGAGTGTGAGTCCTTTCCGTAATAGAGCATGAAGCCTTCGTGAGCTTTGGGTTCAAATTTTGACTTGTGATGGGGATCCTTGATCCAGCACTTAGCCCCAAATACTACGAAGTAGGCGACATTTGGCTTCTTGCGATAAGGAGCTCATAGGATGTTTTGTTCGAGAAGCTTATGGATGTAAACAAGGTTGATGGCGTGACATCTTTGTATCAATAGCCGGGCGAACTTTCTTGGTGTCTTGTACTCGTCGAGCATTGTTGAGCCATCTCAATGAGGGTTACATTCTTCGGCTCCACGATGCCATTTCTTTGAGGTGTGTATGGAGCGAAAACTCATGGTGATTCCCATTGTATCCAAATAAAGATCAAGTCCGGTGTTCTTGAATTCAGTGCCGTTGTCGCCGATATGATTGATCTTGATGCCATAAATGTTCATGGATCGATTCGCACAGCGTCTGAAGACATCTTGCACTTCAGGACCTGTGAGAATTATGTGCACCCATGTGTATCTTGAGTAGTAAATCAACAATGGCGAAGCCATAGAGACAAGCAGTTGTTGTGAAGGTAGAGTAGTGAGTAGGGCCAAATAAGTCCATGTGTAATAGCTCGAAGGGTTGAGATGTCGTCATGATTGTCTTCGAGGGTGCTTTGCCTAGTCATCTTTCGACTTGAGCACCACACAAATGATCCTTCTTGAACTTGACATCTTGATGCCTATGACATGCTTCTTCTTGGCAAGTGTGTGTAAGTTCCTCATGCCCGACATGCCCACGACCTCTCCGATGCGAGCCCGATATACGAAGCTTTTGTAAGAAGACATATGGCACTTATTTGTCGTCCTGCTTGAAAAATCTACCATGTATAGATCATCTTTTCTATACCCTTCAAAGACTAGAGACTTGTCGATTCCATTAGTACAAGGCGGCGATATTTTCGAATATCACAATCATGTTCAAGTCACAAAGCATTGAGGCAGACATCAAGTTGAAACCAAAGGATTCAACAAGCATCACTTTATCCATGTGTTGATCCCTTGAGGTTGCAACTCTACCTAGACCCAATACTTTGCTTTTACCGGTGTCGACCAAATGTGATGTGACTCTTATGCGATTGGCGTAAGGTTGAGTCCATGAGAAGACTTGATCACCCGATCATTATGATTAGTGCATCCTTTGTCCATAATCCATTACGAAGCATGTGGTGTCATACCCTCTGATCTGATTAGGGGATAGGCTTCATCAAGAGCATTGTGAAGCATAAACATTTGACGAGCAAGTGGATTATTGAAGCTTAAATCAAGATTAGGACTAATAGGATGAATGGCAATCGATTCAGGAACAAAATACATAGTGAGACCATTTGGGCATTTGATCTTGTGCCCTACAAGATGTTTTAGGTCTGACAATAGCATCGGGCGCCTTTGATTTTCGGTGGAGACCCTTTCACTGCAAAAGAGAGTTAATTCTTCTTAACCACCCACATCTTGAGGGGTGGCTTAGAAACAATGAGTCTAAGTGCAGCATCTAAGAACTTGACTTTGGAGCCCTAGCAAATAGCCTTGCAGGAGATGAATGATACTCATATGAATAAGCGAGAAAAGTTCTTAGTTTTATGAACATAGCGGTTTGAAGACACACGCTCATATTCATAAGTTTGAGTCTGGTTTCCTACAAAACATTGGCGTTAGGGTGACTCGGGTGAGTCCTCTGTACGTATGAAACCTTTGGACCATATGGCGTCTTAGGTGCAGGGTTTGTCTTCTTCCCAAGGGGTGTCATGATGACATTCCTTTGGAAGATTCTCAAGACAGCTTTTTGGGAACCCAGATCTTCTTCATAGGCGGTCCATTCCTGCGATTAGTACCAATATTCTGGCAAACACTTCACCATTCTGATTCTTGAATAGCTTATAGTTTGCATCAAAGGATTCATCAATGATAATAGGGTTAGCACAGTGAAATCCAGATAAGGTGGATGGATCACTTTGAAGGTCCCTTTGACAACCCATGTGGTTTTGGGATCTTTTCGGGCTTCGATGAGGAACCATCAACATTCATTTTCCTCTCGAACCCAACACCCTCTTTCCTAGGGTTTCGGTTTAGAATCTGCTTTTTGAGGACATCGCAAAGTGTCGATGCCCTTCGGACTTTTATACATCCCTATTTCAAGCAATGTCTTCAACCTAGCATTTTCATCGACAATAGTAGTGGTATCCTCCTTGAGAGGGGTTAGTTACCACATCAAGAGTTGAAGACAATGCAACGATGGCAGCAGTGGAACATTCAGCGAGAGGTAGCGTTATCACGCTCAATGCATTTTAGACATGGTGGTTCAAATCCATCCTGAAAGCGGAACTGATCCGTTGAGCGAGAAGTGACTCATTCTCTTTTGAAAATCTTCATGAGCCGCTCTCAATTTCTCAAGCTCTTGCTTCCTTTGAAGATAATCATAGGAGAGCTTTTCATGAGTGGTTGAGGCGTTTCATGAATACTTTCAAGTTCTTGGTACTTAGTATGAAGATTTTTATGTCTTCTACTAAGGGCGTGAACGTGTCATTTCAGCGTCCAACAGGTCATCGCTTTTGTCTAACAGTTTTTGAATATGTTCCATAGCCTTTTGTTGTTCGATTTGCAATTTTAGCAAGTGTTTTGTAGCTGGGCTTGGATTCACAATCGAGTCATCTTCACTTGATGTTTGAAAGTAAGCATCACGTTGATTTTACCTTGGCACCACGTGCCATGAAGCGATAGGTGGGAGATGGGTCGTCCTTGTCATCAACTTCAGCGTTGGTGTGGAAGTCATTGTCTTGATGTTGAAGATGGACTTGGCAACATAGGCTGTGGCTAAAGCTAGACTTGCAGCGCCCGGTCGGACTCCTCTTGGACTCCACCTCCACCTCCTCGAGCGGACTCCTCCTCTGAATCCATTTCTTTGCCAACAAAAGCCACGAGCCTTGCGGATGAGCTCTTCTTATGAGATGAAGACTTTGATGAGGACTTGGAAGAAGACTTTGAAGATTTCTTCTTCTTCTTGTCATCGAGAATCATAGTCCTTGCTCTTCTTCTTCTTCTTCTCATTGTCCCTTTGTGGACACTCAGAGATATAGTGTCCAGTTTTCTTGCACTTGTGACAGGTTCTCTTCTTGTAGTCATGAGTGGAAGCTTCATCATTTCTTGAGCTGGATCGTGAAGACTTTCTGAAGCCTTTCTTCCTAGTGAACTTCTAGAACTTCTTCACAAGCATGGCAAGTTCCTTTCCAATGTCTTCAGGATCGTCAGAACCGCATGATCAGATTCTTCTTGGATGAGGAAACAACTTTTGCCTTCAAAGCGCGAGTTCGGCCATAGTTGGGGCCATAGATATCTCTTTTCTCGGAAAATTTGGAACTCATGTGTGTTGAGCCTCTCAAGTATATCAGACGGATCGAGTGTCTTGAAGTCAGGGCGTTCTTGTATCATGAGGGCAAGGGTGTCAAAGGATCTGTCAAGTGATCTTAGTAGTGTCTTGACGATTTCATGCTTGGTGATCTCAGTGGCGCCCGAGGCGTGAAGCTCATTTGTGATGTCGATTGAGGCGATCAAGCGTGAAATTTGGACATTTTCATTGTCGTTTCTCTTGAAGCGGTTGAAGAGGTTCTGAAAGAACCTTGATCCTTTGATCTCTCTAGGTTGAGGCAACCGTTGACCTTGGATAGCCAGTCCCAGGACTAGCTTTGGCGTTTCGGAGCACTCCTGCGGCCATCGCCCTTTGGTCGAGATGACCACGAGATGATGTTCTTTGCGGTGGAGTCTAGTTGAATGAACTTCTTGACATCGGCGGGGTGACACCTTCACCAGTTTTGGGAGCGCCATTCTTGACGACATACGGAGGTCGACATCAATGGCTTCAAGATGCATGCGCATCTTATTGTTCGAAGGGATAGTCGGTTCCATCGAACACGGGGCAAGCAGCGGAGACTTTGATTATCCCTGCGATCGACATAGCTAAAACTCCGGTGGTTAAACCGAATCACCTGAGAACAAGGAGTACCTTGCTCGATACCAATTGAAAGTGCTAGTTAACGACTAGAGGGGGTGAATAAGCGATTTTAACAAAGTCTTCAAAACACGGATGTTTCAAGACAAAACAATTGAAATGACCTAATTGATATGCAGCGGAAGGTAAACTACAACAAGCAAACCATAGTCAAGTATGCAATAGCATTGAAAGTACAAGACTAATAGCAGCTAGGTAGTAAGGATCGGGATGGAAGATAGTATGAAGCCAATCAATATAAGTTGTCAAGCAATGAAGTCAAATAGGTATGATAGATGGGCAATGACTTCACGAAGACAAACTCTAAGTAAAGAGAGGAGAGGATAGAACCGGTCACTTGTTGAAGACCACAGTTTGTTGGACCAGTTCGATTCTTTGTGACAAGCTATGCGTCTGCAGTTAGGGAGGCTGAGATTCAACTCGAGAAGACCGCGTCTTCACCTTATTCCCCTTGAGCTAAGGACACACGGTCCTCGCCCAATCACTCTGGTAAGTCTTCAAGGTAGACTTGAACCTTCACCAATTGCGTTCACCGGCAATCCACAATGACTCTTGGATGCTCGAGCCTTGACGCCCTAACCAATTTGGAGGATTCCACAGTCCTCAAGTGTAATAAGTCTTGAGTCACCACGAGACAAGAAAGACTTGATGATGCCTAACACTCTTTGGCTCTGGGTGTTTGGGCTTTGTCCTGTAAAGGATTTCTCTCTCTCAAAGGCTTGAGGTGGGTTGCTCTCAAGCGACAAAAGCCGTGCACTAACTCTGAGCAGCCACCAATTTATGGTGTAGGGGGTGGCTATTTATAGCCACTAGGCAACCTTGACCTGTTATGTCGAAATGACCACTGGGTCACTAAGGAAGGCTGACACGTGTTCCAACGGTCGATTTCAAACACACCGCAGCAACTTTACTTGGGCTACAAGCAAAGTGACTCATCCAACTCTGGATAAGTTTTGCTCTCATTGTCTTATTTCGAAGACATAGGATTCAGGTTGAGCATCACTTGAGTCATTACGACTATGATCACTTGGACCCCCTTAACGATGCGGTTGGTTCCTCGACTCAACAAAGAAGAAAAGGAAACAACGAAGCGACCACGATCTTGGCAGCTCCATAGTCTTCACTCGATGTCTTCTCATGTCATAGTCTTCAATGTGAATATCTTCACATACCACCATTGTCTTCAATGTCTTCATACATTTTAGGGGTCATCTCCGTTAGGTAAACCCGAATCAATGAGGGACACTACTGCGTTATCCTGCAATTCTCACAAACGCATTAGTCCCTCAACCACATTTGTCGTCAATACTCCAAAACCAACTAGGGGTGGCACTAGATGCACTTACAATCTCCCCCTTTTTGGTGATTGATGACAAACTGGTTGATGTTTTCAACGGGGATAAAATATGTGAAATTGTAAAGGATGAGAATTGTCTTCATAAGAGGCAAAGGCTCCCCACGAAGATGTGCATATAAGTAGTTTGCTTTTGGAATGCAAATGCACATGGCAGGTTGTACTTGTGAAGATCCTCTTCACCTTATGAAGATAATTCATTATGCATGAAATGGTATAACTAAGAGAATGACATGCATAATGAAAAATGGGCGTCTACTTGATATGATCCAAGTGCGGAAGTTATAAATCGCACATCGCAATTTATCATCGCACGAGTAAGGCAAATAAGTAGCGGCGACCATCGAGTTTAAGTGTTACAACTCAAAGAACCAAATGTATCAAAAGGCGAGAGTTGTAAACACTAGGCAAAATATAGTGCAACCGCCCTTATGAACCGGCTTGAAGACTATCAACTCATATGCTTCTCCCGCTTTTGTCGATAATGACCAAAAGGTTTGAAGACATAGAGCATCTACTCGTCCTCTTGAAGTAGATGATGCAGCGGGGTTGTCGGTGTTGGTTGGCGGTGCGAGCGAGCTTAGTGCGATGTCGATCGTCTTGAAATTAGGTGATAAAGTAGCATCGGCTTCATCATCGATCACTCTGGCATTGTGATTGCAGCGGAGGAAGAATAGTCGAGTCTTCAAGAGATGGAGTTCATCGTGGGACTTCATTCCGTGGAGGAGTGGAGTCAAACTTGAAGCGTTCGATGAAGCCTTGGCAGAGTCAAACTCTTCCATGGCGCAAGCAGGTCTCGTGAGTGACAAAAGCATTCTTGGTGGCAAGGTTTGAATGGGATTGACATCCACCAAGAGGCTTTGCATTTGGCAACTTGAGCCGGGGAGTGATGCTTATCTTGCTTTTGATGCGGCGCCACAAGAAGTTCTCGATCATTGAGGACTCGAGAGCGCTTAAAAGGCCTTTTGGCCAATCGTTACTCCCGGGCTTCGGTTGATGCACGATGAGGCGACGAATATTTCCAGCCATCGGATGAACCGCGGCGTGACAGCTTGGACTCCTTCCATAGCTTTGAGTGAAGCTTTGATGTTGACGATACGAAGACAAAGAGGCGTTTTGCGAGTTCGGGGTATATGGCTTCAAGCAGACATATCAACCTCTGGTAGGAAGATCACATGATTGCGGCGGATGGTTGATAGTTGATGGCGAGTGTTGCTTGATGAGGCGCATGACCCATGGAGCATAGAATTTCAATCCGAAGAGGTCGAGATCGGATCTGACCAATTGTCGGATGAAGAATTCTTGCGTGTTGAAGTTGATGCCATTGAGCATGTAGAAGACCAATGTCTTCATTGCTCCTTCCAGTTTTGCAGACGATGAATGCCCTTTGGTGGCCATAGAGTTACTTTGATGATGTGATATATTATGCGGCGGATACTCAAGGTCATCAACAAAGATGTGCTGAGGGTATTCAGTGTCATGTGGCAGTGGCTTCATCATAATCAACATTTGACTCATGTCGGGTTCTGGTTTATGAAATATGCTCTCCAAGGCATCGCGATGGAGTTGACATCCAAGTTCAAACAGCTCTCCGGGAGTGAGTAGGCCTGTGAGCTCAATGATGTCAAGAGCTTTGGCTTCATGATGAACATTTCCTGTCATCCACTCGAGAACCCATGTCTTCGTGTCTCTGTAGTAGCCACGGATGTGGAGGGTAGCATAGAATTGAAGCACAAGTTCTTCATTCGGCGCTCTTTATGCATTATGAAACCAAGCGGACCTGCATTCTGAAAGCAATCAAGTGCTTCTCCTAAGCACAGCGGTCCGGCAATGGCTTGATTAAGGTCGAGCGCATATAAAGGGAAAATCGTCCTTGGTCATCTGAACAGGAGTAATAGCTTTGTTGTTGATAACTCGAAGAGATCGGATGATATCCTTGGCCTTGTATAGGGGTTCTTTGCTCTGTCAAAGAAAGTGTTGTGGGCCTTGAAGCCATTGGCATTGAGCGACCCGATAGATGTGGCGATCCACAGGAACCTTGGCGATCTTGGCTTTGGTTTACGGACACGAGCCTATCGCCAATGTGACGGTCGAATTGAGGACCCGAGAGGCATGAGGCGGAGGGACGAGCGGGCCATCAGACGGTGATTAGCTGACCATAGTTGTATGCTTGCTCAATTGTATGAGGCCTTGGTGGCGGAGCAGGGAGGCGATGGCTACAAGCGAGGCTTCAGCTGCGCAATAGGTGCTTCGAGGCGGTTGCCTCATTGGCTTGAACACGTTAGCCTCATTGACTTCAGGAGCATGTGCTTCATCCGGCTTCATGAGCGGTTAGTGCGAGGCTCCACATTCGCTTCAGCCATGACAATGTCAGTGGCTTCATTGGTGTTGGTGGTGGCAGCCTCAATGCTTTCAACCTCCACTTGAGAAGCTAGAGGGTCGGTCACTGGCACGTTGATATCGGGAATAACTTCTTCAATGCAGGGGGTGTAGGGACACGATATGCTTCTTCTTCAGGTTCATCGGCTGATGCAGCCGGATTGTCTTGAGCAGGTTTAGCTTCCGACTCAGAGACATTCGCAGTTGGAGTGGCTTCTGAAAACACTTGACGTGCAACAGGTTGGTGGTGCTCTTCTCATACAGAGCGCTCGAAAGAGGGGCACGAGGCCTTTGTCCTTTGCGAAGCTGCGGAATCTTGGCGGCGCCTTTGGAGATGGAGTTGGCTGGGCCTCAAAGTCTTCCTCTTCATCTTGTTGTTGGGGAGTGACTTGTTGTTGGGGAGTACTAGGGAGTCTTCTTGTTGCTGTGGGTGATCAGCCCACGATGCATCTGAGCAATTGGCGTCGGAAGGGCGACCAATCTTGATGATGAGTTCGCTGTTCGAGCGAGCGATGATAATCTGAGTTTGGTTTGATCTGAGGAAGAGCGTCATCATCTTCAACATTGTCTTGGGGACCAATGTCTTGAAGCGATGGGGTCAACTGCTGGAATGTCTTCAGCTTCATGAGCCTCTGTGGGAGCAGGCTCATGAACTATCATCCGTCGTTGTTGGAGAGCAGAGTCAGGGCGAACCATAGAAATAGGTTCAAAAACCAAGGGCTGTGTAGGAGCAGCCCGATTCTTCTTGGTCTTAAGCTTCTTCTTAGAGGGAGCAGCATTAGAGGCTTCAGGATGTTTCCTCTTTATGGCTTCAGCCTCGGCAGCCCTCGTTTTCTTACATTGAAGCGGTTGGCCAGGACCTTTGGCCGAGCCAGTCATGCTGCTTGGGAAGACTATGTGGGGCTCTTCACACTGGAAGGTGCAGCTTAGTCGATTGAAGACTTCTTTTTCTTTGCAGCCATTACAGGGTCAATGCCGGGGCGGCCAAGTGCTTTGCGCTTCTCGGCCTCATTGTAGGCAAGCACACACTTGTCGGCTGAGCCTTCATGCGCTCGCGAGAGCCTCACAGCTTCTTCACGCTTCTTGAGAAAGGTTTCCTTGAGGTCGTGCAGAATGACCTTGAAGTTTTTGATCTCTTGCACGTTGAGTGCAGCCATATGCTTCTTGGTGAGCCTTCTCATAGTCTATCTTGTGCTTCGGTTCAACAATCCATTGAGCAAGAGCTAGCTCGGAAGCAATGGCTCCATTGAAGGAGACGCTGAGGCCAATTGGAAGTTGCGAGATCTTCAAAGGCGGCGTTTGGAGTGTCAAACCACTCATCAATGAAGTGATGGATGATTGCCACATCAAAAGAGGCAAATTGTTGAAGATTTACGCTTCTTCTTTGCTCTTGATAAGTTGCTCAAGGGCATCATCTGCAAGATCTTCATCCTTTGGACAGATCAATGTGCTCTTCACGTAGAATGGCGGTAGGAGTCGGTGTCAATTCGGTGTTCTTGACAATTTTCTTTCTCTTCTCCGTCTTCTTGGATATCTGAGATTGATCTTGAGACTGCACCGGCTTCGTGGAGGTGCGATGGCGAGGCTTCACACGTGAAGCTTTTGGAGGAAGCATTTGTCTTTGAAGCACGGACTTTCTTTTGCCTGCGGCTTTGGAGCAGGAGCAGGAGCTGGGATTTCATCAGAATCAGCATCGTCATCAGAGTGATCCACTTTGGCACCTTGGACCAAGATGTAAGAGATGAGGCCATCAAGGTTTGAAAAGGGACCGATGACATTGGGTTCAGCGTCACGTGAGCCGTCGGCATGGAAGCGGAGGGACGAGGTTGAAGTCTAATCCCAATGACTTCTTGTTTTCCTTTGCGAAGCCTTTGCGTCTTTGGAAGTTGCGCTTGAAGAGATTATCGTCCACGACACGAGCAATGACGTTGGGTCGGCATTCTCGGTGAGGTCCACGGACCATACAAGGATAGAAACCTTGTGCAATAGCTTCAACCCTGTTCTTGGGTGGAAGGCCTCGAAAGAGAATATCACCCCAAGGGCTTTTGATAGCACTCTTCTCAGCATATTCCTTGGTGACGAACTTGTACTTGAACCATTGTTCAGCCCAATAGCGTCAAATCCATTGGATTCGTGTCTTGCGCTGAGCATAAGACTCTTCAGGATCTGTTTTGTAAAGTTCTGCGAGGTCTTCAGGCAGATCCTTTGAGGTTCCCCCACGACGCTGTCCGCCGCCCTTTCTGACTGATTTATCTGTAGCCATGAATTTCAAACTGAATGGCTTCAATCGTTTAGAGGCTTCAAGGGCTTGCGTTTGCCGGACAAGCGAGGCGGCCGGAGAGTTAAGTTGATGCTGCAAGAATTACGCAAGCGAATGCGAGACTATGAGAACCAAGGATTCTCCACGGACATGTACTGTGACAGCATTAGAGATGCGAGGAAGGGAAGAGGTCATATGCATTCTCGGAAGATTTTGAAGATAAATCAGTTTGAAGACATTGACCTCATGATGCGAAGACATTCACTTACTCTGTTGGGAGTTGGTTTCAGATTTATGCGAATCCATGAATAAGTACAAGTGAGGAATCTAACTAGTTGTGAAGCTTAAGTGAATATACTAGGTAATCTGAGATGCAGCAGAATAGATCTAATATAATATGGGCATAAACCAATTTTGGCGAGTAGGATGAATCTTGAAGATCAAAAGATGGTAAAAATGGAGTTATATTTACCACTCGAAGAAGCGCTGAGCGGGAAGAAGAGGAAGCCCGAGCAGTTCAGTCCACCGTTCCCTAACTTGGCGACGGAGGACACCTACGGCGGCGGCGGAGATGACGATGTTCGTGGCCGGCGTGAGGACGGCGTCGGAGAAGTCGCGACAGCTAAGCGCTTCGTCGCCGGCGTCGTTGAGAGCTAGCGGTGGTGCTAGGGTTTTGACGAGGTGGAGAGGTGGAAGAAGGTCTTCTTTACCGAGGGGACATGTATTTATAAGCGGTGTGCGGCACAGCGCAATTCTGCAGGTGCCCTGGCGGTTCACATCTGAGGGACACGTGGCAAGCATGCAACATGCAATGAGATGTCCCACGTTTCCACGCATGCCGGGTTTGTCGGATGGTCGTTCGGCTTCTCCGGATTTCAACAGAAAGGATGAATCATTTAAATCAGACTTAAAGTTTGTCTCTGTCTTCTCTGGCGACAAGGGCGCAGAGAAGACATTCGACAGTTTCAATAGAATGCATATGATTTGGACAGATAGAGTTTGAGATAGGAAGCATAGAGAGATTTGGGGTCCGATCACATTCACTTAGTTCAGAAGATTCAACTTGAAGACATAGCTATAAGTGAATGCTGTAGAGGACAGAACAATATATATATATATATATATATATATATATATATATGTATATGTATATATATATATGTATATGTATATATATATATATATATATATATAGACGGTCTATTCTGCTAATATTAGCAGAATAACTATTCTGCACACCACTTCCGCACTGCACGCTGAACGCAAGTGCACGCCATTCTTTAAACCAAGTGTGCTGCAGTACTCAGCCGAGTGAACTTCGCGTCGCAAGAAAATTGCATGTGTTATTTTTTCGGTACTGTTTTCGCTCTAATTTTTTAACCGTTTATCGGAATGAGGCGTGTAATATACCGTTGAAAACATATGGATTAGGCGCAACTTCGACATGTTGAACACTTTTCGAGGTTCCACACGGTTTAAGAGCAGTTTTGCAAATGGTGCGGCCCATGACGAGTGGCAGCGAGCGTTTTTTCGCGATTTCTTCTAAACCGCTCGTCGGAATGAAGCAAACGATACGTCGTTGGATAGATATCGTCGAGGCGCATCTTTTTTATATATAAATTGTTCTCTAATTCCTTGCGGTTTAAGAGCAGTTTCAAATTTACTAAATTGTGGAATTCTGTTTTTCAATTTTTTTCGAATTTTCGGTACTGTTTTCGCTCCAGTTTTTGAACCGTTTGTCGAAACGAGGCGTGTGATACGCCGTTGGAAAGCTACGAACGAGGTGCAACTTTCATATGTTGAAATATTTTTGAGATTCCTTACGGTTTGAAGTTAATTTTGAAAATCATGTGGCGGATGATGAGTGGCAGCGACCTTTTTTGCGAAATTTTTACGAAACCGGTTGTCGAAAAGATTCAAATGATATGCCGTTGGAAAGATATCGACAAGATGCAACTTTTTCATGTAGAACACTCTCTCTAATTCGTTACGGTTTAAGAGCAGTTTCAAATTTAGCAAAATGCGGACACTCTGTTTTTCGCGACACCCAAATCGACGTGGATACTTCATCCGACTGAAAACCGCACTGCATCGGACGAAAAACCGCACTGCATCAGACGGGTAAGAGAACCGCATGGTTTCTTTTATTCAAACGTAATTTTTTCAAGGACGAGAAAGTTGAGTGCACTTCACATCGGGTGTAAATGAACCACAACACTATCAAGAAGTGAACCGCATTACTTTTTTTCGCTCCCGTAATTTTTTTTGCACTTACGAGATGAACAACATCATATGGCCGACTGCACTGCTTCAGAATGAAAACTGCACTGCATCGGACGGGCAAGCGAGCTGCATAATTTCTTTTGTTGAACGTAAATTTTCTCAGACGAGTTTTTGTTGTCTTTTTTTTTAACTTTTTTCATTAACGAGAGTGGATCGCAGAGATGAGGGTAGGAGAACCGCGACATATATCAAAGTGAACCGCATTACCATCTTGTTGTTTCGCTAAAATTTTCACACTTTTCATGTTAGGTGCAAGTGAACAACATCACTCTTGAAAAGTAAACCACATCAGAGGACAAAATCCACTGCATGACCAAGTTTTGAAACACAGAAACACATGAACAAAACAGAGTGCACTCTCTCATATGCAAAATAAATGTGCCTCTGTGACATCGAGGCAAGGCAAGCGTACTTCATTTTTTTCTCTTTGCATTGCAAACACATAGAATTCGCGTCACAGGGATACATTGAAAAATGCATTCACAATGTGAACTCCTCTGTAGTATGCACTGTATTGCAACTCTAAACAGTTGTTTTTATAAACTACACTAGGAGAGCCCCGACTGAACTCCAAGACACTCACACTACAACAGTAGCAGTATTGAACCTCTCAAAACAACAAGGAAACTATCAGCAGCACCGCGCCCAGCCAGATTACATCGCCACGCACTCCGATGAACACCCAACTGAAACTTTCTACAAAATAAACTCCTCTATACTATACACTGCACTGCAAATCTAAACAGACGTTTTTTATGAACTTTACTAGGGAGCCCCAATCGAACTCCACGAAACTCTAAACGAACTGCACGCAGGAGAGCGAGTCCACCGAGAGAGAGCAAACTGCGTCTTGTGTTTTATTTTTTTATAATTGGTTTCTCCTCCATTTTTCCGCATTAGAGAACATAATGGACTGATCTGTGTCTTTCGTTTGAGTCATACCGAAGTGCACACACGCACTGCAAAAAGAAACTTTATCATGCGAACTCCAAAAAGAAGAAAAGTGGGCTGCAACACCTGGTCGTCGGGAAGCTCGCGATCGAACGGGATCAACGGATTGGTGCAGGGACAAAGTTGAGATGGCCATGGTGCCACCTGCAGGGCAGAAGCGAGATGTGAGGGAGAGGTGAGGAGGGAGTAGGAAAGGAGAGAGAGGAGGGCGCTCACCTCCGGTGTTGTTAGTTGTTCCCGTCCGGCGGAGGCGACGCTTGGAGCTGGAATCCCCGCTCCCCCTTGATCTGCAAGTGGTGGAGCGCTGGACTGCGTGCCGCACGGGGAGGAGCCCACCACCGGATCCGTCCTTCCCGCAAGGAGGAGATGTGGCGGTGGCACACGCGCGGGGTCTGGCCTCCACGGGCACATGGGCGGCCGCCACCCCCGCCCTCCCCAGCAAGGCCTGAGCTGCAACGCCCGCACCACCGCACCACGAGCCCGGCGTGAGTGAACTGCATGCTGAGGTGGTACGTGCTTGCAGCCCACAGTGGCGCATGGCGCTGGTGAGCAAAGTAGGCTGTGGCGGCTGATCCAGACTCCGGCAAACCGAACTGCACACAAACTACTAAAATCGCCTATAAACAACACGAAGAACTGCACGGCGTCGGAGCCCGCACTGCAAGTCGCGTGTGTCAGCATGCTAGCTGCAGGGGATGGGGCGCGACCGCACTTGCCTCCTCCCGCCGATGTGGGAGAACTTGGGGGAGGGCCAGAGACATGGATCCGGCATGTTGTCGACTGATCCGGCCGCGGGATCGGTTTCTAGATTGGAAGAGCTGTCGGGTTGGGGGGGAACAGCGCGGCGGAGATGGGAGAACGGAGCCGCCAGGATCCCGCGCTGGACAGCGGCGCCCCGGCCCGGGGTCGGAGGAGGGAGGCGAAGGTACGGGCGCGACGAGGGAGCCGAGCTCATGGGGGACATCAACGTGCCTGTTTCGGCCTTCTGCTGCTCGATTCCGGCACGGCTTGGTCGGATCCAACGCTAGGGATGCGCGGGGGGTCGTGGCGAGGTGCGCCAGCAGCGGTTAGTCAGGGGTGGGGCGGCGCGAGCCCGGTACAGGGTGGGTGGGGGCGGTGAGGCGGCAGTCGGGGAGGCGCGGGGCATGGTGGGGCGGGGATCCCAGTCTTGAGGGGTTGGAAGGGAGAAGATGGGGGTGGTGGAGCCGTGGCCTTGGCGGGGCTCGCGGGTGGGCGCGGTGGAGGAAGGTGGGGGCGAGGCGGGGGAAAGGTGGGAGAAGGTGAGGTGGTGCTCTGGCGGCGGCGGCGCTGGTAGAAGGTGGAGGGAGGTGGGGGTTTGGATCGGGGGAAGAGGGAGGTTGGTGTCGTGCCGGAGCTGGGGTGGGCTTTGTTAGTGGCAGTGGGGTGGTTCGGTTCGCGGTGCGGTACGGAGAGAGGTGTTAGCAGAATAAGCGATTTGGTGTGCAGAATAAAACTCTTAAGAGTGTTATCATAATAGACCCACCCTATATATATATATATATATATATATATATATATATATATATATATATATATATATATATATATATATCGACAACCAAATCAACATAGTGAAGAAAATCAGGAGGATAGGTTGAAGTTGAAGACAAATCAAATGCGAAGATATTGCAGAAATAACGCCATGAGTGAAACACTTCAAACAAAGAAATTTGGTGGTGGCGTTACCCACCGTATAGGAAATATTAGACCCAGACACGGCACACAATTATCGTGGCGCTCCGAAGTCAAATTCCACGTTAATGTATTCACACTCAGAATGTAAGTCTTCATTGATTGAAGATATACGTTACTTCGTGCGTTGCGCATCTAAGTCATCAACATGCATAGGTGTTAGGATGTGTGCTTGATCACATGACATTTGAGGATTCCAAGATATTCAGCTCACACCATAACTTGCAAAACCTTTTCTCATCCAAGGGCTTCGTGAAGATATCTGCCAGTTGCTCTTTAGTGTTGACGTGAATGATGTCAATATCTTTCTTCATGACATGATCCCTGAGAAAATGATGACGAATCTCAATGTGCTTTGTCTTCGAGTGTTGAACTGGATTGTTGGCAATCTTGATGGCGCTTTCGTTGTCGCAGAAGAGAGGTACTTGTTTCAGATTGATGCCATAGTCCTTGAGAGTTTGCTTTATCCATAGAAGCTGAGCACAGCAAGATCCAGCAGCAATGTATTCAGATTCAGCAGTTGAGAGTGATACAGAGTTCTGCTTCTTTGAAGACCAACAGACAAGTGATCGTCGAGAAAGTGACATGTGCACGATGTAGACTTGCGATCCACCTTGTCACCAGCATAATCAGCATCCAGAAAATCCAACCAAATCAAATTTTGAGCCCTTTGGATACCATAATCCTAGTGTTGGGGTGTGAGCCAAATATCGAAGAATTCACTTCACCGGCTAAGTGATGCGATTCCTTTGGTGCCGCTTGGAATCGAGCACACATGCAAACACTAAGCATAATATCTGGCCTAGATGCACATAGGTAAAGTAAGGAACCAATCATGGAGCAGTATACCTTTTGATCGAATTCTTTACCATTGTCATCGGGACCCAGATGGTGTTTGGCTGGCATTGGCGTCATGTATCCTTTGCACTCTTGCATTCCAAACTTCTTCAAACAATCTTGGTGGTATTTTTCTTGAGATATAAAGATGCCATTCCTTTGTTGACGAATTTGAAGACCAAGGAAAAACTTGAGCTCTCCCATCATGGAAATCTGATATTGTTCTTGCATCATGTATGCAAATTCATCACTATACTTACATTGGTGCGGCCGAAGATAATGTCATCCACATATATTTGGCATACAAACAGTTCACCATCATATGTCTTCGTGAAGAGTGTGGGATCAAGGGATCCAGGTTTGAAGCCTTTGCTCTTCGTGAAGTCTTTGATTGTATCATACCGGTAGCGAGGAGCTTGTTTGAGGCCATACAGTGCTTTATTTAGCTTGTACATCATATCAGGATGTTTTGGATCTTCAAAGCCAGGTGGTTGAGGGACATATACTTCTTCTTCAATCTTGCCGTTGAGAAATGCACTCTTCACATCCATTTGATATAGCAAGATGTTGTGGTGGTTAGCATAGGCTAATAGTATGCGAATGGCTTCAAGCCTAGCTACAGGAACAAATGTTTCATCGAAGTCAATTCCTTCAACTTGAGTATATCCTTGAGCCAGAAGCCATGCTTTGTTTCTGACGACTGGACCATGCTCATCCTGCTTGTTTCGATATATCCATTTGGTGCCAATAATGTCATGCTTGGGAGGGTCAGGACGGTTGACAAGTTCCCAAACATTATTTAACTTGAACTGTTCAAGTTCTTCTTGCATAGCTTGTATCCATTCTGGTTCCATAAAGGCTTCAGCAACTTTCTTGGGTTCTGATATTGACACAAAAGAAAAATGCCCACAGAAATTTGCTAGGTGTGTTGCTCTTGAGCGAGTAAGCGGACCAGGTACATTGATGCTATTGATTATCTTATCAATCTGTACTTCATTTGCGACTCGAGGATGAACTGGGCCGAAGACTTTGCTCTTAGCGATCCTTTGTCATCATTGGAAGGATTGTCTTCAGTGAGCATTGTCTTGAGGTTGGTTAGGTGCAGAAATGATAAGTTCTTCTTTAGGCTGTGCTTGAAGGCATGATTTCACGGTTCCCATTAGCTTGATAGATTCATTTGGGTGAAGCTTCATCTAGTGTGTTTGGCAGTAGCTCTCTTTGTGAACCATTGGTTTCATCAAATCGCACGTCCACTGTTTTGATGATTTTGTAGAGATAGAGGTTGAAGACTCTGTAGGAGTGTGAGTCCTTTCCGTAACCGAGCATGAAGCCTTCGTGAGCTTTGGGTTCAAATTTTGATTTGTGATGGGGATCCTTGATCCAGCACTTAGCCCCAAATACTCTAAAGTAGCTGACATTTGGCTTCTTGCCAGTAAGGAGCTCATAGGATGTTTTGTTCAGAAGCTTATGGATGTAAACACGGTTGATGACGTGACATGCTGTATCAATAGCTTCAGGCGAGAACTTTCTTGGTGTCTTGTACTCGTCGAGCATTGTTCGAGCCATCTCAATGAGGGTTACATTCTTTCGCTCCACGATGCCATTTTGCTGAGGTGTGTATGGAGCAGAAAACTCATGAGTGATTCCCATTGTATCCAAATAAAGATCAAGTCCGGTGTTCTTGAATTCAGTGCCGTTTTCACTTCTGATATGCTTGATCTTGACGCCATAATTGTTCATTGCTCGATTTGCAAAGCGTCTGAAGACATCTTGCACTTCAGACTTGTAGAGAATTATGTGCACCCATGTGTGTCTTGAGTAGTAAATCAACAATGACGAAGCCATAGAGACAAGCAGTTGTTGTGAAGGTAGAGTAGTGAGTAGGGCCAAATAAGTCCATGTGTAACAGCTCGAAGGGTTGAGATGTCGTCATGATTGTCTTCGAGGGGTGCTTTGCCCTAGTCATCTTTCCAAATCGCAGCACCACACAAATGATCCTTCTTGAACTTGACATCTTCGATGCCTATGACATGCTTCTTCTTGGCAAGTGTGTGTAAGTTCCTCATGCCAAGATGCCCCACCTCCGATGCGAGCCAGATTGAAGCTTTTGTAAGAAGACATACGGCAAGGCTGTCGTCCTCTGAAAAATCTACCATGTATAGATCATCTTTTCTATACCCTTCAAAGACTAGAGACTTGTCGATTCCATTAGTACAAGGCAACGATATTTTGCGAATATCACAATCATGTTGAAGTCACAAAGCATTGAGGCAGACATCAAGTTGAAACCAAGGGATTCAACAAGCATCACTTTATCCATGTGTTGATCCTTGAGATTGCAACTCTACCTAGACCCAATACTTTGCTTTTACGGTGTAAAGCAAATGTGATGTGACTCTTGTCGATGGACGTAAGAGTTGAGTCCATGAGAAGACTTCGATCACCAGTCATATGATTAGTGCATCCACTGTCCATAATCCATTCCGAAGCATGTGGTTTCATACCCTACAGTACAGTTAGGGGGATAGGCTTCACCAAGAGCATTGTGAAGCATAAACATTTGACAGGCAAGTGGATTATTGAAGCTTAAATCAAGATTAGGACTAATAGGATGAATGGCAATCGATTCAGGAACAAAATACATAGTGAGACCATTTGGGCATTTGATCTTGTGCCCTACAAGATGTTTTAGGTCCCCAGCAATAGCATCAGACGCCTTTGATTTTCGGCTGGAGACCCTTTCCTGCAAAAGAGAGTTAATTCTTCTTAACCACCCACATCTTCAAGGGTGGCTTAGAAGCAATGAGTCTAAGTGCAGCATCGAGAACTTGACTTTGGAGCCATAGCAAATAGCCTTGCAGGAGATGAATGATACTCATATGAATAAGCGAGAAAAGTTCTTAGTTTTATGAACATAGTGGTTTGAAGACACACGCTCATATTCATAAGTTTGAGTACGGTTTCCACGCAAAACATTGGCGTTAGGGTGACTCGGGTGAGTCCTCTGTGCGTATGAAGCCTTTGGACCATATGGCGCCTTAGGTGCAGGGTTTGTCTTCTTCCCAAGGGGTGTCATGATGACATTCCTTTGGAAGATTCTCAAGACAGCTTTTGGGAAACCAGATCTTCTTCATAGGCGGTCCATTCCTGCGATTAGTACCAATATTCTGGCAAACACTTCACCATTACGATTCTTGAACAGCTTATAGTTTGCATCAAAGGATTCATCAATGATAATAGGGTTAGCAGGTAAATCCAGATAAGGTGGATGGATCCTTTGAAGGTCCCTTTGACAACCCATGTGGTTTTGGGATCCGCTCGGGGCTTCGGTAGGGAACCATCAACATTCATTTTCCTCTCGAACCCAACACCCTCTTTCCTAGGGTTTCGGTTGAATCTGCTTTTTGAGGACATCGCAAAGTGTCGATGCCCTTTCGAGACTTTTATACATCCCTGTTTCAAGCAATGTCTTCAACCTAGCATTTTCATCGGCAATAGTAGTGGTATCCTCCGCAGAGGGGTTAGTTACCACATCGGTAGTTGAAGACAATGCAACAGTAACAACGATGGAACATTCACCAGCAGAGGTAGCGTTATCACGCTCAATGCATTTTAGACATGGTGGTTCAAATCCATCACAGTGGAACTGATACATTGAGCGAGAAGTGACTCATTCTCTTTTTGAAGATCTTCATGAGCCGCTCTCAATTTCTCAAGCTCTTGCTTCCTTTGAAGATAATCATAGGAGAGCTTTTCATGAGTGGTTGAGAGCGTTCCATGAAGACTTTCAAGTTCTTGGTACTTAGTATGAAGATTTTATATGTCTTCTACTAAGAATCGTGGAACGTGTCATTTCAGCGTCCAACAGGTCATCACTTTTGTCTAACAGTTTTTGAATATGTTCCATAGCCTTTTGTTGTTCAGTTGCAATTTTAGCAAGTGTTTTGTAGCTGGGCTTGGATTCACAATCAGAGTCATCTTCACTTGATGTTTGAAAGTAAGCATCACGTGATTTTACCTTGGCACCACGTGCCATGAAGCGATAGAGTGGGAGCAGGGTCGTCCTTGTCATCAACTTCAGCGTTGGTGTGGAAGTCATTGTCTTGATGTTGAAGATGGACTTGGCAACATAGGTGTGGCTAAAGCCGGACTTGCAGCGCCAGGTCGGACTCCTCTTAGGACTCCACCTCCACCTCCTCGGAAGCAGACTCCTCCTCTGAATCCATTTCTTTGCCAACAAAAGCACACGAGCCTTGCGGATGAGCTCTTCTTATGAGATGAAGACTTTGAAGAGGACTTGGAAGAAGACTTTGAAGATTTCTTCATCATCTTGTCAACAGAATCATATTCCTTGCTCTTCTTCTTCTTCTTCTCATTGTCCCACTATGGACCCTCAGAGATATAGTGTCCAGTTTTCTTACACTTGTGACAGGTTCTCTTCTTGTAGTCATGAGTGGAAGCTTCATCATTTCTTGAGCTGGATCATGAAGACTTTCTGAAGCCTTTCTTCCTAGTGAACTTAGGAACTTCTTCACAAGCATGGCAAGTTCCTTTCCAATGTCTTCAGGATCATCAGAACCGCAGTCAGATTCTTCTTCAGATGAGGAAACAACTTTTGCCTTCAAAGCTCGAGTTCGGCCATAGTTGGGGCCATAGATATCTCATTTCTCAGAATGCTGGAACTCATGTGTGTTGAGCCTCTCAAGTATATCAGACGGATCGAGTGTCTTGAAGTCAGGGCGTTCTTGTATCATGAGGGCAAGGGTGTCAAAGGAGCTGTCAAGTGATCTTAGTAGTGTCTTGACGATTTCATGATTGGTGATCTCGGTGGCGTAGAGGCGTGAAGCTCATTTGTGATGTCGGTGAGGCGATCAGACGTGAGCTGGACATTTTCATTGTCGTTTCTCTTGAAGCGGTTGAAGACGTTGCGAAGAACACTGATCCTTTGATCTCTATGGGTTGAGACGCCTTCGTTGACCTTGGATAGCCAGTCCCAGACTAGCTTTGACGTTTCCAGAGCACTCACACGGCCATACTACCCTTTGGTCAGATGACCACAGATGATGTTCTTTGAAGTGGAGTCTAGTTGAATGAACTTCTTGACATCAGCAGGGGTGACACCTTCACCAGTTTTGGGAACGCCATTCTTGACGACATACCAGAGGTCGACATCAATGGCTTCAAGATGCATGCGCATCTTATTCTTCCAGAAGGGATAGTCAGTTCCATCGAACACGGGGCAAGCAGCGGAGACTTTGATTATCACTGCAGTCGACATAGCTAAAACTCCAGGTGGTTAAACCAAATCACACAGAACAAGGGAGTACCTTGCTCTGATACCAATTGAAAGTGCTAGTTATCGACTAGATGGGGGGTGAATGGGCGATTTTAACAAAGTCTTCAAAACACAGATGTTTCGAAGACAAACAATTGAAATGACCTTATTGATATGCAGCGGAAGGTAAACTACAACAAGCAAACCATAGTCAAGTATGCAATAACGTGAAAGTACAAGACTAATAGCAGCTAGGTAGTAAGGATCAGGATGGAAGATAGTATGAAGCCAATCAATATAAGTTGTCAAGCAATGAAGTCAAATAGGTATGATAGATGGGCAATGACTTCACGAAGACAAACTCTAAGTAAAGAGAGGGAGAGGATAGAACCAGTCACTTGTTGAAGACACATGATTTGTTGGACCAGTTCAAGTTCTTTGTGACAAGCGTGACGTCTGATTAGGGAGGCTGAGATTCAACTTAGAAGACCGCGTCTTCACCTTATTCCCTTGAGATAAGGACACACAGTCCTCGCCCAATCACTCTGTTAAGTCTTCAAGGTAGACTTAGAACCTTCACAGATTGCGTTCACCGGCAATCCACAATGACTCTTGGATGCTCAGAACAGCGACGCCTAACCGGGCCGGAGGATTCACAGTCCTCAAGTGTAATAAGTCTTCAGGTCACATAGACAAGAAAGACTTCAGTGATGCCTAACACTCTTTGGCTCTGGGTTTTTGGGCTTTGTCCTCGCAAGGATTTCTCTCTCTCAAAGGCTTCGAGGTGGGGTGCTCTCAAACGACAAAAGCCGTGCACTAACTCTGAGCAGCTACCAATTTATGGTGTAGGGGGTGAGCTATTTATAGCCACTAGGCAACCCGACCTGTTATGTCCGAAATGACCCTAGGTCACTAAGGAACTGACACGTGTTCCAACGGTCAGATTTCAAACACACATGGCAACTTTACTTGGGCTACAAGCAAAGCTGACTCATCCAACTCTGGATAAGTTTTGCTCTCATTGTCTTCGCTCGAAGACATAGGATTTGGGTTGAGCATCACTTCAGTCATTCTGACTATGATCACTTGGACCCTACTTAACGATGCGGTGGTTCCTACGACTCAACAAAGAAGAAAAGGAAACAACGAAGCGACCACGATCTTGGCGCTCCATAGTCTTCACTCGATGTCTTCTCATGTCATAGTCTTTAATGTGAATATCTTCACATACCACCATTGTTTTCAATGTCTTCATACATTTTTAGGGGTCATCTCCGGTAGGTAAACCGAATCAATGAGGGACACTACCTGCGTTATCCTGCAATTCTCACAAATGCATTAGTCCCTCGACCACATTTGTGGTCAATACTCCAAAACCAACTAGGGGTGGCACTAGATGCACTTACAGCCCTCAAGACATTGGTCCAAATTCTGTGACCAACATCTGCCACTTCCAAGTTTTCTGTGAGGTTTACTTACAAGAGGAACCTCTGATGGGACTGTTTAGAGATTTCTTTCACTTAAACCGCCACACAGAATTCACAGATGGACCCAACACTGAATTGGGCGGAATGGCGGTTCAGAAGAGGAAGGAAGCTACTTTTCCTCATCCTAAGCTTCACAGTCACCCCAAAGAGTGGAACGCTACTTGGTTTTTATTGCAAGGATACATCTCCTCCTGATGAAAACCCCCTGCCGGGTTATCGCCCTGAACGCCTTAGCAACACACATCCTTTTCCTCAGACGCTGACGGAAAAAGAAAGGGCCAACTATGCACCTCAATTATCAAAACTTAGAGCCTTCATGGTGAACGGTTTGACAGGAGTTGATCTTGCTCATTGATGGATAAGCTGGAGTATTCTGACCTTAAGCCGGCGCTCCGGTTTGATGTGTGAGTATACGAGAAGTTTGAAGGATGCTCAGCGGCACATTGACATTCAGCTTACAGATGCGAAGTCGAGGCTGTAAAGAAAATCTGAAACGAGCGGGAGGTTTTCTGCGTACCCAAACCGGACTACTCCTTCGCACCTTCAACAAACCGCCGGATGTAAGAATCATATATTGCTTCTATCCAAATATTCTACGAAAGTGTGATTGTTTTTGACAGGGTGATGATCCATTCTGGAACAAGAAACCACCACAAGACAAACCGGTCAAGCCAGTTCGTCCAAAGACCAAGGTCATTGGAAAACCTGCCAAGAAAAGGACTACTGCATCCTCCGATCTACCAGCTGATGATGATGTGGGTAACCCGGAATTAGATGTAGAACTTGACTCACCTGGTTCATTTTTCGTACACCTTATTGATGATGATTATTGTCAGGACGACGCTGAAGGCAGCCAAGTCGATGCTGTAGAGGTAATCGTTCTTTCCTCCGATTCGAATCCTTTGCCAACACTAAAAATCCGTCGAGCAAACCGGAAAGTTAAAATTTCTCATCCTCTTGCTTACTTGGATCCGAACTTTCTTGTGAAGACACAACAGCACGAGGCTCGCCGCACAACCCGGCATAGCGGCCAGGTAGTTACCTCCGCCGCTTTACCAAACACTTCGGTTCGGAAACGCCGATCAGAGCACTACTAGAAAAACCCCTACTAATGGCGCACCTAGTATGGCTATTAATGGCGCATCTGTGGTGCGCCATTAATAGCACGCCATTAGTAATTTTACTAATGGCGCACCACCCGTGCGCCATTAGTATTCGCCATTAGTTCGGTATACTAATGGCGCCAGCGCCATTAGTATAGGCCAGGTGCGCCATTAGTATGCCTCCGGTGCTTTGGCATACTAATGGCGCACCACCTCTGGATGCGCCATTAGTAATTTTTTTTTCAAATTTTTTTCATATATTTTTTTTAAATTTTTTTTATTTTTTTTTAATTTTTTTAAATTTTTTTTCTTCAAATTTTTCTTAATCTCAGTTCACTATGGCTTAATCTCGGGGCAATATGCTTAATCTCAGGTCAAATCGCACTCGGTGGTCAAACTTCCCGAAAGGTCACCCATCCTCACACTACCCCAGCTCTAGCATATCAATCCTGTTATACCTTATTGATGTCTAGGACTTTGTTCATGTTCATGACTATGATGAAATTTTGAAAAATATTTCAAACTACTCGATCATATTACGTATCATTTTTGAAAAAAATCAAAAAAAAATTCAAAACCAATATTTTTCTGTTACTAGTGGCGCACCACATCCACGGTGCGCCACTAGTAAGTTTGAAATTTTTGAATTTTTTTGCCGCTAGATCTTGAAAGCCCGTAACTTTTTTTTCTGTTAGGTTTTTGGGGATTTTGAAAATGTTTAACGGGGTTCCCCGGTTAAATTTGGATGTAACTTTTCGAGTAGATGATTTTTCATATAAAAACTTTTTCATCCGAAAGTTAGTATGCAAAAGTTATGCCCATTTTTTACAAATTCTCGAGAGATTTTGCAAATGAAGTCGAAATTCATATTTGCAAATTTTCCCAACAACTAGACCACATATCACATGGAAAACCTATTTTCTTTTATTTTTTGACATTTTCATCATTTTCTTTTATTTTTTTAAAGCTGAAAAGCGATCCACGGGGGGTGCATTGGTGGAAGGTGGCCAAGTTACTAATGGCGCACCGTGGGGTGCGCCATTACTAGTTCAACTAGTAATGGCGCACCACTCCTGCTTGCCATATAGTTTTGAAAGAAAAATAAAAAAATGATATTTTTTTGATTTTTTTTGAAAAAAACTTAGTAATGGCGCAGTGGAAAGTGCGCCATTACTAGTTAAAACAGTAATGGCGCACGAGACATGGTGCGCCATTAGTAACTAAAATTTTTTTATTTATTTTTTACATTTTTTTCAAAACTACTAATGGCGTCTGACGGATGTGGTGCGCCATTACTATGTCAATTAGTAATGGCGCACTATGCATCGATGCCATTAGTAACAAATTTTTTATGTTTTTTAAAACTACTAATGGCGCACCACACACGTGCGCCATTAGTAATATATTACTAATGGCGCACTCAAGACATGGTGCGCCATTAGAATATAGTAATGGCGCACCACATCACAGGTGCGCCATTAGTAGTCATTCCATCTATAGCCCTTTTTGTAGTAGTGGAGGTCTCTTATCCCCTTGACACTTCACGCCCCAAAGCGGGTTGTTTTCGTCAACCTCTTAATCCATCCGATTCAAATTATCAGGGTACTTCTCACTCATCTTCTGGCGAGTCGTCAAACTTCCACCCCTCAAAACGGTTCTTGGGTGAGCTATACACTTTTTTTATCCTTGATATGTGTTTTATACGCTATACTGACCTTCATGTTTTACTTTTCTCAGTGCTAAGCCTAGACCAAGAAAGAAGGCTCGGTTGAATAAACCAGCTGATGAAGACGTGGTTGTTGATCCGGAGAAAACTCCAGATCCTGAAGAGACCAACATTGATGCCATACTAAATGACCCACCGCCTCAAGATCATGAATTTGTTGTTGAGCAAGTAGAAGTTGACACCATAGGCCATGCTGACCAGCCAACCAGCCCTATCCGGACTGACAAACTGGTCGATCCAAAGAAAAGATAATCTTGACAAACCGCCAACTCGGTAGAAGGGCTGCTGAGGAAAAAGATGATGACGTTATGATTATCGGCTTTTCGCCATACCGCTCCGGGGAATCCTGTCGCTTTGTCAAAGCATACTGCCAAAGATGAACTCTCTGCAATTGGCAAAGGCAAATGGAATGCCGATTTATCAAATTATGCCCATCTGAATGTTCAAGATCTCCACTCTGGTTTCCTGAACCGTCAGTACACCAGCTGTGACTATGAAGCCAGTTTGGTAAATATGATGAAGGAGCGATATGAGGTAACTTCATAAGTGCTTCTCTCTTATATTATATTCATTTGCAGTTCATCAACTTCGAGTAGCCCCCAAGTGACGGTTTAAGATATTAATCTAAACCGGGACTTAGTAACAATTTCATGTTTGTGGCAATGCATCTTTAACTTCACTGATGTAACCCCCAAGGGCTGGTTTAACTTTATAAAGATGAATCGGGACTTTGTAGAAGAATTCCCATATCAGCAATTTATGAGCAGATGCACATTAGCCCCCAAGTGCCAAGTTTAATACTTGTATTGTGCTTGGGACTTGTAAAAATTTCTGATAAAGAGCAAATATGCATTAGCCCCCAAGTACTAAGGGTATAACTTGTTATATGCTTGGTACTTCAAATATCTGCAATCGTCAACTCATTATATATCTGTCTCTTTATAGGCTGAACTGAGCAAGAAAGAAATCCAAACCACTGATCTGCAAGAGAACCTCAATTCCCAACAAGTGAAACCTCCAAAGCGAAGGAAGAATTGACCAGCGCTCTAGGCGCTATGGAGAAACTGAAAGAAGGCTTCAACAAAGAGCGGGTGGATTGGGAGACTGAAAAATCCGCTTTGATAAAAAGGGCCGAAGATGCGGAAGCAGCTCGCAAACTGGTGGTTGATGAAGTGCCTGGCGTAAAGCGGTAGATTCATGCCATGACTGCTGCTGTGTTTGGTAAGCAGAGTTGACTTCATGCTTTCAACATATCCTTTCGTGCATTGCCGGTTTACTAATGCTTGTAATGATGCAGGAACTCATATTAGCCATCTTGGCTCTGATGTACAGAAGAAGTTGAAAGCAGCCTATACTCTGATAGAGCAACTGTATACCGGTGCCTAGCGGATAATCTATACTGCTTCACACAATAATCCTCCTCCTACCTTGATCAAGGATACCTTAGAAAGGTTGTCTATGCTTCCTGCCCGGGTGGACGAACTAAAAAAGTCTACCGCAAGAACGGGCGCTTTGGCCGCACTGACCCAGGCAAAAGCGTGGGTGCCTGACTTTGATCCGATAGAAGCAGCCCAAGGTTATCCCAGTTTGAAGGTAGACGGAACAAAATTTAGCAATGATGATCTCCGAATCATAAACCGGGAAGTACGCCCATTGGCTTGTCAACTGGTTGAAGAAGCGGATCTTTCATACTATCAGGCGAGTTATGATGACAAGAACAAACGGGTTGCTGCACCAATTCCAGAAGCGCAAAGTCTTATCCCACCCATCCGTAAGCACACTTATGCCCCTGATATTGAACCGTCCATGCTGATAAGCGATGAAGCTGTATTCCAAGCCCTAACTGGGATCGACTAGGCAACAGTTAACTTCCAGCCACTGGGTAGAGATGAGGCAGTTGAACCGGCGCAAGATGATCCTCAACCGTCCGGCCGAGCTGGTGACCAGTCATGAACCGGAAGCCGGTTTAGTCTTCTACATGGTGCAACATTTTGTGAGAACAATTATCCTTTTGGGCAATGAAACGCCTTGTAATAGGCTAGAAAAAATATTGTCTAGTATGCCTTCGTGCATATTTATACGCAATCGATGCTCGCTTAATCCGGTATGCGTAAGAGATGATATTCATAGCCCATAGCCACTTATTCAAGCTATTCCTGCAGATAAGAAACTTAAAGCACCCTGGCGGTTTACCCCTGGGCGGGTCATGATAACCAAATATATGTATGACCTAGGTTTGTAACCAAGGTTGTAAAAGACAACCAAATATGGAAATATAGAATACCTGCGACCTTTACGCATGATGTTGGCTGACCACCTTTTGCAGTGAGGGCCATAACCCTACTCTGGAGGATAAGTAACTCCCGGTATATGATGATGGTTTACAATAAAATCGTTCCAGGTTGTGATAAACACCGGGTTATAACATACTGGCGACTTTGAGTCAAACCGCATCAGCCGATAGTCTCCGGATTATATTTTGATCATGCACAGACAACTTGTAGTTGACAGTCTAACCGGGTTGACAAACACCGGTTTGAAAATATCATAAATCTTATGAAAACAAAGAAAACTTAGCAAAGGCAAATAAAAAAAGTTGTAGTCGAGGCTATTCACGGGCTGCGGGCCCCAAATTCGAGGCTTTTCATGGGCTGCCGTGCCCCGAGTTAAACCCTTCTTGCAAAGCCTTTTAAGATGGTCCTCACTCCTTAACCGATCAACGTTTTAACTAGACAAGTTTAGGGACTTTATTTTAGAGTAACTTGTCAAAGTTTGAAGGGTCATACCAGGTTTACCTGGGCGGAGTAACTTACTTAAAGAGGCAGGTTAACCCGGGGTTTTAGGTGTATACACCAGGCTTCCAAGCCATGGCTTGATAGCCCATTACAAGTGTAGATTCTAAGTTCATTGCGATAGCAAAGAATCCCCAAGTAATGTTTTGAGCTGTGCTCAGTGGGTGCCTATGTTTGAGTTGTTTTTTTTACAACACTCTCTTTGGCCCCAGATTATTTTGGCTTTGAGCCGATCAAGAGGTGTGACTATGGTTCGAATACGACCAAGCCCCCAAGTGATGCTATGGCATTGCGCCTATCAAGAGGTGTACGACCAAGCCCCCAAGTGATGTAATATAAAGCATTGAGAAGCTAAATCAAGGGGTAAACCGGACGCCGCTTTAGAAACAGAAGCTCCATGTAACCACACACGATGTAAGAAAACAACAGATACCCCGCTTTAGCTGAGGTTCCGGTTTATTATATTGATCATGATATATACATTGTCATAATATGTACATAAGTAGATCCTATAGCTTAAGTATAGTAAGGCCGACGATGAGCAATATTCCACGGCCGGTTGGTCTCCTCCTCCGATTTACGTGAGTCTTTGCGCTCTCGAAGATCGATTAGGTAGTATGATCTGTTGTGTAGATTCTTGCTGACCACAAAGGGTCCTTCCCAAGGGGGGATAGCTTGTGCATATCCGTCTGATCCTGGATGAGTCGAAGCACCAAATCTCCTTCTTGAAAGGTTCTGGTTCTAACCCGGCTATGATAACGAGGGAGATCTTGCTGATAAATCGTCGAACGAGCTGCCGCCATGTCACGCTCCTCATCTAACAGGTCAAGAGCTTCCTGCCATGCCTTCTCGTTGTCAGCTTCAACGTATGCCGCTACATGAGGTGAGTCATGACGGATGTCACTAGGGAGAACAGTTTCCGCTCCATAAACCATGAAGAACGGTGTGTATCTTGTCGATCTGTTGGGCGTGGTATTGATGCTCCATAATACTGAGGGTAGCTCCTCCACCCAAAAACCCGGCGTCCGTTGTAAAGGAACCATAAGCCGGGGTTTTATGCCTCTCAAGATCTCTTGATTGGCCCTCTCCGCTTGACCATTGGATTGGGGGTGAGCCAGCGATGATCGTCAAGCGGATGTGCTCACGTTGACAGAACTCCTTCATGGCACCCTTTGATAGGTTGGTACCATTATGCGTTATAATGCTGTGTGGAAAGCCAAACCGAAAGATCACCTTTTTGATGAATTGAACCGTCGTGGCTGCATCACACTTACTAACTGGCTCTGCCTCCACCCACTTCGTGAACTTATCAACCGCCACCAAAAGGTGGGTCTTCTTGTCCTTGGACCTCTTGAAAGGCCCAACTATATCCAGCCCCCAAGTCGTAAAACGGCCAGGTGATTGGGATCATCCTCAATTCTTGAGCCGGTACATGAGCGCGCCTTGAGAATTTCTGACAGCCATCACATCTTTTGACCAAGTCGTCGGCATCAGCATGAGCTGTCAACCAATAAAAACCGTGACAAAACGCCTTGGCCACCAAAGATTTTGAACCGGCGTGGTGACCACAGTCTCCTTCGTGAATCTCACGCAAAATTTCACAGCCTTCTTCAGGAGACACACAACGTTGAAACGCCCCTATCACACTGCAATGATGCAACTCTGCATTGATAATGGTCATGGACTTGGGCCGCCGGATTATCTGCCTGGCCAAAGTCTCATCCTCTGGTAACTCGCCCTGGTTCATATACGCCAGATATGGAACCGTCCAATCCGGGATAACATGAAGAGCCGCCACCAACTGAGCTTCCGGATCAGGAACAGCCAAATCCTCTTCACCGGGGAGTTTGACGGACGGATTATGCATGCAGAACATCCAGGAAGACATTAGGTGGAACCGGTTTATGCTAGGAACCCAGGTGGCTTAAAGCGTCCGCCACCTCATTCTTCCGCCGGTCCATGAGATCCACCTGATAACCTTTAATGTGACCTGCAACAATATCCACCTCACGACGATATGCTGCCATGAGTGGGTCCTTGGAATCCCAAGTGCCAGACACTTGTTGAGCCACCAAATCCGAGTCACTGAAGCACTTAACTCGGCTTAGGTTCATCTCCTTAGGCATCCGAAGACCATGGAGTAAAGCCTCATATTCAGCTGCATTGTTAGCGCAAGGGAACATTAAACGGAGAATATAACAAAACTTATCACCTCGTGGGGAAGTTAATACGACTCCAGCCCCCGAGCCCTGCAATTGCCTGGACCCATCAAAATGAATAGTCCAATAAGTATGATCAGGCATCTCTTCTGGCGCTTGTAATTCTGTCCAATCATTGATGAAGTCCACAAGTGCCTGAGATTTGATCGCCATTCGGGGTATGTATTTCAACCCATGAGGCCCAAGCTCGATAGCCCACTTAGCAATCCGGCCAGTTGCCTCCCTATTCTGGATTATATCCCCCAAAGGAGGAGAGCTTACCACCGTGATGGGATGACCTTGGAAATACTGCTTAAGCTTCCGGCTTGCCATAAAAACCCCATACACCAATTTTTGTTAATGTGGGTACCTCTGCTTAGACTCGATAAGTACCTCACTGATATAGTAAACCGGCCGCTGAACCGGATATTCCTTTCCTGCCTCTTAGCGCTCCACCACAATAACCACACTAACAGCCCGAGTGTTAGGTGCCACGTATAGCAACAATGGCTCTTTGTCAACCGGAGCAGCAAGGACCGACAGATTAGCCAGCTGCCGTTTTAAGTCCTAAAAAGCTTCATTACCGGCATCACTCCGGACGAAGTTATCCATTTTCTTCAGCATCTGATATAAAGGGATGGCCTTCTCGCCAAGGCGACTGATAAACCGGCTCAACGCGGCAATCCGGCCCGCCAGGCGTTGAACATCATTGATACATTTCGGTTTAGCCAAGGAGGTGATGGCTTTGACCTTTTCCGGATTAGCCTCAATACCCCTGTTAGACACTAAAAAGCCCAAGAGCTTGCCCACAGGTACACCAAAGACGCACTTGGCCGAATTGAGCATCATTTTGTAAACCCGCAGGTTATCGAAGGTTTCCTTCAAGTCATCAATCAAGCTCTCCTTGTTCCTTGATTTCACCACAATATCATCCACATAGGCGTGAACATTGCGACCGATCTGTTTATGAAGACAATTCTGCACACACCGTTGATAAGTTGCCTGGGCACTCTTGAACCCAAAGGGCATGGACACATAGTAGAAGGCTCCAAAAGGAGTTATGAAGGATGTCTTCTTCTGGTCCTTAATTGCCATTTTGATCTGATGATAACCAGAATATGCGTCCAAAAAGCTTAAACGCTCGTAACCCGCCATAGCATCAATAATTTGATCAATACGGGGGAGGGCAAAAGGATCTAGTGGACAAGCTTTGTTGAGATCTATGTAGTCCACATACATATGCCAAGTGCCGTTATTCTTAAGGACTAGCACCGGATTAGCCAACCACTCAGGATGGAACACTTCAACGATAAATCCAGCCGCCAAGAGTCTGGCTACTTCTTCTCCAATAGCCTTGCGCCTTTCTTCATTGAACCGGCGGAGAAACTGCTTGACCGGTTTATACTTGGGATCAACATTAAGAGTGTGCTCAGCGAGTTCTCTCGGTACACCTGGCATGTCAGAAGGCTTCCATGCAAAGATGTCCCGATTCTCACGGATGAATTCGATGAGCGCGCTTTCCTATTTTGGATCCAAGTTGGCGCTAATGCTAAACTGCTTGGACGAATCGCCAGGCACGAAGTCAACAAGCTTACTCTCATTAGCCAATTTAAACTTCAGGGCCGGATCATGCTCTGTAGTTGGTTTCTTCAATGAAGTCATATCTGCCGGATCAACATTGTCTTTGTAAAACTTCAACTCTTCTGTTGCACAAACCGACTCAGCATAAGCCGCATCACCTTCTTCATATTCCAGAGCGATCTTGCGGCTCCCATGCACAGTTATAGTTCCGTTGTGACCCGGCATCTTGAGCTGTAGATAGACATAGCAGGGCCGTGCCATAAACTTAGCATAAGATGGCCGTCCAAACAGGGCATGATACGGGCTTTTGATTTTCACCACCTCAAAAGTCAACGTTTCTGATCTCGAGTCATGCTCGTCTCCAAAAGCCACCTCCAGAGCTATTTTACCAACAGGATCGCCGATTTACGGGTACTACACCATGGAACACCGTATTGGACGGTTTAAGATTCTTATCTGTCAACCCCATGCGACAGAAAGTTTCATAATAAAGGATATTGATACAACTCCCTCCATCCATGAGTACCTTAGTGAACTTATAACCTCCCACCTGAGGTGCTACCACCAGTGCCAAATGACCCGGGTTGTCAACCCGGGGTGGATGATCCTCTCTACTCCACACAGTCGGCTGCTCGGACCAGCATAAGTAACGGGGCACCGCCGGTTCAACGCCATTCACTGCCTTTTTATGAAGCTTCTGATCGCGCTTGTCCAGGCTAGTGGTGAAGACATGATACTGTGCACTATTCAACTGCTTCAGGTTGCTCTGGTAACCCGACTGTTGCTGCTGCTGATTCCCCTGATTGTTATAACCACCTTCATTGCCCTGATTGCCTTGATTGCCATGCCCGCTCTGGTTACCGTGAAAACCTGAACCAGAATTGCCTCCACCATAACCCGACCCATGAGACCCATGGCCCGAACCGCCACCCAGCCCATTATCATACCGAAAAGAATTAGAATTTTTGAACTCTTGCATGATGTAGCAATCTTTCCAGAGGTGCGTGGACGGAATATCCTTCATCCCATGTTTCGGGCAAGGCTGGTTGAACAGATAAGATAGGCGGTCCGGGTTAGGGCTTGGTGCTCCACCACGCTGGGGCGGTTTACCCTTACGCCGCTGGCCCTTGTCCTGCGTGCTGCTATTAGCCACAATGTCCAAGCTGTGATCCGCTTTACGTTTGCTGCTGTTTCCATGACCCGCCGGGTTGTGGTGCTGCCTCTTGGCGTTGCCACTCCTTTTTCCCTTCCCTGTCTTATCATCATCAGACTCGGGATCCTTGGTACTATCAGAGTCGGCATACTTCACCAGAGCAGCCATGAGGGTTCCCATGTCATTGCAATGGCGTTTGAGCCGTCCCAACTTCAACTTTAAGGGTTCAAACTGGCAATTGCCTTCCAATGTTAGAACTGCGGTATCAGGGTTGATGCGGTCTGATGAATGCAAAATTTCCGAGACCCGGCGCACCCAACGGGTTGTTGACTCCCCTTCCTCCTGGACACAGGCAGCTAAGTCCACAATCGACATAGGCTGATTGCATGTATCCTTGAAATTCTGGATAAACCGGGCTCTCAACTCGGCCCATGACCTGATAGAATTAGCCGGTAAGCTCTTTAGCCAAGTGTGGGCCGTCCTGTGACACTCCAAAAATTTTTTAGTTGGTTTTCTTCAAAAACTTTATTAGTTTTGTAGAAGGTCATTTAAAACCCTTCCAAAAATCTCTCTCAAAACTTTTTTCCCTTTGGCAAGGTTTTTATTTTGGCATCTTCTTCAACCCTGGTGTTGGTTATTAAAAAACCTTTCTTCTGTTTGCCCCCTTCACAAATTTAAATTTTTGGATTTATTTTCTCTAAAAAAAACCCTAGGAATTTTTGAGTCTTCTCTTATATTGAAACCACTCATGATTTTACCATGCCTCATATGGTAAAACCTCCCAAAAAAAACCCTCCTTCCACTTTGGGGCAATCCAAATATTCTGTGACAACAGTTCCAACTCATTCTTGAATTTTATTTCATTTGTTTCTTTTCCCAAAACAATTCTGTCCATTATTTTGAGCCTAGGTGATTTGCAAAGCAAGTACCTAATTGCCTTTGAACTTTGATCTCAAACCAACTCCTCTGGATAGTCCCTAGCACCCACAACCTAGAACCATCAAGATCCACTCTTCATCTTTTCAAAATTTTCAAGTTTCAGCTTCTGCAAGTTTGGACCAGATTTGTCAAATTTGGTGAAATTCAGACCTCCTCTTCTTCAAAAATTCCACCAAAATTCAGGCAGCCCCCAGATGCAATGAGAGGCCACTCCACCAAAAATCAGCACAAGGAAAAATCCCCACATGCCTAAATCATTCTGTCGAACACCTGGCCTGCACTTCTACTTTGCACTTTCAGAGAGATTCAGAGTTTCAGTAAGTTCAGTGTCGTCAGAGATCGGTCACCTGTCAACAGTGCGCTCTGGCACGTTGCGCACGGCCTCTCCTCCCTGGCCGGAGCGCCGCACGCCCCCTTGGACGGATGCAGACGTCGGTGGCGGCGAGCCTCGTCGGCGTTAGCCAGTTCTGCGGTGGCTGCCACCGTGGCGGCCAGCGAGGGCTCGAGCCTGCTCGCCACGCCACCCGGGCGCCGCCCATTGTTCCACAGCCTCTGCGTGGCTCAGGCATGCCAGCGCACCGCTACACTGCCGTCCAGGTGGCGGCAAGCACTGTGGCACGCCTGCCCGGCGGCGGGCCCGCCGCCCGTTCGTTGAACCACCCCACGGCTCCTCATCCAAGCTCGTTTAGTGCCAAAATGGAGCCAGTGGACCTCCACGACGACGATCAACCACTAAACCACCCCGACCAAGCCCTGCGCTGCCGTAACCTTCGTCGGAGAACTCCGTTCATGGCCATCACCTCGGATCGCCTATAAAAAGGGGCCCCGAGCTCGCCCTCGAGCATGCACCCTCCCTGCACCTCACCAACACTCCGCCAGGCCACTAGGAGGACCTCGAGGAGGTCTCCTCCCCCAACTCCGGCCGCCCCGTTCCGCCTCGGCCTCCACCTCGATTCACTCCGGTGAGGCCGTCCCCGGCATCCTAACCTCACAAGAACCCTCTCGAGCACCCAGAGTCTAACCCCTCTTCAATTTGCCCTTCGCAAGACTCCCCGGCGAGATCCAACCCCTCCCGAACCGCCGTCCGCCGGAGCCAGGGCCGCCGTCGACACAGTGCTCGCCGGTGACCACCACCACCACCCACCGACGCGGAATGATGCTCCGAGCACGGAGGTACCAACCGATCCCCTTGCCTCGCCGTGGATCGCGCCCGGGCCATGCCACGGCCCTCGGGCCAGCCCGAACTCAAGTGTCCCCCTTTAAAATTTTCAAACTGGCGGGTGGGACCCGCCGTTAGTCTCTCATCTGTTTTAAGCGAACCGTTTTACGAAAGCGTATTCGGCAAAATGCGCTTTCCAGTTTGAATCGTTTTCTGGACTTTTCTGCTTAGCCCCCTGGGAAGTTTCTATTTCATTACAGAAAGGTCCTTGGACCCAAACTCTTATAACTTTTAAACAGAAAAGGATTTTTGAGTAATTCTTTTTCTGTCCTCTTCAAAATTTTACCTAGTTTTTTGTAAGATTTATTTGAAAAATATTGGGAATATGTTTGTGCACCCCATGGTATTTACGTTAGTGCGTGTATTTTTGTATGCGTGAGATCTGAGAAGGAGGTGGCGAACCATGAATCTCACCGAGCTAGGCCCGACTACTCCGAACCAGGCAAGCATGTTTGCACTTTGATATGATGAGTGTTTTGGCATGTTTGCTTTAAGTAGTTGCATGGCATGATCTTGAGCACCTCGATGAATGTCATGTTGCATGCAAAGTGGAGACAAGTAAATTTCGATAACCCTTAAGTTGTTGGATATGAGCTGCATGGCCATGAGATGGCATGAGAATGGGTAAGATGGCAGTGTTGTAGCATGCCGGTCTTACGCTGAACCGTTGACCAGTGTCAACATGAAACAGTCCGGTTCCGTCCGCTTTTCCCTCCATTACTACCACATGTTTTCCGCAAGGGATACGGCTTAGTAAGTTGCAAACCGCTTCTGGTACACACCAAATCGAGAGGCGGGATGAGGGTTCCATGGCCCTGGATTAAAGCCTATCATCCGGTCGGGGGCATGGGTGTTTCGGTTGGAACCGAGAGGGGGCACCCCTTAGAGCACGCCAGATATAAATTTGATCCCATGCTATTCGAGATTGTGATCTCCCGTCTCAAAGTTTTGCTTGAGCGATGTCTAGGGTGATCCACGACACCGTGAGGTTGGATGGGTGTGTCTTGGTTAGATGTGCTTCTTCCGAAATATCAGAACGGAACTAGTCCTTCGCGACCACGAAATCCGTTGGCTGTGGACTTTCTAGTACAAACTCTGCAGAGTCGATAATTCCTTTGAATCATCTTATCCATATCCACGTTCTGTGTTTATCTTATCATGTCAAGAGTCATTCTTGGTGACAAAAACTCTGGTGAGCCACATGAGTATTAAGTCTGGTTAATGTTTAATTCGGTGAATGGACTAACCCGTTATTTCACGTGTTGAATATTTACCGGTGAGCATTAATTCTTGCAGGTTATGAATAATGAATTTAAGCCCTCTCTGCGATGTCACCCAGACGCCCGACTGCGGCATTGTTATTTATATACTTTTGATATAAGCCCTTTCTGTGATGTCGCCCAGACGTCCGACTGCAGCATTGTTATTTATTTACTTTTGATATAAGCCCTTTCTGTGATGTCGCCCGGACGTCCGACTGCGGCATTGTTATTTATTTACTTTTGATATAAGCCCTTTCTGTGATGTCGCTCCGACGTCCGACTGTGGCATGCATGTCTTTTCATTCAATATAAGCCCTTTATGTGGTGTCGCTTAGACGCCCGACTGCGGCATGTTTTACTTATTTGTTCACCCTTCGAGGTGTCGTTTCAGACGCCCGAACGGTTTTCAGTTTATTTATTGGGATTTCGAGCGGACTACCGCCGACTCCCTTTTTACTTACCTTGTTATACTGATTTGAATGTGCATTGTTAAATTACTCATGACGCATTCATGCATGCATTTGTTATATCTATTGTCCGAACTGTCTTGCGAGTACTTTCAAAGTACTCACCTGGCTTGTTGATTTGGCCAGATGCTGACGAAGGCGATCTCATGGATGAAGAGTTCGATAGCGAGTCCGACGCCTAGAGGAGTCCCAGTCAGTCTCGTGCGACCCTGGATTTGGTCATTGTATTATATCCGCTTCCGCTACCCAAATAAATTCATTGAGCCTCACCTCGACGCTCGATGAGCCGCCAGTTTAGTAGTCATATTATCCACTCCACTGTGATATTCCACCAATCACTTTTATCTCGAGTCAGTAGTAAGCCGCCTCACACCATTGTGTCATATCCCCCACTATGTATAACTATTGGCGTGCTTGTAATAATTGTTGAGCAACCTCTACGCGACCTTGTAATATATTAAATGCTACTGGCTTATTGTATCAAGGTTTTGTCTACCAGTATGGAGGAATTTTCTTCACCTTTGGAATTAAAAGATCGGTTTCTCAATAAATATTTTTATTGGAAAACCGGTCGTGACAAGCTTGGTACCAGAGCCAGGCTGACTGTAGGAAACCACTAGGCACGAGTGCTAATCGGTTATTAGCGTAATAGAACTAATTCATATTTTTGCAAATGTAGTCATTTTCTGACAGTCAGCATAAATTTATGATCTGACCATTCAGAATTTTTGCCTACTTTTGTAGATGGCCGACAACAACTGCGAGTCACAGATGTTCGCCAACGAGCCCGATGGGTTCGTCAAGCTTCTCTCCTTCATCGTCCAGGTCGCGATGGGGCCATCCATGCGCCCAGTCTTCACACTCTATCAGCACAAGATCAACGACCGTCTGACCATGCACTAGGCCGCGGTGCAATTCAAGGGAGGGCGTCACCCGCCGGGTTATTGCCGCGGGGCGGATCACGGTTCTGCGCGTTGCTTGACACCGCCGGTTCATCCATACGCCTGCTGTAACTCCGGCTTGGACGGGGAGTGGAATGAATCCGATCGCGACTATATGAATAAGCCTCCTATTGAACCAAGGCCGTCTGAAGAAGTTCCTTGAGCCGACGCGTTTCGACCGCCGCCGGAGAATCGCCTTCGAGCGGGATGGCCACCAGCGACAATGTTGTCCATCGGGTTAGAATAATGACCCGGTGGCGTTGGGACATGTGGTGTTATAATGTTGTTCTGACGAGGCGGATCCACCACACGTGGCTGAACCGGCGCCCCTGCTCCAGGTGCCTCCGCCCGGTTTACCACCGGCGGATTACTGGTCCCCGCTCCTGGGGTATTAAAGAGGTTTCTAGCGTCATAAACCGGTGGCAGGCGAGATCGGTGCCTCCTCTTCAGGACTTCATTTGACGCACTCTGGTCCAGCATAATCCGGTACGCCTGTGCATCCAAAGCGGCCCGCTCCATGGCCATCCTGGTATCCTCAGCTGCCAAATCGGCCTTGGCCTGGGTGATCTGATCTTTCACCTTCGCGATTTCCGTATTGTGTGCATCCTGATCCGCCGGGTTAACCTCCGCCATCAGCGTTGCCAACGTGTCGAATAAATCAGATTGAACCTGAGCCGGCGGTCGCACTGGGCCTCCTGCCCCGGCTGCCGTTGCCGCTACCGCTCTGGAGATCATCGCTGCTGTGGTGGAAGAGTTGAGTGCCAGTTGCGTACCGGCCATGAAGATCGCAACCCGGTTTGGTAGATCAGGGGGGTCCGGAATACTGTCGCCATCGGAACATCCCCCGTTCCGGCCATCTTGTAACTGATATAGCGACTCGGTCTCTCCAGTTAATGACTCATCTCCGGAATAAACGATGGTTTCACCGCCGGATTCCGATCTACCCTCAGATTCCCCTCCATGGATGACTCCTACGAAGGAACGCTTCATGACAGGCTTGACCCGGGCAGATTTCGCACGCTGAGCCGTTTCGACGAGTTCGGTGCAGATGTCCGCTCGAGGCCAGTTCGCCGATCTTGCCAATGAAAACGTGTATGCCACCAAAGGGGACCCGGTACCCATACTCAATAGAGCCGGCCTCGGGGCCCCAGCCTGCATCGTCGATGTAGAGCTTGCCGCGACGACTCTTGGTCATCCGGCCCACAGCGTAACCCTTGAGTCCTTCGAAGTTTCCTTCTAAAAAATTGAAACCATCGTGCGATAGCCCCACGGTGGGCGCCAACTGTCGTGGTTATGTCTACAGGCCTTAAACCGGCTCTGGGCCCTTGGCCTGCTTAAAGCGTCACCATCTGTCTTCATGGGCTTCAGATATAATGAACTACTAATGGAGTTAACCCGGCCTCTCTTGGCGGTTTCACCGATGATAATATCCCAACACGCTGCGTGCTTGCCGAGCTGAAGGCGCGCGCATGCTGGTCGAGATGCTTTCACCCACGTAACTCGCCGCCGGAGCTTGCCGATGCTGAAGGTCTAGCCACTGCCGCTGTTGTTCTGCATGCTCACTGTTGGGGAACGTAGCAGAAATTCAAAATTTTCTACGCATCACCAAGATCAATCTATGGAGATTCTAGCAACAAGAGAGAGGGGAGTGTATCTTCATACCCTTGAAGATCGCGATGCGGAAGCGTTACAAGAATGCGGATGAAGGAGTCGTACTCGTAGCGATTCAGATCGCGGTTGATTCCGATCTAAGCACCGAACAACGGTGCCTCCGCGTTCAACACACGTACAGCCCGGGGACGTCTCCTCCTTCTTGATCCAGCAAGGGGAGAGGAGAAGTTGAGGGAGAACTCCGACAGCACGACGGCATGGTGGTGATGGAGCTCGTGGTTCTCCGGCAGGGCTTTGCCAAGCACTACGGAGGAGGAGGAGGTGTTGGAGGAGGGAGAGGGCTGCGCCAGGGGAAGGGTGTGCGGCTGCCCTCTCTCTCCCTCACTATATATAGGGGTAAGGGGGTGGAGGAGGCGCCCTAGGGTTCCCTAGGGGAGGGGTGGCGGCCACAGGGGAAACCCTAGATGGGTTTGGGCGCCCCACCCCTAGGAAACTTGCCTCCCAAGCCGGGAAGGGGGCTGCCCTAGGGGAGGTGCCCCACCTCTCCTGGTTACGTGAGAGGGCTGGAGGGGCGCACCACCCCTTAGTGGGCTGGTTTGCCCTTCCCTTTGGCCCATGAGGCCCTCCAACACTTGTCGGGGCTCACAAACACCTTTTCGGTCATCTTGGCCATAGCCTCGGTACCCCGGAACACTTCCGGACTCCAATACCCTTCGTCCAATATATCGATCTTCACCGCGGACCATTCCGGAGCTCCTCGTCATGTCCGGGATCTCATCCGGGACTCAACAACCTTCGTAACCACATACTATTTCCCATAACAACCCTAAGCGCCACCGAACCTTAAGTGTAGACCCTACGGGTTCGGGAACCATGCAGACATGACCGAGACGTTCTCCGGTCAATAACTAATAGCGGGATCTGGATACCCATGTTGGCTCCCACATGTTCCACGATGATCTCATCGGGTGAACCACGATGTCAAGGATTCAAGCAATCCCGTATGCAATTCCCTTTGTCAATCGGTATGTTACTTGCCCGAGATTCGATCGTCGGTATCCCAATACCTCGCTCAATCTCATTCGGCAAGTCACTTTACTCGTGCCATAATGCATGATCCCGTGACTAACTACTTAGTCACATTGAGCTCATTATGATGATGCATTATCGAGTGGGCCCAGAGATACCTCTCCGTCATACGGAGTGACAAATCCTAGTCTCGATTCGTGCCAACCCAACAGACACTTTCGGAGATACCCATAGTGCACCTTTATAGCCACCCAGTTACGTTGTGACGTTTGGTACACCCAAAGCACTCCTACGGTATCAGGGAGTTACACAATCTCATGGTCTAAGGAAAAGATACTTGACATTAGAAAAGCTTTAGCAAACGAACTACACGATCTTGTGCTATGCTTAGGATTGGGTCTCATCCATCACATCATTCTCCTAATGATTTGATCCCGTTATCAATGACATCCAATGTCCATGGTCAGGAAACCATGACCATCTGTTGATCAACGAGCTAGTCAACTAGAGGCTCACTAGGGACATACTGTGGTCTATGTATTCACACATGTATTACGGTTTCGAGTTAATACAATTATAGCATGAACAATAGACAATTATCATGAACAAGGAAATACAATAATAACCATTTTATTATTGCCTCTAGGGCATATTTCCAACAGTCTCCCACTTGCACTAGAGTCAATAATCTAGTTCACATCACTATGTGATTGTAATGAATTCAACACCCATGGGGTTTGATCATATCTCGCTTGTGAGAGAGGTTATTAGTCAACGGGTCTGAATCTTTCAGATCCGTGTGTGATTTACAAATCTCTATGTCGTCTCCTAGATGCAGCTACCATGCTCTATTTGGAGCTATTCCAAATAACTGTTCTACTATACGATTCCGGTTTACTACTCAGAATAATCCGGATTAGTGCCAAAGTTCGCATCGGCGTAACCCTTTATGACGAACTCTTTTACCACCTCCATAATCGAGAAAATTCCTTAGTCCACTAGTTACTAAGGATATGTTTGACCGTTGTCTTGTTATCCATTACTGGATCATTCTTGTACCCCTTGACTGACTCATGGCAAGGCACACTTCAAGTGTGGTACACAGCATAGCATACTGTAGAGCCTATCGAAGCATAGGGGCGACCTTCGTCCCTTTCTCTCTATTCTGCCGTGGTCAGGTCTTGAGTCTTACTCAATACTCACACCTTATAACACAGCCAAGAACTCCTTCTTTGCCGATCTATTTTGAACTCCTTCAAAATCTTGTCATGGTATGTGTTCGCTTTGAAAGTACTATTAAGCGATTTTGATCTATCCTTATAGATCTTGATGCTCAATGTTCAAGTAGCTTAATCCAGGTTTTCCATTGAAAAACACTTTTCAAATAACCCTATATGCTTTCGGAAACTCTACATCATTTCTAATCAACAATATGTCAACAACATATACTCATCTGAAATTCTATAGTGCTCCCACTCACATCTTTGGAAATACAAGTTTCTCATAAACTTTGTATAAACCCAAAATCTTTGATTATCTCATCAAAGCGTATATTCCAGCTCCGAGATGCTTACTCCGGTCCTTAGAAGGATTGCTGGAGCTTTGCATACTTGTTAGCATCTTTTAGTATTAACAAAACCTTTTGGTTGTATCACATACAACCTTTCCTCAAGAATATCATCGAGGAAACAATGTTTTTTGACATCCTATCTGCAAGATTTCATAAATCATGCAGTAACTGCTAATATAATTCCAACAGACTCTTTAGCATCGCTACGAGTGAGAATGTCTCATCGCAGTCAACTCCTTGAACTTGTCGGAAAACATCTTAACGACAAGTCGAGCTTTCTTAATGGTGACACTTACCATCATTGTCCGTCTTCCTTCTAAAATCCATCTGTACTCAACAGCCTTACGACCATCGGGTAGTTCTGCCAAAGTCTACACTTTGTTTTCATACATGGATCCTCTCTCGAATTTTATGGCCTCGAGCCATTCATCGGAATCCGGGCCCACCATCGCTTCTCCATAGCTTGTAGGTTCATTGTTGTCTAGCAACATGACCTCCAAGACAGGATTACGTACCACTCAAGCAAAGACGCATCCTTGTCGACCTATGAGGTTTGGTAGTGACTTGATCCGAAGTTTCATGATCACTATCATAAGCTTCTACTTCAATTGGTGTAGGTGTCTCAGGAACAACTTCCTGTGCCCTGCTACACACTAGTTGAAGTGATGGTTCAACAACCTCATCAAGTCTCCACCATCCTCCCACTCAATTCTTTCAAGAGAAACCTTTCCTCGAGAAAGGACCCGTTTCTAGAAACAATCACTTTTGCTTCCGGATCTAAAATAGGAGGTATACCCAACTGTTTTGGGTGTCCTATGAAGATGTATTTATCCGCTTTGGGTTCGAGCTTATCAGGATGAAACTTTTTCACATAAGCGTCGCAGCCCCAAACTTTCAAGAAACGACAGCTTAGGTTTCTCTAAACCATAGTTCATACGGTGTCATCTCAACGGAATTACGTGGTGCCCTATTTAAAGTGAATGCGGTTGTCTCTAATGCCTAACCCATGAACGATAGTGGTAATTCGATAAGAGACATCATGGTATGCCCCATATCCGATAGGGTGCATCTATGATGTTCGGACACACCATCACACTATGGTGTTCCAGGCGGTGTTAGTTGTGAAACAATTTCCACAATGTCTAAATTGTGTACCAAACTCAAGAACTCAGATATTCATCTCTATGATCATATCATAGACATTTTATCCTCTTGTCACGAAGATCTTCAACTTCACTCTGAAATTACTTGAACCTTTCAATAATTCAGACTTGTGTTTCATCGGTAAATATACTCAACATCTACTCAAATCATCCGTGAAGTAAGAACATAACGATATCCACTTTGCATGCCTCGGCACTCATTGGACTGCACACATCAAAATGTGTTACTTCCAACAAGTTGCTTTCTTGTTCCATCTTCATCGAAAATGAGGCTTTTCAGTCATCTTGCCCATGTGGTATGATTTGCATGTCTCAAGTGATTCAAAATCAAGTGAGTCCAAACGATCCATCTGCATGGAGCTTCTTCATGCGTTTTATACCAATATGACTTACATGGCAGTGCCACAAGTAGGTGGTACTATCATTACTATCTTATATCTTTTGGCATGAACATGTGTATCACTACGACCGAGATTCAATAAACCATTCATTTTAGGTGCAAGACCATTGAAGGTATTATTCAAATAAACAGAATAACCATTATTCTCCTTAAATGAATAACCGTATTGCAATAGACATAATCCAATCATGTCTATGCTCAACGCAAACACCAAATAACAATTATTTAGGTTTAACACCGATCCCGATGATAGAGGGACCGTGCGATGTTTGATCACATCAACCTTGGAAATACTTCCAACACATATCGTCACCTCACCTTTAGCTAGTCTCCGTTTATTCCGTAGCCTTTTATTTCGAGTTATAGCAACCGAACCGGTATCTATTACCATGGTGCTACTAGGAGTACTAGTAGAGTACACATTAATATAATGTATATCCAATATACTTCTGTTGACCTTGCCTGCCTTCTTATCAACTAAGTATCTAGGGTAATTCTACTCCAGTGACTGTACCCCTTATTTCAGAAGCACTTAGTCTCGGGTTTGGGTTTAACCTTGGGTTTCTTCACTAGAGCACCAGCTGATTTGCCGTTTCATGAACTATCCCTTCTTGCCCCTGCCCTTCTTGAAACTAGTGGTTTCACTAACCATCAACAATTGATGCTCCTTCTTGATTTCTACTTTCGCGGTGTCAAACATCACGAATATTTCAAGGATCATCATATCTATCCCTGATATGTTATAGTTCATCACGAAGCTCTAGTAGCTTTGTGGCAATGACTTTGGAGAAACATCACTATCTCATCTGGAAGATTAATTCCCACTCGATTCAAGTGATTGTTGTACCTAGACAATCTGAGTACAAGCTCAACGATTGAGCTTTTCTCCCTTAGTTTGTAGGCTAAGAAACTCGTCGGAGGTCTCATACCTCTTGACGTGGGCACGAGCCTGAAATCCCAATTTCAGCCCTTGGAACATCTCATATGTTCCGCGACGTTTCAAAAAAACGTCTTCGGCGCCACAATTCTAAACCGTTTAACATTACCGAACTATCATGTAGTCATCAAAACGTGTATGTCAGATGTTCGCAACATCCACAGACTACGTTCGAGGTTCAGCACACCGAGCGGTGCATTAAGGACATATGCCTTCGCACGACAAAGAATGAGGACAATCCTCGGTTTACGGACCCAGTCCACATAATTGCTACTATCAACTTTCAACTATATTTCCTCTAGGAACATATCTAAACAAGAGAATTAAAGCGAGCCATTTACATAATTTGTAAAGACCTTTTTGACTATGTTCATGATAATTAATTTCATCTAATCACATTATTTGATGAACTCCCACTCAGATAGACATCCCTCTAGTCATCTAAGTGATCCATGATCCGAGTCAACTAGGCCGTGTCCGATCATCACGTGAGACGGACTAGTCATCATCGGTGAACATCTTCGTGTTGATCGTATCTACTATACGACTCATGTTCGACCTTTCGGTCTCTTGTGTTCCGAGGCCATGTATGTACATGCTAGGCTCGTCAAGTCAACCTAAGTGTTTTGAGTGTGTAAATCTGGCTTACACCCATTGTATGTGAACGTTAGAATCTATCACACCCGATCATCACGTGGTGCTTCGAAACAACGAACTTTCGCAATGGTGCACAGTTAGGGGGACACATTCTTGAAATTTTAATGAGGGATCATCTTATTTATGCTACCGTCGTTCTAAGCAAATAAGATGTAGACATGACAAACATCACATGCAAATCATAAAGTGATATGATATGGCCAATATCATCTTGCGCCTTTGATCTCCATCTTGAGGCACGACATGATCACCTTCGTCACCGGCATGACACCATGATCTCCATCATCATGATCTCCATCATCGTGTCTTAATGAAGTTGTCCCGCCAACTATTACTTCTACTACTATGGCTAACGATTTAGCAATAAAGTGAAGTAATTACATGGCGTTATTCAATGACACGCAGGTCATACAATAAATTAAGACAACTCCTATGGCTCTTGCCGGTTGTCATACTCGTCGACATGCAAGTCGTGATTCCTATTACAAGAACATGATCAATCTCATACATCACATATCATTCATCGCATTCTTTTGGACATATCACATCACATAGCATAAACTCGCAAAAACAAGTTAGACGTCCTCTAATTGTTGTTGCATGTTTTACGTGGCTGCTATGGGTTTCTAGCAAGAACGTTTCTTACCTACGCAAAAGCCACAACGGTGATATGCCAATTGCTATTTACCCTTCATAAGGACCCTTTTCATCGAATCCGGTCCGACTAAAGTGGGAGAGACTGGCACCCGCTAGCCACCTTATGCAACAAGTGCATGTCAGTCGGCGGAACCTGTCTCACGTAAGTGTACGTGTAAGGTTGGTCCAGGCCGCTTCATCCCACAATACCGTCGAAACAAGATAGGACTAGTAACGGTAAGCATATTGAACAAAACCAACGCCCACAACTACTTGTGGTCTACTCGTGCATAGAATCTACGCAATAGACCTAGCTCATGATGCCACTGTTGGGGAACGTAGCAGAAATTCAAAATTTTCTACGCATCACCAAGATCAATCTATGGAGATTCTAGCAACAAGAGAGAGGGGAGTGTATCTTCATACCCTTGAAGATCGCGATGCGGAAGCATTACAAGAATGCGGATGAAGGAGTCGTACTCGTAGCGATTCAGATCGCGGTTGATTCCGATCTAAGCACCGAACAACGGTGCCTCCGCGTTCAACACACGTACAGCCTGGGGACGTCTCCTCCTTCTTGATCCAGCAAGGGGAGAGGAAAAGTTGAGGGAGAACTCCGACAGCACGACGGCATGGTGGTGATGGAGCTCGTGGTTCTCCGGCAGGGCTTTGCCAAGCACTACGGAGGAGGAGGAGGTGTTGGAGGAGGGAGAGGGCTGCGCCAAGGGAAGGGTGTGGCTGCCCTCTCTCTCTCTCACTATATATAGGGGTAAGGGGGTGGAGGAGGCGCCTAGGGTTCCCTAGGGAGGGGTGGCGGCCACAGTGGGAAACCCTAGATGGGTTTGGGCGCCCCACCCCTAGGAAACTTGCCCCCAAGCCGGGAGGGGGCTGCCCTAGGGAGGCGCCCCACCTCTCTGGGTTACGTGAGAGGGGCTGGGAGGGGCGCACCACCCCTTAGTGGGCTGGTTTGCCCTTCCCTTGACCCATGAGGCCCTCCAACACTTGCCTGGGCTCATGAAACACCTTTCGGTCATGCTGGCCATAGCCTGGTACCCCCGAAACACTTCCGGACTCCAATACCCTTCGTCCAATATATCGATCTTCACCGCCGGACCATTCCAGAGCTCCTCGTCATGTCCAGGATCTCATCCGGGACTCCGAACAACCTTCGGTAACCACATACTATTTCCCACAACAACCCTAGCGTCACCGAACCTTAATTGTGTAGACCCTACGGGTTCGGGAACCATGCAGACATGACCGAGACGTTCTCCGGTCAATAACCAATAGCGGGATCTGGATACCCATGTTGGCTCCCACATTTTCCACGATGATCTCATCGGATGAACCACGATGTCAAGGATTCAAGCAATCCCGTATGCAATTCCCTTTGTCAATCGTTATGTTACTTGCCCGAGATTCGATCGTCGGTATCCCAATACCTCGTTCAATCTCGTTCTTGGCAAGTCACTTTACTCGTTCCATAATGCATGATCCGTGACTAACTAGTTAGTCACATTGAGCTCATTATGATGATGCATTATCGGCGGGCTCAGAGATACCTCTCCGTCATACGGAGTGACAAATCCGATCTCGATTCGTGCCAATCCAATGCAGACACTTTCGGAGATACCCATAGTGCACCTTTATAGCCACCCGATTCGTTGTCACGCTTTGGTACACCCAAAGCACTCCTACGGTATCGGGGAGTTACACAATCTCATGGTCTAAGGAAAAGATACTTGACATTAGAAAAGCTTTAGCAAACGAACTACACGATCTTGTGATATGCTTAGGATTAGGTCTCGTCCATCACATCATTCTCCTAATGATGTGATCCCGTTATCAATGACATCCAATGTCCATGGTCAGGAAACCATGACCATCTGTTGATGAACGAGCTAGTCAACTAGAGGCTCACTAGGGACATGTTGTGGTCTATGTATTCACACATGTATTACGGTTCCCAGTTAATACAATTATAGCATGAACAATAGACAATTATCATGAACAAGGAAATACAATAATAACCATTTTATTATTGCCTCTAGGGCATATTTCCAACACTCACACACAAGGTGCTTGTTGAAATGACTTAAAATGAGGAGAGCAATTTGAGATACGTGGATGTTTTGAGCTATATACGAGGAATCAAAACGGACGCGCCCGGTCGCGTTTGAGGACCGTATTATCTATGTGTGTCTGAAGATACTCTTAGTCCCAATGCACTCGATGAAGTCTCTATGCTCTATGGCGTGATGCTCTATACACGCACTCCACCGCTCACATAGTCACATGGAACATGAAAAGAAAAAGACGATAGCTAGTCTTCTCTCCCCGTCAAAAATAAAAATTATATATTGTCTTGGCTCATATGGATTATTATTACTAGAGTACCATTAATGTACTCCATGGTGAGAAGCCATCTATAATGTGAGCTAATAGAACGTCTTACTATATTCAAAAATAGTACTCAAATGAAGGGGTCGACGCTCAAGCACTGATGTCACCGGATCCAACCATCAAGAACAAAATCTTGATTTTCAACTTGACGAACCAGTCTGAACATATCTGAGCAATGCCTTCAACAAGGTAATGATATAAAAGTAGCAATATTGCTAGGTGTAACCAACAACGATAAGACCTAGACTTTCACCCCGAAACTCCAGGCCGACGTCACTTATGTCTTCTCGCCACCACTTTTCCATAATCCCAGCAGCTGCATGCGATATGGACCATCGCTGCTGCAAAATCATCCCTCTGTGTCAAGCTGTCTCCCATAGTTTGCATCTCCCAGTCAAAGTCAACCACCGGGTGTGGAGAGAGAAACCTCACCAAAGACCTTTCGATGGCCACCGCAATCCTGAGTCCGCCGCCTTGAGCAGTGGCGCCGCCGCAAGGACCAACACCGATGACGGAGCACATTGGTGCCGACTACCACACCTTGCCAGAGAGAGCCCCGCACAAGCCTATTAGCCCAGCGACCAACATGGCGAAAGCCAGAGCATGAAATGCAGATCAACATCACCTGTGCCACTAGATCAGGAGCATGCATCCGGTAGATGGTGTCGCGCCTCCCAATCTAGGCCACCAAGCACCAAGGCCAAAAGGAAGAGAGCGCCTTTAGACGCTGAAAAGCACCATGAAGCCACACTATGCTCCGTCGGTGCCATTTGTCGATGCCGTCCCTAAGATGGATTCCGACGAGACCCTATACGGTTGCCGCCGACCACGAAGTGGAACAGCACACGCGAGAAGAGGGGGTAGTTGCAGCCGCCGATGCGAAATGCGACCGCAGACGCTGAAAAGAACCATGAAGCCACACTATGCTCTGTCGGTGCCATTTGTCGATGCCGCCGAGTTAGGGTCGAAGCGCAGCTAGAAGGCCCCACTACTAGGAAAAGGGCTATAGATAGGATTGATACTAATGGCGCACCATGGAAGTAGTGCGCCACTACTATATACTAATGGCGCTTTGTTGGTGATGCGCCATTAGTGTGGAAGACACTAATGGCGCACTGCAAACAGTGCGCCACTAGTATTATTATTATTTTCCATTTTTCCATACATACTAATGGCGCAGCAGGTCAAGTGCGCCATTACTAGTTCTAACTAGTAATGGCGCACTATCACGCGGTGCACCATTAGTAAGCTTCCCCCTCACTCCACCCGTTCCCTCCTCCCTTCCTCCCACTCGACCTAATTTGCCCCCTCACTTGCCGCCACCGCCCCTCCGTCCCCTTCGTCCCGTGCCGCCGCCCGACCCCTGCCGGAATCCACCCCGCCAACCCCGATCCCTCCGTGACCGGCCGCACTCCGCCAGTACCTCTCCTCCTTCCTCCTTCCTCCCTCTCCACCCTTCCTCCCCATTCCCTCCCTCCCTCCCCTTCCGCCGCGCCCTCCGCCTCCCCACTGTCCTAGCACCCACAGCGACGACACGAGGCCTCGCGCCCCCGCACCGCCGCAGCCCCGTCGTCTCTGCTCCGGCTTCGGGCCTCCTCCCCTCTCCAGATGGAGCGCTGCCGGACCTCCGCCCGGCCGCCGCAGCCGCAGCCCGCTCCCGCCCCGGCCCCAACCCCAGGTGTAGTGAGCCATCTCCTGTGTCGCCCCCTCCCCTCTACCGCCCACTAGTTAGCTTCTCCTCTCCCTCTTCCTTAATTTCTAGGTCAGATTCTTGATGCGACCAATACTTTCTGTTGCTGATGATGTGCTTCGCAATTTGTTGGGGAAACTTGTTGATTAAAGAATTTTCGTTGCAATGCACATGCTAATCAGCCCATTTGTGGATGGGGAACTGCAACACAATGTTTTTAGTTCAGGATTTGAGCAAACTTTAGGACAGCTTTGTGAAGTTTGGTAGGACTAGGAGCCTGTGAGTCCTAACTTCTGAATTTCATCCGCCGCAAATTGCAAGCATGTTCACACATAATGATGTTATCATTCAGAATATAAATAAAAGCTTATTTTCAGTCATCCTCAAGTTTTGTACTTGTGACTTTATTTCTTAATTAAGCAATAATGGACCGGGATAGAAGTTTGTTAAAGTATGGCAATAGTTTGCAGAAGCTTTTATCATGCGAGCTGCTCTTCAACTATCAAGCAACTTTGTTATGATGAGAACAATATGATTTGTATTTCCTAATTTCCTGTGATATAGTACTTCTGATTGACCTTATCAGCTGCAAGCAACAGACTTTAGTTTGTGCAGTTGTGGTAATTATATCCATGATTCAATGGTACAGTTATACTTATAGTTGTAGGATTTTTTTTTCTATTACTGACTACACTAGAGCAATGTAAAAGGTCGCTAGATTGCATGACTATGTTTTATGCATTATCTTTCAGGATGATCAAGTAGCATTTACATTGACATTTGTTGGCGATTCTTGCTATAACCTACACATTGAGCTTCTCCATTGCACCTTCACTAGGTCATTGTTAATAATTAAAATTTCACACTATCCAGTGCAGCCTCCCTAGTCATTCCAAACATTTTTTGTGTGTGGCTAAACGACTTTCTTTTAGAGTTTTGGTATATTACCTGTCTACTCATGGCTACACGATTTTTTCTCTCCCTCTTTCTTTGTTTCTTTGTATGTGGAGATTCTACTTATCTAGAGACATATTTCTATTACTATTCAGTAGTACTTGATGGAACCTAGTTCTTTGATAAGCAGAGACGAGTAAGTAATATAACTGTTAGGCATTGGGAATTTGCCTCTTTTGTATTAGAACCACTGATTCTGTCTCTTTCTTAATATCATTGTAAAATTACTTTATTTAATTGTGTCTGTTGAATTTCTAGTTGATTTTTGTATTAAACGAACGTAGTTGTTGATCCGATCTGTCGACGCTTGTCGATTGCTTCCATGACCATGGGGGATGTCTTGTTTGTGTCGAAGATCCTACTTAGATGTCCCAAGTTAGTTGACTCGGACATGTGGACCAATGTGCGAGATCAACGCTTTATGGTCAATTTGCATATAAACATATCCACTTAGGCCCCGGAAGCATTACATGGCCATTGATGCGATAGCACTAGCTTGCTTGTAGTAGCTTGACTTAATGATTTGGAGTACCATAGTGATGCTTGCTTAAAACTGAAGTAGCGACAATTGGTAGCGATAGCTAGCTTGACTGGATTATGTGCTTAATTCACTGAATTTGGTTGGTGAAGATGAATTAGCAGCTCCCCATGTAGCTAGAATTGGTATGATTTCTATGGAGAATGACCAATTCAGCTTCTTACCCTCAAAAAAATCAGCTTCTTTAAAACCCATGAGGTTCCTCCCATGTTTCACTTTTTCTAGTTAGTTTCTTCCAGCTATAGGTTAGTTTACAGCTTGAATTATGTATTTCAACCATTTATATGTTTAGTTTCCAGCTATAGGTTAGTTTACATCTACTTGCTGCTAATACAACATAATATTTGATATGAGCAGGGTGAACAACCTTCAGGTCCCGGGAATCTACTCAAGGTCAGTACACTTCTTGTCTCACTTCTTTTATCATCGGTATAATATTCATATTAAGGAGTTTCTATAAGTTCATTGTTCTTACCTACAAATTTAAAATGAAAGCACAATCAATCCATATTAAGTGCTCATCCTAGTGGCGAGCAAAATAATTAGGGAGTGTGTCATTCTTGCTATGGTCATGTAAGAGAAATGCTCGCCTTGCTAATTTTACCATGAGATTTGGGGTAATCAGCTAGTTCTGGTCAAAGCAAGTGGTTTTCCTGAGCTATGCCTTGGTTAGGAAATGATGCATGATGGGCATCATGCATGTTATCATGCATGTTTTATGATCTGTTGTAAGGGTACTAATTGGTCTCTTCTGCTGCTTATCAGAGATGGCGGAAGCAGCCACCGCCGCTTCTGCGATTAATCGCGAAGATTTGAGTTGGATGCTTCCGAGTTCTTCACTATCATACTTGAGACTTCAAGATCATCCATGACGCAGTATATAAAACGAGAGATCTCCCTTCACCCATCTCATTATGATATCATTGTTTGCTACATCACTCATTGTCCCAAACTTGAGGCTGCTGACAGTTTTATGAACATGCCGATGGGTGAAGATCCGCCAAATAATGTGAAGCTGCTGACAGCCGGTAGCCGGGTTTCGCATGACGATGGGATGTGGAGTTGGTGATCAAGGAGGGCCACATGTACTTGTCTCGTGGGTGGGAGAAGTTCTACCATGCCTACGACCTGCGGCTGGGGTACTTCCTTCTCTTGTATCTGACGACAGCGCCACCATGCTCATTGTGAAGGTGTTCAACACGACTATGTGTCGCATGCGCTATCTTGGCGATGATGATGCCCGATGCGTTACGCCTCTTCTTATTCCTCTACATTTGGCTTTGTCTCACATCGATTGTTAACGGTCATTGTTGCATTTTGGACAGGTAATGGGAGCAAAAGAAGGACACTGGCTACACATACCAAAGCAAGCGACTATGGTCAGAGCGAAGCATCAACGATTCTGGTCAGAAAAGCAAAGAATGATTCCGGCAGCAAAGCATAGACAACAAGAAGGATGATCCGGACTGGAGTGCGGGAGAAGAGGAGCAGTGGGGATGAGGAGCTGCAGGATGACGATGGGCATCGGTGAGGATGACCTAGCGCTGGTGGTGGCTGACCAAGGGCAAGAGATGGTGGTGGCTGACCATGGGCAAGAGATGGAGGTGGTTGAGGATGACCTAGCGATGGTCGTGCCTGAAGGTGGCCTCGCGATGGTGGTGGTGCCTGACAATGACCACGCACTGGTGGTGGCGCCGGCGATCCCAGGCGACATGACCACGCCAATTGTGGTAGAAGACTACATCCCACTGCCTCCACCGCCTCCACCGCCTCGCCGCTCTTGGCGCATCAGGCTGAGGAAGGAGAAGGAGAAGAACAATGCATGAGAACTGAACTTTGTCAGGTATGTCAGATCTCCAAAATGATGTATATATACTTAGTTACCTATGTTATCTCTAATATGCTTAGTTTCCTATAGGTTAGCTTCATTTTACCTAAGTTGGCTCTAATATGCAAACTTAGAGCTTATATGCTTAGTTTCCTATAGGTTAGCTCCAAACTAACTTATGTTAGCACAAAATGATCAAGTTTGCATAATAAGCTTATAGTCTTTTTCTTATTCTTCTTCTTTTCCAAAATGACATAGGTTAGCTTCATTTTACCTAAGTTGGCTCTAATATACAAACTTAGAGCTTATATGCTTAGTTTCCTATAGGTTAGCTCCAAAATAACTTATGTTAGCACACAATGATCAAGTTTACATAATAAGTTTATAGTCTTTTTCTTATTCTTCTTCTTTTCCAAAATGACATAGGTTAGTTTCATTTTACCTAAGTTGGCTCTAATATACAAACTTAGAGCTTATATGCTTAGTTTCCTATAGGTTAGCTCCAAAATAACTTATGTTAGCACAAAATGATCAAGTTTACATAATAAGATTATAGTCTTCTTCTTATTCTTCTTCTTTTCCAAAATTCTTCTTATTCTTCTTCTAGTGTTCTTCTTCTTCTAGTATTCTTCTAGTCTTCTTCTTTTTCTTCTTCTAACTTCTTGTTTATCATTTTGCAGATTTGATTTAATTCACGGAAGCTTGCATGAATGCAGTGCTTCTTTTCCATTTGTGTTTTTATTTTGTATCAATGTGAAACTTTTGTGAATTGATGGATAACGGTGTTGGATGAACAATGTGAAACTTTTGTAATATGTAACGATGGAACTATGTGTTGGCTATGTATGTATATATGATGGAACTTGTGTGTTGGCTATGTATGTATATATGATGGAACTTGTATGTTGGCTATGATTGTTATATGGATGCTTGTTGTATATATATGTGTTGGATATCTCATAGGTGAAATAGTGACCTGAGATTATGAAAAAAATAAAAAATTGTTACTAATGGCGCACTACCATGTGGTGCGCCATTAGTATAGAATACACTAGTGGCGCACTGTGGGCAAAACTAATGGCGCACTGCATCGTGTGCCATTAGTATACCAGATACTAATGGCGCACCAGTGGTGCGCCATTAGTAAAAATTTCTAGTGGCGTGATACTAATGGCGCACTGGTAATGCGCCATTAGTAGGCCAAACCAGTGCGCCATTAGTAGGCCTTTTCCTAGTAGTGCCCATGGCAAGGGCACGCCGACGCCCCATCTAGCCCGCCCAGATTTGAGGAAAGGGCCAGGCCGGGGCAGCCTCCATTGGCGTAAGAGCATCCCAGAGCACGGATCCACCACTATGCAGCAGCCACGCTAGCTGCACCTGCATCCCAGAGCACGGATCCACCACGGGACAGCTATATCCAGGCAGCACCGGGGCCAGCTCGAGCGTCGCAGATCCAGGTAGGGACCCGCAGCCCGGGCATGAGGGGATGAGAAGGAAGGGCAAGCCGGGCCGTCGCCATGTAGTGCGAGGGCGCCTATGCCCTGCGACCACGGCCGGGCGGCGAAAAGGGCAGCCAGGGATGGAGGCGCTAGTGGTGACGGTGGGACAGTTATGTATCACATGTGTAATCAATTAAGACAGGAACTGATTGTTTACAAAAGTTTTGGAATTGGGGACCGATGAGAGCAGAATTCAGGCTGTACCAACACCATCATGTAGCTAATACCGAGGAGACTGAACCTGAATTCACTAGCAAACTTGGCATTAAATTAATTTACATTACATATCTCAGTAGCAAGAACACATGTAATGATCAAAGGTATAATAAGCTGAGCCAATCATGTGCGGCGGTGGTATATTTGTATCATATACTATAAACACCAGGGCCATGACAAGTAGAAGAAAGATTTGGTTTATAGTTGTACCTTTGGCTCAAGATGAGATTAGTAGCAAGTTGAGATTTATCAAAGCCACACAATGGGAGCCTGAAATCACAAATCAAGGACTGAAACTATGAAACATTCTAGTCACTTTTGAGTTCTCAAAGTGTAGACCTGGCTCATGATTAATTTATGTACTATTATAGCAAAATAATATTGGAGAAACAATAGAAAACTGACCGGCGTGCTAAATTACATCGCTACTTCGCTAGTAGGTAGCACATCATCACAATGAAGTGTGCAGATCGAGAAAGAAGTGGTTTACAATTACAAACTTCCAAGAGGGGCCTGGCATAGTCATCTAAGGCTAGAGAAACAGAACTAAAGACTTCTCTCCCGAAACATTGTAGTTGAGAAAGAATAGGTAAAGGAGCCAAATGAGCATGCTGTTCCCAGTTCAAACTGCATTCTATGTAGCATTAAAAGATAATAGAAATAATACTGATAATGTTGATCCATTCCTTTACAAACATGTGCACATGTACTACAAGATAATGTTGCATCACCTCTTGAAAAAACAACGCGTGATAGCAGTTATGACAGCACAATCTTCTCAAGTGCCATTAACAATTCAGTTTGATCATCTCTAGCACTAGTGGTGATTCCTATGATAAGAATGAGTCGATAAACAAATCAGCAGCCGAAGGATGTGGCTAGCAATTATAATCTGTAGAATGCATAGTTTGAAATTTGAATGGCCGGCTCATCATTCCATAAGCAATTCTTTCAAAAGAAGTTCCGTGAAAAATGTCATCTGTAATGCACTATATATGGTTCGTATATTTAGAAGCATCTATAAAGCAGATTCAATTTGGAAGATTAAGTGAACTTTGTGAGAAATAATGGCAGCAAGGTTTTCAATTTCGGTTTCAGAAAATTTAAGCACAAACCGAAATCACCGAAATTTAGTGAATTTCAGTTTGCATTTCAGCCAAAAGGCTGAAATATTCACCTGAAGTAAATTAAATATTTGATTCTTTTTTGAAAAATATTTGATTTCATGTGTATTATTGAAATATTTTGGCCGAAAGGTAAATATTCCAGGGACTGCAGAAATTAATGAAATTCAGTGAATTTCATTGAAATCTCATTGCAAGTAAAAACCATGGCAGTACCTGCAGGACTGTAGAAACTTGTGTAAGGAAAGATATATCTGTAGGGCCCCTTCGCTGATGCCTCCTCAATCTTCATGGAGTTGAGATGGATCATGTAGATGTTAGGATACACACCAATGAAGATAACATCAGCATCTTCAGCATAGCCAATCAGCTTCATTAGAACCATACGTGCCGCCGCTACTACGTTTGTTGCAAAAAGTCTATCCAGATCAATGACCCTACGATGTGTCCATGATACCACCCCATCAGTGCCACTTTGACCACTGATGGAGCTTGAATTCATCAAGTCCGGCAAAACCAAGAAGTCCATCTTTTGTTTGCATGATGACAGTCTCCTCGTAACTAGGAGTATATGGCACGGCCTCAATTTGATCCAACCTATGCTTATCCAAATCAAACACAGTAATACTAGTGTAACTCAACAAGTAGAGTGCGTTTCCAACCAGAGCTGTCGGCCATACCTCAGCTAATGAATATGGTACTACATGAATTGAAGTGGTCTCGCCCCATACGCCGGTCTCAGATGAGTACACGCAGGCGGAGGTGACTAAATCTGCGTGGTTAGTGAAGACAAAGCATAGCGAGGAACGGGTGAGGGTGGCGGTGGCCGTCGGTTGGCGCGCGGAGAACCGCGCCATTGTAGTTGTAGGGCCAATGCCGCTCAGCCACATAGGCCGGGGGGCACCAAAGATAGCCTTGTCGCCGGTCATGAGGTCCCAGACGAGGAGCGTTTCAAATTCACGGTAGTCAAAAAGGAGGGCGCTGCCGTGGCGGCAGTCGAGGGTCCACCAGTCGTCGTGGGACATGGTGGCGGTGGAGAGCGTGAAACCGTCGGAGATAGGGACAAACCGGGGAGGCCGCGGCTGGTTGTTGAAGAATCCAAGGACGGGAGGCATGCCCCGTTGGAACTCACGGAAGCGGCGGAGGAAGCGGGCGTCGTGGACCAGGCCGCGCCAGTGCTTGCAGACAAAGCAGGCGCGAAAGAGGTAGATGGGCTCCGGCGGGAGGCGGAGGAGGATCTCCACCGGGACCGGGAGAAGCAGTGCAGCGGCGGCCGCCAGCGACCTCTTACCTGCTTCCATGGTGCTCCTGGCCATGGGGGAGATAAGATGCGTCGAGGGTTTTTACTAGAAAAATAGCTCGGCTGTAGGTTTACAGGAAACAAACAGTATATTCCAGGACTGCCGCTAGCGTATGAATCGGATCGATCGAGTATTGCGCATTGAACTCCACTCAGATATGCTTGACATGGCAAACTCCATATGTGCTCTATTGCATTGAATTAATCTGATATACTACTATGTATTGAATCGTGGCCAACCCCACCAATGTTGCCATGGAAGCCAAAGGGATTAGCCACCACCGGCATTGTTGGAGTTTGTACCCGATTTTGTGTTGCGCCTTGAGTCGACGGAGTACTCGGACACACGCAAATCAGCTTGAACCAGGTTGCGGAATTCGGCGCCGAGGCAGATCGCATGTCTAGGTTGGTTGTCGAGGAAGGAGATGAGCTGCTCCCAAGCGGTTAAGAACATGTTATCCGCAGACTTTATGACGTCGTATAGATCATTGGCAATGGTGCCATAGATCCACATGAGGATCATGATGTCGGCATGGGGCCAGCTTATGTCACGCTCCAGTGGTGTCTAGAACTATGGGAAGCAATGCTAGACCGTATCTACGCACATTTTCTATGTAATTTAATTATCTTATGGGCTGATGTGGAGAAAATCAGTTGGCCCAGGATTAGCGGCCGGGGCCCACCCCTGTTGAATTCCGTGGGGAGGAGAGAATTTATGGAAGGTTTTGTAAATCATTTGTAGGTTTTTCATAGGTGTAAGGATTTTCGAACTGCCGGATACGATCCTTCTAGAGTACATGGACAAGACACACAGCATGATATCTTTCCATTTGGAGAAGTTACCGGTATCAGGCTCCTACTTAAACTGCATGAAGCGAGAGATGTTGAGCTCGTACATGGAAGGGATGCCATGGACGGGGACGAACAGGAGAGTAGCTGGTGGGAGGATGGCAAGGGAGGTAGGCATCGTCGCAGGAGGTGCCTTGCCAATAGGAAGGCTGAGCGCATCAAAGAGGGAAGTGGAGCCTAGGCACACGGCGAAGAGGGGAGTGGAGAGGTGTCGGAGCTCGCCATGGAGGTCGAGGGATCAAATTGGTGTCTAATACCAAGAAGGATGGAGTGGTGTTAAATTGTACCCCATCACCATATAGAAAGACACCAGACGAAAGCTCCCTGCCAATGACGACACTGCCACACCCGATCCCACCCTCTACCACAGGGCCGCAGCATCGGCGGTGCTCTACGGTACTCAACACTGACTAGGCCTGACATACTCTACACCATACAACAAAAATGTTTGATCAGGCACGCTGCGCGCGTTCCCTACTACGCTCTACTTAAGCCTATTCATCGTTATCTCTGGGACACTATGAATCCCGGCTTGCATGTTTGGCCCTTGGTATCACACTAACCCATGGCTTACTCCGATGCAGATTGGGCGGCTTCCCGACATAGCGACTAGGCTCGCCTAGGGGCGCTTAGGCGGCCGCCGGGGCCGTAGCAAAAGCAAAAGGGGCCCCAGGTGGGTGCCCTTGTGTGTTAGGCTCGCACTAAAAGTTAGCAAACTATGGTCTGGCCCAAGTAGCAGCGTGAGCAGAGGGATTCTTACGAGGCACGGCCACGAATCCTCGATTTATGAAGATGTTCTAGCTAAAATAGCAGTTCTTGTATAATGTCTTCACATGTGTGTGCACTAGTGTTTCCAACTTTTGTAGAAAAAAGATAGAAATCCTTAATTTTGCATTGTAGTTTTTGGTCAAGTATGGTAGTAAATAAACATTGAACAATAAATCCTTCACGTTAGATACCAGACAATATGAACCCTTCTTTCCATATATCCAAGGGATTGGCCAATACTTCTCCGAGAGCTAATGTTACAATCATAGTACGGGAAACGTGGGTCGATGCCACATCCCGTGTGGTTCATTGACCCCAATCGATGATCGGGTTGAGTGTGGGTCAATACGATTTGATGGTCGGGACGCGTACCTTGAAGAGTTGACACTACGGGTACCAGGAGTTCAGAACTCCGCGGCCTAAATGTACTATAAAGATAATGAACGAACAAAATGGACACATATAATAACAACGATCCTCCATACCAAATGGATTTTCTTATTTTCCTATTTCCTCAATCAGTTATGTTTCCTTAATCTATTCCTGCTTTCCATATATAATTCTTGAAAGATTAGACTGATTGACCCGCACATGCCGGATTTAATAGGATCGTGTTCCCCATGTTGAAAGATTGTTTTAGGGATTTCAATCCTAGTTGATCTTTAGTTGTGACTAACAGCAATCCTGGATGCTCGTTTCCATCCCTCGACCCGCTCGAACCGGGAGCTTGGTAACTATGGTTAGAATTGCTTTTTTTTAGAAAAGGAGAAGGACCACGGTGTCTGCATCTGGACGATGCATGTAGCCACTTTATTAATTATTCATACAAGACGTTACAAAGTTATACAACAGTAAGACTAAAGCCACCGTCTAGGCAACATCTGTCGCTACTCTTATCCAGTTGATGAATGGATGCTGATAGTCTGGGCCTAATACCAAATAGACCTCGCAGCCAAACCTAACATCTAAGACCTGGGGTCCCAACCAGGACGCCTGCCGGGCATGGGGCACCCACCAGTCCGGCGCACTCCTCAACCAGAAGCCTGCAGGGTATGAGGCCGCCGCAGCGACCTGCCACCAATCCATCTTCAGTGATGTACTGTTGCATCTAACCTTGCCCGGTCTAGCTACCATCGACGCCACCATGACGCCAGACAACGCCACCATCCTGCGCTCGTCCATCATCACACGCCCACGGTGAGACCCGCTGCTCCATGCCGCCGAGACCAGCCGTCGTCGACGCGTGAGAAGGAACGCCACACCACCTCACTCCTCTTCCCATCCGGCGCGGCTCCACAAACGATGCCCCCAATAGGGAACATGACACCGCAGCGCCGCCATCGTCCGATCCGGTGATCTTAGGATTTCTCACGGAGCGGCGCGAGCAAGTTGACGATAGTTGCTTGACGATGCCTTCATCAAGGTAACGACGTAGACGCCGCCATCGCCCGCCATGACCAGAGTCGGCTCGGTTTTCACCGGCGACTATGTCTCCCCAACTCGTCGCCGGTGCTAATAGTAGGATCCAAGATCCGTCACTACCAGCCTGGCCAACCGCCTTCGGTGGAGAAGGCAGCCACCACCACCATGCCCGGGCCAAGAGATCCGGATGTCCTCGTGCCGCGAAGATTACCAAGGGGGATCTCCTCTTGCCATTGTCGAGACGAGGTGCAGCTGCAGTGGATCTTGATCTAAACCCCTCGGGCCCAGATCAGATCTCATCGCAGCCAAAATCTCATCCCCCAACGGCCGCCGGAGATCTCCTAGCCATCGCCAACCCGCTGCGCACTGCCGTTGGAGGAGGAGGGAGATGGACGCCGCTGCCTCACAGCTGCTATCGCTGGCCGAGAACTGCGTGGACGCCGCTTCACCAGTCACCACCGGGGCTTCGCCCCGCGGCGTCCTCATTGACGCCGGTAGCGGGAGGCTATGGAGGGGGAGGGCTGAGGGCGGTGTGGACGGGGACTCCCGGGCGAAGCGGCGCCACGCCTCGGAGGAAAGAGGGCTGGCCTGGTTAGAATAGCTTAAGGGCCTCGGTTTTAGTTTCGCTAACCCGGAAATCTCGAGACGCCTGATAACAACTGCATTACAAATCTGCGTCACGGTTTTGTATCTTCATCTGCAGCAACATTGCCTCCTAGTTTGTCAAAGGGACAGCAAACCGTGTCTTGATCCAGCGCGGAGATGGAGAATTGTATGCAGGCACACGCTGTCATGGAGTCTTCTTTGAATCAAAGTAGTACTTCACGAGCTTCAGGCGTCCACCAAGCGGTGATACACTCGTCTACTGTGACAAAATCTCCACCGTTCACCTGTGTACTCCCTCCGTTCGAAAAAGCTTGTCCCTCTAGTGCTAGTTAGATACATCTATTTGAGGGACAAGGTTGGGACAAATTTTTTCGGAGGGAGGGAGTATGCATGTAGGACATGCCGTGGTGATGTGACTGTTGTCAAACTCACGCTGTACTTGTATTTATACCGTGCTCTGTATATGAATAGAATCATCGGAGATTACTCCGACCTTGTATTACTAGTAGCTCGTGATAGAAGACTGAAAAAGAAGTGAACCTTCCATTTACTCATGGTCCAAAGTCCAAACAGGTCTTGGATGTATTTCTGAAGCTGAAATGCCAGCACCTTAGTCTTAGACATGAACCCAAGCGCTGAAATTCGGCTAAAGCCCGAGTTCATATATAAACAAAAGGGCTGTGGTACAACGCGACGGCCCAAGCGCGTTGCGTTCCTTCCATCACGATTTTCACGTTCTGCACACTTTGCCAGCCAAAAGCATGTATACTCACCTGAAGCTAGAATTCAAATTTGCAGGAGAGAAATTGCATATATACTTCCCAGGTATAGCAGCTGTCATATTGCCATGCCATCACACAAGCAGAGTTCAACTTTGCGCATTATACAACATTGCGATGGTACCACAAAAAACGAAAGAACAAACTATGACAATTTTTAGCGGGGGATCATAGAGCTCACAAAGCCATGGGAATCTCTGAAGAAAAACCTAACATATTGGTTCAGCACGAATGTGCTACAGAGCATTATTAAAGCCACAAATTTCCTCACGTTTTGCAAGTGAGTGACACATTTCTCAAGGAATAGTATTTCATTAATAGCCACATTCACCGCTCGGCGGAAACCTGCACAGCAGCAATCTCATCAGCGGAGCCGACTTTGGTACTCACAATCACGAGGGGCAAAAATACAGAGAAAACGATATCTGTTAAAACTGCATTAGCAAAACAGTTTCTACCAGTTAAACTTATTCTCTCGTCTCTTTGCACATCTCAACAGAGACAGAACAAGTAGTACACTGTACTAGCAAGATTACCAGTCATGGGCAACGTTTGGTTTCTACTTTTTGGCTCAAGGTGATGATTAGTGACAATGAGAGCATGAGTTCATAACTTCCAATCATTGAGTTTCCTAAATAGCAAAGACTCCAGCTCATGACTGATGCAACTATACAACAAAAGGATATCAAAGAAATGATATAAACTTGTTTGATATGATAAACTGCATTGTGGTACCACATCAGCATAATGAACTATGAACTGTGTAGATCGAGGAGTGTTTCCCAGCTCCAAGAGAAAAAGCGAATAAGGTCAAAGTAGGCGATATAGTCACATTATTCAAGGTTCCAGCTGTATTGTGCATAGCACTCGATTATTTTTTACCACTGCAAAGAATATTGATCCAGTGCATCCAAACAAAACAATAGATAATAGTAACAGAGGATGTCATATCACCTCGTCAACAACCAAAGCGTATCAGCAGATGTAACAGCACAATCATCTCAACTGTTGTTCAGCAGTTCAACTTGATCATTTGCACCACGAATGGTAATTCCTATGAGAAGAATATAAGTCAATAACTATTGAAATACATGGACAAGAAATGCTCCCTCCGTAAAGAAATATAAGAGTGTTTAGATCACTAAAGTAGTTATCTAAACACTCTTTCTTCTGAATGGAATAACCGATAAGAGGTGGTGACACATACATGAAACACTTATTATATATCTCATCTTGCAGAAAATACTAGCTTTTGCTACAAGTAGTCAAGGAACAATCAAGAAATGACATGTCTTTGCAAGAACAAGACATTGTACACCATCTAATAAACCTCAAAACAAAGGATAACACTATTAGGTGATTTACTTAACCAAGAAGCATTTTAGAATTTGTTTGGTGTGGGCCCATTCGTAATTTATATCTAAGTTTTGTATGCACATGAGAGTGAAAGAATACCAGAATGAACACATATTTTCTACAATTCAGAACAAACAATGCAGACTAGAGAAATAAGAAACTAAGTAACCACTCAAAATTCCAACATAGCTCAAAGCTTGAGCAATTGAGAAGCCAATATCCAGAGTCCAGGTTCTTAAACTGAAAGAGAAAAGAGTTCAGCATTGACTCGCTAATTGGTTGTTGTTCTATTATGCAACGCAAAAAAATGCAGACAATTGGTCACTTTGGTTCCTTAATTTATCAACTCTCATGATTCGGTGAGATTATATTATCCAATATACCACAACAGGAACAACATGGAAGAACAATTATAAATCGGTGCAGGATACAACTATATTGTTCCTCAAGTGCATGCTTACTAGTAAGCAAATTAATTTTTAATGGTGCCACTTGACTAAATGTACAAGCCGAAACTCTAGCAGTAAACCCAATGATCACTGTTTAGATTTAGATGTGTAGCCCAACTGAAAATAATTGATTATGAATTATGATACAAGCAAATGGCAGGATATGAGTCTGGATGAAGAGCAAATATGTGAAACACATGCAAGTAACAATGCCAGGACTTCCTCCTATACATCTTCTAGTTGTGAAAGGGTTATTTCGCTCTCGCGTAGTTGCGTGAATGACTTGTTAGTAACTTGGTGCAATTCCTACTAGAACAAGTAATTTAGTTAGCAGTTCTCTCAAAAGAAGCTCCAAGAAAACTTGTCATTTGTAAATGGACTATGGCTGGCTCAGTATATTTTAAAGCATCTACAAGGCAGATACAGTTGAAAGATTAAAGTGAACTCTGAGTTGGAAGATTAAAGTGAACTCTGCGACACTTTAAATCTTGGCGGTACTGAACGTAGAAACTTGTGTAAGGAAAAACATATTGTCTGCCGATCCGTTCCTTCGACACCTCCTCGATCTTCATGGACTTGAGATGGATCATGTAGATGCTAGGATACACATCGATGAAAATCACATCCGCATCTACCGCACAGCCAACTGCATGCGCTCCAATACCTCCAGCCATACACACCGACACTGCTTCAGGCGCAAGAAATTTTCCAAGTTCAATGACCCTTTGATGTGTCCATGTCACTGCCCCGTCAATGCTTGTCACCTTTGACCATAGATTAAGATTGAAATTGAATCGTTCCACTCCAGCTAAACCAAGGCATCCATCCTCTGTTGGCATGATGATAATCTGATCGTAGGTACATGGCACCTCCTCAACTAAACCCAAGGCTTGCTTATCCAAAACAAACTCAATGATGCTATTGTCATCCAACAGGAAGTAGATTGTGTTTCCAACCAGAGCCGTCGGCTTTGGCAGAACTAATGCATCTGGTATAACAATCGAAGTCATCTCACCCCAGACACCGGTCTCGGACGAGAAGACGCATGCGGAGGTGATGAAATCTCTGTCGTCACTGAACATGAACGCCACGAGAAACATGCACGAATGGCAGTCGCGGTGGTCGGTTTGACCAGCTGCGCATAGAACCGCACCATCTGACAGAGAACAGTCTGCGCTGGGAGCGGCAAAATCTTGCTTGTCGCCGTCACGAGGTCGACGACGAGCAGCGTCCAGGCGGCAGCTCTCAACGCAGGGCGCGGCCGTGGCGGCGATCGAGGGCCCACCAGTCATCCGGGGACATCGTGGCGGTGGACAGCGAAGTCGCCGGAGGTGGGGACGAAGAAGGGAGGCCCTGTCTGGTTGAAGAAGCCGAGCACGGGAGGCGTGCCGCCGTGGAAATCGCGGAAGCGGCGGAGGAAACGGGCGTCATGGACGAGGCCGCGCCAGTGCTTGCAGACAAAGGATGCGCGGAAGAGGTGGATCGGCTCTGGCGGTAGGCGCAAGAATATCTCCCGAAGGAGATCGTCCGGGGGAAGCGGCACGGCGGCGGCCGCCGGCGAGCTTGTCCGTGCCTCCATGGGGTTCGGGGGAAATTGGGTGTGTGTCGGCTTTGGGCTTTGAGAGAACGAACAAAATAACTGGGCCGTGGTTTAATTTAGGGCGAGTACTAGGCGATTTCCAACTCCGGCTCGCCGGGGCGGAAGGAATCTGGAGCCAGGGGTAGCGGAAGAAGTGCGGGTGGGCGCTGAGGTTGGAGGTAGGGACCTGCCGGGGATTGGGGCTAGCCGGTGGTGGGATCTGAAGGAGGAAGGCGAGGAGCGTGGCCACCACCGTGCGTGGATGCGGTTGAGAGAGAAAGAGAGAAGGGGATCAGGAGGAAGAAGGTAGATGAAGAAAGAAGATAAGGTGGGGCACAGAGATGCGCGAGATGTATGATGCACCTCGATCACGTGGCTCGCGTGTGACCGGGTGAAGTTTCCGCTGGTCGGCCAGGCACAAGCGTTTCCCTTAAGTTAGACCCGCTTCCACCCTTTGTCAAAAAGAAAACCGAAAAACACTTCGAAAGCATCATCACATTGAGAACACATTGACCAATCTCAAAGCATCCTCCCATTGACCACCGATTTAATATGAAATCGACTCTAAAGTTGGTGCCAGATGTGAGTGGTGTCATCCTTTCCTCAACAACCTTCATTAATCTTCTCTTAACATAGGTAAATAGATAAACAAAATATGAATTATATAACACAATATATATAATAACAAACTATTTTTGAATATAAATTTACTAATATGACCTATAGCTTGCAAAATGTGAAAAACCTTTAGGCAAACACCCGGTTAATCATACTGTCCTAGGACCTTAGGCCCAATCACAATGCATAAATACCACACACTATACAAACCCATGTACCTTCTAGACACTCATGGCTAAGTGCAAGAAAACTCAACTCATATATCATAAAGTCAGCATAAGAAAACACCAATTACAGATACAACATTCAATGTGGAGTGTCTGATATTTCAAGCTCCTCTTTAACCTTGCGATTGTTGGAGAGAATGTTTTGATCTTTCACTTCACAGAAATGGCGTCACCGCTTGCATTTTTACTCTAACGCTCGTGCACATTCTTACCATAATTGAAAGGCATCAAGAGACTACCATGTCACCATAGTAGAGGAAAGGTTCTCAGGGAAAATAGTAACTTCAAGTAAATACTACAAAAACTTTTAAATACTAAATGTAAAAGTTTACAGATGTAATCGTTTCAATCATTTATGGATACGACATATTCATATAAAAAACTCCCTAAAAAAGCAAACTCGATACTTTCTAAAATTTTAGTCATTAAAACTTGTGTTCTACATAGGTTGCAATGGTGCTTTTGTAGTGAAAGCAAAATGCAAGAATTAACATGTGACTAGACCTACCAAAGTGGAAAGATTCTCTGGACAAACTTTAACTTCAAAATAAATATTAAAACTTCAGTTTTTAAATGACAAATGTATTTTGTTGAATCATTTATATGGGTATTCATAGATTTTTTTCTCCAAAAAAACTAAATACTTTCCTAAATTTTCAAACATTAAAACTTGAGTTCTACATAGGTCGTGATGGTGCTCTTCTTAATGAAAAAAATGCAAGAATTACCATGTGACTAGAGATAGCAGAGAGGATTGGTTTCCGGGACAAATTTAAACTAAAAATAAAATTTAAAAACTTCCAAAAATGTTAAAATTACACATGTATTTTCTTGAATCGTTTATATGGCTATTCATAGATTTTCTCCATAAAGAAAAACTCAATACTTCCCTAAATTTTCAAACATTAAAACTTGAGATACACAGGTCGCAATAATGATCTTTTTTTTGTGAAAAAATGCAACCCATGCATGCTACCTAAACATTTTGCATGTCCATTTTTTTTAATTTTTTCCTGATTATTTTTCACATTTGGAAAACTTCTTTTTCACTGCTCAAGCTCATTTGCGACGTATGCGGGTTGGCCCACAGGATTGGCTGGAAAGATATCCTCACTTAATCCATCGAAGTTTCTCTACTGACATAGCTATCCAATAGTAGATGGAAATGCTTTTCCGAAACGAAATTGCCAGTCAGTGGTAGGCCCGGTTCAGCCACTGAACTACTGTAACAATGCCAGCCAGCACCTTGAAGATGACCCATACTCTAAATCCGACTGAAACGTATAAAAGGCAATCAAAGGGTTCACAAGTCTGAATCCTCAAGAGTCTGCTTTGTAGTATCAGCGAAAGCATCCGCATCTGAAGCTAGAATTCTATATTTTGCTGGAGAAGTTGCGTCATCATTTAGCCTGGAATGGAAGATAGCAAGTGCCATACTGTCATGGCATCACATCAACGCATTAGGAATTCCAGAGTTGAACCTTACGATCGTCGTCCTCCCTGGACCAGCCCCGCCGCCCTACGTGGCTGCGTGAACAGCAGCTTCAGCAATGCCACAAACCACGCAGACATGGGCCGAAGGTGCCGCCTCTCACTATGCACATGAATCATATATACTCATTTAGCTCTCAAGTATTTGCAAGTACTTTCTTCATTGCCGCACATTTTCGCATCCGTGCTTCGCTGCATGAGCTTGTTGTCATTCAGGTCTACGGACCTGCTGATCATTCTCGATCGGCGGAGTTCTTGAGAGAACTCCAACAGAAAGTCACAATGGTGACTGCAGCGGCGCTCCTGGTCCTGAGGGGGGGGGGGGGGGTGGGGGTTTAACCTGATAAGGTCGGAAGCTGACAAAAACAACAGTAACATAAACTGGCCGCGGGTGTCCATGTTCAACTCTGCTATCGCCTCCATGGCCCTAAGGGAAGTGGCTAGGACGGGCGCGCGTTTCACATGGACAAATAAGCAACTAGACCCGGTCCGCTCGGTGCTCGACAGGGTGTTTATGTCGCCGGAGTGGGAGATGGGCTACCCCCTATGCACGTTGGTGGTGGAGACCCGCATCGGATCTGACCATGTCCCGCTAGTTTATTCCTCCGGGGAGGATAGGCTTCGATGTAGCCCGCGGTTTTTCTTTGAAACGGCCTGGTTTGAAGTGCCGGACTTGAGGAAATCTTCAAAGAGAAATGGCAGGCGTCGTGAATCAGGTCGGCCACAGCGGGGCCCGATGGAATATTGGAACGCGGTCGGGGGACGACTCAGGGCCAGCCTCAAGGGGTGGGGCGCCAACCTAGGGAGGAATGACAAGGAGCTCAGAGCATCGATCCTGGAGGAGATAGCCATGATTGATGTGTAGGCTGATGCTCGGGTTTTCTCGGAGCAGGAGTCAGCTCATCGATATGCCCTTGAGGGGCAGGTCGAGGCGTCACTTCGTGCGGAGGAGGAATATTGGCACCGTCGCAGTGGGCTCAAGTGGACACTTAAGGGCGATGCCAATACCAAATATTTCCACGTCTACGCTAATGGCCGTCGGCGTAAATGTACTATTCTCAGGTTGCAATCGGAGCAGGGGCTTCTGTTGCGGCAAGAGGACATCTCTAGTCACATTTACGAATTTTACATCAACTTTATGGGATCTTGCGAGGCCCAGGGGGCGGGCCTGCGCGCGGATGTGTGGGAGGGCTCACAACGCGTCCCGGATTGTGAGAACGACGAGCTGGGACTCGCCTTTCTACCCGAAGAAATTGACGCCTTGGCTGCGAGGATGAAAGCGGGCATGGCGCCGGGCCCGGACAGGTGGCCGGTGGCAATGTTCAAGCGGTTTTGGCCCATCCTTAGAGGCCCTTTGTTTGAGATCTGTAATGGTTTTATGCGAGGGATGGTAGATATAGCCCGCCTTAATTTTGGAGTTACATCGCTCATTCCAAAGGTCGGGGCCGATAACATTAGACAGTTCCGCCCTATTGCGCTCATTAATGTTCCTTTTAAGATTTGCGCTAAAGCGTGCGCCACTCAATTAGGTCCGATAGCACAACGCTCGATCCATCGTAATCAATCCGTTTTTATTCGTGGTCGTAATATCCTCGAGGGTCCGCTTGCTCTCCAGGAGATTGTTCACGAGCTCAAACGCACGAAGGAACCGGCTGTCTTGCTCAAACTAGACTTCAAGAAGGCTTATGACCGGGTAAATTGGGATTTCCTACGTCAGGTGCTCTTGGGTCGTGGTTTCTCTGCGGTGTGGGTTCATCGCGTTATGCAACTGGTCTCGGGAGGCCAAACGGCAGTTTCGGTGAATAGAGAAGTAGGGTAGTTCTTCAGGAACAAGCGCGGACTCAGGCAGGGTGATCCAATGTCGCCTCTGCTGTTCAACTTCGTCGTTGACGCGCGTTCTGCGTTGTTATCAAAAGCGGCTGGGGCTGGCCAGGGTGTGGTAGGCCATCTCATTCCAGGGGGAGTGACTCATCTGCAATACACGGATGATACGCTATTGATGTTTCGTCCGGATTTACATAGTATTGCTTCGGTCAAGGTCATTCTCATTTGTTTTGAGCTCATGTGAGGCCTCAAAATAAATTTCCACAAATGTGAGTTACTTTCGATGGGGATTGACACTACTAGGAAAAGGCATGCTAGTGGCGCACTAGTTTAGCCTATTAATAGCGCACTACTGGTGCGCCACTAGCATCACGCCATTAGAATTAAATTCTAATAGCGCACTACTGGTGTTCTAATGACGCACCAGGCAGTGCGCCATTAGAATTGCCTACGGTGCGCCATTAGAATTCCTTCCGGGGGCCATATGTATCCATGTGCTTTGGCTTTCTAATGGCGCACCAGTGGATGATGCGCCATTAGTGTGATTATTACAGTGCGCCATTAGTGTCTTGTGTGGTGCGCCATTAGTATTAATATTAGTTTTTTTTCTGATTTTTTCACAGGTTACAAAATATATTATTTGACAGAATATAGACAGCACCACACAACAGCAGATTCATCGAATACAATAGAAGGTAAGTCTCCGAATACAATTCATCATATTAGTCTCCGAATACAAAAGACCGAACGAAGATTGAACATTACAAGTCTCGGAGACCGCGAGTAGCGAGTTTGTCTTCACATTACAAGTCGATATCGATCATCTAAACTACCATCACATAGAAGAGAGCTGCGGTCATCACGATGAGCATCATCGCGATGAAACTGGTCTTCACCCGGTTCCTCCAACGCTCCCTCCTCTCTCCCGCTAGATAGCGGGCGTATCTAGATTCCGCCTCCGCCCTAGTGATGTACCCTTTGTAACTGTTACCGCTGAAACGGTGAACCTGTCTCCGACACTCCTCCCAGTCGTCGTAGACTCCGGGAACCTTACCCTTGTACACGACATACGACGGCATCTCTATGCACAAGCCAGACAACAGACAATACATAAGCAATATATAAGTATGCAACAAAAGGATCGGAAGAGAAAAGCAAGACATTAATAGCACGATTCATGGATTTCTCCGCCGTACCAGCTAGATCGCGGTCGTCTTGGTTGGGTTCTTGAGAAAGAGGCCCGCCGAACTCATCACCGTACCCATGTTCGGCAAAGTACTTATCGACGTTGGTAAATGTACCGTCGTCGTTGTCGTCGTCGTCCGGATCCTGTGCCATATGCATGTCCGGATCCTGTGCCATAGGGATGTCCGGCATGTCCGGTAGCGTTGCAGCGTTCTTGCCATGGCGCGGCGCCGGCACGACTGGCGGTCTTGTCTGTGGGGTGGTGTCCCCCGCCCCCAAACAAATCTGGCTCTTCGGCCAAAGCAGGGGCCAGCTTAGGCAGGCGCTGAGGGTCATCAGATCTTCTTTGTCGGCCCCGGCGGGTTGAATCGGAGGTAACAACTCGTCGCAGCCTGGCAGCACCCGAACCACTTGAACCCTATTCATGGTGGGTGGCATCGGTTTTCCGTGGAACACGGGGTTGCCCGGTTGAACGATATTACCCTTGGCGACATCGACCAACACGTCGTTCACGAAGTGCAGGAGAGTGCACGGAATGTCGGCGGCGCCCTGCGAAAACATGTAGGGCGTCAGGGATGCCCAGTCAAAGGCAAAAGGAGATGAAGTCCTCTACCGAGAGGCTTAATTATTTACCGTCATGATGGCGTCGAGCTCGGCTAATGCCGAGGCGCCGCCAACGGCGGGCGTGCAACTGACGGAGGGGCCGCTTGTTAGCGAGGTGCCGGCCGGCGTACACCCGGGTGCATTAAGCTCCAATGCCTGTGTCGGCGCCGGAGACACCAATACCGCCGCCGCCGGTGACACCAATGGCGCCCCCTGAGACACCAATAAGCGCCCGCTTGCGTTGTCGAGTTGCTGGCCGTGAAGCTGGGAATCGGGGACACCAATGAAGCTTTTGTTATCTAGTTATGTGATTGTTATGATGTTGGTGTAGAACACTTGCTGTGATTGTTATGATGCTGGTGCAGAAATGCAAAAACACTTATGGTTGTAGTGATGATGAGGAAAACAGGAGTGGGCATAGAGTTCCTTGTTTTCGTATCGACGACGATGAGTAGCGAATGGACATGAAGGTTATACTATTACTGCATGTCCCTTGTTTTGATTGGTGATCAACCTTCTCTGTAGTTTTTGTTGATGTGATCCTGATGTAGTTTTTCTACTACAATTCTCTCTAGGTAGCAAAATGCATGAGACTTTGGTGATGAAGAGGCTGATGGTGAAGATACAATGCAAAATCCGGTGCCATTTTGGTGCCATTTTGGCTGATGATGAAGATACAATGCATTAAAACTCTGGTGCCATTTTGGCTCATAGTTTGGTGCCATTTTGGTGGCATTTTTTGCTGTTTTGGCTGATGTTGTTTTGGTGCTGTTTTGGTGCCCTTTTGGATAGCTGCAGTGACTGTTTTGGTGCTGTTTTAATGCTTGAAGATTGATCTCTTAATATGGTTGCAGTGATCATTAATTTTAGAGCAAAATATGGTTGTTATTTTTGTGTTTTGTTTCAGAAACAGGAGAAACCAAAGGGCCCACGTCTCCCCTCCAGAGTTTTCGAGCGCCAAAGGGCAGGACGTTTGAGTTTTCGAGGCAACTCCCCACATCTCCCCTCCGTGGCAACTCCCCACGTCTCCCCTCCACTGGCAACTCCCCAACACGCAGAGGGGGTTTTCTTCCAGTCCATTGCCGCTCCATCTTCCTCCCTCTGCCTCCCTCCTCATTCCATTGCCGCTCTATCTTCCTCCCTCTACCTCCCTCTGCTCCACCATCGCTGGCCAGAGGGCAATGGCGGAGGAATCGTGAGCAACTCCTCTCCGTCTGCCAAGAGAATGGCGGAGGCATCATGGAGCAACTCCCTCCGCCTCGCCAAGCATCACCGTGGTGAGGCGTCCGCAAGGAGCCGCTGGTGGTCGACGACGACGTTCGGTCCCCGGCGTAAGCAGGACTACACCGTGCCGCTCAAGGTTGATATCCACACGAAGGAGTCAGCTGGATGTTATATGCACCAACAATCCGCATTTAAGCCGACAAGAGGATCTGCGAGATCGAGGAGGAGGCTCGGCGGCATGCTTTCTCGGTCGATCGGCGTTGATGTCGAGTATACCAGGAAGACGAACGTCCGCAAATGGCTGCAGTTCTGCAGTTATGCGTGGAGGATCTCGTCCTGGTATACCACATCACCGCGGCAACCAAATGGTAAAAACATCCAGTTCTGAAGTTTCTGAAGTTCTGAAGTTCCTTTCTAATTAGTAGTTTCTGAAGTTTCTGAAGTAGATGCAATAGTTCTGAAGTTTTGAAGTAGATGCAATACTAGTTCTGAAGTTCTGAAGTTTTTGAAGTTCTGAAGTTTCTGTCTAATTAGTAGTTTCTGAAGTTTCTGAAGTAGATGCAATAGTTCTGAAGTTCTGAAGTAGATGCAATACTAGTTCTGAAGTTTCTGTCTAATTAGTAGTTTCTGAAGTTTTTTAAGTAGATGAATTTGATGCACCAGATTAATTTGATGCAGGCCCAAGGAACTCCGCCCGGCTCTGCAGGAGAAGAAGCAGTACACCTTTGTTGGCTTCTCCATTGGAGGTGACAAGGAGAAGCTGAAGTTGTCTGGTTTGGAGATCAACCCGACAAGTTCGTCGACATGCAGCGCAAATGGAGAGTTCCAAACAATGGAAAGAAGTGGCAGTCTTTGGCTGAGTTTGCAGCCAGCCTTCATCCACCCATCCTACAAGGAAATGAAGCAGAAGATCAACAAGAAATTGGAACACAAACTATGGGGGGACAGCCTACTGCCAAAAAACCTCATCGAGTACGCCGCGAAAGATGCGTACGTCACCTACGAGGCATGGAAGAAAATCGAAACCATCAAAGAAGGTTTGAAGCAATGGCTAGAGGCGGAGGATCATTGGGATGACCCCTACTACTGGGGATATTGAGTTGTTTGTGGTATTATGTGTCTCAGTTTGTAGTTATGTGGTTGAACAAGTTTGCTTTTGTAATGATGAACAAGTTTGCTTTTTTTATGTAGTTATGTGATTGTTATGATGCTGGTGCAGAACACTTGTTGTGATTGTTATGATGCTGGTGCAGAAATGAAAAAAACACTTATGGCCGTGAAACCTAGGTTGGGCCTAATCACTTGGCACTAATCACTTGGCTCTATTGCCACCTATGGTTTAATGCAGCAAGAATAAAGGGCAGTTGATCCTCTTGAACTAAGTACTAAGATACCCCGGCCCATGCATTAGTAGCAAGTACCCAATATGTCCGATTCTTAGCAAAGTCATGCTAAAATTCATGGAAAATTTCAGCATGACCTTTGCTGAAAATAGGACATATAGAGTACCCGAATTTGCCGGAACGGAAGTTAATCGACATTTCGGCAAACTCAAGGGCCTCTCGGGGTACCTGCAAATTCATCACGACACAATGGTCAGAAACAAAACCCAGCAAACTAGCAAAGTTACTGACGTGTTTACAGAAATTGTTTTCTGTAAAAGATGATCATCATCTTTGCAAGTCTTTCTCAATGTGATCACAAGTAATTCAGAGATATCACAATAAAGCAACACCCTGCACTAGCCTAAAAACAAGTGAAGTTTCACCCATATAAGAACAACTTTATAAAATCAGAGAAGTTGCTAAATTTTTGTATCCTTCATACACACTTTGAGTACAATGCTTTATAATGTTCCATCATCATTACAGAAATCCAAGACCATGTGTTCCATCATCATCATCATTACAGAAATCCAAGAAACATCATGTTTTTTAACAGTTTTCAGTTTGGACAGAATACTGAAAACTACAGTTTGGACAGAATTCCTAACACTTTGGTCATCTAGTTATAAAACAAAACTGACATAATTCTAGATGCCATAACTGAATTTTTTGACAGTAGCTCAAGTTTTTGACAGTAGCTCCTAACAGTAACTCCTAACTGAATTTTCTGCTTAAAGGGAAGGCTGACTTAAGTGGCAAGATGATACAATTTGCGTAACATAACAATATATGCATCTTAATATAACACCATCTCCTAACAGAAATAGTATCCTGTGTTTCCATCTTAATACCACAAAGAATACCATAAAAAATCCACGATCATTTTTCTAGAGAAAGGCATCATTATAAGGGGAGTTTCTTACTCTACTAGATCTACTACGGGGCAATGTAGAACTGATATTCTTTTGCTGACTTCTAGTACAAGGTATAGAAGAGGAGGTAAATACAGTAGACATGTAATTGCAGTGTATTAACAGTATAATTTCAATAGATTTATAGTGCAAATTTATAGTAGAATTACAACTACAGTGTGAGCGAACCATACTCCAAATGTAGTAGAAGATACCTTACGTCCAGCTGTCAATCTAAAGGGCTGCAACTTGGGCTTTGAAATGAAGATAAGTGGCGATTAACACCTTTGTCAAAAAATTCAGTTAACACACTGTCAAAAAAATTCAGTTAACAAACTGTCGAAAAAATTCAGTGAATGGATGGCAATACATCATACACTCACGTTGCTATATTATTCATCAACTTGTATCATTAAGAAATACTACTCCAGTATAGTTTTGGTGTAACTAGGTTTTGCCTCGCTGTTGTATTCTTCTTTTTGTTAGCTATCTCAAACGACTGGAATGAACCGTTAGCTATCTCAGAAAACAAAAACAAAAATTCAGTGTGTTAACCATATGGCCAAAATATTGTCCCAAGATATTCAAGATAAACAAAAATTCAGAAGACATCTCCTGGTCCTACCCAAGATAAACCCTAGTTACAAAAATGCAAGGCGAACTTCAGTTAACACCCTGCCAATACATTCAGTTTGGAGCATCGGTTGGAAGGAATGGGGAATGGTGGAGAGAGTGAGGAAGGAGGAAGGAGGAGAGGTACCTGGTCACCGGAGGGGCTCGGGTCGGGTCGGGTCGTGAAGGGGTCAGGTCGGGGTCCGAGCTCGTCTGGTCCTCGCCGCCTTGTGATCGAAGGAGAGCAGGGGCAGTGGCGGAGGACGGCAGGAGGCAGGCGGGGTGGGCGCGTCGGGGGCCGTGCTCGCCGGCTTCTCTGCAGGGGCCGGAGGAGGCCTCGCTCGTCGGAGGGTGGAGGAGAGGAGAGGAGCGGGCGGCCTTCGGCCGCCGATCCTGCCTGGGGCGCGGGCGACAGGGTGGAGTCCTGCTGGGGTCGGGCGGCGGGCGTGGGCAGCGCAAGACCACAGCGGCGGCCATGACGGCGTGCAGGCGCCATGGACGAGGGCGGAGCAAGGGGCGGCGGCTTGGGTCCGAGTGGATCCGGCGAGGGAGGAGGGAGGCAACAGCAAGAAGGGGAACAGGTGAATCGGGGAGGGATCTAATGGCGCACCGCACCCCTAGAGCGTGATAAGTACAACCATTCTAATGGCGCATCCCGCCACGGTGCGCCATTAGAATTTACTAGCCCGACAAGTCAGGTTATATTACACATAACCCCCACTCCATCAGAACAAGCCCACTAGCCCGACTGGTCAGCACGCAAAACACACATCAGGAGGTCCTGGGTTCGATTCCTAGGCTTCTCATTTTTTGTATTTATGCATTTAAAATGCTGTTTGATATTTATTTGTGTTTAAATATGTTCAAACTTGTTTAATCATAACAGTAATATTTTTTTATAAAAATAGTAATAATTTTTTAAAAAAATATCATCAAATTTGTTATTTGAAAATTTTTATGAATATGAAAAAATATCATCAAATTTATTATTTCAAAATATCATCAAATTCGTTATTTGAAAATATAATCAAATTTGTTTTTTTAGCAATTTTAGTTGCATTCGTTTGTGACGGTGGAGCGGGCCGGGGAGGGTGCGGGTGGTCGTGGCGGTGGAGTGGGGAGGTGCGGGCGGGGTTGTTGGCGGCCGGTGGAGGCGGAGGAGGTTGTGGTGGGACGTCGTGGCGGTGGAATGGGGAGGTGCGGGTGGTCGTCGGGCGGTGGAGTGGGGAGGTGGGCGGGCGGGCCGGTGTAGCGGGAGGTGAGGTGGGACATCGACGGTGGTGGAGTGGGGAGGGTGCGGAGGGTCGGCGGGCGGCGCCGGGAGTGGGGAGGGTGCGGGCGGGGCGTGGCGGTGTGGAGCGGGAGGGTGCGGTGGACGTCGGCGGTGGAGTGGGGGAGGTGCCGGGGTGGCGGTGGCGGCAGTGGAGTGGGGGGTCGACTGGTTACTAATGGCGCACCTGCATCCGTGCGCCATTAGAAGTTTTGTAAAAAAAGTAAAGAAAAAGTATATATTCTAATGGTGCACCGTGGCACAGTGCGCCAATACAAGTTTAAACTAGTAATGGCGCCTTGTGCCTGATCGCCATTAGAATGTTTGGAAAAATTAAAAAAAATTGTTACTAGTGGCGCACCTTGTTGCTGGTGCGCCATTAGTGTCTTCCACACTAATGGCGCACCACCTGACAGGTGCGTCATTAGTGTCCATCCCATCTATAGCCCTTTTCCTAGTAGTGTGAGCCGGAGGAGGTAAGGCGTATAGCGGATTTGTTTAACTGCAAAGTAGGCAAATTCCTGTTTACGTACCTTGGATTACCGATAGACACCAAACGACCCATGATAGAGGACTGGGATCCTTTGTGCGTCAGGGTGAGGGGGAGGGTTTGCCCCTGGCGGGGGAAATTCCTTTCCAAGGCGTCTAGGTTAATTCTTACGAATTCCAGCCTGTCCTCCTTGCCAATGTTTGCTACGGGCCTGTTTCGCTTTCGAAGGGTTCATCTGCAAAGTTCGACACGCCCCGCGCCAAGTTCTTTTGTGAAGGAACCGGCCCGAACCGGAAGTATCACATGGTTAAATGGGCCTGGGTGTGTCGACCCAAGGCCTTGGGGGCTCTTGGGATCACCAACTCCAGACTTTCAAACATCGCATTGATGTGTAAATGGATCTGGAAAATCGCCCAAGGGGCAACCGGGCTATGGGTTGATCTCCTAAAGGCCAAATACTTTCCTGATGGAAATTTCTTTGAAGGGAGTACAAGGGGCTCCCCCTTCTGGAATGACTTGCAGGCGATCAAACCGGCATTTGCCATGGGGGCGAAATTTGCCATTGGGAATGGCTGCTCGGTCCGCTTCTGGACTGATCTTTGGATAGGGGCGGACCTAGCGATCACGGTGGCGGAAGCGCTCGTTTCGACGCCACCTGCGATTCACTTCAAACGAGAACTCAATGGGCAAGAGCAGGCTAGTCTAGCGGCTATGTTGCATTGCATTGAGTCAACCAACCTTGCGGACGAACCGGACACGGTGAGCTGGGCACTCACTAGCTCCGGGAAGTTTGCGGTGAACTCCTTATATCGCAAGTTGTGTCGAGGGACGGCGCATTACGCGATTGCAGGGTTGTGGAAAGTACGGCTGCCCCTGAAGATCAAACTCTTCATGTGGCAACTGTTCCGCGATAAGCTGCCCACCTCCTTAATGTATTGAACGCAACGGTCCGGCCACCGGACCGTGTGCGTTGTGTGGGGCTCCAGAGGATGCCAACCATGTGTTCTTCAATTGTCCCCTTGCAAGGTTTGCATGGAGCGCGGTCTGGACCGCGGCTGGTGTCCAATGGGACCCTCGGTCGACTGCAGAGCTTACCCACCTTCTCGATGCGATTCACGGTCGCGCTAAGCTTGTTATGTGGAGTTGTGTAGGAGCATTACTCTGGGCTATGTGGTTAACTAGGAACAAATTCACTATTGAAGGTTGCTTCCCTACGCATCCGGCTAATATTATCTTCAAATACAACCTCCTCTTGCAGCAATGGAGTCCATTGGGGAGGCGCAGGGATGCTCAGATGATCAAGATTGCCCAACAACGATGATGCAAGTGTACGTGATGGCTAGGGAGCCTTGACTATGCCTTCGACTATGGTCCCTTTTGGTGCTTGACGAGCCTGCGGCGCTTCTATGCAGGTTGTGCCTTGTAATCCGCTAAGTGGTTTGTTAAGTAGCGCCTGAACTTCTGTGGTGATCTTTTTGCGTTGGCCGGGACGGCTTGTGGTGATGTATTAAGACTTGGTGTGATGCTACGCTGCCTGTTGTGGGCTTTATAAATTTAAAGCCGGACGTATCTGGCGTCTTCATTCTAAAAAAAAGTATTTGCAAGTAATGTGGCAGCTGAACATTGAGTTCCATCTATGCAGAATGAGTAATGGAAGAAGCAGCACTGTGTATTATGATCTGTCTACTGCAACAATGCCGCCAGTACCTTGAAAATGAACGCAAACTCTAAATCCAACTGAAACTTATTGTTCTCTCTCTCTCAAAAAAAACATGAAGTGGTTTATAAGTCTGAACCCTAAAAAATATCTGGAGAAGATGAGAGTTGGCTTTCTGCAGATAGAATATCAGCCAGAGCATCACATTAACTCATTAGAGAACTTAGCGTAACCGACATGCCCTCAGGAAAGCAAGGACACAGGCCAGGCACCACACCACGATCAGCAGAAATGGAGACACCAAAGGCCAAACAAACGTCATCTTCTACAGATTTTCTAACGAAGTATGACGTTTGTTTTTGCGACCATCGGTGCAGTTGGTTAACGTCAGAAATATAATTATGGGTAACATCCGGTGACTAATTCGACATGTTTGCGAGCTAACATCACATTACTCGAACATTGAGGGCATATGGCCAATGCATAGCCCGAGTGTGATGCCTCGCGTGCTATGTAGGATCGGATGTCAGAAAAAAGAGGTTCAGATGAGGAAGCGGGATTCTCTATAGGAGGCAGGTGCTTTGGAGAGAAAAAGTGAGCGTGCCCGCCGGCCGCCTGGGTCCTCGCCGCTCACGTGCCCGGAGCTCATGCATGCGCCTTGGCCGCTGCTCCTGCTCCACCCACCACCGCCGCCACAAGCCACATGCTCCTGCTCCGTTCTCCTCGTCGCTCTCAAGCGGGTCTTGACTGCTGCTCTTGCTCCGCCGGAGCTCGCGCACGCGCCGTGCTTGTCGCCGCATACGAGCATAGCCGCTGCACCCGACGCGGATGGAGCATGCCCGTCCCGGAGCTCGCTCACTCCTCCTCCGACGACTCGGCCCCGTCCTCCGGCAGCAGCTTCGCGCCCTCGCGCCACGGGAGCCTCCACTCCGGCAGCGGCCTCGTGCCTTGTGTCCGCTGCATTGCGCTCGTGCCGGAGCATGGCATGGCTGCCACGCCCGCGCCGCCCTAGAGCTCCCGCGCATCCGGGTCCTGTGCCCGCCGCGGCGCGCATGTGTTGGAACATGACATGGCTGCCACGGTCGAGCCGCCCCGTAGCTCTCGCGCGCCAGGTTCCCGTGCCAGCCGCGCCGCACTCGTGCTAGAGCACGACATGGTTGCCACACACACGCCGTCCCAGAGCTCGCGCGCACCGTGTCGTGCGTGCCGGCCACAGCCATGTGTGTGCGCAGCAGTCGCGTGCGTGCACAAGTGTACGTGCAGGCGGCAAACGCGTGCATGCGCTTGCTGGCTGGCCGGCCGGCCGCCGCCGCGTGCGCGTGCTAGCTAACCGTGCTGGCGGTATCCATGCTTTAGCAAGTTGACCACGTGCGTGCACTGCTGCATTGCTGCTCTGCATACTGTTCCGGTACTAATATTTAGGGGGCCAATAGCTCCTGTGCGACGTTTTTAGGTGAATTGGCAAGAATGCGACATTGTTCGAGTGAATGGCTGTGGTGCGACACATTTGAGCAGGTAAATAGCCCACACATGACATGGCTGTTAAACTCAACTGATGCCCTCGTTACCTATTGGGGGCTGGACCCACCACTTATCCACACAAGCACGGGTCCCACCACTTGTCTATTCGCAGGACCCACCTCCTCGCAGCTAGAAGAGACGAGCGCCCGTGTCTGGCCCCGCCTGGCCACGCCCATTCATCCCCTTTCCCCAATCTTTCTCTTCTCCGGCGACTCTAGCGCAAATGTCTACCTCCTCCGCCACAGACTCAAAATGGCGACAGTATGGACCAGTGCTGCTCACAAGGTGCCCTGACTGCCCACGCCCAGACCCTCTTAAACGGTTGGTCACTAAGAGGGACGACTATGGCAATCTTGGGCGGGAATTTGTGAAATTCCTGAGCAAACCAATGGCAGGAAGGGATGGCAAGGTTAGATCTTAGTTCTTAGCCCGTTCTTTCGCTGTCTTTTGCTCTGATTTCTCCATATTTTGTTTTTTCTCCTCGAATTTGGGATTTAGGGTTCATGTTGTTCTTTTCAGATCTTGAAGAAATGTTACCATTTCGAGTGGATTGATGAATATGTTGATAGGATTCAGTTTCAGGGCTACGCTGATTCGAGCATGGCCGCAACCTGGGAGCTCAATTATGGCGAGATGCCGCCAATTGCTGTGGAGAATACGGGGAGCTCGGGCGGAGGGGCGGGCAGAGTCGTGCCGATGGCGATGTATGCGCGCAATGCTGAACTGCATGCGGAGTCCGAACTGACCGAGGAACTGAAGAAGATCAAGAAACATCTAATACAGACGATCGATTTGCAGAAGCAAGCAAATATCATGGCAGGGGGGTTCTATTGTTGTATCATTGCTCTGTTTTTGTTTTATTTCTTGTTCATCCGTCATTAAAATGGGCATTTAGGCCTGTCAGGGTAGAGGATGTGATTTGTGCGCCATGCCAAGTTATGTATCTGAATTGAAGCAGCAATTTGGAACACAAATTATTCAGTGTTCATGCTCTGTTTCCTCTGTTTTTGTTCTTCAGTTACCAGAGTACACACCCAAATTCAGTTTCTAGTAAAATACAAAATTGGGCTGCTGAATAGATGTTGGGCCATGACCAGCCCACCCGCGTAGGGGCACCAGCCCGCCCACCTCTCACTTCGGCAAATAAAATGGGGCCCAATAAAATGTTGCTTGTTTCTATTTTGGCCTTTTTCTTGCACTAAATTTTGTGATGGATCATTTTTTGATGCACTAAAACTAATGCATGTCTACGGTTCCATGAACTAAATGAGTTGCATGCTTGCATGAAGTGCCCGAAGTAAATTAGTTTGCATTTCCTCCCATGTCCATAGTGGGTTTGCATGGGGCTCCTAGTTGCATGTCCATGGTTTGGCCAATATTTTGAAGATGGTGTGTGTGGTGAGGGCGCCCGTGTGGTGATTGGGGTGTAGAAACCCGGGCCCGTGGCAACCCATAGCAATACACGAATAATAAGCAAAAACAACCCATAGCAATCCACAAATAATAGCACGAAACACACAATATATATATAGTAGCATAACGATTATATAGAAGCATAAAGATTCCAACCCATAGTTCCACGATAGCCTTACAACTCCATGATAGCCTTACAACTGAAAGTACTAATAAAACTTAATAATAGTAGCATAACGATTAAAACTTAAAAAAACTAATACGATAGATCTCGCTAGATAGATAGGGCGGCACCAAACGCGGGTTCTTCGGGTTCTTCTTCTCCTCCTCCTCCGGGGCCACCTCGCTCCTCCGGACGCCGCCTTCACTCCTCCCCGTTGTTGATGGGGTACGGAGTGTGCATAACGCCTTTGTTGGGGAAGATGCCGTTGAAGTCGGTGTAGATATTGTAGGTTGTGAAAGCTATGAACTCACAACCAACCCAATACGCTCGCCCGAGGAGATGGAAAGCATCGAAAGGGTTAGTGAACGTGGCGAGGAGCCCAACCACAATGCCGTTGTGGTTGACCTCCTCAAGATGGTACATCCGAGGAGAGCCGCGGGGGAGGTGGCGGAAGCCGGCCCCAAGGAAGAACTCCGTTAACTCCCTTGCGCCCCTCCACCTCGAGATCGCCCAAACCCTAAGGGTTCTCTCTACATACACTCCGTCCAGGTAGAGCCTTTCCGGCACGGTTGGGGGGAAGCTGTAGGTGGGGCCGGTGTACTGCATGGTGGCGGGGTGGCTCGAGGGCTCGATCGGGTTTGCTGGAGAAGAAGGAAGAAGGAGGGCAGATGAGGCGGATGGGGTGTGGATGAGGAGGGAGAGGAAGACGATAGTGCTCGGCTTAAATAGCCCAAGTGCGACGTGGTTTCACCCCGTAGAATTAATGGGCGGGGCGGCGTTTGGTGGGGGCGTGGCGCCCCATGAAAGTGTGTACATGAGGGGGTGGCGGCGTTTGGTGGGAGCGTGGGAAACGGGCTGCGATCCTTCTGTGCCACTGGTCGCGGGTCAAGGGGGACGGGCTCACGCACGCGTCTGTGCCGTCGTGGGTCAAGGGGACACGCCTGCCCCGGGTTCTCTGCGTGTGCCGCCCGTGCATTCATGCCCTAGCCCATTCTTGCTAGTGCCTGGCTAGAGGGCAACGTTCGGTCGATGGGGGGCCCGTCGATGGGAGACGTGAAAATAATGGACGCCTTCATTTGCCCATCTTGTAACGGGCAAAGATGTCGCTTGAACTGCATCGATACCCACATCGATACCCCATGCCAGTATTGCGTCCTCAAAGAGGAGCACGACATGTACAGCACGCCATGCAGCGTTGGCTTTTTGGTTGTCTTCATCGGGCTGCTGCATTGTGGCTGGGTGCATGCTTTGATGCGACGATGCATTGCTTCTAATGGTAGGCATGCACAGCTACCATCGCGCCGATAGGGTGGCAGAGCAGGGCTACGCCGAGGGCATGCATGCAACGACGCGCAGCCATGTGCGGGTGGGCATGCATGCCGCGGGTAGGCTCAGCACGCATGCAATGATGGAAAGGGCACTGCGTGAGGCTTGGTCCATGCACCGCGTCAACTCTTGCCGTTGGATTCAAATGAACGGTCCTGATGCCCCAACGAGAGAGGCGGATCCAAACCCCACCGATTCAACCAATCAGCGCGTCTCATGCGGATCGATGCACACTGTAGCTAACCCTAGCGCCTGATCTCAACCGTCCACGCACAACGATCGACGGCCCGGTAGTGTGCGGGGTTTTGGGAGGGGTTTTGAGGGGTTTTGAGGGGTTTTGGCTGATTAGGGTTGAGCATAACTAATTCAAAAAAAATCAAAAAAATTTAAAACTTGCGCACATAGTCTTATTATGTCGTGTAGTAACGAGAAAAAAATATAAATATGGTTTACATACATTTTTTACGAAGAATCCTTCACAAAATTGTCATTCCTCGAACAATGTAGTATGGAGTTCAAGGAAGAGAGTAGTGGGCACCCGAGAGAGTAGGTGGGGTTTGAAAATGAAATGTGTGAAAACCTCACCAAAACTTCATTTTGGATTGACTAAGAAAGATCTTAACTTACTTTTCTCATTTTCATGTTTTAAACTTGTTATATATATAATTTTCTATTAAACCTTGTTTTCTCAAAAAAAAGAAAATAATAGAAAATTAATTCAATAAATAGTGAGACTTTAGATGTACACTATATAGGTAGAATAGATGTGTAGAAAAATTATTTGGCTGGTTTAGACAAGGTGCCAAAAAACTTGCTTAAATATGAGGCCGTTTACCCTACCTTTGGAGGTCATTTGAGACACACTTTTCATGACTATGAGTTCAACTTACCAACAGGGCTCAGAATGATCAGCAAGCAAACATAATTTCAGTTGAGGTAGTTTAGATAGCATTAAAACATCAATAGCCCATCCCTAATTCAAATTTGAGCCCAAATTTGAATTTAAATTTGAATTTTATTTGGCTGGTAGGTACCAACAAACAAGTTCGAGTAGAAATATGGGATACATAGTGACTACCAGTACGCATCAAGTTACAAATATTATTACATGCCCCAATTTTTCAAACTGTTCTCTGTTCTACCTCTTCCTACCACGCCGCTGGCCCTTCCTTTCTTCGCCTTTTAGCACTTCTTGTTTTTGGTTCTACTACACACACAAGTTCACTGATCATCTTGGTTTTCTTCACTGGTCTTTTCAACACCTCACCAACACCCTCATGATCAGTGTCTTCCATCTCAATGTTCACAGCAGCTTCAGTTTCTTCGGTGTGTACCTCAACATGGGTTACTTCAGTCTGAACCTCGACACGCTCAGGTTCAGTTTCAACCTCGAGAGCAGTTTCTTATTGTGTACCTCAACATGGGTTTCTTAAGTCCGAACCTCGACACGCTCAGGTTCAGTTTCAACCTCGAGCAGTTTCTTGATCTGAATGTTGACTGCAGCAGGATTTTCTTCACCGCTCAGTGCTCGTGCACACTTCTCCTCTTTCTACCGCCATTGACTCTTGCTTTTTTGTTGGCCAACACTGTTCAACAACAAGGGGTTGACTTGCTCGCTTCCTCCTGGCCATTGGGAAAATGTTATACATATAGTAATTAGAAAAAGAACCAAATCAAAACACGACAAATAAACAAGAACATACTTTCGCTTATTAGGAGTGTATCGGCATTTGACAGATCCCACTGTGCTCCAAGTTCCTGGCACGACTTGCATCTGTTTTTGTTACCTTTTAGGGCCCTTTTGGCTTTCCATCTTTCTTTCCTTCTTACTACTCCCACCTTTCTCAAACCATGCCTTGAATCTACTCGCTTAGGGCCTCGCCAAATCTTTCTTTTCATCAAGGGAGGACACATGGAAAATTCAATGTCCACTTCAGGCCACTGAGACTGATCTGTAAGTGCTGGAATTGGAGTCGCATATGCAGCTTTGAACCTTGCTACGGAATAATATTCATGCAAATATGGGTGCATGTTTATCTTCGGTTGGGATGCTAAGAAGAGAATGGCATGCTCACATGGTTTACCAGTGTGTTGCCACTCGAGGCAAGTGCAATCATGCAATTCAGTGTTAACAACATGTCTCCTTCCAGTTTTGTTATCTCTAACTTCAGCACCCCAAGGTGAAGATTTTTCAACAAACAAATGTGAAAGATTTCTGCTCCTATTGACCACCTGTTGTACCACTTCTTTGGAAGCTTATCACCTTGCGCACAATCACCTATCCTTCTTCTCAATTCCCACAACCGCATGAGCATGATCCTGATTTGGTCAACCATGTCATGCACAGGCAAATCTTTTTACTCCTTCTCCTTTTTGTTGTATCTCTCCGCCAAATTGTTGTTGATGTGGTAACACTTGATGTCATTGTTGATTGCTGACCTGTTCCATAATAAAGAATAGTATGTGTTTAGCCATGTACCAAAATCATCACATGCTGCCATTATCTTATCAAGTTGATATTTGTGTGTCCGCTCTAGTGTAAGATCTTCTTGCTGGCCACATGCGCCCAAATTATTCTCCTCTAAATTTTTGATCAAGTTCATCCACAAATGACGAAGCACTCCCTCCGCTCAGCATGTGGGAAAACATTTTTCACTGAATTTTCAAGCCCCTTACATGCATCTGTGTATAGCCAAAGGTGACATCGGCCCTAGGCATCTTTTTCAACTGGATCATGAACCATGTCCATGAAGCCTACATTTTACTTTGAAACAAGCCAACAACAATAGGAAACATCCAGTTGTGTCCATCTAGAGCATTGCATGTCGCCAACCTGACCATTCCACTTGCCTGTCAAAATGATGAGTCTATGCTCAAATATGGACGGCACCACTGCATTGAACCCAAATGATGCAAGGCTTCAAAGCCATAAAAAACTTGGAGAACTTGAGTTCACCCGAGGGTGATACCTCTGTATCTATCTCCACAACACTGCCAGTGACCTCTTTTCCACCTCTGCTTTGAAGTTGTAAAGCATCCTAAATGTATTTGCCCAATCACCATATAAATTTTTCATTGCCCTTTGTTTTGCCTTCCACACTCGTGGGTATATTTCAGTTTAATGGGGTACATCTTTTCCAAGTCTACTTTGAGTTTCTTGGCAGTAGTGTTTGGTGTTTTGGCTAAAATTGGGGTGATCTTTTCTGCAACCCAAAGTTGTGATGTCATGGTTGATACTGTCTGTGAACTTGTAATACAAGTATGTTGATTGGGGGTTTGGTTAACCCTGAGAGTACTTCCATCAGGTTGCAGTCTAGCAGATATGTACCACTTGCAAGGCTTCACACTACCATCAAATCCTCTGCACCTCGCATAAAACTTGTTTCTATCAGTCCAAACAGTCTTGGCATCAAACTCATGTTTCAATCGCATAAGTCTTGAAACACATCCTAAACTCCTTCATGCTTGGGAACAACTTGCCTACTTCAATGACAGGGTTTTCTTTGTCATACACATGCACCAGCTCATCATCATGTGCATCATCTACTTCATCTGCAGCTTGTTCCATCAACTGTCCATCTACTTCTTCATCAACATTAGCGAGCAAACTAGATTCGCCTCTTCTCCCCGCTTATCTACTGTCATCAACTGGAATGCCAAAAGTTTGGCCATCTCAATGTCGTGCATTGGTGCAATGACCAAATCAGTAGGCTCATCTAATTCAACTACATTCCATTCAACAGTTGCTGCAGTTTCAGTTTCAGTTCCAGTCACATGTCCCTCTTCCGCTATTGTCAGTAAGTTCGGTACACATGGGAATCAATGGCCTCTCAGAGCCCAATCATCGTCTACCATCTGCGCAGCCAATTGTGATGGCACATATCCAACCTTCAAAAATTGTTCAGATCAACGAGCTCGACAAAAAAATTAGCCCGTTTGCTTGTCCAAATTGCTTTTGCCGATCGATTTCTTCAACAATCTGTTCACCATCTTCTATTCTAACATACTCTCCTTTCCAATCATCAAACCGCAACAAGGGTACTTCTTGCTCTGGACCCCAAACAATTTTCTCCCCAATTTTCCACCCATTTCTTCATTGCCGTCTCTCCCATGTTCTCAGAACTTGTGGATCAATCTCTGTAAACTCAACCTCCCATTTAACAATTGTGTCTCTCTCAATGTTCTCAGTATGCTACCATCAACTAATTTTGCCTTTGATGGAAAGAAATTGACTGTCAATTCAAGGTCCGAGCGGCAAGATCCCCTCTGTCGATGGCGGACGGTGTGAGCCCGTGAGAAAGAGCAGACGAGGCCACCCCTAATTGCATGCAAAATTGGATCGAGAGAGGCGACATTACCTATTCGAAGTTCAATCATGGCGGCTCCATCTCAAGATGCCCATGGGCTCCCCTCACAACCTATCGATTCCGCAAGTTTAAAAACAGAGGAAACGAGCTGAAATCTGGGCCCGAGAGAGGCAGGAAGGCGACTAGGGTTTGAATTCACTCACCATTTTCTGAGGACGAAGGCTCCACCGCCGTTGAGAACGAGGGCTCCGCCGCCACCGAGAACGCAAGATCCGCCGCCACCGGAGAAGAAGGGGCAGAGTGGCAGGCCCACGGCTTCAAGGCGGCAGCACGGTCACTGTTTTGAGGAACAATTAAGTTGGACCCACATGTCCTAACAACATAAACCAAGGGGCTTGGTTGATTTAACAATTTAACCACATTTAACAGCCATGTCGTGTGTGGGCTATTTACCTGCTCAAATGTGTCGCACCATAGCCATTCACTCGAACAACGTTGCACTCTTGCCAATTCACCTCAAAAACGTCGCACAGGAGCTATTGGCCCAATATTTAGGTCTGGATATATTTTCCTTTTCTGATATACGGTAGATCCAAAATTATATTGCCAAAGTGTGAAATCTGTTTTCCCTTCACTTACGTATCTTTGGACTTGTATCTGCAACGTCAGATTAGGCGGTTTAACTCCTTTAGCGAAAAGACGACCCGATAGATACCATTAGTCCCCTTGTTGAACCGCCAATTTATTTTACCATTATGCTGTCTCCATTAGTAAACTCTGGTTTATGAACAGCTGACTTCGGTTTAATAATCTGCTCGCACCCTTATATCGCTGCATAATTGTCCACCTGTAAATCTTAAATCGGCAATAACAATGTTTCAGATTTTCCTTGCCATGGCCAAGCAAGTCTATGAATGCAATTGGGCTCCTTCTCGAGTGACTGAAAAAAAATTAAACAACTGCGTTAAAACGGGCATTTTAGCAAAGAAAGATGTCATCCTTTGGAGAGTCCTCGCCCGTAAAATCCTCCTACACCCAAAGATGGAGAGGTAGTCGTGTTTGCTGATCACTTAGGCCGAGGTTTCAGCCCTCCCGCTTAAAAAATTTCCGGGATGTACTGGCCAGCTTTTAATTGCGCCCTCAAGACATTGGTCCAAATTCTATGATCAACATCTCGCCACTTCCAAGTTTTCTGTGAGGTTTACTTACAAGAGGAACCTATAGTAGAACTGTTTAGAGATTTCTTTCACTTAAACCGCCGCACAGAATTCACAGATGGACCCAACACTGAATTGGGAGGAATGGCGGTTCAGAAGAGGAATGAAGCTACTTTTCCTCATCCTAAGCTTCACACCACCCAAAAGAGTGGAACGCTACTTGGTTTTTATTGCAAGGATACATCTCCTCCTCGATGAAAACCCCCGCCGGGTTATCGCCTAACGCCTTAGCAACACACATCCTTTTCCTCGACGTTGTGACAAAGAAAAGAAAGGGCCAACTATGCTCCTCAATTATCAAAACTTAGAGCCTTCATGGCGAACGGTTTGACAGGAGTTGATCTTGCTCGTTGTTGGATAAGCTGGAGTATTCTACCCTTAAGCCGGCGCTCCGGTTTGATGTGTGAGTATACGGATAGTTTGAAGGATGCTCAGCGGCACATTGACATTCAGCTTACTGATGCGTAAGTCAATGAGGCTGTAAAGAAAATGCCGAACGAACCGGAGGTCAGTTCGTACCCAAACCGGACTACTCCCTTTCTGCACCTTCAACAAACCGCCAGCTGTAAGAATCATATATTGCTTCTGTCCAAATATTCTCTGAAAGTGTGATCATGCACAGACAACTTGTAGTTCACAGTCTAACCGGGTTGACAAACACTGGTTTGAAAATATCATAAATCTTATGAAAACAAAGAAAACTTAGCAAAGGCAAATAAAAACCGTTGTAGTCGAGGCTTTTCACGGGCTGCCAGGCCCCAAATTCGAGGCTTTTCATGGGCTGCCAGGCCACTGAGTTAAACCATTTTTGCAAAGCCTTTTAAGATGGTCCTCAATCCTTAACATCGTTTTAACTTGACAAGTTCAGGGTCTTTATTTTAGAGTAACTTGTCAAAGTTCAAAGGGTCATACCAGGTTTACCTGGCGGAGTAACTTACTTAAAGAGGCAGGTTAACCCGGGGTTTTAGGTGTATACACCAGGCTGCCAAGCCATGGCTTGATAGCCCATTACAAGTGTAGATTCTAAGTTCATTGCGATAGCAAAGAATCCCCAAGTAACATTTTGAGCTGTGCTTAGTGGGTGCCTATGTTTGAGTTTTTTTTTTACAACACTCTCTTTGGCCCCAGATTATTTTGGCTTTGAGCCGATCAAGAGGTGTGACTATGGTTCGAATACGACCAAGCCCCCAAGTGATGCTATGGCATTGCGCCTATCAAGAGGTGTACGACCAAGCCCCCAAGTGATGTAATATAAAGCTTTGAGAAGCTAAATCAAGGGGTAAACCGGACACTGCTTTAGAAACAGGAGCTCCATGTAACCACACATGATGTAAGGAAACAACAGATACCCCGCTTTAGCTGAGGTTCCGGTTTATTATATTGATCATGATATATACATTGTCATAATATGTACATAAGGAGATCCTATAGCTTAAGTATAGTAAGGCCGAAGATGAGCTATATTCCATGGCCGGTTGGTCTCCTCCTCCGATTTACGTGAGTCTTTGCGCTCTCGAACATCGATTAGGTAGTATGATCTGTTGTGTAGATTCTTGCTCACCACAAAGGGTCTTTCCCAAGGGGGGGATAGCTTGTGCATATCCGTGCGATCTGGATGAGTCAAAGCACCAAATCTCCTTCTTGAAAGGTTCTGGTTCTATCCCGGCGGCTATGATAACGAGGCAGATCTTGCTGATAAATAGTCGAACGAGCTGCCGCCATGTCACGCTCCTCATCTAACAGGTCAAGAGCTTCCTGTCGTGCCTTCTCGTTGTCAGCTTCAACGTATGCCGCTACACGAGGTGAGTCATGACGGATGTCACTAGGAAGAATAACTTCCGCTCCATAAACCATGAAGAACGGTGTGTATCCTGTCGATCTGTTGGGCGTGGTATTGATGCTCCATAATACTGAGGGTAGCTCCTCCACCCAACAACCCGGCGTCCGTTGTAAAGGAACCATAAGAATTGATGCTCTTGATTGGCCCTCTCCGCTTGACCATTGGATAGGGGGTGAGCCACTGATGATACGTCAAGCCGGATGTGCTCACGTTGACAGAACTCCTTCATGGCACCCTTTGATAGGTTGGTACCATTGTCTGTTATAATGCTGTGTGGAAAGCCAAACCGAAAGATCACCTTTTTGATGAATTGAACCGTCGTGGCTGCATCACACTTACTAACTGGCTCTGCCTCCACCCACTTCGTGAACTTATCAACCGCCACCAAAAGGTGGGTCTTCTTGTCCTTGGACCTCTTGAAAGGCCCAACCATATCTAGCCCCCAAGTCACAAACGGCCAGGTGATTGGGATCATCCTCAATTCTTGAGCCGGTACATGAGCGCGCCTCGAGAATTTCTGACAGCCATCACATCTTTTGACCAAGTTCTCGGCATCGGCATGAGCTGTCAACCAATAAAACCGCGGATTTAAAACGCGCCTTGGCCACCAAAGATTTTGAACCGCGTGGTGACCACAATCTCCTTCGTGAATCTCACGCAAAATTTCACAGCCTTCTTCAGAGACACACATGTTGAAACGCCTCATACACCGCAATGATGCAACTCTCCATTGATAATGGTCATGGACTTGGACCGCTGGATTATCTGCTGGCCAAAGTCTCATCCTCCGTAACTTCGCCCGGTTCATATCATGATTTGGAACCGTCCAATCCGGGATAACATGAAGAGCCGCCACCAACTGAGCTTCCGGATCAGGAACAGCCAAATCCTCTTCACCGGGGAGTTTGACGAACGGATTATGCAGAACATCCAGGAAGACATTAGGTGGAACCGGTTTACGCTAGGAACCCGGGCGGCTTGAAGCGTCCGCCGCTTCATTCTTCCGCCGGTCCACATGATCCACCTGATAACCTTTAAAGTGACCTGCAACAATATCCACCTCACGACGATATGCTGCCATGAGTGGGTCCTTGGAATCCCAAGTCTTGGGACACTTGTTGAGCCACCAAATCCAGTCATCGAAGCACTTAACTCGCTTAGGTTCATCTCCTTAGCCATCCGAAGACCATGGAGTAAAGCCTCATATTCAGCTGCATTGTTAGCGCAAGGGAACATTAAACGGAGAAAATAACAAAACTTATCACCTCGTGGGGAAGTTAATACGACTCCAGCCCCCGAGCCCTCCAATTGCCTGGACCCATCAAAATGAATAGTCCAATAAGTATTATCAGGCATCTCTCCTGGCGCTTGTAATTCTATCCAATCATTGATGAAGTCCACATGTGCCTGAGATTTGATCGCCGTTCGGGGTATGTATTTCAACCCATGAGGCCCAAGCTCGATAGCCCACTTAGCAATCCAGCCAGTTGCCTCCCTATTCTGGATTATATCCCCTAAAGGAGCAGAGCTTACCACCGTGATGGGATGACCTTGGAAATACTTCTTAAGCTTCCGGCTTGCCATAAAAACCCCATACACCAATTTTTGCCAATGTGGGTGCCTCGCTTAGACTCGATAAGTACCTCATCGATATAGTAAACCGTAGCTGAACCGGATATTCTTTCCGCCTCTTTGCGCTCCACCACAATAGCCACACTAACAGCCCGAGTGTTAGCTGCCACGATAGCAACAATGGCTCTTTGTCAACCGGAGCAGACAAGGACCGGCAGATTAGCTACCTGTTGCTTTTAAGTCCTCAAATGCTTCATTAGCGGCGTCACTCCGCACGAAGTTATCCGCTTTTCTTCAAAGATCTCGATATAAAGGATGGCCTTCTCGCCAAGGCGACTGATAAACCGGCTCAACGCGGCAATCCGGCCCGCCAAGCGTTGAACATCATTGATACATTTCGGTTTAGCCAAAGAGGTGATGGCTTTGATCTTTTCCAGATTAGCCTCAATGCCCCTGTTAGACACTAAAAAGCCCAAGAGCTTGCCTGCAGGTACACCAAAGACGCACTTGGCCGGATTGAGCATCATTTTGTAAACCCGCAGGTTATCGAAGGTTTCCTTCAAGGCATCAATCAATGTCTCCTTGTTGCTTGATTTCACCACAATATCATCCACATAGGCGTGCGACCGATCTGTTTATGAAGACAATTCTGCACACACCGTTGATAAGTTGCTTGGGCACTCTTGAGCCCAAAGGGCATGGATACATAGCAGAAGGATCCAAAAGGAGTTATGAAGGTTGTCTTCTCCTGGTCCTTAACTGCCATTTTGATCTGATGATAACCAGAATATGCGTCCAAAAAGCTTAAACGGTCGTAACCCGCCGTAGCATCAATAATTTGATCAATACGGGGGAGGGCAAAAGGATCTGCTGGACAAGCTTTGTTGAGATCTGTGTAGTCCACACACATACGCCAAGTGCCGTTCTTCTTAAGGACCAGCACCGGATTAGCCAACCACTCAGGATGGAATACTTCAACGATAAATCCAGCCGCCAAGAGTCTGGCTACTTCTTCTCCAATAGCCTTGCGCCTTTCTTCATTGAACCGGCGGAGAAACTGCTTGACTGGTTTATACCTGGGATCAACATTAAGAGTGTGCTCAGCGAGTTCTCTCGGTACACCTGGCATGTCAGAAGGCTTCCATGCAAAGATGTCCCGATTCTCACGGATGAATTCAATGAGCGCGCTTTCCTATTTTGGATCCAAGTTGGCGCTGATGCTAAACTTCTTGGACGAATCGCCAGGCACAAAGTCAACAAGCTTACTCTCATCAGCCGATTTAAACTTCAGGGACGGATCATGCTCTGTACTTGGTTTCTTCAATGAAGTCCTATCTGCCGGATCAACATTTTCTTTGTAAAACTTCAACTCTTCTCTTGCACAAACCGACTCAGCATAAGCCGCATCACCTTCTTCACATTCCAGAGCGTTCTTGCGGCTCCCATGCATAGTTATAGTTCCCTTGTGACCCGGCATCATGAGCTGTAGATAGACATAGCAGGGCCGTGCCATAAACTTAGCATAAGCTGGCCGTCCAAACAAGGCATGATACGGGCTTTTGATTTTCACCACCTCAAAAGTCAAGGTTTCTGATCTCGAGTCATGCTCGTCTCCAAAAGCCACCTCCAGAGCTATTTTACCAACAGGATACGCCGATTTACCAGGTACTACACCATGGAACACCGTATTGGACAGGTTTAAGATTCTTATCTGTCAACCCCATGCGACGGAAAGTTTCATAATAAAGAATATTGATACTACTCCCTCCATCCATGAGTACCTTAGTGAACTTATAACCTCCCACCCGAGGAGCTACCACCAGTGCCAAATGACCCGGGTTGTCAACCCGGGGTGGATGATCCTCTCTACTCCACATAATCGGCTGCTCGGACCAGCGTAAGTAATGGGGCACCGCCGGTTCAACGGCATTCACTGACTTTTTATGAAGCTTCTGATCGCGCTTGTCCAGGCTAGTGGTGAAGACATGATATTGTCCACTATTCAACTGCTTCGGGTTGGTCTGGTAACCCGACTGCTGCTGCTGATTCCCCTGATTGTTATAACCACCTTGATTGCCCTGATTGCCTTGATTGCCATGCCCGCTCTGGTTACCGTGGAAACCTGAACCAGAACTGCCGCCACCATAACCCGGCCCATGAGACCCGTGGCCCGAACCGCCACCCAGCCCATTATCATACCGAACAGAATTAGAATTTTTGAACTCTTGCATGATGTAGCAATCTTTCTAGAGGTGCGTGGACGGAATCTCCTTCGCCCATGTTTCGGGCAAGGCTGGTTCAACAGATAAGATAGGCGGTCCGGGTTAGGGCTTGGTGCTCCACAACGCTGGGGCGGTTTACCCTTACGCCGCTGGACCTTGTCTGCGTCTTGGTATTAACCACAAAGTCCAAGCTGTGATCCGCTTTACGTTTGCCGCCGTTTCCATGACCCGCCGGGTTGTGGTGCTGCCCCTTGGCGTTGCCACTCCTTTTTCCCTTCCCTGTCTTATCATCATCAGACTCGGGATCCTTGAGCCATGAGGGTTCCCATGTCACTGCAATGGCGATTGAGCCGTCCCAACTTCAACTTTAAGGGTTCAAACCGGCAATTGCATTCCAATGTTAGAACTGCGGTATCAGGGTTGACGCGGTCTGATGAATGCAAAATTTCCGAGACCCGGCGCACCCAACGGGTTGTTGACTCACCTCCTCCTGGACACAGGCAGCTAAGTCCACAATCGACATAGGCTGATTGCATGTATCCTTGAAATTCTGGATAAACCAGGCTCTTGGCTCGGCCCATGGCCTGATAGAATTAGCTGGTAAGCTCTGTAGCCAAGTGCGGGCCGTCCCTTCAAGCATCATGGTGAAATATTTCGCACATGCCGCATCATCCACATCCAGCATCTCCATGGCCATCTCATAGCTTTCGACCCATGTCTCAGGGGATAAATCAGCGGTGTAATTCGGCACCTTGTGCGCGCCTTTGAAATCCTTGGGCAGGCGCACATTGCGCAACGCTGGGACGAGACACGACACTCCCAAAGAACTAGAAGTGACCCCCGGTTCCACCGACGTGGTTGGACGAACCGGAGTAAGTTGACGGGCTTCATCTTTGCGCTAGCTCGGCCTCTCTGCGTGCCCGAGCCTGGTCCACCACCTCCTGAGCGTCACCCGCCGGGTTATTGCCACGGGGCGGATCACGGTTCCGCACGTTGCTTGACACCGCCGGTTCATCCATACGCCTGCTGTAACTCCGGCTTGGATGGGGAGTGGAATGAATCCAATCGCGACTATATGAATAAGCCTCCTGTTGAACCAAGGCCGTCTGAAGAAGTTCCTTGACCCGACGCGTTTCGACCGCCGCCGGAGAATCGCGTTCGATCGGGATGGCCGCGAGCGACAATGTTGTCCATCGGGTTAGAATAATGACCCGGTGGCGTTGGGACATGTGGTGTTATAATGTTGTTCTGACGAGGCGGATCCACCACACGTAGCTGAACCGGCGCCCCTGCTCCAGGTGGCTCCGCCCGGTTTACCACCGGTGGATTACTGGTCCCCGCTCCTGGGGTATTAAAGAGGTTTCTAGCGTCATAAACCGGTGGCAGGCGAGATCGGTGCCTCCTCTTCAGGACTTCATTTGACGCATTCCGGTCCAGCATAATCCGGTACGCCTGTGCATCCAAAGCGGCCCGCTCCATGGCCATCCTGGTATCCTCAGCTGCCAAATCGGCCTTGGCCAGGGTGATCTGATCTTTCACCTTCGCGATTTATGTATTGTGTGCATCCTGATCCGCCGGGTTAACCTCCGCCATCAGCGTTGCCAATGTGTCAAATAAATCAGATAGAACTCGAGCCGGCGGTTATGCGGGGACCTCTGCCGGCTGCTGTTGTTGCCGCTGCCGCTCGGAGATCATCGCTTTGTGGTCGAAGAGTTGAGTGCCGGTATGCGTCGCCATGAAGATCGCAACCCGGTTTGGCGAGATCATAGGGGTCGAGAATCACGGTCGCCATCGGAACAGCCCCGTTCCCGCCATCTTGTAACTGATATAGCGACTCGGTCTCTCCAGTTGATGACTCGTCGCTGGAATAAACGACGGTTTCACCGCCGGATTCCGATCTATCCTCAGATTCCCCTCCATGGATGACTCCTACGAAGGCACGCTTCATGACAGGCTTGACCCGGGCGGATTTCGCACGCTGAGCCATTTCGACGAGTTCGGTGCAGATGTCCGGCTCAGGGCCCGGTTCGCCGATCTTGCCAATGAAAACGTGTATACCACCAAAGGGGACCCGGTACCCGTACTCAATTGAGCCGGCCTCGAGGCCCCAGCCTGCATCGTCGATGTAGAGCTTGTCGCGACGACTCTTGGTCATCCGGCCCACAGCATAACTCTTGAGTCCTTCGAAGTTGCCCTCTAAGAAATTGAAACCATCGTGCGATAGCCCCACGGTGGGCGCCAACTGTCGTGGTTTTGTCACGGCAGATGTCCTCGTGAAAGGACTTAGTCGAGGAGCCATCGCTACGGGTTAACTTAAAGGGGTAAAAGCGAACAAGGGACGCAAGAGAGTTTTATACTAGTTCGGCCTCTTACGATGAAGGTAAAAGCCTACGTCTAGTTGTGATGGAATTGCTGGGGTTTCAATGACCAGGGAGCGAATACGCTTTGCCTGGGCCTCGAGTTGTTGTCTATTTCTCTGAACCGCCGCCGGGTCGTTCCCTCATAAGTGTGTCCAGCTCGGTCTACGCTATTTCTATCTTACAACACAAGTTTACATATCAATGTTGGTTTATGTCTACAGGCCTTAAACCGGTTCTGGGCCCTGGGCCTTCTTAAAGCGTCACCTTCTGTCTTCATGGGCTTCAGATATAATGAACTACTAATGGAGTTAACCCGGCCTCTCTGGCCGGTTTATGCTGATGGTAATATCCCCAACACGCTGTGTGCTGGCCTGAGCTGGGCGCCGCGCGCATGCTGGTCGAGATGCTTTCACCCACGTAACTTGCTGCCGGAGCTTGCCGCTGCTGAAGGTCTAGCCACTGCCGCTGTTGTTCTGCGTGCTCACACACAAGGTGCTTGTTGAAATTACTCAAAATGAGGAGAGCAATTTGAGATACGTGGATGTTTTGAGCTATATACGAGGGGTCAAAACGGACACGCCCGGTCGCGTTTGAGGACCGTATTATCTACGTGTGTCTGAAGATGCTCTTAGTCCTAACAGACCGATGAAGTTCTATGCTCTATGGCTTGATGCTCTATACACGTACCCACTGCTCACATAGTCACATGGAACATGTAAAGAAAAAGACGATAGCTAGTCTTTTCTCCCCGTCAAAAATAAAAATTATATACTGTCTTGGCTCATATGGCTTATTATTACTAGAGTACCATTAATGTACTCCATGGTGAGAAGCCATCTATAATGTGAGCTAATAGAACGTCTTACTATATTCAAAAATAGTAATCAAACGAAGGGATCGACGCTCAAGCAATCGATGTCACCGGATCCAACCACCAAGAATGTAATCTTGATTTTCAACTCTGACGAACCAGTCTGAACATATCTCGAGCAATGCCTTCAACAAGGTAATGATATAAAAGTAGCAATATTGCTAGGTGTAACCAACAACGATAAGACCTAGACTTTCACCCCAAACTCTGTGCCGACGCCACTTATGTCTTCGCCACCACTTTTCCATAATCCCAAAGAGCTGCATGCGATATGGACCATCGCTGCTGCAAAATCATCCCTCTGTGTCAAGCCGTCTCCCATAGTTTGCATCTCCCTGTCGAAGTCAACCACCGGGTGTGGAGAGAGAAACCTCACCAAAGACCTTTCGATGGCCACCGAAATCCACAGCGACCGCCGCAAGGACCAACACCGATGATGGAGCACACTGCCGCCGACTACCACACCTTGCCAGAGAGAGCCCCGCACAAGCCTATCAGCCCAACGACCAACATGGCGAAAGCCAGAGCATGAAATGCAGATCAACATCACATGTGCCACTAGATCAGGAGCATGCATCCGGTAGATGGCGTCGCGCCTCCCAATCTAGGCCAGCAAGCACCAAGGCCAAAAGCAAGAGAGCGCCTTCAGACGCTGAAAAGCACCATGAAGCCACACTATGCTCTGTCGGTGCCATTTGTCGATGCCGCCGAGTTAGGGTCGAAGCGCAGCTAGAAGGCCCATGGCAAGGGCACGGGCGACGCCCTATCTAGCCCGCCAGATATGAGGAAAGGGCCAGGCCGGGCAGCCTCCATTGGCGCATTTAGCAGTGTGCATCAGGCAAAGCAGCCACGCTTAATCGCACCTGCATCCCGAGCACGGATCCACCACGGGACAGCCATGTCCATGCAAAGCACCGGGCCAGCTCGGCGTCGCAGATCTGTGTAGGGACCTGCAGCCTGCATGAGGGGATGAGAAAGAAGGACGAAGCCGCCGGCCATTGCCATGTAGTGCGAAGGGCGCCTAAGCCCCTGCGACCCTGGCCAGCGGCAGCGAGAAAGGGGAGGCAGGGATGGAGGCGCTAGTGGTGACGGTGGGACAGTTATGTATCACATGTATAATCAATTAAGACAGGGAACGGATTGTTTCCAAAAGTTTTGGAATTGGGTGTTGAAATGTGAGATGGGCATAGAGCCCATATAACAATTTCAGATTTGATCTCTAAGGGCCCACGTAGGTGGCATGACAAGGTGGTGGAAAGTTTAGTCCCACCATGCTAGTGGAAGGAAAGTTGGAGTGGTTTATAAGGGTGGCTCTTCTACATCCTATTGGAGCTTGAGAAGAGAAGAGGCCCTCGCGCGCTCCTCCTCAGCCGCCCGCCTCACCACGCCTCGCCTCGCCTCGCCGCGGGTTGCGGGAGTGAGCCGAGCCGAGCTCACACCTATGCGCTATATAAGTGTGCGGTGTCCCCTAACCCTAGCTGCCACGAACAGATCACATCTGCTCACGCGCACGCCCACCGTCGTTCCTTTGCTGCTGCTGCCGCCGGTGACTCCATCCCGCTCCGCCACGTACACGGCCGATGGGAGAGCAGGTCTCTGAAATCACGCCCTTCTGGTTCTTGTACGGGGTGAGGGGCGAATAGGTTTTTGGGCAGCGATTACGCGACTGCTCGCTTTCTATCGTCTACTTCCTCTACGTCCGCGTCGCCTTCATCATCACCATGTCCACCGACCCCGACCGTGCCGCCACCGAGAAAGCTGAAGCCGACAAGAAGGCCGCCGAAGACGCCACTGCTGGCACCAAAGTCGTGGCCTCTGCATGGCCTACTGGAGGGTATAACTCGTTTATCCCGCTCCTGATTATTTTCATATTAGCAGTACTAGCAGTATGTGTAGATTTGTCTACTGTTTGCTTAGTACGTGCATGTTTAGATCAAAGTCAGTACATCATCAACTTAGTCAATGCCATGCTAGTGATTTACTCGTGGATTAATTTAATCGAGAAATTGCCTATTTACTCAACAATCCAAAAACCTATTATGTGTAGGAATTTTTCGGCAAGTGGCTTTGCCACAACCTTTGAAAACCGGCTAAGTTTACCGGTAAGTATTTTAAGCGTTGGCAGACAAAGACCACTTTATGGCTCACGGCTATGAACGTGTTCTGGGTCACCGGTGTGACCACGGGAACGATTGCTCCTGAACAGGAGAAGGCGTTCAGGGAGGCAAACTCTGTGTTTCTCGGAGCAGTTCTTAGCGTGATCGGAGATAAACTGGTCGACGCATATTTACATGTGCATGTCGCCAAGGACTTGTGGGAGGCGCTCGAATCTAAGTTCGGGGCCGCCGATGCCGGGAGCGAGATGTATATTATAGAGCAGTTCCACGATTACAAGATGGTTGAAAACCGTCCTGTATTGGAGCAGGCTCATGAGATAATATGCATTGTTAAGGAGCTTGAGCTTGGAAGTGCGAGTTACCGGGCAAGTTTGTCGCTGGGCTGCATAATCGCTAAGCTCCCCAATTTCTGGAGGAACTTTGCCACCACTCTGAAACATCAGAGGCGTGAATTCTCTGTGGAGGATGTCATTGGCCATCTGAGTGTTGAGCAGAATTCGAGGGCAAAGGACTCGCACGGAAAAGGGGCCGAAGGGACTTCTGTTGCCAACATGGTGAACCAGAGGAACTTCAACTCCCACAAGTTCAAGGGAAAGAACGGTGTCCAACAGAATACCGACTTCAAGAAGAAGGGTAAGAAGACCTTCAAGAAGAACAAGAAGGATGAGGGTTGCTTTACTTGTGGTTCGGCTGAACATTGGGCCAACAAGTGCCCAAACAAGTTTAAGAAGTCAGGACAAGACTCCAAGTCTGTCAACATGATTGTGGGCAACAATGAGAATGATGCATCTGGGTACGGTAACTTACTTACTGTTTTTTCAGTGTTTTAGCCTACCGATTGGTGGGTGGATACAGGTGCAGGTGTTCATGTGTGTGCTGACATTTCATTGTTCTCTTCTTACCAGGTCACAGGCCACAGGTCTGTATTGATGGGGAATGGCGCGAGTGCTTACATTCATGGTGTTGGCACGGTCGATCTGAAGTTTACTTCGGAAGGATCGTGCGGTGAAGAACGATGCAGCATGTCCCTGCCATCAAGAAGAACCTCGTTAGTGGCTCCCTTCTATGTAGAGAAGGGTTTAAGTTGGTATTCGAGTCTAATAAATTAGTTGTTACTAAGTATGGACTATTTGTTGGAAAAGTTTATGAGAGCGGAGGGATGTTCCGCCTTTCCCTCGCAGATTTTTGTAATAAAGTCGTGAACCATATTCATTCGAATGTTAATGAATATGAAGTTTGGCATTCACGTCTTTGTCACATTAGTTTTGGTGTTATGACGCGGCTAGCCAAGTTGGATTTAATCCCGAGTTTCACTTTAGCCAAAGGTTCTAAGTGCCTTTCATGTGTGCAAGCTAAGCAACCTCGCAAGCCTCATAAGGCCGCGGAGGAGAGACACCTGCCACCATTAGAACTCATACATTCTGATCTTTGTGAGATGAATGGTGTGTTCAGTAAAGGTGGAAAGAGATACTTCATGACATTGATAGATGATTCCACTAGATATTGCTATGTTTACCTGCTAAATACTAAGGATGAGGCTCTACACTACTTTAAAATCTATAAGGCAGAAGTTGAGAATCAACTTGAAAAGAAAATTAAACGAGTTCGGTCAGATCGTGGTGGAGAGTACTTCTCAGTGAGTTTGATTCATTACATGCGGAACACGGCATTATTCATGAGAGGACGCCTCCCTATTCACCCCAGTCAAATGGGGTTGCCGAGCGGAAAAACCGTACTCTAACTGATTTGGTTAACGCCATATTAGATACATCGGGTTTATCCAAGGCATGGTGGGGGGAGGCTATATTGACGGGATGTCATGTCCTGAATAAAGTTCCAACAAAGGATAATGAGATCACTCCCTATGAGAAATGGGCAAAGAGAAGGACGACACTCTCGTACTTGCGCACTTGGGGCTGTTTGGCGAAAGTCAACGTGCCGATCCCCAAAAAGCGTAAGCTTGGACCCAAGGCGTGGACTGCGTTAATTTGGGCTACGCTAAAAACAGCGTTGGCTATAGATTTCTAGTAGTGAAATCTGAGGTACCGACCGTAAGGTCGGTACAATTATGGAGTCTAAGGATGCTACATTCTTTGAGGATATTTTTCCTATGAGAGATATGCAAAGCACTTCTAGACAGGAATCTGAGGAGACTCTGAGCCTGCCATTCCTATGGAATATTATGAACTAACACTTGATGAAAATCACGAGGAGGTTGACGAGGAAACCCTTGGTAGGGGCAAGAGACAAAGGACTGCAAAGACCTTTGGTGATGATTTCTTCGTGTACCTCGTGGATGATACTCCCACTTCTATCTCAGAAGTGTATGCCTCTCCAGAAGCTGACTACTGGAAGGATGCGGTCCGTAGCGAGATGGATTCCATCATGGCTAACGGGACATGGGAGATCACTGAGCATCCCTATGGTTGCAAACCATTGGGATGTAAGTGGGTGTTCAAGAAAAAGCTTAGGCCCAATTGTACGATTGAAAAGTACAAGGCTAGGCTTGTGGCCAAGGGCTATGACCGTAAAGAAGAGGAAGATTTCTTGATACTTATTCAATTGTGGCTAGATCGACCACCATTCGAGTATTACTCTCGTTGGCGGCCTCACATGGTCTTCGTCCCATCAAATGGATGTTAAGACGGCTTTTCTGAATGGAGAGCTAAATGAGGAAATCTACATGCAACAACCAGATGGCTTTGTGATAGATGGTCAGGAAAGGAAGGTGTGTAAGTTGTTGAAATCTTTATATGGTCTGAGGCAAGCACCTAAGCAATGGCATGATAAGTTCAATACAACTCTGACATCTGTTGGTTTCGTTGTTAATGAGGCTGACAAATGTGTATACTATCGCCATGGTGGGGGCGAAGGAGTTATACTGTGCTTGTATGTTGATGACATACTGATATTCGGAACAAACCTCAAAGTCATTGAGGAGGTCAAATCGTTTATATCTCAGAACTTTGAGATGAAAGACCTTGGTGTGGCTGATGTTATCTTGAACATCAAGCTACTGAGAGATAATGAGGGTGGGATCACACTTCTGCAATCCCATTACGTTGAGAAGGTGTTGAGCCGTTTTGGATATTCGGACTGCACACCATCTCAAACACCATATGATCCTAGTGTGTTGATTTGAAAGTCTAAAGGCATGGCTAAAGATCAATTGAGATACTCTCAAATCATTGGTTCATCGATGTACCTAGTAGCGCAACGAGGTTCGACATCGCGTTTGCTGTGAGCAAACTGAGCCGGTTTGTTTCCAAACCGGGTGATGTACATTGGCATGCTGTTGAAAGAGTTATGCGCTATCTAAAAGGTACTATGAACTATGGACTTCACTATACCGGAGACCCGTCGGTACTTGAAGGGTATAGTGATGCGAATTGGATCTGGATCTTGATGAGATGAAGGCCACAACTGGGTATATGTTTACTCTTGGAGGTGGCGCTGTTTCCTGGAAGTCTTGCAAGCAAAGGATCTTAACGAGATCGACAATGGAAGCAGAATTAACAGCATTAGACACTTCTGGTGTTGAAGCAGGATGGCTTCGAGATCTTTTGATGGACTTGCCATTGGTTGATAAACCGGTTCCGGCTATCCTTATGAACTGTGATAATCAGACTGTCATCACCAAGGTGAAGAGTTCAAAGGACAACATGAAGTCCAATAAACACATAAGAATGAGATTAAAAGTTGTCAGAAAATTAAGAAACTCCGGAGTGATAGCTTTGGATTATGTCCATACGGCTAAGAATCTGGCAGATCCCTTTACGAAAGGGCTATCGCGTGTAGTGATAGATAGTGCATCGAGGGAGATGGGTATGAGACCCACATGAGTTGCCATGGTGGTAACCCAACCTATGTGATCGGAGATCCCGTGAAGTAGGACCTGGGAAAACAAGCCAGTGGTGAACTGAGGAGAGTAACTTTACTAACCCACTCCGTTGGAGATGCAATACTCTCGGAAACTGTATGGAAGGATGACTACTATCTTAATGTGTTCCAAGGCTTATACGTATAAGCAAGATGCTATCCTACAGAGTGATCTTTGGAGGAACACACCTATGTGAGTCCATTGCTAGTCACGATCTATGAGATTGGGGTGATCTCTAGTAAGCTCATGAATAGGCCAGGAGTGTGACTTATATGCTCCACCGAGGGGTCAGCCTTCGCAGCCCAAAGACTAGTAAGACATGTGGTGAAACTTCTACGTAAACTGACAATTCAAAGCATAGTCCATTGTTCGGTTGTGAAGGAGTGTAGCTACTTGCTCTAGGTGAAGCTCAACCTTAATGTGTCTTCACTTTGAAACACTAGTATATCAAAACAGCATTTGGAACAAAGGACAAAGTGGGCCCCGAGATGCGGTGGGGATTGTTGAAATGTGAGATGGGCCTAGAGCCCATATAACAATTTCAGATTTGATCTCTAAGGGCCCATGTAGGTTGCATGACAAGGTGGTGGAAAGTTTAGTCCCACCATGCTTGTGGAAGGAAAGTTGGAGTGGTTTATAAGGGTGGCTCTTCTACATGCTATTGGAGCTTGAGAAGAGAAGAGGCCCTCGCGCTCCTCCTCCGCCGCCGCCTTCCGTCACGACGCTGCACGTGGTTGCGGGTTGCGGTTGCGGAATGAGCCGAGCCGAGCTCACACCTGCGCGCTTATTTTTGCCATCACTAACGGAGAGGTTCTGACAGCAGGGCCACGATCTGAGACGTCGGATCGTGGGCTGTCACGGACTTGGACGTGGATCAAGCCCACGTCTCTCCACGCGGCTGCGTCTATATAAGTGTGCAGTGTCCCCTAACCCTAGCCGCCACGAACAGATCACATCTGCTCACGCGCACGCCCACCGTCGTTCCTTTGCTGCTGCTGCCGCTGGTGACTCCATCCCGTCCGCCCGCAGACACGGTCGACGGAGAGCAGGTCTCGAAACCACGCCCTTCCGGTTCCTGTCACGGGTGAGGCGAATAGGTTTTTGGCAGCGATTACGCGATTGCTCGCTTCCGATCGTCTACTTCCTCTACGTCCGCGTCGCCTTCATCATCACCATGTCCACCGACCCCGACCATGCCGCCGCCGAGAAAGCTGAAGCCGACAACAAGGCCGTCGAGGACGCCGCTGCTGCCACCAAAGCCGCGGCCTCTGCATGGCCTACTGGAGGGTATAATTCGCTTATCCCGCAGTACTAGCAGTATGTGTAGATTTGTCTACTGTTTGCTTAGTACGTGCATGTTTAGATCAAAGTCAGTACGTCATCAACTTAGTCAATGCCACGCTAGTGATTTACTCGTGGATTAATTTAATCGAGAAATTGCCTATTTACTCAACATTGGGGACCAGTAGAGCAGAATTCAGGCTGTACCAACACCATCATGTAGCTAATACCGAGGAGACTGAACCTGAATTCACTAGCAAACTTGGCATTAAATTAATTTACATTACATATCTCAGTAGCAAGAACACATGTAATGATCAAAGGTATAATAAGCTGAGCCAATCATGTGCGGTGGTATATTTGTATCATATACTATAAACACCAGGGCCATGACAAGTAGAAGAAAGATTTGGTTTATAGTTGTACCTTTGGCTCAAGATGAGATTAGTAGCAAGTTGAGATTTATCAAAGCCACACAATGGGAGCCTGAAATCACAAATCAAGGACTGAAACTATGAAACATTCTAGTCACTTTTGAGTTCTCAAAGTGTAGACCTGGCTCATGATTAATTAATGTACTATTATAGCAAAATAATATTGGAGAAACAATAGAAAACTGACCGGGCGTATAAATTACATCGCTACTTTGCTAGTAGGTAGCACATCATCACAATGAAGTGTGCAGATCGAGAAAGAAGTGGTTTACAATTAGAAACTTCCAAGAGGGGCCTGGCATAGTCATCTAAGGCTAGAGAAACAGAACTAAAGACTTCTCTCGAAACATTGTAGTTGAGAAAGAATAGGTAAAGGAGCCAAATGAGCATGCTGTTCCCAGTTCAAACTGCATTCTATGTAGCATTAAAAGATAATAGAAATAATACTGATAATGTTGATCCATTCCTTTACAAACATGTGCACACGTACTACAAGATAATGTTGCATCACCTCTTGAAAAAACAACGCGTGATAGCAGTTATGACAGCACAATCATCTCAAGTGCCATTAACAATTCAGCTTGATCATCTCTAGCACTAGTGGTGATTCCTATGATAAGAATGAGTCGATAAAAAAATCAGCAGCGGAAGGATGTGGCTAGCAATTATAATCTGTAGAGTGCATAGTTTGAAATTTGAATGGCCGGCTCATCATTCCATAAGCAATTCTTTCAAAAGAAGTTCCGTGAAAAATGTCATCTGTAATGCACTATATATGGTTCGTATATTTAGAAGCATCTATAAAGCAGATTCAATTTGGAAGATTAAGTGAACTTTCTGAGAAATAATGGCAGCAAGGTTTTCAATTTCGTTTTCAGAAAATTTAAGCACAAACCGAAATCACCGAAATTTAGTGAATTTCAGTTTGCATTTCAGCCAAAAGGCTGAAATATTCACCTGAAGTAAATTAAATATTTGATTCTTTTTTGAAAAATATTTGATTTCATGTGTATTATTGAAATATTTTGGCCGAAAGGTAAATATTCCAGAGACTGCAGAAATTAATGAAATTCAATGAATTTCATTGAAATCTCATTGCAAGTGAAAACCATGGCAGTACCTGCAGGACTGTAGAAACTTGTGTAAGGAAAAATATATCTGTAGGGCCCCTTCGCTGATGCCTCCTCAATCTTCATGGAGTTCAGATGGATCATGTAGATGTTAGGATACACACCAATGAAGATAACCTCAGCATCTTCAGCATAGCGAAACAGCTTCATTAGAACCATACGTGCCGCCGCTACTACGTTTGTTGCAAAAAGTCTCTCCAGATCAATGACCCTACGATGTGTCCATGATACCACCCCATCAGTGCCACTTTGACCATAGATGGAGCTTGAATTCATCAAGTCCGGCAAAACCAAGAAGTCCATCTTTTGTTTGCATGATGACAGTCTCCTCGTAACTAGTATATGGCACGGCCTCAATTTGATCCAACCTATGCTTATCCAAATCAAACACAGTAATACTACTGTAACTCAACAAGTAGAGTGCGTTTCCAACCAGAGCTGTCGGCCGTACCTCAGCTAATGAATATGGTACTACATGAATTGAAGTGATCTCGCCCCATACGCCGGTCTCGGATGAGTACACGCAGGCGGAGGTGACTAAATCTGCGTGGTTAGTGAAGAGAAACGCAACGAGGAACGGGTGAGGGTGGCGGTGGCCGTGGGTTGGCGCGCGGAGAACCGCGCCATTGTAGTTGTAGGGCCAATGCCGCTCAGCCGCATAGGCCGGGGGGCACCGAAGATAGCCTTGTCGCCTGTCATGAGGTCCCAGACGAGGAGCGTTTCAAATTCACGGTAGTCAAAAAGGAGGGCGTGGCCGTGGCGGCAGTCGAGGGTCCACCGATTAAATGCCGTGAGACATGGTGGCGGTGGAGAGCGTGAAACCGTCGGAGATAGGGACAAACCGGGGAGGCCGCGGCTGGTTGTTGAAGAATCCAAGGACGGGAGGCATGCCCACGTGGAACTCACGGAAGCGGCGGAGGAAGCGGGCGTCGTGGACCAGGCCGCGACAGTGCTTGCAGACAAAGGAGGCGCGGAAGAGGTAGATGGGCTTCGGCGGGAGCCGGAGGAGGATCTACACCGGGACCGGGAGAAGCAGTGCAGCGGCGGCCGCCCGCGACCTCTTCCCTGCTTCCATGGTGCTCCTGGCCATGGGGGAGATAAGATGCGTCGAGGGTTTTTACTAGAAAAATAGCTCGGCCGTAGGTTTACAGGAAACAAACAGTATATTCCAGGCCTGCCGCCAGCGTATGAATCGGACCGATGGAGTATTGCGCATTGAACTCCACTCAGATATGCTTGACATGGCAAACTCCATATGTGCTCTATTGTATTGAATTAATCCGATATACTACTATGTATTGAATCGTGGCCAACCCCACCAATGTTGCCATGGAAGCCAAAGGGATTAGCCACCACCGGCATTGTTGGAGTTTGTACCCGATTTTGTGTTGCGCCTTGAGTCGAAGGAGTACTCGGACACACGAAAAATCAGCTTGAACCAGGTTGCGGAATTCGGCGCCGAGGCAGATCGCATGTCTAGGTTGGTTGTCGAGGAAGGAGTTGAGCTGCTCCCAAGCGGTTAAGAACATGTTATCCGCAGACTCTATGACGTCGTATAGATCACTGGCAATGGTGCCATAGATCTACATGAGGATCATGATGTCGGCATGGGGCCAGCTTATGTCACGCCCAAAGTGGTGTCTAGAACTATGGGAAGCAATGATAGACCGTACCTACGCACATTTTCTATGTAATTTAATTATCTTATGGGCTGATGTGGAGGAAATCAGTTGGCCCAGGATTAGCGGCTAGGGCCCACCCCTGTTGAATTCCGTGGGGAGGAGAGAATTTATGGAAGGTTTCGTAAATCATTTGTAGGTTGTTCATAGGTGTAAGGATTTTCGAACTGCCGGATACGATCCTTCTAGAGTACATGGACAAGACACACAGCATGATATCTTTCCATTTGGAGAAGTTACCGGTATCAGGCTCCTACTTAAATTGGATGAAGCGAGAGATGTTGAGCTCGTACATGGAAGGGATGCCATGGACGGGGACGAATAGGAGAGTAGCTGGCGGGAGGATGGCAAGGGAGGTAGGCATCGTCGCAGGAGGTGCCTTGCCAATAGGAAGGCTGAGCGCATCAAAGAGGGAAGTGGAGCCTTGGCACACGGCGAAGAGGGGAGTGGAGAGGTGTCGGAGCTCGCCATGGAGGTTGAGGGATCAAACTCGTGTCTAATACCAAGAAGGATGGAGTGGTGTTAAATTGTACCCCATCACCATATAGAAAGACACCAGACGAAAGCTCCCTGCCAATGATGACACTGCCACACCCGATCCCACCCTCTACCACAGGGCCGCAAAGATCGACGGGTGCTCACGGTACTCAACACTTGACTAGGCTGACATACTCTACACCATACAACAAAAATGTTTGATCAGGCACGCTCCGCGCGTTCCCTACTACGCTCTACTTAAGCCTATTCATCGTTATCTCTGGGACACTATGAATCCCGGCTTGCATGTTTGGCCCTTGGTATCACACTAACCCATGGCTTACTCCGATGCAGATTGGGCCGGGTTCCCCGACATAGCGACCATGCTCGGCTGGGGGGGGGGGGGGCAAGGGGGCGGCCCCCCCTGGGCCGTAGCAAAAGCAAAAGGGGCCCCCAGGTGGGTGCCCTTGTGTGTTAGGCCCGCACTAAGAATTAGCTAACTATGGGCTGGCCCAAGTGGCAGCATGAGCAGAGGGATTCTTACGAGGCACGGCCACGAATCCTCGATTTATGAAGATGTTCTAGCTAAAATAGCAGTTCTTGTATAGTGTCTTCACATGTGTGTGCACTAGTGTTTCCACTTTCGTAGAAAATAGATAGAAGTTCCCTAATTTTGCATTGTAGTTTTTGGTCAAGTATGGTAGTAAATAAACATTGAACAATAAATCCTTCACGTTAGATACCAGACAATATGAACCCTTCTTTCCATATATCCAAGGGATTGGCCAATACTTCTCCGAGAGCTAATGTTACAATCATAGTACGGGAAACGTGGGTCGATGCCACAATCATAGTACGGGAAACGTGGGTCAATGCCACATCCCGTGGGTTCAATCAGTTATGTTTCCTTAATCTATTCCTGCTTTCCATATATAATTCTTGAAAGATTAGACTGATTGACCCGCACATGCCGGATTTAATAGGATCGTGTTCCCCATGTTGAACGATTGTTCTAGGGATTTCAATCCTAGTTGATCTTTAGTTGTGACTAACAGCAATCCTGGATGCCGTTTCCATCCCTCGACCCGCTCGAACCGGGAGCTTGGTAACTATGGTTAGAATAGCTTTTTTTTTAGAAAAGGAGAAGGACCCCAGTCTTTTCATCTGGACGCTGCATGTAGCCACTTTATTAATTATTCACACAAGACCTTACAAAGTTATACAACAGTAAGACTAAAGCCACCGTCTAGGCAACATCTGCCGCTACTCTTATCCAGTTGATGAATGGATGCTGATAGTCTGGGCCTAATACCAAATAGACCTCGCAGCCAAACCTAACATCTAAGACCTGGGGTCCCAACCAGGACGCCTGCCGGGCATGGGGCACCCACCAGTCCGGCGCACTCCTCAACCAGAAGCCTGCCGGGTATGAGGCTGCCGCAGCCACCTGCCACTAATCCATCTTGATGATGTACTGTTGCATCTAACCTTGCCGGTCTAGCTACCGTCGACGCCACCACGACGCTGCATAACGCGCCATCATCTCAAGGCTCGTCCATCATCACACGCCCACCAGTGAGACCCCGCTGCTCCATGCCGCCAAGACCCGCCGTCGTCGACGCGTGAGAAGGAACGCCACACCACCTCACTCCTCTTCCCATCCGGCGCCGCTCCGCAAACGATGCCCCCAATAGGGAACATGACACCGCAGCGCCGCCATCGTCCGATCCGGTGATCTTAGGATTTCTCACCGAGCGCACGAGCAAAGTTGACGAGAAGTTGGTGACGATGCCTTCATCAAGGTAATGACGACGCCGCCATCGCCTCGCCTGATCGAGTCGGCTCGGTTTTCACCGGCGACTATGTCTCCCCAACTCGCCGCCGGTGCTAATAGTGGGATCCAAGATCCGTCACTACCAGCCTGGCCAACCGCCTTCGGTGGAGAAGGCAGCCACCACCACCATGCCCAGGCCAAGAGATCCGGCCGTCCTCGTGCCGCGAAGATTACCAAGGGGGATCTCCTCTTGCCATTGTCGAGACGAGGCGCAGCCGCAGTGTATCTTGATCTAAACCCCTCAGGCCCAGATCAGCTCTCATCGCAGCCAAAATCTCATCCGCCAACGGCCGCCGGAGATCTCTCCCGCTGCCGCCAACCCGCCAAGACTTGCCGTTGAGTTGGAAGCCGCTGCCCCACGCAGCGTTACCGCTGGTCGAAACTGCATCGCCGCCGCCGCCTCACCGGTCGCCACAGGGCTTCGCCCATGGCGTCCTCAACGACGGCGGTAGCGGGAGGCGATGGAGGAGGGGAGGCTGAGGCGGTGTGGACGGGGACTCCCGGGCGGCGTGGCGCCGCCGCCTGTGGGAAAGAGGGCTGGCCTGGTTAGAATAGCTTAAGGGCCTCGGGTTTTAGTTTCTCCCCAACCCGAGAAATCTCAGAAACGGCCCTGATAACAACACGTACAAATCTGCGTCCGGTTTTTGTATCTTCATCTGCGGCAACATTGCCTCCTAGTTCGTCAAAGGGACAGCAAACCATGTCTCGATCCAGCGCGGAGATGGAGAATTGTATGGAGGCACACGCTGTCATGGAGTCTTGCTAAATCAGGCGAGTACTTCACGAGCTCGGGCGTCCACCAAACGGTGATACACTCGTCTACCGTTCACCTGTGTACTCCCTCCGTTCGAAAAAGCTTGTCCCTCTAGTGCTAGCTAGATACATCTATTTGAGGGACAAGGTTGGGACAAGTTTTTTCGGAGGGAGGGAGTATGCATGTAGGACATGCCGTGGTGATGTGACTGTTGTCAAACTCACGCTGTACTTGTATTTATACCGTGCTCTGCATATGAATAGAATCATCGGAGATTACCCCGACCTTGTATTACTAGTAGCTCGTGATAGAAGACTGAAAAAAAAGTGAACCTTCCGTTTACTCATGGTCCAAAGTCCAAACAGGTCTTGCATGTATTTCCAGCACCTTAGTCTTAGACATGAGCCCAAACGCTGAACTTCCGGCTAAAAGCCTGAGTTCATATATAAACAAATGGGCTGTGGTACAACGCGACGGCTGGCGGCGTTGCGTTCCTTCCATCACGATTTTCACGCTCGCACACATTGCCACCTAAAAGCATGTATACTCACCGAAGCTAGAATTCAAATTTGCGGGAGAGAAATTGCATATATACTTACTGTGTATAGCAGCTGTCATATTGCCATGCCATCACACAAGCAGAGTTCAACTTTGCGCATTATACAACATTGCGATGGTACCACAAAACCGAAAGAACAAACTATGACAATTTTTAGCGGGGATCATAGAGCTCACAAAGCCATGGGAATCTCGAAGAAAAACCTAACATATTGGTTCTCAAAGCATTTATCGTGCTCTGAAAGCATTATTAAAGCCACAAATTTCCTCACGTTTTGCATGTGAGTGACACATTTCTCAAGGAATAGTATTTCATTAATAGCCACATTCACCGCTTCGGAAACACAAGGCAATGACAATCTCATCAGCCGGAGCCGACTTTGGTACTCACAATCACGAGGGGCCAAAATACAGAGAAAACGATATCTGTTAAAACTGCATTAGCAAAACAGTTTCTACCAGTTAAACTTATTCTCTCGTCTCTTTGCACATCTCAACAGAGACAGAACAAGTAGTACACTGTACTAGCAAGATTACCAGTCATGGGCAACGTTTGGTTTCTACTTTTGGCTCAAGGTGATGATTAGTGACAATGAGAGCATGAGTTCATAACTTCCAATCATTGAGTTTCCTAAATAGCAAAGACTCCAGCTCATGACTGATGCAACTATACAACAAAAGGATATCAAAGAAATGATATAAACTTGTTTGATATGATAAACTGCATTGTGGTACCACATCAGCATAATGAACTATGAACTGTGTAGATCGAGGAGTGTTTCCCAGCTCCAAGAGAAAAAGCGAATAAGGTCAAAGTAGGCGATATAGTCACATTATTCAAGGTTCCAGCTGTATTGTGCATAGCACTTTCGATTATTTTTACCACTGCAAAGAATATTGATCCGATTGCATCCAAACAAAACAATAGATAATAGTAACAGAGGATGTCATATCACCTCGTCAACAACCAAAGCGTGTCGGCAGGATGTAACAGCACAATCATCTCAACTGTTGTTCAGCCAGTTCAACTTGGATCATTTGCACCCACTTAATGGTAATTCCTATGAGAAGAATATAAGTCAATAACTATTGGAAATACATGGACAAGAAATGCTCCCTCCGTAGAAGAAATATAAGAGTGTTTAGATCACTAAAGTAGTTATCTAAACACTCTTTTCTTCTGTATGGAATAACAGATAAGAGGTGGTGACACATACACGAAACACTTATTATATATCTCATCTTGCAGAAAATACTAGCTTTTGCTACAAGTAGTCAAGGAACAATCAAGAAATGACATGTACTGCAAGAACAAGACATTGTACACCATCTAATAAACCTCAAAACAAAGGATAACACTATTCAGTGATTTACTTAACCAAGAAGCATTTTAGAATTTGTTTTGGTGTGGGCACATTAGTAATTTATATCTAAGTTTTGTATGCACATGAGAGTGAAAGAATACCAGAATGAACACATATTTTCTACAATTCAGAACAAACAATGCAGACTAGAGAAATAAGAAACTAAGTAACCACTCAAAATTCCAACATAGCTCAAAGCTTGAGCAATTGAGAAGGCAATATCCAGAGTCCAGGTTCTTAAACTGAAAGAGAAAAGAGTTCAGCATTGACTCACTAATTGGTTGTTGTTCTATTATGCAACGCAAAAAAGTGCAGACAATTGGTCACTTTGGTTCCTTAATTTATCAACTCTCATGATTCAGTGAGATTATATTATCCAATATACCACAACAGAACAACATGGAAGAACAATTATAAATTGATACCAGGATACAACTATATTGTTCCTCAAGTGCATGCTTACTTGGTAAGCAAATTAATTTTAATGGTGCCACTTGACTAAATGTACAAGCCGAAACTCTAGCAGTAAACCCAATGATCACTGTTTAGATTTAGATGTGTAGCCCAACTCAAAATAATTGATTATGAATTATGATACAAGCAAATGGCAGGATATGAGTCTAGATGAAGAGCAAATATGTGAAACACATGCAAGTAACAATGCCAGGACTTCCTCCTATACATCTTACAGTTGTGAAAGGGTTATTTCGCTCTCGCGTAGTTGCGTGAATGACTTGTTAGTAACTTGGTGCAATTCCTACTAGAACAAGTAATTTAGTTAGCAGTTCTCTCAAAAGAAGCTCCAAGAAAACTTGTCATTTGTAAATGGACTATGGCTGGCTCGTATATTTTAAAGCATCTACAAGGCAGATACAGTTGAAAGATTAAAGTGAACTCTGAGTTGGAAGATTAAAGTGAACTCTGCGACACTTTAAATACTGGCGGTACCTGGAACGTAGAAACTTGTGTAAGGAAAAACATATTGTCTCGCCGATCCGTTTCCTCGACACCTCCTCGATCTTCATGGACTTGAGATGGATCATGTAGATGCTAGGATACACATCGATGAAAATCACATCCGCATCTACCGCAGACAGCCAACTGCATGCGCTCCAATACCTCCAGCCATACACACCGACACTGCTTCAGGCGCAAGAATTTTTCCAAGTTCAATGACCCTTTGATGTGTCCATGTCACTGCCCCGTCAATGCTTGTCACCTTTGACCATAGATTAAGATTGAAATTGAATCGTTCCACTCCAGCTAAACCAAGGCATCCATCCTCTGTTGGCATGATGATAATCTGATCGTAGGTACATGGCACCTCCTCAACTAAACCCAAGGCTTGCTTATCCAAAACAAACTCAATGATGCTATTGTCATCCAACAGGAAGTAGATTGTGTTTCCAACCAGAGCCGCCGTCGGCTTTGGCAGAACTAATGCATCTGGTATAACAATCGAAGTGATCTCACCCCGCACACGGTCTCGGACGAGAAGACGCATGCGGAGGTGATGAAATCTCTGTCGTCACTGAACATGAACGCCACGAGAAACGGGCACGTAATGGCAGTCGCGGTGGTCGGTGTGACCAGCTGCGCATAGAACCGCACCATTGTACGGAAGAACAGTCCTGCGCTGGGAGCGGCAGGTACTGCTTGTCGCCCGATCACGAGGTCCCGAACGAGCAGCGTCGATCGCGGCAGCTCTCAACGAGGGCGCGACCGTGGCGGCAATCGAGGGCCCACCGATCATCTGGGGACATCGTGGCGGTGGACAGCGCGAAGTCGCCGGAGGTGGGGACGAAGAAGGAGGCCCTGCGGTTGAAGAAGCCGAGCAGGAGGCGTGCCGCCCGTGGAAATGTGAGCGAAGCGGCGGAGGAAACGGGCGTCATGGACGAGGCCGCGCCAGTGCTTGCAGACGAAGGATGCGCGGAAGAGGTGGATCGGCTCCGGCGGTAGGCGCAGGAATATCTCCCGGAGGAGATCGTCCGGGGGAAGCGGCACGGCGGCGGCCGCCCGCGAGCTTGTCCGTGCCTCCATGGGGTTCGGGGGAAATTGGGCGTCTGTCGGCTTTGGGCTTTGAGAGAACGAACAAAATAACTGGGCCGTGGTTTAACTTAGAAGTAGTACTAGGCGATTTCAACTCCGGCGCCGAAGCGGAAGGAATCTGCAGCCCGGGGGTAGCGGAAGAAGTGCGGTGGTGGCTGAGGTTGGAGGTAGGGACCTACTTGGCGGGATTGGGGCTAGCCGGTGGTGGGATCGAGAAGGAGGAAGGCGAGGCGTGGCCACCACCGTGCGTGGATGCGGTTGAGAGAGAAAGAGAGAAGGGATCACGAGGAAGAAGGTAGATGAAGAAAGAAGATAAGGTGGGAGCAGGAGATCTCGCGAGATGTATGATGCACCTCGATCACGTGGCTCGCGTGTGACCGGGTGAAGTTCGGCTGGTCGGCCGAGGCACAAGCGTTTCCTTAAGTTAGACCCCTTCCACCCTTTGTCAAAAGGAAAACGAAAAACACTTGAAAGCATCATCACATTGAGAACACATTGACCAATCTCAAAGCATCCTCCCATTGACCACCGATTTAATATGAAATCGACTCTAAAGTTGGTGCCGGATGTGAGTGGTGTCATCCTTTCCTCAACAACCTTCATTAATCTTCTCTTAACATAGGTAAATATATAAACAAAATATGAATTATATAACACAATATATATAATAACAAACTATTTTTGAATATAAATTTACTAATATGACCTATAGCTTGCAAAATGTGAAAAACCTTTAGGCAAACACCGGTTAATCATACTGTCCTAGGACCTTAGGCCCCAATCACAATGCATAAATACCACACACCATACAAACTCATGTACCTTCTAGACACTCATGGCTAAGTGCAAGAAAACTCAACTCATATATCATAAAGTCAGCATAAGAAAACACCAATTACAGATACAACATTCAATGTGGAGTGTCTGATATTTCAAGCTCCTCTTTAACCTTGCGATTGTTGGAGAGAATGTTTTGATCTTCCACTTCACAGAAATGGCGCCACCGCTTGCATTTTTACTCTAGCAGCTAGTGCACATTCTTACCATAATTGAAAGGCATCAAGAGACTACCATGTCACCATAGTAGAGGAAAGGTTCTCAGGGAAAATAGTAACTTCAAGTAAATACTACAAAAACTTTTAAATACTAAATGTAAAAGTTTACAGATGTAATCGTTTCAATCATTTATGGATACGACATATTCATATAAAAAACTCCCTAAAAAAGCAAACTCGATACTTTCTAAAATTTTAGTCATTAAAACTTGTGTTCTACATAGGTTGCAATGGTGCTTTTTGTAGTGAAAGCAAAATGCAAGAATTAACATGTGACTAGACCTACCAAAGTGGAAAGATTCTCTGGACAAACTTTAACTTCAAAATAAATATTAAAAACTTCAGTTTTTTAAATGACAAATGTATTTTGTTGAATCATTTATATGGGTATTCATAGATTTTTTTTCTCCAAAAAAACTAAATACTTCCCTAAATTTTCAAACATTAAAACTTGAGTTCTACATAGGTCGTGATGGTGCTCTTCTTAATGAAAAAAATGCAAGAATTACCATGTGACTAGAGATAGCAGAGAGGATTGGTTTCCGGGACAAATTTAAACTAAAAATAAAATTTAAAAACTTCCAAAAATGTTAAAATTACACATGTATTTTCTTGAATCGTTTATATGGGTATTCATAGATTTTCTCCATAAAGAAAAACTCAATACTTCCCTAAATTTTCAAACATTAAAACTTGAGATACACAGGTCGCAATAATGATCTTTTTTTGTGAAAAAATGCAACCCATGCATGCTACCTAAACATTTTGCATGTCCATTTTTTTTAATTTTTTCCTGATTATTTTTCACATTTGGGAAACTTCTTTTTCACTGCTCAAGCTCATTTGCGACGTATGCGGGTTGGCGCACAGGATTGGCTGGAAAGATATCCTCACTTAATCCATCGAAGTTTCTCTACTGACATAGCTATCCAATAGTAGATGGAAATGCTTTTCGAAACGAAATTGCCAGTCAGTGGTAGGCCCGGTTCAGCCACTGAACTACTGTAACAATGCCAGCCAGCACCTTGAAGATGACCCATACTCTAAATCCGACTGAAACGTATAAAAAGGCAATCAAAGGGTTCAGAAGTCTGAATCCTCAAGAGTCTGCTTTGTAGTATCAGCGAAAGCATCCGCATCTGAAGCTAGAATTCTATATTTTGCGGGAGAAGTTGCGTCATCATTTAGCCTGGAATGGAAGATAGCAAGTGCCATACTGTCATGGCATCACATCAACGCATTAGGAATTCCAGAGTTGAACCTTACGATCGTCGTCCTCCCTGGACCAGCCCCGCCGCCGTACGTGGCTGCGTGAACAGCAGCTTCAGCAATGCCACAAACCACGCAGACATGGGCCGAAGGTGCCGCCTCTCACTATGCACATGAATCATATATACTCATTTAGCTCTCAAGTATTTGCAGGTACTTTCTTCATTGCCGCGCATTTTCGCATCCGTGCTTCGCTGCATGAACTTGTTGTCATTCAGGTCTACGGACCTGCTGATCATTCTCGATCGGCGGAGTTCTTGGGAGAACTCCAACAGAAAGTCACTATGATGACTGCCGCGGCGCTCCTGGGGGGGGGGGGGGGGGATTTTAAGCTGATAAGTTCGGGAGATGACAAAAAAAACAGTAACATAAACTGGCCGCGGGTGTCCATGTACAACAATGCTAACCCCACCATGGCGATAAGGGAAGTGGCTAGGGCGGGCGCTGCGTTTCACATGGACAAATAAGCAACTAGACCAGTCCGCTCGGGTGCTCGACAGGGTGTTTATGTCGCGGAGTGGGAGATGGGCTACCCCTATGCACGTTGGTGGTGGAGACCCGCATCGGATCTGACCATGTCCCGCTAGTTTATTCCTCCGGGGAGGATAGGCTTCGATGTAGCCCGCGGTTTTTCTTTGAAACGGCCTGGTTTGAAGTGCCGGACTTCGAGGAAATCTTCAAAGAGAAATGGCAAGCGTGCGTGAATCAGGTCGGGCCACAGCGGGGCCCGATGGAATATTGGAACGCGGTCGGGGGACGACTCAGGGCCAGCCTCAAGGGGTGGGGCGCCAACCTAGGGAGGAATGACAAGGAGCTCAGAGCATCGATCCTGGAGGAGATAGCCATGATTGATGCGTAGGCTGATGCTCGGGTTTTCTCGGAGCAGGAGTGAGCTCATCGTTATGCCCTTGAGGGGCAGGTCGAGGCGTTACTTCGTGCGGAGGAGGAATATTGTCACCGTCGCAGTGGGCTCAAGTGGACACTTAAGGGCGATGCCAATACCAAATATTTCCACATCTACGCTAATGGCCGTCGGCGTAAATGTACTATTCTCAGGTTGCAATCAGACGGGGGCTTCATTGCGGCAAGAGGACATCTCTAGTCACATTTACTTAATTTTACATCAACTTGATGGGATTTTGCGAGGCCCAGGGGGCCTGCGGATGTGTGGGAGGGCTCAACGCTGGGCGTCCTGGATTGTGAGAACGACGAGCTGGGACTCGCCTTTCTACCCGAAGAAATTGACGCCGCGCTTGCGGGGATGAAAGCGGGCATGGCGCCGGGCCCGGACAGGTGGCCGGTGGCAATGTTCAAGCGGTTTTGGCCCATCCTTAGAGGCCCTTTGTTTGAGATCTGTAATGGTTTTATGCGAGGGATGGTAGATATAGCCCGCCTTAATTTTGGAGTTCTGTCGCTCATTCCAAAGGTTCAGGGGGCCGATAACATTAGACAGTTCCGCCCTATTGCGCTCATTAATGTTCCTTTTAAGATTTGCGCTAAAGCGTGCGCCACTCAATTAGGTCCGATAGCACAACGCTCGATCCATCGTAATCAATCCGTTTTTATTCGTGGTCGTAATATCCTCGAGGGTCCGCTTGCTCTCCAGGAGATTGTTCACGAGCTCAAACGCACGAAGGAACCGGCTGTCTTGCTCAAACTAGACTTCAAGAAGGCTTATGACCGGGTAAATTGGGATTTCCTGCGTCAGGTGCTCTTGGGTCGTGGTTTCTCTGCGGTGTGGGTTCATCGCGTTATGCAACTGGTCTCGGGAGGCTAAACGGCAGTTTCAGTGAACAGAGAAGTAGGGTAGTTCTTCAGGAACAAGCGCGGACACAGGCAGGGTGATCCGATGTCGCCTCTGCTGTTCAACTTCGTCGTTGACGCGCTGTCCGTGTTGTTATCAAAAGCGGCTGGGGCTGGCCATATCCAGGGTCTGGTAAGCCATCTCATTCCAGGGGGAGTGACTCATCTGCAATACACGGATGATACGCTATTGATGTTTCGTCCGGATTTACATAGTATTGCTTCGGTCAAGGTGATTCTCATTTGTTTTGAGCTCATGTCAGGCCTCAAAATAAATTTCCACAAATGTGAGTTACTTTCGATGGGGATTGACACTACTAGGAAAAGGCATGCTACTGGCGCACCAGTTTTGCCTACTAATAGCGCACTACTGGCGCGCCACTAGCATCACGCCATTAGAATTAAATTCTAATAGCGCACTACTGGTGTGCCTGGTGCGCCATTAGAATTGCCTACGGTGCGCCATTAGAATTCCTTCCAGGGGGCCATATGTACCCATGTGCTTTGGCTTTCTAATGGCGCACCAGTAGATGATGCGCCATTAGTGTGATTATTACAGTGCGCCATTAGTGTCTTGTGTGGTGCGCCATTAGTATTAATATTAGTTTTTTTTCTGATTTTTTCACAGGTTACAAAATATATTATTTGACAGAATATAGACAGCACCACACAGCAACAGCAGATTCATCATATTAGTCTCCGAATACAAAAGACCGAACGAAGATAGAACATTACAAGTCTCGGAGACCGCGAGTAGCGAGTTTGTCTTCACATTACAAGTCGATATCGATCATCTAAACTACCATCACATAGAAGAGAGTTGCGGTCATCACGATGAGCATCATCGCCATGAAACTGCTCTTCACCCGGTTCCTCCAACGCTCCCTCCTCTCTCCCGCTAGATAGCGGGCGTATCTAGATTCCGCCTCCGCCCTAGTGATGTACCCTTTATGCTTATTACCGCTGAAGCGGTGAACCTGTCTCCGACACTCCTCCCGGTCGTCGTAGACTCCGGGAACCTTACCCTTGTACACACGACATACGACGGAATCTCTATGCACAAGCCAGACAACAAACAATACATAAGCAATATATAAGTATGCAACAAAAGGATCGGAAGAGAAAAGCAAGACATTAATAGCACGATTCATGGATTTCTCCGCCGTACCATCTAGATCGCGGTCGTCTTGGTTGGGTTCTTGAGAAAGAGGCCCGCCGAACTCGTCTCCGTACCCGTGTTCGGCAAAGTACTTATCGGCGTTAGTATTAATGTACCGTCGTCGTTGTCGTCGTCGTCCGGATCCTATGCCATATGCATGTCGGATCTGTGCCATAGGGATGTCCGGCATGTCCGGTAGCGTTGCAGCGTTCTTGCCATGGCCTTGGCGCCGCACGACATCGGCGGTCTTGTGCGTGGTGGTGTCCCCGCCCCCAAAGCGAATCGCTCTTGACCAAAGCAGGGGCCAGCTTAGGCAGCGCCGAGGGTCATCGAGATCTTCTTCGTCGGCCCGGCGGGGTTGAATCGGAGGTAACAACTCGTCGCGCCGGCAGCACCAACCAGTTGAACCCTATACATGGTGGGTGGCATCGGTTTTCTGTGGAACACGGGTTGCCGGTTGAATGATATTGCCCTTGGCGGCGTCGACCAACTCGTCGTTCACGAAGTGCAGGAGAGTGCAGGCGTCGGCGGCGCCCTGCGAAACATGTAGGGCGTCATGGATGCCCGATCAAAGGCAAAGGAGATGAAGTCCTCGGCCGAGAGGCTTAATTATTTACCATCATGATGGCGTCGAGCTCGGCTAATGTCGAGGCACCGCCAGCGGCGAAGCGTCTGGCCAACCGGAGAGGGCCGCTTGGTCGGCGAGGTGCCGGCCGGCGTACACCCGGGTGCATTAAGCTCCAATGTCCGTGCCGGCACCGGAGACACCAATACCGCCGCCGCCGATGACACCAATGGCGCCGCCGGACACACCAATGGCGCCGCCTGCGCGTTGTGCGAGTTGCTGGCCGTGAAGCTGGGAATCGGGGACACCAATGAAGCTTTTGTTATGTAGTTATGTGATTGTTATGATGCTGGTGGAACACTTGTTGTGATTGTTATGATGCTGGTGCAGAAATGAAAAAACACTTATGGTTGTAGTGATGATGAGGAAAACAGGAGTGGGCATAGAGTTCCTTGTTTTCGTATCGACGACGATGAGTAGCGAATGGACATGAAGGTTATACTATTACTGCATGTTCCTTGTTTTGATTGGTGATCAACCTTCTCTGTAGTTTTTGTTGATGTGATCCTGATGTAGTTTTTCTACTACAATTCTCTCCAGGTAGCAAAATGCATGAGACTTTGGTGATGAAGAGGCAGATGGTGAAGATACAATGCAAAATCTGGTGCCATTTTGGTGCCATTTTGGCTGATGGTGAAGATACAATGCATTAAAACTCCGGTGCCATTTTGGCTAATAGTTTGGTGCCATTTTGGTGGCATTTTTTTGCTGTTTTTGCTGATGTTGTTTTGGTGCTGTTTTGGTGCCATTTTGGATGGCTGCAGTGACTGTTTTGGTGCTGTTTTAATGCTTGAAGATTGATCTCTTAATATGGTTGCAGTGATCATTAATTTTAGAGCAAAATATGGCTGTTATTTTTGTGTTTTGTTTCAGAAACAGGAGAAACCAAAGGGCCCACGTCTCCCCTCCAGAGTTTTCGAGGGCCAAAGGGCAGGACGTTTGAGTTTTCGAGGCAACTCCCCACGTCTCCCCTCCCTGGCAACTCCCCACGTCTCCCCTCCACTGGCAACTCCCCACGACGCAGAGGGGGTTTTCTTCCAGTCCATTGCCGCTCCTCTTCCTCCCTCGACCTCCCTCCTCATTCCATTGCCGCTCCATCTTCCTCCCTCTACCTCCCTCTGCTCCACCATCGCTGGCCATGAGGGCAATGGCGGAGGAATCGTGGAGAAACTCCTCTCCGTCTGCCAAGAGAATGGTGGAGGCATCATGGAGCAACTCCCCTCCGTCTGCCAAGCATCACCGTGGTGAGGCGTCTGGCAAGGAGCCGCTGGTGGTCGACGACGGCGTTCGGTCCCCGGCGTAAGCGAGGACTACACCGTGCCGCTCAAGGTTGATATCCACCTGAAGGAGCCGCTGGATGTTGTATGCACCAGCAATCCAGACGAAGCCGACAAGAGGATCTGCGAGATCAGGAGGAGGCTCGGCGGCATGCTTTCTCGGTCGATCGGCGTTGATGTCGAGTATACCAGGGAAGACGAACCTCCGCAAATGGCTGCAGTTCTGCAGTTATGCGTGGAGGATCTCGTCCTGGTATACCACATCACCGCGGCAACCAAATGGTAAAAACGTCCAGTTCTGAAGTTTCTGAAGTTCTGAAGTTCCTTTCTAATTAGTAGTTTCTGAAGTTTCTGAAGTAGATGCAATAGTTCTGAAGTTCTGAAGTAGATGCAATACTAGTTCAGAAGTTACGAAGTTTTTGAAGTTACGAAGTTTTACGTTTAATTAGTAGTTTCAAGTTTACGTAGTTTCTGAAGTAGATGCAATAGTTCTGAAGTTCTGAAGTAGATGCAATACTAGTTCTGAAGTTCTGAAGTTTCTGTCTAATTAGTAGTTTCTGAAGTTTTTGAAGTAGATGAATTTGATGCACCAGATTAATTTGATGCAGGCCCAAGGAACTCCGTTCGCTCTGCAGAGAAGAAGCGATACACCTTTGTTGGCTTCTCCATTGGAGGTGACAAGGAGAAGCTGAAGTTTTCTGGTTTGGAGATCAACCCCGACAAGTTCGTCAACATGCAGCGCAAATGGAGAGTTCCAAACAATGGAAAGAAGTGGCAGTCTTTGGCTGAGTTTGCAGCCAGCCTTCATCCACCCATCCTACAAGGAAATGAAGCAGAAGATCAACAAGAAATTGGACCACAAACTATGGGGGACAGCCTTTGCCAAACAACCTCATCGAGCACGCCGCCAAAAAGATGCGTCGTCACCTCTGAGGCATGGAAGAAAATCGAAACCATCAAAGAAGGTTTGAAGCAATGGCAAGAGGCGGAGGATCATTGGGATGACCCTACCATCGGGGATATTGAGTTGTTTGTGGTATTATGTGTCTCAGTTTGTAGTTATGTGGTTGAACAAGTTTGCTTTTGTTATGTTGAACAAGTTTGATTTTGTAATGATGAACAAGTTTGCTTTTGTTATGTAGTTATGTGATTGTTATGATGCTGGTGCAGAACACTTGTTGTGATTGTTATGATGCTGGTGCAGAAATGAAAAAACACTTATGGCCGTGAAACCTAGGTTGGGCCTAATCACTTGGCTCTATTGCCATCTATGGTTTAATGCAGCATGAATAAAGGGGCAGTTGATCCTACTGATCTAAGTACTAATATATCCCGGCCCATGCATTAGTAGCAAGTACCCCATATGTCCGATTTTTAGCAAAGCCATGCTAAAATTCATGGAAAATTTCAGCATGACCTTTGCTGAAAATAGGACATATGGAGTACCCGAATTTGCCGGAACGGAAGTTAATCGACATTCCGGCAAACTCAAGGGCCTCTCGGGGTACCTGCAAATTCATCATGACACAATGGTCAAAAACAAAACCCAGCAAACTAGCAAAGTTACTGACGTGTTTACAGAAATTGTTTTCTGTAAAAGATGATCATCATCTTTGCAAGTCTTTCTCCATGTGATCACAAGTAATTGAGAGGCATCACAATAAAGCAACACCATGCACTAGCCTAAAAACAAGTGAAGTTTCACCCATATAAGAACAACTTTATAAAATCAGAGAAGTTGCTAAATTTTTTGTATCCTTCATACACACTGGAGTACAATGCTTTATAATGTTCCATCATCATTACAGAAATCCAAGACCATGTGTTCCATCATCATAATCATTACAGAAATCCAAGAAACATCATGTTTTTAACAGTTTTCAGTTTGGACAGAATACTGAAAACTACAGTTTGGACAGAATTCCTAACACTTTGGTCTTCTAGTTATAAAACAAAACAGACATAATTCTAGATGCCATAACTGAATTTTTGACGGTAGCTCAAGTTTTTGACAGTAGCTCCTAACATAGCTCCTAACTGAATTTTCTCGCTTAAAGGGAAGGCTGACTTAAGTGGCAAGATGATACAATTTGCGTAACATAACAATATATGCATCTTAATATAACACCATCTCCTAATGTAAATAGTATCCCAGGTTTCCATCTTAATACCACAAAGAATACCATAAAAAAATCCAGGATCATTTTTTCTAGAGAAAAGCATCATTATAAGGGGAGTTTCTTACTCTACCAGATCTGCTAGGGGGCAATGTAGAACTGATATTCTTTTGCTAACTTCTAGTACAAGGTATAGAAGAGGAGGTAAATACAGTAGACATGTAATTGCAGTGTATTAACAGTATAATTTCAATAGATTTATAGTGCAAATTTATAGTAGAATTACAACTACAGTGTGAGCCAGAACCATACTCCAAATGTAGTAGAAGATACCTTACATCCAGCTGTCAATCTAAAGGGCTGCAACTTGGGCTTTGAAATGAAGATAAGTGGCGATTAACACGCTGTCAAAAAATTCAGTTAACACCTTTGTCACAAAAAATTCAGTTAACACCTGTCAAAAAAAATTCAGTGAATGGATGGCAATACATCATACACTCACGTTGCTACATTATTCATCAACTTGTATCATTAAGAAATACTACTCCATATAGTTTTGGTGTAACTAGGTTTTGCCTCCTTTGTTGTATTCTTCTTTTTGTTAGCTATCTCAAAAGATTTGGAATGAACCGTTAGCTATCTCAGAAGACAAAAACAAAAATTCAGTGTGTTAAACATATGGCCAAAATATTGTCCCAATATATTCAAGATAAACAAAAATTCAGAAGACATCTCCTGGTCCTACCCAAGATAAACCCTAGTTACAAAAATGGAGTGCGAAAATTCAGTTAACACACTGCCAATACATTCAGTTTGGAGCATCGGTTGGAAGGAATGGGGAATGGTGGAGAGAGGGAGGAAGGAGGAAGGAGGAGAGGTACACAGTCACCGGAGGGGTCGGGTCGGGGTCTTGAAGGGGTTGAGGTCGGGGGTCCAGCTCGTCAGGGTCCCCCTTCCGCCCATGATCGAAGGAGAGCGAGGGCAGTGGCGGAGGGCAGCAGGGGGCGGGGTGGCGTCAGGGCCGCCTTCATGCTGCGAGGCGGAGGAGGCCCTCGCTCGTCGGAGGTGGAGGAGAGGAGAGGAGGCGGGCGGCTAGCCTTCAGCGAATCCGTTCCAGAAGCTGGGGCGAGGGGTGGAGTCCCAGGGGTCGGGCGGCGTCGGGCAGCGCAAGACCACAGCGGCGGCGTCCTTGACGGCGTGGCAAAGGCGGACGGGCCGAACAAGGGGCAAGCGGCTTGGGTCGAGTGGATCTGGCGAGGGAGGGAGGGAGGCAACAGCGCGAGGGGAACAGGTGAACTGGGGGGAGGGATCTAATGGCGCACCGCACCCCTAGAGCGTGATAAGTACAACCATTCTAATGGCGCATCCCGCCACGGTGCGCCATTAGAATTTACTAGCCCGACAGGTCAGGTTATATTACACATAACCCCCACTCCATCGTAACAAGCCCACTAGCCCGACCGGTCAAGACGCAAAACACACATCGGGAGGTCTGGGTTCGATTCCTGTGCTTCTCATTTTGTATTTATGCATTTAAAATGCTGTTTGATCTTTATTTGTGTTTAAATATGTTCAAACTTGTTTAATCATAACAGTAATATTTTTTTTATAAAAATAGTAATAATTTTTTATAAAATATCATCAAATTTGTTATTTGAAAATTTTTATGAATATGAAAAAATATCATCAAATTTATTATTTCAAAATATCATCAAATTTGTTATTTGAAAATATAATCAAATTTGTTTTTTAGCAATTTTAGTTGCATTCATTTGTGACGGTGGAGCGGGCCGGGAGGTGCGGGGAGGTGCGGGTGGTCGGCGGTGGTGGAGTGGGGAGGTGCGGGCTGGGGTGGCGGCGGCAGTGGAGCGGGGAGGTGTGGTGGGACGTCAGTGGCGGTGGAGTGGGGATGGTGCGGGTGGTCGTCGGCGGTGGAGTGGGGAAGTGCGAGGCGGGGTGGTCGGTGGCCGGTGGAGCGGGGAGGGTGCGGTGGGGCGTCGGCGGTGGAGTGGGGAGGTGCGGAGGGTCGGCGGCGCTGGAGTGGGGAGGTGCGGGCAGGGGTTGGCGGCAGTGGAGCGGGGAGGAGTGCGGTGGGACATCGGGCGGTGGAGTGGGGGAGGTGCTGGGGTGGCGGCGGCAGTGGAGCGGGGTCGACCCTGGTTACTAATGGCGCACCTGCTTCTGGTGCGCCATTAGAAGTTTTGTAAAAAAAATAAAGAAAAAGCACTAGTAATGGCGCACTGTGCCACGGTGCGCCATTAGAATGTTTGTGAAAATTAAAAAAAAATTGTTACTAGTGGCGCACCTTGTTGCTGGTGCGCCATTAGTGTCTTCCACACTAATGGCGCACTGAACATGGTGCGCCATTAACATATACTAATGGCGCACCACCTAACAGGTGCGTCATTAGTGTCCATCCCATCTATAGCCCTTTTCCTAGTAGTGTGAGCCGGAGGAGGGAAGGCGTATAGCGGATTTGTTTAACTGCAAAGTAGGCAAATTCCTGTTTACTTACCTTGGATTACCGATAGACACCAAACGACCCATGATAGAGGACTGGGATCCTTTGTGCGTCAGGGTGAGGGGGAGGATTTGCCCCTGGCAGGGGAAATTCCTTTCCAAGGCGGCTAGGTTAATTCTTACGAACTCCAGCCTGTCCTCCTTGCCAATGTTTGCTCTGGGCCTGTTTCTCGCTTGCAGAAGGGTTCATGCAAAGTTCGACACGCCCGCGTCAAGTTCTTTTGTGAAGGAACCGGCCCGAACCGGAAGTATCACATGGTTAAATGGGCCTGGGTGTGTCGACCCAAGGCCTTGGGGGCTCTTGGGATCACCAACTCCAGACAATCAAACATCGCATTGATGTGTAAATGGATCTGGAAAATCACCCAAGGGGTAACCGGGCTATGGGTTGATCTCCTAAAGGCCAAATACTTTCCTGATGGAAATTTCTTTGAGGGGAGTACAAGGGGCTCCCCCTTCTGGAATAACTTGCAGGCGATCAAACCGGCATTTGCCATGGGGGTGAAATTTGCCATTAAGAATGGCTGCTCGGTCCGCTTCTGTACTGATCTTTGGATAGGGGCGGACCCAGCGATCACGGTGGCGGAAGCGCTCGCATCGACGCCACCTGCGATTCACTTCAAACGAGAACTCAATGGGCAAGAGCAGGCTAGTCTAGCGGCTATGTTGCATTGCATTGAGTCAACCAACCTTGCGGACGAACCGGACACGGTGAGCTGGGCGCTTACTAGCTCTGGGAAGTTTACGGTGAACTCCTTATATCGCAAGTTGTGTCGAGGGACGGTGCATCACGCGATTGCAGGGTTGTGGAAAGCACGGCTGCCCCTGAAGATCAAACTCTTCATGTGGCAACTGTTCCGCGATAAGCTTCCCACCTCCTTAAATGTGGCCAAATGCAACGGTCCGGCCACCGGACCGTGTGCGTTGTGTGGGGCTCCAAAGGATGCCAACCATGTGTTCTTCAATTGTCCCCTTGCAAGGTTTGCATGGAGCGCGGTCTGGACCGCGGCTGGTGTCCAATGGGACCCTCGATCGGCTGCGGAGCTTACCCACCTTCTCGATGCTTTACTCTGGGCTATGTGGGTAACTAGGAACAAATTCACTATTGAAGGTTGCTTCCCTACGCATCCGGCTAATATTATCTTCAAATGCAACCTCCTCTTGCAGCAATGGAGTCCGTTGGGGAGGCGCAGGGATGCTGAGATGATCAAGATCGCCCAACAACGATGATGCAAGTGTACGTGATGGCTAGGGAGCCTTGACTATGGCTTCGACTATGGTCCCTTTTGGTGCTTAACGAGCCTGCGCGCTCTGTACGGGTTGTGCCTTGTAATCCGCCAAGTGGTTTGTTAAGTAGCGCCTGAACTTCTGTGGTGATCTTTTTGCTTTGGCCGGGACGGCTTGTGGTGATGTATTAAGACTTAGTGTGATGCTACGCTGCCTGTTGTGGGCTTTATAAATTTACAGCCGGACGTATCTGGCGTCTTCATTCTAAAAAAAAGTATTTGCAAGTAATGTGGCAGCTGAACATTGAGTTCCATCTATGCAGAATGAGTAATGGAAGAAGCAGCACTGTGTATTATGATCTGTCTACTGCAACAATGCCGCCAGTACCTTGAAGATGAACGCAAACTCTAAATCCAACTGAAACTTATTGTTCTCTCTCTCAAAAAAAAACATGAAGTGGTTTATAAGTCTGAACCCTAAAAAATATCTGGAGAAGTGGAGAGTTGGCTTTCTGCAGATAGAATATCAGCCAGAGCATCACATTAACGCATTAGAGAACTTAGCGTAACCGACATGCCCTCAGGAAAGCAAGGACACAGGCCAGGCACCACACCACGATCAGCAGAAATAGAGACACCAAAGGCCAAACAAACGTCATCTTCTACAGATTTTCTAACGAAGTATGACGTTTGTTTTTGCGACCATCGGTGCAGTTGGTTAACGTCAAAAATATAACTATGGGTAACATCCGGTGACTAATTCGACATGTTTGCGAGCTAACATCACATTACTCGAACATTGAGGGCATATGGCCAATGCATAGCCCGAGTGTGATGCCTCGCGTGCTATGTAGGATCGGATGTCAGAAAAAAAAGGTTCGGATGGGGAAGCGGGATTCTCTATAAGAGGCGGGTGCTTCGGAGAGAAAAAGTGAGCGTGCCCGCCGGCCGCCTAGGTCCTCGCGGCTCACGTGCCCGGAGGTCATGCATGCGCCTTGGCCGCTGCTCCTGCTCCACCCACCACCGCCGCGACAAGCCACATGCTCCTGCTCCGTTCTCCTCGTCGCTCTCAAGCGGGTCGTGACTGCTGCTCTTGCTCCGCCGGAGCTCGCGCACGCGCCGTGCTTGTCGTTGCATACGAGCATAGCCGCTGCAGCCGACGCGGATGGAGCATGCCCGTCCCGGAGCTCGTTCACTCCTCCGACGACGACTCGGCCCCGTTCTCCGGCAGCAGCTTCGCGCCCTCGCGCCACGGGAGCCTCCACTCCGGCAGCGGCCTCGTGCCTTGTGTCCGCCGCGTTGCGCTCGTGCTGGAGCATGGCATGGCTGCCACGCCCGCGCCGCCCTGGAGCTCCCGCGCATCCGGCTCCTGTGCCCGCCGCGGCGCGCATGTGTTGGAACATGACATGGCTGCCACGGTCGAGCCGCCCCGTAGCTCTCGCGCGCCAGGTTCCCGTGCCAGCCGCGCCGCACTCGTGCTAGAGCACGGCATGGTTGCCACACACACGCCGTCCCAGAGCTCGCGCGCACCGTGTCGTGTGTGCCGGCCGCAGCCATGTGCGTGCGCAGCAGCCGCGTGCGTGCACAAGTGTACGTGCATGCGGCAGACGCGTGCATGCGCATGCTGGCTGGCCGGCCGGCCGCCGCCGCGTGCGCGTGCTAGCTAACCGTGCTGGCGGTATCCATGCTTTAGCAAGTTGACCACGTGCGTGCACTGCTGCATTGCTGCTCTGCGTACTGTTCCGATACTAATATTTAGGTCTGGATATATTTTCCTTTTTTGATATTCGGTAGATCCAAAATTATATTGCCAAAGTGTGAAATCTGTTTTTCCTTCACTTACGTATTTTTGGACTTGTATCTTCAACATCAGATTAGGCGGTTTAACTCCTTTAGCGAAAAGACGACCCGGTAGATACCATTAGTCCTCTTGTTGAACCGCCAATTTATTTTACTATTATGCTGTCTCCATTAGTAAACTCTGGTTTATGAACAGCTGACTTCGGTTTAATAATCTGCCTGCACCCTTATATCGCTGCATAATTGTCCATTGTAAATCTTAAACCGGCAGTAACAATGTTTCTGATTTTCCTTACCATGGCCAAGCAAGTCTATGAATGCAATTGGGCTCCTTCTCGAGTGACTGAAAAACAATTAAACAACTACGTTAAAACGGGCATTTTAGCAAAGAAAGATGTCATCCATTGGAGAGTCCCTGGCCCAGAAAATCCTCCTACACCCAAAGATGGAGAGGTAGTCGTGTTTGCTGATCACTTAGGCCGAGGTTTCAGCCCTCCCGGTTAAAAAAATTTCCGGGATGTACTGGCCAGCTTTTAATTGCGCCCTCAAGACATTGGTCCAAATTCTGTGACCAACATCTGCCACTTCCAAGTTTTCTGTGAGGTTTACTTACAAGAGGAACCTACAGTAGAACTGTTTAGAGATTTCTTTCACTTAAACCGCCGCACAGAATTCACAGATGGACCCAACACTGAATTGGGAGGAATGGCGGTTCAGAAGAGGAATGAAGCTACTTTTCCTCATCCTAAGCTTCACAGTCACCCAAAAGAGTGGAACGCTACTTGGTTTTTATTGCAAGGATACATCTCCTCCTGATGAAAACCCCCTGCCGAGTTATCGCCCTGAGCATGTAGCAACACACATCCTTTTCCTCAGACGTTGACGGCAAAAGAAAGGGCCAACTATGCTCCTCAATTATCAAAACTTAGAGCCTTCATGGCGAACGGTTTGACAGGAGTTGATCTTGCTCGTTGTTGGATAAGCTGGAGTATTCTGCCCTTAAGCCGGCGCTCCGGTTTGATGTGTGAGTATACAGATAGTTTGAAGGATGCTCAGCGGCACATTGACATTCAGCTTACAGATGCAGAAGTCACTGAGGCTGTAAAGAAAATGCTGAACGAACCGGAGCCTGTCTGTGCCCAAACCGGACTACTCCCTTTCTGCACCTTCAACAAACCGCCAGCTGTAAGAATCATATATTGCCTCTGTCCAAATATTCTGGAACAAGAAACCACCACAAGACAAACCGGTCAAGCCAGTTCGTCCAAAGACCAAGGTCATTAGAAAACTTGCCAAGAAAAGGACTACTGCATCCTCCGATCTACCAGCTGATGATGATGTGGGTAACCCGGAATTAGATGTAGAACTTGACTCACTTGGTTCATTTTTCGTACCCCTTATTGATGATGATTATTGTCAGGACGACGCTGAAGGTAGCCAAGTCAATGTTGTAGAGGTAATCGTTCTTTCCTCCGATTCGAAACCTTTGCCAACACTAAAAATCCGTCGAGCAAACCGGAAAGTTAAATTTTCCCATACTCTTGCTTACTTGATCCAAACTTTCTTGTGAAGACACAACAGCACGAGGCTCGCCGCACAACCCGGCATAGCAGCCAGGTAGTTACCTCCGCCGGTTTACCGAACACTTCGGTTCGGAAACGCCGATCAGAGGTCTCTTATCCCCTTGACACTTCACGCCCCAAAGCGGGTTGTTTTCGTCAACCTCTTAATCCATCTGATTCAAATTATCAGGGTACTTCTCACTCATCTTCTGGCGAGTCGTCAAACTTCCACCCCTCAAAACGGTTCTTGGGTGAGCTATACACTTGTTTTATCCTTGATATGTGTTTTATACGCTATACTGACCTTCATGTTTTACTTTTCTCAGTGCTAAGCCTAGACCAAGCAAGAAGGCTCGGTTGAATAAACGGGCTGATGAAGACGTGGCTGTTGATCCGGAGAAAACTCCAGATCCTGAAGAGACCAACATTGATGCCATACTAAATGACCCACCGCCTCAAGATCATGACTTTGTTGCTGAGCAAGTAGAAGTTGACACCACAGGCCATGCTGACCAGCCAACCAGCCCTATCCGGACTGACAAACCAGTCAGTCCAGTAAAAGATACTGACAAACCGCCAACTCGTAAGGGCTGCTGAGGAAAAAGATGATGACGTTATGATTACTGGCACTGGCCATACCGCTCCTGGCAATCACAGCCGCTTTGTCAAAGCATACCGCCAAAGATGAACTCTACTGCAATTGGCAAAGGCAAATGGAATGCCGATTTATCAAATTATGCCCATCCGAATGTTCAAGATCTCCACTCTGGTTTCTGAACTGGTACGTACACCAGCCGTGACTATGAAGCCGGTTTGGTAAATATGATGAAGGAGCGATATGAGGTAACTTCATAAGTGCTTCTCTCTTATATTATATTCAATTGCAGTTCATCAGCTTTCAGTATCCCCCAAGTGACAGTTTAAGATATCAATCTAAACCGGGACTTAGTAACAATTTCATGTTTGTGAAAATGCATCTTTAACTTCACTAATGTAACCCCCAAGGGTCGGTTTAACTTTATAAAGATGAATCGGGACTTTGTAGAAGAATTCCCATATCAGCAATTGATGAGCAGATACACATTAGCCCCCAAGTGCCAAGTTTAATACTTGTATTGTGCTTGGGACTTGTAAAAATTTCTGATAAAGAGCAAATATGCATTAGCCCCCAAGTACTAAGGGTATAACTTGTTATATGCTTGGTACTTCAAATATGCACTGTCAACTCATTATATATCTGTCTCTTTATAGGCTGAACTGAGCAAGAAAGAAAGCCAAACCACTGATCTGCAAGAGAACCTCAATTCCCAACAAGCTGAAACCTCCAAAGCGAAGGAAGAATTGACCAGCGCTCTAGGCGCTATGGAGAAACTGAAAGAAGGCTTCAACAAAGAGCGGGCGGATTGGGAGACTGAAAAATCCGCTTTGATAAAAAGGGCCGAAGATGCAGAAGCAGCTCGTAAACTGGATGTTGATGAACTGACTGGCGTAAAGCGGCAGATTCATGCCATGACTGCTGCTGTGTTTGGTAAGCAGACTTGACTTCATGCTTTCAACATATCCTTTCGTGCATTGCCGGTTTACTAATGCTTGTAATGATGCAGGAACTCATATTAGCCATCTTGGCTCTGATGTACAGAAGAAGTTGAAAGCAGCCTATACTCTGATAGAGCAGCTGTATACCGATGCCCAGCGGATAATCCATACTGCTTCACACAACAATCCTCCTCCTACCTTGATCAAGGATACCTTAGAAAGGTTGTCTATGCTTCCTGCCCGGGTGGACGAACTAAAAAAGTCTGCCGCTAGAGCAGGCGCTTTGGCGACCTTGACCGAAAGCAAAAGCGTGAGTGCCTCACTTTGATCCGGTGGAAGCAGCCCAAGGTTATCCCAGTTTGAAGGTAGACGGAACAGAATTTAGCAATGATGATCTCCGAATCATAAACCGGGAAGTACGTCCATTGGCTTGTCAACTGGTTGAAGAAGCGGATCTTTCATACTATCAGGCGAGTTATGATGACAAGAACAAACGGCTTGCTGCACCAATTCCAGAAGCGCAAAGTCTTATCCCACCCATCCGTAAGCACACTTATGCCCCTGATATTGAACCGTCCATGCTGATAAGCGATGAAGCTGTATTCCAAGCCCTAACTGGGATCGACTGGGCAACTGTTAACTTCCAGCCACTTGGTAGAGATGAGGGAGTTGAACCTGCGCAAGATGATCCTCAACCGTCCGGCCGAGCTGGTGACCAGTCATGAACCAGAAGCCGGTTTAGTCTTCTACATGGTGCAACATTTTGTGAGAACAATTATCCTTTTGGGCAATGAAACGCCTTGTAATAGGCTAGAAAAAATACTGTCTGGTATGCCTTCGTGCATATTTATCTGCAACTGATGCCTGCTTAATCCGGTATGCGTAAGAGATGATATTCATAGCCCATAGCCACTTATTCAAGCTATTCCTGCAGATAAGAAACTTAAAGCATACAGCGGTTTACCCCTGGGCGGGTCATGATACCCAAATATATATATGACCAAGGTTTGTAACCAAGGTTGTAAAAGACAACCAAATATGGAAATATAGAATACCTGCGACCTTTACGCATGATGTTGGCTGACCAACTTTGCAGTGAGGGCCATAACCCTACTCTGGAGGATAAGTAACTCCCGGTATATGATGACGGTTTACAATAAAACCGTTCCGGGTTGTGATAAACACCGGTTTATTCCATACTGGCGACTTTGAGTCAAACTAGACCAGGATAATAGTCTCCGGATTATATTTTGATCATGCACAGACAACTTGTAGTTGACAGTCTAACCGGGTTGACAAACACTGGTTTGAAAATATCATAAATCTTATGAAAACAAAGAAAACTTAGCAAAGGCAAATAAAAACCGTTGTAGTCGAGGCTTTTCACGGGCTGCTGTGCCCCAAATTCGAGAGCTTTTTCATGGGCTGCCAGGGCCCTTTGAAGTTAAACCATTTTGCAAAGCCTTTTAAGATGGTCCTCAATCCTTAACATCGCTTTTAACTTGACAAGTTCAGGGTCTTTATTTTAGAGTAACTTGTCAAAGTTCAAAGGGTCATACCAGGTTTACACAGGGCGGAGTAACTTACTTGAAGAGGCAGGTTAACCCGGGGTTTTAGGTGTATACACCAGGCTTCCAAGCCATGGCTTGATAGCCCATTACAAGTGTAGATTCTAAGTTCATTGCGATAGCAAAGAATCCCCAAGTAACATTTTGAGCTGTGCTTAGTGGGTGCCTATGTTTGAGTTGTTCTTTTACAACACTCTCTTTGGCCCCAGATTATTTTGGCTTTGAGCCGATCAAGAGGTGTGACTATGGTTCGAATACGACCAAGCCCCCAAGTGATGCTATGGCATTGCGCCTATCAAGAGGTGTACGACCAAGCCCCCAAGTGATGTAATATAAAGCTTTGAGAAGCTAAATCAAGGGGTAAACCGGACGCCGCTTTAGAAACAGAAGCTCCATGTAACCACACATGATGTAAGAAAACAACAGATACCCCGCTTTAGCTGAGGTTCCGGTTTATTATATTGATCATGATATATACATTGTCATAATATGTAAATAAGTAGATCCTGTAGCTTAAGTATAGTAAGGCCGAAGATGAGCTATATTCCACGGCCGGTTGGTCTCCTCCTCCGATTTACGTGAGTCTTTGCGCTCTCGAACATTGATTAGGTAGTATGATCTGTTGTGTAGATTCTTGCTCACCACAAAGGGTCCTTCCCAAGGGGGGGATAGCTTGTGCATATCCGTCTGATCCTGGATGAGTCAAAGCACCAAATCTCCTTCTTGAAAGGTTCTGGTTCTATCCCGGCGGCTATGATAACGAGGCAGATCTTGCTGATAAATAGTCGAACGAGCTGCCGCCATGTCACGCTCCTCATCTAACAGGTCAAGAGCTTCTGCCCGTGCCTTCTCGCTGTCACTTCAACGTATGCCGCTACACGAGGTGAGTCATGACGGATGTCACTAGGAAGAACAGCTTCGCTCCATAAACCATGAAGAACGGTGTGTACCCTGTCGATCTGTTGGGCGTGGTATTGATGCTCCATAATACTGAGGGTAGCTCCTCCACCCAACAACCCGGCGTCCGTTGTAAAGGAACCATAAGCTGGGGTTTGATGCCTCTCAAGATCTCTTGTTTGGCCCTCTCCGCTTGACCATTGGATTGGGGGTGAGCCACTGATGATACGTCAAGCCGGATGTGCTCACATTGACAGAACTCCTTCATGGCACCCTTTGATAGGTTGGTACCACTGTCTGTTATAATGCTGTGTGGAAAGCCAAACCGAAAGATCACCTTTTTGATGAATTGAACCGTCGTGGCTGCATCACACTTACTAACTGGCTCTGCCTCCACCCACTTCGTGAACTTATCAACCGCCACCAAAAGGTGGGTCTTCTTGTCCTTGGACCTCTTGAAAGGCCCAACCATATCCAGCCCCCAAGTCACAAACGGCTAGGTGATTGGGATCATCCTCAATTCTTGAGTCGGTACATGAGTGCGCCTTGAGAATTTCTGACAGCCATCACATCTTTTGACCAAGTCCTCGGCATCAGCATGAGCTGTCAACCAATAAAAACCGTGATTTAAATGCCTTGGCCACCAAAGATTTTGAACCGCGTGGTGACCACAGTCTCCTTCGTGAATCTCACGCAAAATTTCACAGCCTTCTTCAGAGACACACAGCCGCTGAAACGCCCTGTCACAATCGCAATGATGCAACTCTCCATTGATAATGGTCATGGACTTGGACCGCCGGATTATCTGCCTGGCCAAAGTCTCATCCTCTGGTAATTAGCCCCGGTTCATATACGCCAGATATGGAACCGTGCAATCCGGGATAATATGAAGAGCCGCCACCAACTGAGCTTCCGGATCAGGAATAGCCAAATCCTCTTCACCGGGGAGTTTGACGACCGGATTATGCAGAACATCCAGGAAGACATTTGGTGGAACCGGTTTACGCTAGGAACCAGGCGGCTTGAAGCGTCCGCCGCTTCATTCTTCCGCTGGTCCACATGATCCACCTGATAACCTTTAAAGTGACCTGCAACAATATCCACCTCACGCCTATATGCTGCCATGAGTGGTTCCTTGGAATCCCAAGTGCTGGACACTTGTTGAGCCACCAAATCCGAGTCACCGAAGCACTTAACTCGGCTTAGGTTCATCTCCTTAGCCATCCGAAGAGCATGGAGCGAAGCCTCATATTCAGCTGCATTGTTAGCGCAAGGGAACATTAAACGGAGAACATAACAAAACTTATCACCTCGTGAGGAAGTTAATACGACTCCAGCCCCCGAGCCCTCCAATTGCCTTGACCCATCAAAATGAATAGTCCAATAAGTATGATCAGGCATCTCTTCTGGCGCTTGTAATTCTGTCCAATCATTGATGAAGTCCACAAGTGCTTACCACCGTGATGGGATGACCTTGGAAATACTGCTTAAGCTTCCGTCTTGCCATAAAAACCCCATACACCAATTTTTGCCAATGTGGGTGCCTCTGCTTAGACTCGATAAGTATCTCACTGATATAGTAAACCGGCCGTTGAACCGGATATTCCTTTCCTGCCTCTTTGCGCTCCACCACAATAGCCACACTAACAGCCCGAGCGTTAGTTGCCACGTATAGCAACAATGGCTCTTTGTCAACCGGAGCAGCAAGGACCGGCGGATTAGCCAGCTACCGTTTTAAGTCCTCAAATGCTTCATTAGTGGCGTCACTCCGGACGAAGTTATCCATTTTCTTCAGCATCTGATATAAAGGGATGGCCTTCTCGCCAAGGCATCGATAAACCGGCTCAACGCTGCAATCCGGCCCGCCAAGCGTTGAACATCATTGATACATTTCGGTTTAGCCAAAGAGGTGATGGCTTTGATCTTTTTCGGATTAGCCTCAATGCCCCTGTTAGACACTAAAAAGCCCAAGAGCTTGCCTGCAGGTACACCAAAGACGCAATTGGACGGATTGAGCATCATTTTGTAAACCCGCAGGTTATCGAAGGTTTTCTTCAAGTCATCAATCAATGTCTCCTTGTTGCTTGATTTCACCACAATATCATCCACATAGGCGTGAACATTGCGACCGATCTGTTTATGAAGACAATTCTGCACACACCGTTGATAAGTTGCCTGGGCACTCTGGAGCCCAAAGGGCATGGACACATAGCGGAAGGCTCCAAAAGGAGTTATGAAGGCTGTCTTCTCCTGGTCCTTAACTGCCATTTTGATCTGATGATAACCAGAATATGCGTCCAAAAAGCTTAAACGGTCGTAACCCGCCGTAGCATCAATAATTTGATCAATACGGGAGGGCAAAAGGATCTCGCTAGACAAGCTTTGTTGAGATCTGTGTAGTCCACACACATACGCCAAGTGCCGTTCTTCTTAAGGACCAGCACCAGATTAGCCAACCACTCAGGATGGAACACTTCAACGATAAATCCAGCCGCCGAGAGTCTGGCTACTTCTTCTCCAATAGCCTTGCGCCTTTCTTCATTGAACCGCGGAGAACCGCTTGAACGGTTTATACTTGGGATCAACATTAAGAGTGTGCTCGGGCTGAGTTCTCTCGGTACACCCGGCATGTCGGAAGGCTTCCATGCAAAGATGTCCCGATTCTCACGGATGAATTCAATGAGCGCGCTTTCCTATTTTGGATCCAAGTTGGCGCTGATGCTAAACTTCTTGGACGAATCGCCAGGCACAAAGTCAACAAGCTTACTCTCATCAGCCGATTTAAACTTCAAGGCCGGATCATGCTCTGTAGTTGGTTTCTTCAATGAAGTCCTATCTGCCGGATCAACATTGTCTTTGTAAAACTTCAACTCTTCTCTTTCACAAACCGACTCAGCATAAGCCGCATCACCTTCTTCACATTCCAGAGCGATCTTGCGGCTCCCATGCACAGTTATAGTTCCCTTGTGATCCGGCATCTTGAGCTGTAGATAGACATAGCAAGGCCATGCCATAAACTTAGCATAAGCTGGCCGTCCAAACAGGGCATGATACGGGCTTTTGATTTTCACCACCTCAAAAGTCAAGGTTTCTGATCTCGAGTCATGCTCGTCTCCAAAGGCCACCTCCAGAGCTATTTTACCAACAGGATACGCCGATTTACCAGGTACTACACCATGGAACACCGTATTGGACGGTTTAAGATTCTTATCATCAACCCCATGCGACGGAAAGTTTCATAATAAAGGATATTGATACTACTCCCTCCATCCATGAGTACCTTAGTGAACTTATAACCTACCACCTGAGGAGCTACCACCAGTGCCAAATGACCCGGGTTGTCAACCCGGGGTGGATGATCCTCTCTACTCAACACAATAGGCTGCTCGGACCAGCGTAAGTAACGGGGCACCACCGGTTCAACGGCATTCACTGCCTTTTTATGAAGCTTCTGATCGCGCTTGTCCAGGCTAGTGGTGAAGACATGATATTGTCCACTATTCAACTGCTTCGGGTTGCTCTGGTAACCCTACTGCCGCTGCTGCTGCTGCTGATTCCCCTGATTGTTATAACCACCTTGATTGCCCTGATTGCCATGCCCGCTCTATTTACTGTGGAAACCTGAACCAGAACTGCCGCCACCATACCCCGGCCCATGAGACCCGTGGCCCGAACCGCCACCCGGCCCATTATCATACCGAACAGAATTAGAATTTTTGAACTCTTGCATGATGTAGCAATCTTTCCAGAGGTGCGTGGACGGAATCTCCTTCGCCTATGTTTCGGGCAAGGCTGGTTCAACAGATAAGATAGGCGGTCCGGGTTAGGGCTTGGTGCTCCACAACGCTGGGGCGGTTTACCCTTACGCCGCTGGCCCTTGTCCTGCGTGCTGGTATTAGCCACAAAGTCCAAGCTGTGATCCGCTTTACGTTTGCCGCCGTTTCCATGACCCGCCGGGTTGTGGTGCTGCCCCTTGGCGTTGCCACTCCTTTTTCCCTTCCCTGTCTTATCATCATCAGACTCGGGATCCTTGGTACTATCAGAGTCGGCATACTTCACCAGAGCAGCCATGAGGGTTCCCATGTCATTGCAATGGCGATTGAGCCGTCCCAAGTTCAACTTTAAGGGTTCAAACCGGCAATTGCCTTCCAATGTTAGAACTCATGTATCGTGGTTGATGCGATCCGATGAATGCAAAATTTGCGAGACCCGGCGCACTCCAACGGGTTGTTGACTCCTCCTTCTCGGACACAAAGGCTAAGTCCACAATCGACATAGGCTGATTGCATGTATCCTTGAAATTCTGGATAAACCGGGCTCTCAACTCGGCCCATGACCTGATAGAATTAGCCGGTAAGCTCTTTAGCCAAGTGCGTGTCGTCCGTTCAAGCATCATGGTGAAGTATTTCGCACATGCCGCATCATCCACATCCAGCATCTCCATGGCCATCTCATAGCTTTCGACACATGTCTCAGGGGATAAATCAGCGGCGTAATTCGGCACCTTGTGCGCGCCTTTGAAATCCTTGGGCAGGCGCACATTGCGCAACGCTAGGACGAGACACGGCACTCCCAAAGAACTAGAAGTTACCCCTGGTTCCACCGACGTGGTTGGACGAACCGGAGTAAGTTGACGGGCTTCATGCTGCGCCGCTAGCTCGGCCTCTCTGCGTGCCCGAGCCTGGTCCACCACCTCCTGAGCGTCACCCGCCGGGTTATTGCCACGGGGCGGATCACGGTTCCGCACGTTGCTTGACACCGCCGGTTCATCCATACGCCTGTCAGTAACTCCGGCTTGGACGGGAGTGGAATGAATCCGATCGCGACTATATGAATAAGCCTCTGTTGAACCAAGGCCGTCAAGAAGTTCCTTGACCCGACGCTGCTTCGACCGGCCACCGGAGAATCGCGTTCGATCGGGATGGCCGCGAAGCGACAATGTTGTCCATCGGGTTAGAATAATGACCGGTGGCGTTGGGACATGTGGTGTTATAATGTTGTTACGACGAAGGCGGATCCGCCACACGTGGCTGAACCGGCCCCTCGCTTCCAGTGCCTCCGCCCGGTTTACCACCGGCGGATTACATCGTCCCCGCTCCTGGGGTATTAAAGAGGTTTCTAGCGTCATAAACCGGTGGCGGTAGATCGGTGCCTCCTCTTGAGGACTTCATTTGGCCTTTTCACGGTCCATGATAATCTGGTATGCCTGTGCATCCAAAGCGGCCCGCTCCGTGGCCATCCTGGTATCCTCAGCTGCCAAATCGGCCTTGGCCTGGGTGATCTGATCTTTCACCTTCGCGATTTCCGTATTGTGTGCATGCTGATCCGCCGGGTTAACCTCCACCATCAGCGTTGCCAACGTGTCAAATAAATCAGATAGAACCTGAGCCGGCGGTCGTACAGGGCCTCCTGCCCCGGCTGCCGTTGCCGTTACCGCCGCCCGGAGATCATCGCTGCGTGGTCGAAGAGTTGAGTGCGGTTGCGACCGCCATGAAGATCGCAACCCGGTTTGGTAGATCATAGGGGTCCGGAATACTGTCGCCATCGGAACAGCCCCCGTTCCGGCCATCTTGTAACTGATATAGCGACTCGGTCTCTCCATATGATGACTCGTCGCCGGAATAAACGACGGTTTCACCGCCGATCTATCCTCAGATTCCCCTCCATGGATGACTCCTACGAAGGCACGCTTCATGACAGGCTTGACCCGGGCAGATTTCGCACGCTGAGCCATTTCGACGAGTTCGGTGCAGATGTCCGGCTCTGGGCCCGGTTCACCGATCTTGCCAATGAAAACGTGTATGCCACCAAAGGGGACCTGTACCAGACTCAATTGAGCCGCCTCGGGGCCCCAGCCTGCATCGCCGATGTAGAGCTTGCATGACGACTCTTGGTCATCCGCCCACAACAGAACTCTTGAGTCCTTCGAAGTTGCCCTCTAAGAAATTGAAACCATCGTGCGATAGCCCCACGGTGGGCGCCAACTGTCGTGGTTTTGTCATGGCAGATGTCCCCGTGAAAGGACTTAGTCGTGGAGCCATCGCTACGGGTTAACTTAAAGGGGTTAAAGCAGACAAGGGACGCAAGAGAGTTTTATACTAGTTCGGCCTCTTACGATGAAGGTAAAAGCCTACGTCTAGTTGTGATGGAATTGCTGAGGTTTCGATGACCAGGGAGCGAATACGCTTTGCCTGGGCCTCTAGTTGTTGTCTGTTTCTCTGAACCGCCGCCGGGTTGTCCCCTCATAAGTGTGTCCGGCTCGGTCTCCGTTATTTCTATCTTACAACACAAGTTTACATATCAATGTTGGTTTATGTCTACAGGCCTTAAACCGGTTCTGGGCCCTGGGCCTTCTTAAAGCGTCACCTTCTGTCTTCATGGGCTTCAGATATAATGAACTACTAATGGAGTTAACCCGGCCTCTCCTGGCCGGTTTACGCCCAGTGGTAATATCCCCAACACGCTGCGTGCTGGCCCGAGCTGGGCGCCGCGCGCATGCTGGTCGAGATGCTTTCACCCACGTAACTCGCCTCCGGAGCTTGCCGCTGAAGGTCTAGCCACTGCCGCTGTTGTTCTGCGTGCTCACACACAAGGTGCTTGTTGAAATGACTCAAAATGAGGAGAGCAATTTGAGATACGTGGATGTTTTGAGCTATATACGAGGGGTCAAAACGGACGCGCCCGGTCGCGTTTGAGGACCGTATTATCTATGTGTGTCTGAAGATGCTCTTAGTCCTAACAGACCGATGAAGTCTCTATGCTCTATGGCTTGATGCTCTATACACGTACCCACTGCTCACATAGTCACATGGAACATGTAAAGAAAAAGACGATAGCTAGTCTTCTCTCCCCGTCAAAAATAAAAATTATATACTATCTTGGCTCATATGGCTTATTATTACTAGAGTACCATTAATGTACTCCATGGTGAGAAGCCATCTATAATGTGAGCTAATAGAACGTCTTACTATATTCAAAAATAGTACTCAAACGAAGGGATCGACCCTCAAGCACTGATGTCACCGGATCAAACCACCAAGAACAGAATCTTGATTTTCAACTTGCCAGTCTGAACATATCTGAGCAATGCCTTCAACAAGGTAATGATATAAAAGTAGCAATATTGCTAGGTGTAACCAACAACGATAAGACCTAGACTTTCACCCCGAAACTCCAGGCCGACGTCACTTATGTCTTCTCGCCACCACTTTTCGATAATCCCAGCAGCTGCATGCGATATGGACCATCGCTGCTGCAAAATCATCCCTCTGTGTCAAGCCGTCTCCCATAGTTTGCATCTCCCTGTCGAAGTCAACCACCGGGTGTGGAAAGAGAAACCTCACCAAAGATCTTTCGATGGCCACCGAAATCCACAGCGACCGCCGCAAGGACCAACACCGATGATGGAGCACACTGCCGCCGACTACCACACCTTGCCAGAGAAAGCCCCGCACAAGCCTATCAGCCCAACGACCAACATGGCGAAAGCCAGAGCATGAAATGCAGATCAACATCACCTGTGCCACTAGATCAGGAGCGTGCATCCGGTAGATGGCGTCGCGCATCCCAATCTAGGCCAGCAAGCACCAAGGCCAAAAGCAAGAGAGCACCTTCAGACGCTGAAAAGCACCATGAAGCCACACTATGCTCTGTCGGTGCCATTTGTCGATGCCGCCGAGTTAGGGTCGAAGCGCAGCTAGAAGGCCCATGGCAAGGGCACGGCGACGCCCCATCTAGCCCGCCCAGATATGAGGAAAGGGCCACGCCGGGGCAGCCTCCATTGGCGTGACGAAAGCAGGCATCAGGCAGCAGCCACGCTTAGCTGCACTCGCATCCTGAGCACGGATCCACCACGGGATAGCCATGTCCAGGCAGCACGGGCCCAGCTCGAGCGCCGCAGATCCAGGTAGGGACCCGCAGCCTGTGCATGAGGGGATGAGAAGGAAGGCAAGCCACGGCCGTTGCCATGTAGTGCGAGGCGCCTATGCCCCTGCGACCCTGGCCAGCGGCAGCGAGAAAGGGCAGCCAGGGATGGAGGCGCTAGTGGTGACGGTGGGACAGTTATGTATCACATGTGTAATCAATTAAGACAGGGAACTGATTGTTTACAAAAGTTTTGGAATTGGGGACCAGTAGAGCAGAATTCAGGCTGTACCAACACCATCATGTAGCTAATACCGAGGAGACTGAACCTGAATTCACTAGCAAACGTGGCATTAAATTAATTTACATTACATATCTCAGTAGCAAGAACACATGTAATGATCAAGCCAATCATGTGCGGTGGTATATTTGTATCATATACTATAAACACCAGGGTCATGACAAGTAGAACAAAGATTTGGTTTATAGTTGTACCTTTGGCTCAAGATGAGATTAGTAGCAAGTTGAGATTTATCAAAGCCACACAATGGGAGCCTGAAATCACAAATCAAGGACTGAAACTATGAAACATTCTAGTCACTTTTGAGTTCTCAAAGTGTAGACCTGGCTCATGATTAATTAATGTACTATTATAGCAAAATAATATTGGAGAAACAATAGAAAACTGACCGGCGTGCTAAATTACATCTAGTAGGTAGCACATCATCACAATGAAGTGTGCAGATCGAGAAAGAAGTGGTTTACAATTACAAACTTCCAAGAGGGGCCTGGCATAGTCATCTAAGGCTAGAGAAACAGAACTAAAGACTTCTCTCTCGAAACATTGTAGTTGAGAAAGAATAGGTAAAGGAGCCAAATGAGCATGATGTTCCCAGTTCAAACTGCATTCTATGTAGCATTAAAAGATAATAGAAATAATACTGATAATGTTGGTCCATTCCTTTACAAACATGTGCACATGTACTACAAGATAATGTTGCATCACCTCTTGAAAAAACAACGCGTGATAGCAGTTATGACAGCACAATCATCTCAAGTGCCATTAACAATTCAGCTTGATCATCTCTAGCACTAGTGGTGATTCCTATGATAAGAATGAGTCGATAAACAAATCAGCAGCGGAAGGATGTGGCTAGCAATTATAATCTGTAGAGTGCATAGTTTGAAATTTGAATGGCCGGCTCATCATTCCATAAGCAATTCTTTCAAAAGAAGTTCCGTGAAAAATGTCATCTGTAATGCACTATATATGGTTCAGATATTTAGAAGCATCTATAAAGCAGATTCAATTTGGAAGATTAAGTGAACTTTCTGAGAAATAATGGCAGCAAGGTTTTCAATTTCGGTTTCAGAAAATTTAAGCACAAACCGAAATCACCGAAATTTAGTGAATTTCAGTTTGCATTTCAGCCAAAAGGCTGAAATATTCACCTGAAATAAATTAAATATTTGATTCTTTTTTGAAAAATATTTGATTTCATGTGTATTATTGAAATATTTTGGCCGAAAGGTAAATATTCCAGAGACTGCAGAAATTAATGAAATTCAATGAATTTCATTGAAATCTCATTGCAAGTGAAAACCATCGCAGTACCTGCACGACTGTAGAAACTTGTGTAAGGAAAAATATATCTGTAGGGCCCCTTCGCTGATGCCTCCTCAATCTTCATGGAGTTGAGATGGATCATGTAGATGTTAGGATACACACCAATGAAGATAACATCAGCATCTTCAGCATAGCCAATCAGCTTCATTAGAACCATACGTGCCGCCGCTACTACGTTTGTTGCAAAAAGTCTCTCCACATCAATGACCCTACGATGTGTCCATGATACCACCCCATCAGTGCCACTTTGACCATAGATGGAGCTTGAATTCATCAAGTCCGGCAAAACCAAGAAGTCCATCTTTTGTTTGCATGATGACAGTCTCCTCGTAACTAGGAGTATATGGCACGGCCTCAATTTGATCCAACCTATGCTTATCCAAATCAAACACAGTAATACTACTGTAACTCAACAAGTAGAGTGTGTTTCCAACCAGAGCTGTCGGCCGTACCTCAGCTAATGAATATGGTACTACATGAATTGAAGTGATCTCGCCTACACGCCGTCTCGGATGAGTACACGCAGGCGGAGGTGACTAAATCTGCGTGGTTAGTGAAGAGAAACGCAACGAGGAACGGGTGAGGGTGGCGGTGGCCGTGGGTTGGCGCGTGGAGAACCGCGCCAGTGTAGTTGTAGGGCCAATGCCGCCAGCCGCATAGGCCGGGGGCACCGAAGATAGCCTTGTCGCCGGTCATGAGGTCCCAGACGAGGAGCGTTTCAAATTCGCGGTAGTCAAAAAGGAGGGCGCGGCCGTGGCGGCAGTCGAGGGTCCACCAGTCGTCGTGGGACATGGTGGCGGTGGAGAGCGTGAAACCGTCGGAGATAGGGACAAACCGGGGAGGCCGCGGCTGGTTGTTGAAGAATCCAAGGACGGGAGGCATGCCCCCGTGGAACTCACGGAAGCGGCGGAGGAAGCGGGCGTCGTGGACCAGGCCGCGCCAGTGCTTGCAGACAAAGGAGGCGCGGAAGAGGTAGATGGGCTTCGGCGGGAGGCGGAGGAGGATCTCCACCGGGACCTCTTCCCTGCTTCCATGGTGCTCCTGGCCATGGGGGAGATAAGATGCGTCGAGGGTTTTTACTAGAAAAATAGCTCGGCCGTAGGTTTACAGGAAACAAACAGTATATTCCAGGCCTGCCGCCAGCGTATGAATCGGACCGATCGAGTATTGCGCATTGAACTCCACTTAGATATGCTTGACATGGCAAACTCCATATGTGCTCTATTGTATTGATTAATCCGATATACTACTATGTATTGAATCGTGGCCAACCCCAACAATGTTGCCATGGAAGCCAAAGGGATTAGCCACCACCGGCATTGTTGGAGTTTGTACCGATTTTGTGCTGCGCCTTTGAGTCGACGGAGTACTCGGACACACGCAAATCAGCTTGAACCAGGTTATGGAATTCGCGCCGGAGGCAGATCGCATGTCTAGGTTGGTTGTCGAGGAAGGAGTTGATCTGCTCCCAAGCGGTTAAGAACATGTTATCCGCAGACTTTATAACGTCGTATAGATCACTGGCAATGGTGCCATAGATCCACATGAGGATCATGATGTCGGCATGGGGCCAGCTTATGTCACGCTCCAGTGGTGTCTAGAACTATGGGAAGCAATGCTAGACCGTACCTACGCACATTTTCTATGTAATTTAATTATCTTATGTGCTGATGTGGAGAAAATCAGTTGGCCCAGGATTAGCGGCTGGGGCCCACCCCTGTTGAATTCCGTGGGGAGGAGAGAATTTATGGAAGGTTTTGTAAATCATTTGTAGGTTGTTCATAGGTGTAAGGATTTTCGAACTGCCGGATACGATCCTTCTAGAGTACATGGACAAGACACACATCATGATATCTTTCCATTTGGAGAAGTTACCGCATCGTGCTCCTACTTAAATTGGATGAAGCGAGAGATGTTGAGCTCGTACATGGAAGGGATGCCATGGACGGGGACGAATAGGAGAGAAATGGCGGGAGGATGGCAAGGGAGGTAGGCATCGTCGCAGGAGGTGCCTTTGCTAATAGGAAGGCTGAGCGATCAAAGAGGGAAGTGGAGCCTAGGCACACGGCGAAGAGGGGAGTGGAGAGGTGTCGGAGTCGCCATGGAGGTCGAGGGATCAAACTGGTGTCTAATACCAAGAAGGATGGAGTGGTGTTAAATTGTACCCCATCACCATATAGAAAGACACCGCATTTAAAGCTCCCCTCGCCAATGATGACACTGCCACACCCGATCCCACCCTCTACCACAGGGCCGCAGCATCGACGGTGCTCTACGGTGCTCAACACTGACTAGGCCTGACATACTCTACACCATACAACAAAAATGTTTGATCAGGCACGCTCCGCGCGTTCCCTACTACGCTCTACTTAAGCCTATTCATCGTTATCTCTGGGACACTATGAATCACGGCTTGCATGTTTGGCCCTTGGTATCACACTCACCCATGGCTTACTCCGATGCAGATTGGGCCGGGTTCCCCGACATAGCGACCAGGCTCGGCTGGGGGGGGGGGGGGGCTAGGGGGCTGCCGCCCCGGGGCCGTAGCAAAAGCAAAAGCCCCAGGTGGGTGCCCTTGTGTGTTAGGCCCGCACTAAAAATTAGCTAACTATGGGCTGGCCCAAGTGGCAGGGTGAGCAGAGGGATTCTTACGAGGCACGGCCACGAATCCTCGATTTATGAAGATGTTCTAGCTAAAATAGCAGTTCTTGTATAGTGTCTTCACATGCGTGTGCACTAGTGTTTCCAACTTTTGTAGAAAATAGATAGAAATCCCTAATTTTGCATTGTAGTTTTTGTCAAGTATGGTAGTAAATAAACATTGAACAATAAATCCTTCACGTTAGATACCAGACAATATGAACCCTTCTTTCCATATATCCAAGGGATTGGCCAATACTTCTCCGTGAGCTAATGTTACAATCATAGTACGGGAAACGTGGGTCGATGCCACATCCCGTGTGGTTCATTGACCCCAATCGATGATCGGGTTGAGTAAAAGGCCAATACGATTTGATGGTCGGGACGCTGCACTCAAGAGTTGACACTACGGATACCAGGAGTTCAGAACTCCGCCGCCCAAATGTACTATAAAGATAATGAACGAACAGAATGGACACATATAATAACAATGATCCTCCATACCAAATGGATTTTCTTATTTGAGGTAATACCACCAGAGGTTATATAATTTACGTTGGATGTTCAGTTTAGTGCTAGAACTTTAAAAATACGAATTTATGGTCACACAACTTGCATTCTTGTGCAAATACGGTCACTTTATCCTTACCCGGACGTATCCTCCACGTACGGGGCATGACTGGAATCATTTTTTTTACATAAACAGCCCTGCTTTGTTTTTAATTGCACAGAAGCCCCCTCATCAGCACATGTGGGTCACACTTGATAGAGAAATGAGAAATAAAAAGGCCGAGCGCACAGTACATAGACCTAGAGGTGTGAAGAAAACTAACCTATCACAACAGTACAAAATTGGATTTGAATTTTAAGTGATCCAAGTCCATTTTGACATAGGAGTTCAAACCAACCATAAACAATTTGAGGGGAATGAAAAAAAAGTGTGCACCTTCTAAATTCGTTTAGATAACTTGATATTAGAGCAAGCTTATTGCTGACATCATCATTCTCTTTGTATATGCTTGAATTTATGGTTGTGTCGGCTAAAAAAGAATTTATTAGTCGCCAAAAAAATTTAAAAGAAAAAGAATTTATTTGTCGGGTTAAACAATATAACAACATATGCATCTCAATACTAGACAGTAAAGGACTTCCAGTGTGGTGGTTAGAACGTGAGACTGGATTGAAGATGTTCTGATTGAAGACGTTGCTGGTTCGAATCTACACGGCACGATTACTTTTTAGTTCCGACTGTCAAATGAGGCCCACAGACTTAATTATCAATACTTATTACATGCGAACCAATTATACAGCCGCAATTATAAAAAAGCTGGGGGTATTTCTGCAAAATGGACATTACACATGTCACACGTAACGCCTCCTCCCCTAACATTTTGACAGTGGGGCCATGCATGCGTGGCACGCCATGCAAGCAGCGGATAGGCCTGCGTACACATTTTCTGACCATATTTGCACCACAATGCAAGTTGAATGACCATAAATCCGTATTTTTAAAGTTCTAACAACAAACTGAACATACAAAGCAAGTTTTGTGACTCCCCATGATATTAGCTCTTCTTATTTTGCTATTTCCTCAATCAGTTATGTTTCCTTAATCTATTCCTGCTTTCCATATATAACTCTTGAAAGATTAGACTGATTGACCCGCACATGCCGGATTTGATAGGATCGTGTTCCCCATGTTGAACCATTGTTCTAGGGATTTCAATCCTAGTTGATCTTTAGTTGTGACTAACAGCAATCCTGGATGCTCGTTTCCATCCCTCGACCCGCTCGAACCGGGAGCTTGGTAACTATGGTTAAAATAGCTTTTTTTTAGAAAAGGAGGACCCCGGTCTCTGCATCTGGACGATGCATGTAGCCACTTTATTAATTATTCACACAAGACCTTACAAAGTTATACAACAGTAAGACTAAAGCCACCGTCTAGGCAACATCTGTCGCTACTCTTATCCAGTTGATGAATGGATGCTGATAGTCTGTGCCTAATACCAAATAGACCTCGCAGCCAAACCTAACATCTAAGACCTGGGTCCCAACCAGACGCCTGCCGGGCATGGGGCACCCACCAGTCCGGGCGACTCCTCAACCGCCAGAAGCCCGCCGGGTATGAGGCCGCCAGAGCCACCTGCCACCAATCCATCTTCGATGATGTACTGTTGCATCTAACCTTGCCCGGTCTAGCTACCGTCGACGCCACCACGACGCCAGACAACGCCACCATCCTGCGCTCGTCCATCATCACACGCCCACCAGTGAGACCCCGCTGCTCCATGCCGCCAAGACCCGCCGTCGTCGACGCGTGAGAAAGAACGCCACACCACCTCACTCCTCTTCCCATCCGGCGCCGCTCCACAAACGATGCCCCCAATAGGGAACATGACACCGCAGCGCCGCCATCATCCGATCCGGTGATCTTAGGATTTCTCACGGAGCGGCATGAGCAGGTTGACGATAGTTGGTGACGATGCCTTCATCAAGGTAATGACGTAGACGCCGCCATCGCCCGCCATGACCGGAGTCGGCTCGGTTTTCACCAGCGACTATGTCTCCCCAACTCGCCGCCGGTGCTAATAGTGGGATCCAAGATCCGTCACTACCAGCCTGGCCAACCGCCTTCGGTGGAGAAGGCAGCCACCACCACCATGCCCGGGCCAAGAGGTTCGACCGTCCTCGTGCCGCGAAGATTACCAAGGGGGATCTCCTCTTGCCATTGTCGAGACGAGGCGCAGCCGCAGTGGATCTTGATCTAAACCCCTCAGGCCCAGATCAGATCTCATCGCAGCCAAAATCTCATCCGCCAACGGCCGCCGGAGATCTCCTGGCCATCGCCAACCCGCTGCGCACTGCCGTTGGAGTAGGAGGGAGATGGACGCCGCGCTGCATGCGTTACTGGCTGGCCGAGAACTGCCGTTGCCGCCGCCTCACCGGGCCACCACAGGCTTGCCGCTTGGCCCCTCAGCGACGGCGGCGGTAGCGGGAGGCGATGGAGGGGGAGGGCTGAGGGCGGTGTGAACGGGGACTCCCCGGGGGCGGGCACGGCGCTGCCGCCTCAGGGGAAAGAGGGCAGGCCTGGTTAGAATAGCTTAAGGGGCCTCAGTTTTTAGTTCTGCCCCAACCCGTAAATCTCAGAAACGGCCTCGATAACAACACGCATAAATCTGCGCCAGGTTTTGTATCTTCATCTGCTGCAACATTGCCTCCTAGTTCGCCAAAGGGACAGCAAACCATGTCTCGATCCAACAAGGAAATGGAGAATTGTATGGAGGCACACGCTGTCATGGAGTCTTGCTAAATCAAAGTAGTACTTCACGAGCTCAAGGCCCACCAAACGGGTGATACACTGCTCATCTGCGACAAGATCTCCACCGTTCACCTGTGTACTCCCTCCGTTCGAAAAAGCTTGTCCCTCTAGTGCTAGCTAGATACATCTATTTGAGGGACAAGGTTGGGACAAGTTTTTTCGGAGGAAGGGAGTATGCATGTAGGACATGCCCTGGTGATGTGACTGTTGTCAAACTCACTGTACTTGTATTTATACCGTGCTCGCATATGAATAGAATCATCGGAGATTACTCCGACCTTGTATTACTAGTAGCTCGTGATAGAAGACTGAAAAAAAAGTGAACCTTCCGTTTACTCATGGTCCAAAGTCCAAACAGGTCTTGCATGTATTTCTGAAGCTGAAATGCCGGCACCTTAGTCTTAGACATGAACCCAAACGCTGAACTTCCGGCTAAAAGCCTGAGTTCATATATAAACAAAAGGGCTGTGGTACAACGTGACGGCCCTAGCGCTGCTATGCTCCTTCCATCACGATTTTCACGCTCTGCACACTTTGCCGACCAAAAGCATGTATACTCACCAAGCTAGAATTCAAATTTGCGTGAGAGAAATTGCATATATACTTACCAGGTATAGCAGCTGTCATATTGCCATGCCATCACACAAGCAGTAGTTCAACTTTATGCATTATACAACATTGCGATGGTACCACAAAAACGAAAAGAACAAACTATGACAATTTTTAGCGGGGGATCATAGAGCTCACAAAGCCATGGGAATCTCTGAAGAAAAACCTAACATATTGGTTAAGCACGAATGTGCTACAGAGCATTACTAAAGCCACAAATTTACTCACGTTTTGCAAGTGAGTGACACATTTCTCAAGGAATAGTATTTCATTAATAGCCACATTCACCGTCAAGGAAACCTGCAAAGAAAGCAATCTCATCAATGAGCCGACTTTGGTACTCACAATCATTAGCTAAACAGTTTCTACCAGTTAAACTTATTCTCTCGTCTTTTTGCACATCTCAACAGAGAGAGAACAAGTAGTACACTGTACTAGCAAGATTACCAGTCATGGGCAACGTTTAGTTTCTACTTTTGCCTCAAGGTGATGATTAGTGACAATGAGAGCATGAGTTCATAACTTCCAATCATTGAGTTTCCTAAATAGCAAAGACTACAGCTCATGACTGATGCAACTATACAAAAAAAGGATATCAAAGAAATGATATAAAATTGTTTGATATGATAAACTGCATTGTGGTACCACATCAGCATAATGAACTATGAACTGTGCACATCGAGGAGGGTTTCCCAGCTCAAAGAGAAAAAGCGAATAAGGTCAAAGTAGGCGATATAGTCACATTATTCAAGGTTCCAGCTGTATTGTGCATAGCACTCGATTATTTTACCACTGCAGAGAATATTGATCCAGTGCATGCAAACAAAACAATAGACAATAGTAATAGAGGATGTCATATCACCTCTTCAACAACCAAAGCGTATCGCCAGATGTAACAAAGACAATCATCTCAACTGTTGTTCAGCAGTTCAACTTGATCATTTGCACCACGTAATGGTAATTCCTATGAGAAGAATATAAGTCAATAACTATTGAAAAACATGGATAAGAAAATACTCCCTCCCAGAAGAAATATAAGAGTGTTTAGATCACTAAAGTAGTTATCTAAACACTCTTTCTTTACAGATGGAATAACTGATAAGAGGTGCCGACACATACATGAAACACTTATTATATATCTCATCTTGCGTAAAAATACTAGCTTTTTGCTACAAGTAGTCAAGGAACAATCAAGAAATGACATGTACTGCAAGAACAAGACATTGTACACCATCTAATAAACCTCAAAACAAAGGATAACACTATTCAGTGATTTACTTAACCAAGAAGCATTTTAGAATTTGTTTTGGTGTGGGCCCATTCGCAATTTATATCTAAGTTTTGTATGCACATGAGAGTGAAAGAATACCAGAATGAACACATATTTTCTACAATTCAGAACAAACAATGCAGACTAGAGAAATAAGAAACTAAGTAACCACTCAAAATTCCAACATAGCCAAAGCTTGAGCAATTGAGAAGGCAATATCCAGAGTCCAGTTGCTTAAACTGAAAGAGAAAAGAGTTCAGCATTGACTCGCTAATTGGTTGTTGTTCTATTATGCAACGCAAAAAAATGCAGACAATTGGTCACTTTGTTCCTTAATTTATCAACTCTCATGATTCAGTGAGATTATATTATCCAATATACCACAACAGAACAACATGGAAGAACAATTATAAATTGATACCAGGATACAACTATATTGTTCCTCAAGTGCATGCTTACTGGTAAGCAAATTAATTTTTAATGGTGCCACTTGACTAAATGTACAAGCCGAAACTCTAGCAATAAACCCAATGATCACTGCTTTAGATTTAGATGTGTAGCCCAACTGAAAATAATTGATTATGAATTATGATACAAGCAAATGGCAGGATATGAGTCTGGATGAAGAGCAAATATGTGAAACACATGCAAGTAACAATGCCAGGACTTCCTCCTATACATCTAGTTGTGAAAGGGTTATTTCGCTCTCGCGTAGTTGCGTGAATGACTTATTAGTAACTTGGTGCAAATCCTACTAGAACAAGTAATTTAGTTAGCAGTTCTCTCAAAAGAAGCTCCAAGAAAACTTGTCATTTGTAAATGGACTATGGCTGGCTCGTATATTTTAAAGCATCTACAAGGCAGATACTGTTGAAAGATTAAAGTGAACTCTGAGTTGGAAGATTAAAGTGAACTCTGCGACACTTTAAATACTAGCGGTACCTGGAACGTAGAAACTTGTGTAAGGAAAAACATATTGTCTCGCCGATCCGCTCCTTCGACACCTCCTCGATCTTCATGGACTTGAGATGGATCATGTAGATGCTAGGATACACATCGATGAAAATCACATCCGCATCTACCGCAGACAGCCAATCGCATGCGCCCAATACCTCCAGCCATACACACCGACAATCGCTTCAGCGCAAGAATTTTTCCAAGTTCAATGACCCTTTGATGTGTCCATGTCACCGCCTGTCAATGCATGCCACCGCTGACCACAGATTAAGATTGAAATTGAATCGCTCCACCCAGCTAAATCAAGGCATCCATCCTCTGTTGGCATGATGATAATCTGATCGTAGGTACATGGCACCTCCTCAACTAAAACCAAGGCATGCTTATCCAAACAAACTCAATGATGCTATTGTCATCCAACAGGAAGTAGATTGTGTTTCCAACCATAGCCGTCGGCTTTGGCAGAACTAATGCATCTGGTATAACAATCAAGTGATCTCACCCCAGACACCGGTCTCGGACGAGAAGACGCATGCGGAGGTGATGAAATCTCTGTCGTCACTGAACATGAACGCCACGAGAAATGGGCACGAATGGCAGTCACGGTGGTCGGCGTGACCAGCCACGCATTGAACCGCACCATTGTACAGAGAACGGTCCTGCGCGGGGAGCGGCAGGTACTGCTTGTCGCCGGTCACGAGGTCCCAGACGAGCAGCGTCCCGGTGCGGCTGCTCTCAACGAGGGCGCGGCCGTGGCGGCAGTCCAGGGCCCACCAGTCATCTGAGGAGATCGTGGCGGTGGACAACGCGAAGTCGCCGAAGGTGGGGACGAAGAAGGGAGGCCCTGTCTGGTTGAAGAAGCTGAGCACGGGAGGCGTGCCGCCGTGGAGATCGCGGAACCGGCGGAGGAAACGGGCGTCAGGACGAGGCCGCCGCCAGCTTGCGCATTTAAGGATGCGCGAAGAGGTGGATCGCTCCGTGTAGGCGGAGGAATATCTCCGGAGGAGATCGTCCGGGAGGCGGCACGGGCGGGCCGTGAGCTTGTCCGTGCCTCCATGGGGTTCGGGGAAATTGGGTGTGTCGGCTTTGGGCTTTGAGAGAACAAACAAAATAACTGGGCCGTGGTTTAATTTAGGGCGTAGTACTAGGCGATTTCCAACTCGGCTCGCTGGGCGGAAGGAATCTGCAGCTGTGGGTAGCGGAAGAAGTGCGGGTGGGCGCTGAGGTTGGAGGTAGGGACTTGCGCGAGATTGGGGCTAGCCGGTGGTGGGATCTGAAGGAGGAAGGCGAGGAGCGTGGCCACCACCGTGCGTGGATGCGGTTGAGAGAGAAAGAGAGAAGGGGATCAGGAGGAAGAAGGTAGATGAAGAAAGAAGATAAGGTGGGGCACAGAGATGCGCGAGATGTATGATACGCCTCGATCACGTGGCTCAAGGTGGTGACCGGGTGAAGTTTATTTGGTCGGCTGTGCACAAGCGCTTCCTTAAGTTAGACCCCTTCCACCCTTTGTCAAAAGAAAACCTAAAAACACTTCCAAAGCACAATCACTTTTATAACACATTTACAAATCTCAAAGCATCCTCCATTTGACCACCTATTTAATATGAAATCGACTCTAAAGTTGGTGCTAGATGTGAGTGGTGTCATCCTTTCCTCAGCAACCTTCATTAATCTTCTCTTAACATAGGTAAATAGATAAACAAAATATGAATTATATAACACAATATATATAATAACAAACTTTTTTTGAATATAAATTTACTAATATGACCTATAGCTTGCAAAATGTCAAAAGCCTTTAGGCAAACACCCGGTTAATCATACTGTCCTAGGACCTTAGGCCCAATCACAATGCATAAATACCACACACTATACAAACCCATGTGTACCTTCTAGACACTCATGGCTAAGTGCAAGAAAACTCAACTCATATATCATAAAGTCAGCATAAGAAAACACCAATTACAGATACAACATTCAATGTGGAGTGTCTGATATTTCAAGCTCCTCTTTAACCTTGCAATTGTTGGAGAGAATGTTTTGATCTTCCACTTCACAAAAATGGCGTCACCGCTTGCATTTTTACTCTAACGCTAGTGCACATTCTTACCATAATTGAAAGGCATCAAGAGACTACCATGTCACCATAGTAGAGGAAAGGTTCTCAGGGAAAATAGTAACTTCAAGTAAATACTACAAAAACTTTTAAATACTAAATGTAAAAGTTTACAGATCAAATCGTTTCAATCATTTATATGGATACAACATATTCATATAAAAAACTCCCTAAAAAAGCAAACTCAATACTTTCTAAAATTTTAGTCATTAAAACTTGTGTCCTACATAGGTTGCAATGGTGCTTTTTGTAGTGAAAGCAAAATGCAAGAATTAACATGTGACTAGACCTACCAAAGAGGAAAGATTCTCTGGACAAACTTTAACTTCAAAATAAATATTAAAAACTTCATTTTTTTTAAATGACAAATGTATTTTGTTGAATCTTTTATATGGGTATTCATAGATTTATTTTCTCCAAAAAAACTAAATACTTCCCTAAATTTTCAAACATTAAAACTTGAGTTCTACATAGGTCGTGATGGTGCTCTTCTTAATGAAAAAATGCAAGAATTACCATGTGACTAGAGATAGCAGAGAGGATTGGTTTCCGGGACAAATTTAAACTAAAAATAAAATTTAAAAACTTCCAAAAATGTTAAAATTACAAATGTATTTTCTTGAATCATTTATATGGGTATTCATAGATTTTCTCCATCGAAAAAAAACTCAATACTTCCCTAAATTTTCAAACATTAAAACTTGAGATACACAGGTTGCAATAATGATCTTTTTTTTTGTGAAAAAATGCAACCCATGCATGCTACCTAAACATTTGCATGTCCATTTTTTTTAATTTTTTCCTGATTATTTTTCACATTTGGAAAACTTCTTTTTCAGTGCTCAAGCTCATTTGCGACGTATGCGGGTTGGCCCACAGGATTCGCTGGAAAGATATCCTCACTTAATCCATCGAAGTTTCTCTACTGACATAGCTATCCAATAGTAGATGGAAATGCTTTTCCGAAACGAAATTGCCAGTCATTGGTAGGCCCGGTTCAGCCACTGAACTACTGTAACAATGCCAGCCAGCACCTTGAAGATGACCCATACTCTAAATCCGACTGAAACGTATAAAAGGCAATCAAAGGGTTCACAAGTCTGAATACTTTGAACCTTCTCCAGCAAAATATAGAATTCTAGCTTCAGATGCGGATGCTTTCGCTGATACTACAAAGCAGACTTCTATATTTTGCGTAACTTCTCCAGCAAGATCAAAGGCAATCAAAGGCAATCAAAGAATTCTATATTTTGCTGGAGAAGTTGAACCTTACAATCGTCGTCCTCCCTGGACCAGCCCCGCCGCCCTACGTGGCTGCATGAACAGCAGCTTCAGCAATGCCACAAACCACGCAGACATGGGCCGAAGGTGCCGCCTCTCACTATGTACATGAATCATATATACTCATTTAGCTCTCAAGTATTTGCAAGTACTTTCTTCATTGCCGCACATTTTCGCATCCGTGCTTCGCTGCATGAGCTTGTTGTCATTCAGGTCTACGGACCTGCTGATCATTCTCGATCGGCGGAGTTCTTGGGAGAACTCCAACAGAAAGTCACAATGGTGACTGCCGCGGCGCCCCCGGTCCTCGTGGGGGGGGAGGGGGGGGTGGATTTTAACCAGATAAGGTCGGGAGCTGACAAAAACAACAGTAACATAAACTAGCCGCGGGTGTCCATGTTCAACTCTGCTATCGCCTCCATGGCCCTAAGGGAAGTGGCTAGGACGGGCGCGCGTTTCACATGGACAAATAAGCAACTAGACCCGGTCCGCTCGGTGCTCGACAGGGTGTTTATGTCGCCGGAGTGGGAGATAGGCTAACCATGTCGCGTTGGTCGCGGAGACCCGCATTGGATCTGACCATGTCCCGCTAGTTTATTCCTCCGGGGAGGATAGGCTTCGATGTAGCCCGCGGTTTTTCTTTGAAACGGCCTGGTTTGAAGTGCCAGACTTCGAGGAAATCTTCAAAGAGAAATGGCAGGCGTGCGTGAATCAAGTCGGGCCACAGCGGGGCCCGATGGAATTTTGGAACGCTGTCGGGGGACGACTCAGGGCCAGCCTCAACGGGTGGGGCACCAACCTAGGGAGGAATGACAAGGAGCTCAGAGCATCGATCCCGGAGGAGATAGCCAGGATTGATGCGCAGGCTGATGCTCGGGTTTTCTCGGAGCAGGAGTGGGCTCATCGATATGCCCTTGAGGGGCAGGTCGAGGCGTTACTTCGTGCGGAGGAGGAATATTGGCGCCGTCGCAGTGGGCTCAAGTGGACACTTAAGGGCGATGCCAATACCAAATATTTCCACGCCCACGCTAATGGGTCACGGGCGTAAATGTACTATTCTCAGGTTGCAATCGGAGCAGGGCTTCGCTGCGGCAAGAGGACATCTCTAGTCACATTTACGAAGTTTTACATCAACTTGATGGGATCTTGCGAGGCCTGTGGGGCGGCCTACGCTACGGATGTGTGGGAGGGCTCACAACGCGTCCTGGATTGTGAGAACGACGAGCTGGGACTCGCCTTTCTACCCGAAGAAATTGACGCCGCGCTTGCGGGGATGAAAGCGGGCATGGCGCCGGGCCCGGACAGGTGGCCGGTGGCAATGTTCAAGCGGTTTTGGCCCATCCTTAGAGGCCTTTTGTTTGAGATCTGTAATGGTTTTATGCGAGGGACGGTACATATAGCCCGCCTTAATTATGGAGTTCGCCGCTCATTCAAGGTTCAGGGGCCGATAACATTAGACAGCTCCGCCTTATTGGCGCTCATTAATGTTCCTTTTAAGATTTGGCGCTTAAAGCGCGGCGCCACTCAGTTAGGGTCCGATAGCACAACGCCGATCCATCGTAATCAATCCGCTTTTATTCGTGGGTCGCAATATCCTCGAGGGTCTGCTTGTTCGTGAGATTGTTCACGAGCTCAAACGCACGGAAGGAACCGCTGTCTTGCTCAAACTAGACTTCAAGAAGGCTTATGACCGGTAAATTGGGATTTCCTGCGCCAGTGCTCTTGGGTCGTGGTTTCTCTGCGGTGTGGGTTCATCGCGTTATGCAACTGGTCTCGGAGGCCAAACGACAGTTTTGGTGAATGAGAAGTAGGGCAGTTCTTCAGAACATGCGCGACTCGTGCAGGGTGATCCGATGTCGCTCAGACTGCTCAACTTCGACGCTGACGCTACTGTCCGCGTTGTTATCGAAAGCGGCTGGGGCTGGCCATATCCAGGGTCTGGTACGCCATCTCATTCCAGGGGGAGTGACTCATCTGCAATACACGGATGATACGCTATTGATGTTTCGTCCGGATTTACATAGTACTGCTTCAGTCAAGGTGATTCTCATTTGTTTTGAGCTCATGTCAGGCCTCAAAATAAATTTCCACAAATGTGAGTTACTTTCGATGGGGATTGAGCCGGAGTAGGGAAGGCGATAAGCGGATTTGTTTAACTCGCAAAGTAGGCAAATTCCTGTTTACGCACCTTTGATTATCGATAGACACCAAACGACCCATGATAGAGGACTGGGATCCTTTGTGTGTCAGGTGAGGGAGGGTTTGCCTCATGGGGAAATTCTTTCCAAGGCATGCCTAGGTTAATTCTTACAATTCCAGCCTGTCCTCCTTGCCAATGTTTACACGGCCTGTTTCTCGCTCACGTAAGGGGTTCATGCAAAGTTCGACACGCCCCGCGCCAAGTTCTTTTGGGAAGGAATCGGCCCGAACCATAAGTATCACATGGTTAAATGGGCCTGGGTGTGTCGACCCCAGGCCTTGGGTGGTCTTGGGATCACCAAATCCAGACTTTTAAACATCGCATTGATGTGTAAATGGATCTGGAAAATCGCTTCAAGGCAACCGGCTATGGGTTGATCTCCTAAAGGCCAAATACTTTCCTGATGGAAATTTCTTTGAAGGGAGTACAAGGGGCTCCCCTTCTGGAATGACTTGCAGGCGATCAAACCGGCATTTGCCATGGGGGCGAAATTTGCCATTGGGAATGGCTGCTCGGTCCGCTTCTGGACTGATCTTTGGATAGGGGCGGACCCAGCGATCACGGTGGCGGAAGCGCTCGCATCGACGCCACCTGCGATTCACTTCAAACAAGAACTCAATGGGCAAGAGACGGCTAGTCTAGCGGCTATGTTGCATTGCATTGAGTCAACCAACCTTATGGATTTAACCGACACGGTGAGCTGGGCGCCACTAGCTCCGGAACTTTACGGTGAACTCCTTATATCGCAAGTTGTGTCGAGGGACGGCGCATCACGCGATTGCAGGGTTGTGGAAAGGACGGCTGCCCCTGAAGATCAAACTCTTCATGTGGCAACTGTTCCGCGATAAGCTGCCCACCTCCTTAAATGTGGCCAAACGCAACGGTCTGGCCACCGGACCGTGTGCGTTGTGTGGGGCTCCAGAGGATGCCAACCATGTGTTCTTCAATTGTCCCCTTGCAAGGTTTGCATGGAGCGCGGTCTGGACCGCGGCTGGTGTCCAATGGGACCCTCGATCGGCTGCGGAGCTTACCCACCTTCTCGATGCGATTCACGGTCATGCTAAGCTTGTTATGTGGAGTTGTGTAGGAGCATTACTCTGCGCTATGTGGTTAACTAGGAACAAATTCACTATTGAAGGTTGCTTCCCTACGCATCCGGCTAATATTATCTTTAAATGCAACCTTCTCTTGCAGCAATGGAGTCCGTTGGGGAGGAGCAGGGATGCTGAGATGATCAAGATCGCCCAACAACGATGATGCAAGTGTCGTGATGGCTAGGGAGCCTTGACTATGGCTTCGACTATGGTCCCTTTTGGTGCTTGACGAGCCTGCGTGCTCTGTACGGGTTGTGCCTTGTAATCCGCTAAGTGGTTTGTTAAGTAGCGCCTGAACTTCAACTTCTGTGGTGATTTTTTTGCGTTGGCCGGGACGGCTTGTGGTGATGTATTAAGACTTGGTGTGATGCTACGTTGCCTGTTGTGGGCTTTATAAATTTAAAGCCGGACGTATCTGGCGTCTTCATTCTAAAAAAAAGTATTTGCAAGTAATGTGGCAGCTGAACATTGAGTTCCATCTATGCAGAATGAGTAATGGAAGAAGCAGCACTGTGTATTATGTTCTGTCTACTGTAAGAATGCCGCCAGTACCTTGAAGATGAACGCAAACTCTAAATCCAACTGAAACTTATTGTTCTCTCTCTCTCAAAAAAACATTAAGTTGTTTATAAATCTGAACCCTAAAAAATATCTGGAGAAGCGGAGAGTTGGCTTTCTGCAGATAGAATATCAGTCAGAGCATCACATTAATGCATTAGAGAACTTAGCGTAACCGACATGCCCTCAGGAAAGCAAGGACACAGGCCAGGCACCACACCACGATCAGCAGAAATGGAGACACCAAAGGCCAAACAAACGTCATCTTCTACAGATTTTCTAACGAAGTATGACGTTTGTTTTTGCGACCATCGGTGCAGTTGGTTAACGGCAAAAACATAACTATGGGTAACATCCGGTGACTAATTCGACATGTTTGCGAGCTAACATCACATTACTCGAACATTGAGGACATATGGCCAATGCATAGCCCGAGTGTGATGCCTCGCATGCTATGTAGGATCGGATGTCAGAAAAAAGAGGTTCGGATGGGGAAGCGGGATTCTCTATAGGAGGCGGGTGTTTCGGAGAGAAAAAGTGAGCGTGCCCGCCGGCCGCCTGGGTCCTCGCCGCTCACGTGCCCGGAGCTCATGCATGCGCCTTGGCCGCTGCTCCTGCTCCACCCACCACCGCCGCCACAAGCCACATGCTCCTGCTCCGTTCTCCTCGTCGCTCTCAAGCGGGTCGTGACTGCTGCTCTTGCTCCGCCGGAGCTCGCGCACGCGCCGTGCTTGTCGCCGCATACGAGCATAGCCGCTGCAGCCGACGCGGACGGAGCATGCCCGTCCCGGAGCTCGCTCACTCCTCCAACGACGACTCGGCCCCGTCCTCCAGCAGCGGCTTCACGCCCTCGCGCCACGGGAGCCTCCACTCCGGCAGCGGCCTCGTGCCTTGTGTCCGCCGCGTTGCGCTCGTGCTGGAGCATGGCATGGCTGCCACGCCCGCGCCGCCCTGGAGCTCCCGCGCATCCGGCTCATGTGCCCGCCGCGGCGCGCATGTGTTGGAACATGACACGGCCGAGCCGCCCCGTAGCTCTCGCGCGCCAGGTTCCTGTGCCAGCCGCGCCGCACTCGTGCCAGAGCACGGCATGGTTGCCACACACACGCCGCCCCAGAGCTCGCGCGCACCGTGTCGTGCGTGCCGGCCGCAGCCATGTGCGTGCGAAGCAGCCGCGTGCGTGCACAGCTGTACGTGCAGGCGGCAGACGCGTGCATGCGCGTGCTGGCTGGCCGGCCGGCCGCCGCCGCGTGCGCGTGCTAGCTAACCGTGCTGGCCGCATCCATGCTTTAGCAAGTTGACCACGTGCGTGCACTGCTGCATTGCTGCTCTGCGTACTGTTCCGGTCAGGGGCGGATCCAGGAATGGGCCAAGCCCAGGGCCCATGCTGCTACAGTGCGGATACAGTGCTGCTACAGTGCGCAAATATGCTACATGCAACGAAGTGATTCATCCTCACGCCAAGGGCCCAGGACCCTGGCCTGGGTCGTGGATCCGCCACTGGTTCCGGTACTAATATTTAGGTCTGGATATATTTTCCTTTTCTGATATACGGTAGATCCAAAATTATAACGCCAAAGTGTGAAATCTTTTTTTCCTTTACTTACGCATCTTTGGACTTGTATTTTCGACGTCAGATTAGACGGTTTAACTCCTTTAGCGAAAAGACGACCCGGTAGATACCATTAGTCCCCTTGTTGAACCGCCAATTTATTTCATCATTATGCTGTCTCCATTAGTAAACTCCGGTTTATGAACAGCTGACTCCGGTTTAATAATCTGCCTGAACCCTTATATCGCTGCATAATTGTCCACTGTAAATCTTAAACCGGCAATAACAATATTTCAGATTTTCCTTGCCATGGCCAAGCAAGTCTATGAATGCAATTGGGCTCCTTCTCGAGTGACTGAAAAACAATTAAACAACTGCGTTAAAACTGGCGTTTTAGCAAAGAAATATGTCATCCATTGGAGAGTCCCTGGCCTAGAAAATCCTCCTACACCCAAAGATGGAGAGGTAGTCGTGTTTGCTGATCACTTAGGCTGAGGTTTCTGCCCTCCCGGTTCAAAAAATTTCCGGGATGTACTGGCCAGCTTTCAATTGCGCCCTCAAGACATTGGTCCAAATTCTATGACCAACATCTCGCCACTTCCAAGTTTTCTCGTGAGGTTTACTTACAAGAGGAACCTACAAGAGAACTGTTTAGAGATTTCTTTCACTTAAACCGCCGCATGAATTCACAGATGGACCCAACACTGAATTGGGCGGTATGGCGGTTCGTAAGAGGAAGGAGGCTACTTTTCCTCATCCTAAGCTTCACAACACCCCAAAGAGTGGAACGCTACTTGGTTTTTATTGCAAGGATACATCTCCTCCTCGATGAAAACCCCCGCCGGTTATCGCCTCAACGCCTTTAGCAACACACATCCTTTTCCTCGACGTTGACGGCAAAAGAAAGGGCCAACTATGCTCCTCAATTATCAAAACTTAGAGCCTTCATGGCTAACGGTTTGACAGGAGTTGATCTTGCTCGTTGTTGGATAAGCTGTTGTATTCTCGCCCTTAAGCCGCGCCTCCGGTTTGATGTGTGAGTATACGGAAGTTTGAAGGATGCTCAGCGGCACATTGACATTCAGCTTACAGATGCAGAAGTCACCGGGCTGCAAAGAAAATGCTGAATCTAACCGGAGGCTGTCTCGTGCTCAAACCGGACTACTCCCTTTTGCACCTTCAACAAACCGCCAAATTGTAAGAATCATATAATCTTTTTATCTATAGTTGCTTCGGTCCAAATATTCTCGAAAGTGTGACTGTTTTTGACAGGGTGATGATCCATTGGAACAAGAAACCACCACAAGACAAACCGTCAAGCCAGTTCGCTCCAAAGACCAAGGTCATTAGAAGACCTGCCAAGAAAAGGACTATCGTGATCCTCCGATCTACCAAATTGATGATGATGTGGGTAACCCGAATTAGATGTAGAACTTGACTCACTTGGTTCATTTTTCGCAATTCTTTATTGATGATGATTATTGTCGACGACGCTTGAAGGTAGCCAAGTCAATGTTGTAGAGGTAATCGCTCTTTCCTCCGATTCAAACCTTTGCTAACACTAAAATCCGCCGAGCAAACCCGGAAAGTTAAATTTTCTCATCCTCTTGCTTACTTGGATCCGAACTTTCTTGTGAAGACACAACAAAGATGAGGCTCGCCGCAGACAACCCGGGATAGCGGCCAGGTAGTTACCTCCGCCGTTTCATCAACACTTCGTTCGAAATGCCGATCGTGAGGTCTCTTATCCCCTTGACACTTCACGCCCCAAAGCGGGTTGTTTTCGCCAACCTCTTAATCCATCCGATTCAAATTATCGTGGTACTTCTCACTCATCTTCCGCGAAGTCGTCAAACTTCCACCCTCAAAACGGTTCTTGGGTGAGCTATACACTTGTTTTATCCTTGATATGTGTTTTATACGCTATAATGACCTTCATGTTTTACTTTTCTCAGTGCTAAGCCTAGACCAAGCAAGAAGGCTCGGTTGAATAAACCGGCTGATGAAGACGTGGCTATTGATCTGGAGAAAACTCGAGATCCTGAAGAGACCAACATTGATGCCATACTAAATGACCCACCGCCTCAAAATCATGACTTTGTTGCTGAGCAAGTAGAAGTTGACACCATAGGCCATGCTGACCAGCCAACCAGCCCTATCCGGACTGACAAACCGGTCAGTCCAGTAAAAGATACTGACAAACCGCCAACTCCAGAAAGGGTTGCTGAGGAAAAAGATGATGACGTTATGATTACCGCATCGCCATACCGGCCCGGCAATCCCTGTCGCTTTGTCAAAGCATACCGCCAAATATGAACTCTGCAATTGGCAAAGGCAAATGGAATGCCGATTTATCAAATTATGCCCATCTGAATGTTCAAGATCTTCACTGTTTCCCCGAACTGCCTCGTCAGACACCAAATTGACTATGAAGCCGGTTTGGTAAATATGATGAAGGAGCGATCCGAGGTAACTTCATAAGTGCTTCTCTCTTATATTATATTCAATTGCAGCTCATCGCCTTTCAAGAGTTCTCAAGTGACGGTTTAAGATATCAATCTAAACCGGGACTTAGTAACAATTTCATGTTTGTGGCAATGCATCTTTAACTTCACGGATGTAACCCCCAAGGGCCGGTTTAACTTTATAAAGATGAACCGGGACTTTGTAGAAGAATTCCCATATCAGTAATTTATGAGCAGATACACATTGGCCCCCAAGTGCCATGTTTAATACTTGTATTGTGCTTGGGACTTGTAAAAATTTCTGATAAAGAGCAAATATTCATTAGCCCCCAAGTACTAAGGGTATAACTTGTTATATGCTTGGTACTGCAAATATGCAATCAAACTCATTATATATCTGTCTCTTTATAGGCTGAACTGAGCAAGAAAGAAAGCCTAACCACTGATCTGCAAGAGAACCTCAAGTCCCAACAAGCTGAAAACTCCAAAGCAAAGGAAGAATTGACCAGCGCTCTAGGCGCTATGGAGAAACTGTAAGAAGGCTTCAACAAAGAGCGGGCGGATTGGGAGACTGAAAATCCGCTTTGATAAAAAGGGTCAAGATGCGGAAGCAGCCAGAACTGGTGGTTGATCAACTGATCGGCGAAGCGGCAGATTCATGCCATGATCGTCATTGTGTTTGGTAAGCAGACTTGACTTCATGCTTTCAACATATCCTTTCGTGCATTGCCGGGTTTACTAATGCTTGTAATGATGCAGGAACTTGTATTAGCCATCTTGGCTCGATGTATGTAAGAAGTTGAAAGCAGCCTATACTCGATAGAGCAATATACCGGTGCCCAAATGGATAATCTATACCGCTTCACACATTAGTCCTCCTCCTACCTTGATCAAGGATACCTTAGAAAGGTTGTTCATGCTTCCCGCCCGGTGGACGAACTAAAAAGTCTCGCTAGAACGGGCGCTGGTCACGACCGACCCGGCAAAAGCGTGGGTGCCTGACTTTGATCCGGTGGAAGCAGCCCAAGTTTATCCCAGTTTGAAGGAAGACGGAACAAAATTTAGCAATGATGATCTCCGAATCATAAACCGGGAAGTACGCCCATTGGCTTGTCAACCGTTGAAGAAGCGGATCTTTCATACTATCAAAGTAGTTATGATGACAAGAACAAACGGCTTGCTGCACCAATTCCGTGGTTAAGCGCAAAGTCTTATCCCACCCATCCGTAAGCACACTTATGCCCTCGATATTGAACCGCCCATGTTGATAAGCCGGCGAAGCTGTATTCCAAGACCTAACTGGATCGACTGGGCAACCGTTAACTTCCAGCCACCGGGTAGAGATGAGGGAGTTGAACTGGCGCAAGATGATCCTCAACCGTCTGCCGAAATGGGGACTACCGTGAACCGGAAGCCGGTTTAGTCTTCTACATGGTGCAACATTTTGTGAGAACAATTATCCTTTTGGGCAATGAAACGCCTTTGTAATAGGCTAGAAAAATATTGTCTGGTATGCCTTCGCATATTTATCGCAATCGATGCCTCGCTTAATCCGGTATGCGTAAGAGATGATATTCATAGCCCATAGCCACTTATTCAAGCTATTCGCAGATCAGAACTTAAAGCGCTCATGTGTTTACCCTCGGGCGGGTCATGATACCCAAATATATATATGACCAAGGTTTGTAACCAAGGTTGTAAAAGACAACCAAATATGGAAATATAGAATACCTGCGACCTTTAGGCATGATGTTGGTTGACCAACTTTATAGTGAGGGCCATAACCCTACTCTGGAGGATAAGTAACTCCCGGTATATGATGACGGTTTACAATAAAACCATTTCGGGTTGTGATAAACACCGGTTTATTCTATACATCGGGCGACTTTTGAGTCAAACCTGCATTTAGGCCGATAGTCTCCAGATTATATTTTGATCATGCATGCATAACTTAGAAGTTGATAGTCTAACCGGGTTGACAAACACCGGTTTGAAAATATCATAAATCTTATGAAAACAAAGAAAACTTAGCAAAGGCAAATAAAAATGCTTGTAGTCGAGGCTTTTCACAGCCGCCAGTGCCCCAAATTCGAGGCTTTTCATGGGCTGCTGTGCCACCGAGTTAAACCATTTTACAAAGCCTTTTAAGATGGTCCTCAATCCTTAACCAATCATCGCTTTTAACTTGACAAGTTCGTGGTCTTTATTTTAGAGTAACTTGTCAAAGTTCAAGGGTCATACCAGGTTTACTCCGGGCGGAGTAACTTACTTAAAGAGGCAGGTGTTAACCCGGGTTTTAGGTGTATACACCCAAAGTGCTTCCAAGCCATGGCTTGATAGCCCATTACAAGTGTAGATTCTAAGTTCATTGCGATAGCAAAGAATCCTCAAGTAATGTTTTGAGCTATGCCTGCTAAGTGCCTATGTTTGAGTTGTTTTTTACAACACTCTTTAGCCCCTGCATTATTTTGGCTTTGAGACGATCAAGAGGTGTGACTATGGTTCGAATACGACCAAGCCCCCAAGTGATGCTATGGCATTGCGCCTATCAAGAGGTGTACGACCAAGCCCCCAAGTGATGTAATATAAAGCTTTGAGAAGCTAAATCAAGGGGTAAACCGACGCCGCTTAGGAAATGTAAGCTCCATGTAACCACACATGATGTAAGAAAACAATGATACCCCCGCTTAGCCGAGGTTCCGCTTATTATATTGATCATGATATATACATTGTCATAATATGTAAATAAGTAGATCCCGTAGCTTAAGTATAGTAAGGCCGAATGGCGAGCAATATTCCACGGTCGGTTGGTCTCCTCCTCCGATTTACGTGAGTCTTTGCGCCTCAAGATCGATTAGGTAGTATGATCTGCTGTAGTAGATTCTTGCCGACCACAAAGGGTCCTTCCCAAGGGGGGATAGCTTGTGCATATCCGTCTGATCCTGGATGAGTCGAAGCACCAAATCTCCTTCTTGAAAGGTTCTGGTTCTAACCCGGCGGCTATGATAACGAGGGAGATCTTGCTGATAAATCGTCGAACGAGCTGCCGCCATGTCACGCTCCTCATCTAACAGGTCAAGAGCTTCCTGCCATGCCTTCTCGTTGTCAGCTTCAACGTATGCCGCTACATGAGGTGAGTCGCGACAGATGTCACTAGGAAGAACAGCTTCCGCCTCCATAAACCATGAAGAACGGTGTGTATCCCGGCCGATCTGTTGGGCGTGGTATTGATGCTCCATAATACTGAGTGTAGCTCATCAACCCAACAACCCGGCATCAGTTGTAAAGGAACCACAAGCCGGGGTTTGATGCCTCTCAAGATCTCTTGATTGGCCCTCTCCGCTTGATCATTGGATTGAGGGTGAGCCACTGATGATACGTCAAGACGGATGTGCTCACGTTGACAGAACTCCTTCATGGCACCCTTTGATAGGTTGGTACCATTGTCTGTTATAATGCTGTGTGGAAAGCCAAACCGAAAGATCACCTTTTTGATGAATTGAACCGTCGTGGCTACATCACACTTTCTACTAACCGGCTCGCTTCCACCCACTTCATGAACTTATCAACCGCCACCAAAAGGTGGGTCTTCTTGTCCTTGGACATCTTGAAGGGCCCAACCATATCCAGCCCCTAAGTCGCAAACGGCCAGGTGATTGGGATCATCCTCAATTCTTGAGCCGGTACATGAGAGCGCCTTGAGAATTTCTGACAGCCTCCTAGTGACATCTTTTGACCAAGTCTCTCATCAAGATGAGCTCACAACCAATAAAACCGTGGATTTAAACGCCTTTGGGCACCAAAGATTTTGAACCGCGTGGTGACCAGCCTCCTTCGTGAATCTCACGCAAAATTTCACAGCCTTCTTCAGAGACACACATCGCTGAAACGCCTCATTACACCGCAATGATGCAACTCTCCATTGATAATGGTCATGGACTTGGACCACGGATTATCCGCCTGGCCAAAGTCTCATCCTCGGTAACTCGCCCCGGTTCATATATCGCCTATATGTGGAACCGCCCAATCCGGATAACATGAAGAGCCGCCACCAATCGAAGCTTCCGGATCAGAACAGCCAAATCCTCTTCACCGGGAGTTTGACGACGGATTATGCGTAACATCCAGAAGACATTAGGTGGAACCGGTTTACGCTTAGGAACCTGAAGCGGCTTAAAGCGCCCGGGCCGCTTTCATTCTTCCGCCGTCCACATTATGATCCACCTTATAACCTTTTAAAGTGACTGCAACAATATCCACCTCACGACGATATGCTTTTGCCATGAGTGGGTCCTTGAATCCCAAGTGCCTGACACTTGTCGAGCCACCAGATCCGAGTCATCGAAGCACTTAACTCGGCTTAGGTTCATCTCCTTAGCCATCCGAAGACCATGGAGTAAGGCCTCATATTCAGCTGCATTGTTAATGCAACGGAACATTAAACGGAGAACATAACAAAACTTATCACCTCGTGGGGAAGTTAATATGACTCCAGCCCCCGAGCCCTCCAATTGCCTGGACCCATCAAAATGAATAGTCCAATAAGTATGATCCGACATCTCTTCTGGCGCTTGTAATTCTGTCCAATCATTGATGAAGTCCACAAGTGCCTGAGATTTGATCGCCGTTCGGGGTATGTATTTCAACCCATGAGGCCCAAGCTCGATAGCCCACTTAGCAATCCGGCCAGTTGCCTCCCTATTCTGGATTATATCCCCCGAAGGAGCAGACCTTACCACCGTGATGGGATGACCTTGGAAGTACTGCTTAAGCTTCCGGCTTGCCATAAAAACCCCATACACCAATTTTTGCCAATGTGGGTACCTCTGCTTACACTCGATAAGTACCTCACTGATATAGTAAACCGGCCGCTGAACCGGATATTCCTTTTCTGCCTCTTTGCGCTCCACCACAATAGCCACACTAACAGCCCGAGCGTTTGCTGCCACGTATAGCAAAAATGGCTCTTTGTCAACCGGAGTAGCAAGGACCGGCAGATTAGCCAACTGCCATTTTAAGTCCTCAAATGCTACATTAGCGGCGCTACTCCCGATTTAAGTTATCCGCTTTTCTTCAAAGATCTCGATATAAAGGATGGCCTTCTCGCCAAGGCGACTGATAAACCGGCTCAACGCGGCAATCCGGCCAGCCAAGCGTTGAACATGATTGATACATTTCGGTTTAGCCAAGGAGGTGATGGCTTTGATCTTTTTCGGTTTAACCTCAATGCCCCTGTTAGACACTAAGAATCCCAAGAGCTTGCCTGCAGGTACACCAAAGACGCACTTGGCCGGATTGAGCATCATTTTGTAAACCCGCAGGTTATCGAAGGTTTCCTTCAAGTCATCAATCAATGTCTCCTTGTTCCTTGATTTCACCACAATATCATCCACATAGGCGTGAACATTGCGACTGATCTGTTTATGAAGACAATTTCGCACACACCGCTGATAAGTTGTTCGGGCACTCTTGAGCCCAAAGGGCATGGACACATAGCAGAAGGCTCCAAAAGGAGTTATGAAGGCTGTCTTCTCCTCGTCCTTAACTGCCATTTTGATCTGTTGATAACGAGAATATGCGTCCAAGAAGCTTAAACGCTCGCAACCCGCCGTAGCATCAATAATTTGATCAATACGGGGGAGGGCAAAAGGATCTGCTGGACAAGCTTTGTTGAGATCTGTGTAGTCCACACACATACGCCAAGTGCCGCTTCTTCTTAAGGACCAGCACCAATTAGCCAACCACTCAGGATGGAACACTTCAACGATAAATCCAGCCGCCAAGAGTCCGGCTACTTCTTCTCCAATAGCCTTGCGACTTTCTTCATTGAACCGGGCGGAGAAACTGCTGATCGGTTTATACTTGGGATCAACATTAAGAGTGTGCTCAAATGAGTTCTCTCGGTACACCTGGCATGTCAGAAGGCTTCCATGCAAAGATGTCCCCATTCTCACGGATGAATTCGATGAGCGCGCTTTCCTATTTTGATCCAAGTTGGTGCTGATGCTAAACTGCTTGGACGAATTGCCAGGCACGAAGTCAACAAGCTTACTCTCATTAGCCAATTTAAACTTCAGGGCCGGATCATGCTCTGTAGTTGGTTTCTTCCATGAAGTCATATCTGCCAGATCAACATTGTCTTTGTAAAACTTCAACTCTTCTGCTGTAATAAACCGACTCAAAGCATAAGCCGTGATCACCTTCTTCACATTCCAGAGCCGATCTTGCGGCTCCCATGCATGCTTATAGTTCCCTTGTGACCCGGCATCTTGAGCTGTAGATAGACATAACAGGCCGTGCCATAAACTTAGCATAAGCTGGTCAGTCCCAAACAGGGCATGATACGGGCTTTTGATTTTCACCACCTCAAAAGTCAAGGTTTCTGATCTCGAGTCATGCTCGTCTCCAAAAGCCACCTCCAGAGCTATTTTACCAATAGGATACACCGATTTACCAGGTACTACACCATGGAACACCGTATTGGACGGTTTAAGATTCTTATATGTCAACCCCATGCGACGGAAAGTTTCATAATAAAGGATATTGATACTACTCCCTCCATCCATGAGTACCTTAGTGAACTTATAACCTCCCACCTGAGGTGCTACCACCAGTGCCAAATGAACCGGGTTGTCAACCCGTGGCGGATGATCCTTTCTACTCCACACAATCGGCTGCTCGGACCAGCCGTAAGTAACGGGCACCGCCGCTCAACGGCATTCACCGCTTTTTATGAAGCTTTTGATCGCGCTTGTCCAAAGGCTAGTGGTGAAGACATGATATCGCCCACTATTCAACTGCTTCGGGTTGCTTCACGGTAACCCGACCGCTCTTCTGCCGCCGCTGATTCCCCTAATTGTTATAACCACCTTTGATTACCCCGATTGCCTTGATTGCCATGCCCGCTCTGGTTACCGTGGAAACCTGAACCGTAATCGCCTCCACCATAACCCGCCCATGAGACCCGTGTCCCGAACCGCCACCCGCCCATTATCATACCGAAAAAGAATTAGAATTTTCAAACTCTTGCATGATGTAGCAATCTTTCCAGAGGTGCGTGGACGGAATCTCCTTCGTCCCATGTTTCGGGCAAGGCTGGTTCAATAGATAAGATAGGCGGTCCGGGTTAGGGCTTGGTGCTCCACCGCTACCGGGCCGGTTTACACTTACGCCGCTGCCCTTGTCCTGCGTGGCCGGTATTAGCCACAAAGTCCAAGCCAGGATCTGCTTACGCTTTGCCGTCATTGCTTTTCATGACCCGGCCGGGTTGTGGTGTCGCTTCTGGCGTTGCTACTCCTTTTTCCCTTCTCTCGCCTTATCATCATCAGACTCGGGATCCTTGGTACTATCAGAGTCGGCATACTTCACCAGAGCAGCCATGAGGGTTCCCATGTCATTGCAATGGCGTTTGAGCCGTCCCAACTTCAACTTTAAGGGTTCAAACCGGCAATTGCCTTCCGATGTTAGAACTGCGGTATCAGCATTGATGCGGTCTGATGAATGCAAAAGTTCCGAGACCCGGCGACTCCAACGGGTTGTTGACTCCTTCCTCCTGGACACAGTAGCTAAGTCCACAATCAACATAGGCTGATTGCATGTGTCCTTGAAATTCTGGATAAACCGGGCTCTCAACTCGGCCCATGACGTGATAGAATTAGCCGGTAAGCTCTTTAGCCAAGTGCGGGTCGTCCCTTCAAGCATCATGGTGAAGTATTTCGCACATGCCGCATCATCCACATCCAGCATCTCCATGGCTATCTCATAGCTTTCACCCATGTCTCAGGGATAAATCAGCGTGTAATTCGGCACCTTGCGCGGGCCTTTGAAATCCTTGGGCAGGCGCACATTGCGCAACGCTGGGACGAGACACGACACTCCCAAAGAACTAGAAGTTACCCCTGGTTCCACCGACATGGTTGGATGAACCGGAGTAAGTTGACGGGCTTCATGCTGCTTCGCTAGCTCGGCCTCTCTGCTTGCCCGAGCCCAGTCCACCACCTCCTGAGCGACACCCGCCGGGTTATTGCCACGGGGCGGATCACGGTTCCGTGCATTGCTTGACACCGCCAGTTCATCCATACGCCTGCTGTAACTCTGGCTTGGACGGGGAGTGGAATGAATCTGATCGCGACTATATGAATAAGCCTCCTGTTGAACCAAGGCCGTTCAAGAAGTTCCTTGACCTGACGATTTCGACCGGCCACGGAGAATCGCCTTCGATCGGGATGGCCGCCAACCGTGAAGCGGCAGCGATAATGTTGTCCATCGGGTTAGAATAATGACCCGTGGCGTTGGGACATGTGGTGTTATAATGTTGTTCGACGAGGCGGATCCACCACACGTGGTTGAACCGCGCCGCTGCTCCAGGTGCCTCCGCCCGGTTTACCACCGGGCGGATTATCGGTCCTCGCCCTAGGGTATTAAAGAGGTTTCTAGCGCCATAAACCGGTGGCAAAGTAGATCGGTGCCTCCTCTTCAGGACTTCATTTGACGACTCGTCCGGTCCAGCATAATCCGCACGTACCTGCATCCAAACCGCCCGCCCATGGCCATCCCGGTATCCTTCACGCCAAATCGCCTTGGCTCGGGTGATCTGATCTTTCACCTTCGCGATTTCAGACAGTGTGCATCCTGATCCGCCGAGTTAACTTCCGCCATCAGCATTGCCAACGTGTCAAATAAATCAGATAGAACCTGAGCCGGCGGTCGCACAGGGCCTCCTGCCCCGGCTGCCGTTGCCGCTGCGGCTCTGGAGATCATCGCTGCTATGGTCGAAGAGTTGAGTGCCGGTTGTGTACCGGCCATGAAGATCACAACCCGGTTTGGCAGATCATAGGCGTCCGGAATACTGTCGCCATCGGAACAGCCCCCGTTCCGGCCATCTTGTAACTAATATAGCGACTCGGTCTCTCCAGTTGATGACTCGTCGCCGGAATAAACGACGGTTTCACCGCCGGATTCCGATCTATCCTCGATTCCTCCATGGATGACTCCTACGAAGGCACGCTTCATGACAGGCTTGACCTGGCAGATTTCAGACGCCGAGCCGCTTTCGACGAAGTTCGGTGCAGATGTCCGCTCAGGCCGGTTCGCACGATCTTGCCAATGAAAACGCAGTATGCCACCAAAGGGGACCCGCACCAGACTCAATTGAGACGGCCTCGGGCCCCAAACCGCATCGTCGATGTAGAGCTTGCCGCGACAACTCTTGGTCATCCGCCCACAACAGTAACCCTTGAGTCCTTCAAGTTGCCCTCTAAGAAATTGAAACCATCGCGCAATAGCCCCACGGTGGGCGCCAACTGTCGTGGTTTTGTCACGGCAGATGTCCTCGTGAATGGACTTAGTCGTGGAGCCATCGCTACGGGTTAACTTAAAGGGGTTAAAGCGGACAAGGGACGCAAGAGAGTTTTATACTAGTTCGGCCTCTTACGATGAAGGTAAAAGCCTACATCTAGTTGTGATGGAATTGCTGGGGTTTCGATGACCAGGGAGCGAATACGGTTTGCCTGGGCCTCGAGTTGTTGTCTGTTTCTCTGAACCGCCGCCGGGTCATCCCCTTATATATATGGGTCGACACCCGTCGGTTTACAGAATCCCGAGGCCGGCTCATAAGTGTGTCCGCCCGGTCTCCGCTTATTTCTATCTTACAACACAAGTTTACATATCAACGCTGGTTTATGTCTACAGTGCCTTAAACCGGTTCCGGGCCCCGGGCCTTCTTAAAGGCCACCGCTTGTCTTCATAGGCTTCAGATATAATGAACTACTAATGGAGTTAACCCGCCTCTCCCAGCCGCTTTATGCCCATGGTAATATCCCAACACGCCGTGGTGCTGGCTCGAGCTGGCGCCGCTACATGCTGGTCGAGATGCTTTTCACCCACGTAACTTGTCAGCCGAGCTTGCCATTGCTCAAGGTCTAGCCACCGCCAAGTTGTTCTCGTGCTCACACACAAGGTGCTTGTTGAAATGAGGAGAGCAATTTGAGATACGTGGATGTTTTGAGCTATATACGAGGGTCAAACGGACGCGCGCCTTTGGTCAAAGGCTTGAGGACCGTACATCTATGCGTGTTCCGAAGATGATCTTAGTCCTAACAGACCTATGAAGTCTCTATGCACTATGGCTTGATGCTCTATTCACGTACCCACTGCTCACATAGTCACATGGAACATGAAAAGAAAAAGACGATAGCTAGTCTTCTCTCCTCGTCAAAAATAACAATTATATATTGTCTTGGCTCATATGGCTTATTATTACTAGAGTACCATTAATATACTCCATGGTGAGAAGCCATCTATAATGTAAGCTAATAGAACGTCTTACTATATTCAAAAATAGTACTCAAACGAAGGGATCGACGCTCAAGCACTGATGTCACCGGATCCAACCACCATGAATAGAATCTTGATTTTCAACTTGACGAACCAGTCTGAACATATCTGAGCAATGCCTTCAACAAGGTAATGATATAAAAGTAGAAATATTGCTAGGTGTAACCAACAATGATATGACCTAGACTTTCAACCCGAAACTCCAGGCCGACGTCACTTATGTCTTCTTGCCACCACTTTTCCATAATCCCAGCACTTGCATGCGATATGGACCATCGCTGTCGCAAAATCATCCCTCTCGTGTCAAGCCGCCTCCCATAGTTTGCATCTCCTCACAAAGTCAACCACCGGGTGTGGATAGAGAAACCTCACCAAAGACCTCGATGGGCACCGTAATCCACAGCGAAGTCACCATTCGCAGAACGTAGTGGCGCCTACCGCAAGGACCAACACCGATGACGGAGCACACCGCCGCCGACTACCACACCTTGCCGTGAGAGAGCCCGCACAAGCCTATCAGCCCAACGACCAACATGGCGAAACCAGAGCACGAAATGCAGATCAACATCACCTGTGCCACTAGATCAGGAGCGTGCATCCGGTAGATGGCGTCGCGCCTCCCAATCTAGGCCACCAAGCACCAAGGCCAAAAGCAAGAGAGCGCCTTCAGACGCTGAAAAGCACCATGAAGCCACACTAAGCTCTGTCGGTGCCATTTGTCGATGCCGTCGCTAAGATGGATTCCAATGAGACCCTATACGGTTGCCGCCGACCATGAAGTGGAACAGCACACGCGAGAAGAGGAGGTAGTTGCAGCCGCCAAAGGCCGGGCAAGTACAAGACGGAGACGCTTGAAAAAGAACCATGAGGCCACACTATGCTCCGGCTTGCCATTTGTCGATGCCGCCGAAAGTTAGGGTCGGCGTAGATAGAAGGCCCATGACAAGGGCACGGCGACGCCCCATCTAGCCCGCCCAGATTTGAGGAAAGGGCAAGGCCGGGGCAGCCTCCATTGGCGCATTTAGCAGTAATCCGGCGCAAAGAAGCCACGCTTAGCTGCACCTGCATCCCAGAGCACGGATCCACCACGGGACAGCCATGTCCAGGCAGCATCGGTGCCAGCTCGAGCGTCGCAGATCCAATTAGGGACCCGCAGCCCAGGCATGAGGGGATGAGAAGGAAGGACGAAGCCGCCCGCCGTTGCCGTGTAGTGCGAGGGGCGCCTATGCCCCTGCGACCCTGGCCGGCGGGAGCGAGAAAGGGGAGACAGGGATGGAGGCGCTAGTGGTGACGGTTGTAGTTGCAGGATCAGTTCTCTGAACTCTTTCTCTCACGAAGAACACGAGTGTTTGCGCTGTGTTCAACCTCCGCAGCCTTTTTTCTTTTTCTTCTTATTCACCAAGTGCTTCGTAATGTAAACTACAAGATACCCGGTCCACGAAGCGGGCTGATCGGACGTGCCATCCCACGCCCTCCCCGATCGCTAGGGTGTGGCCGTCACATCGTTTACAATCGTACATCCCACAATCCACCTGTGGACGGCTCAGCTAAACAAACTAACCGAAAGTCTGAAACTACGCCAAGTCGGGAACAGATTCCACGCTGCATGGCCCTTTATTTTAGCTAAGAAAAAACTAGAGGATAACAAACAGCTCAACGGGATTATTTGCTAACAAATCACCCCCTTAAGCCCGTTCCACAGTCTTCACTTCAACGACACCGAGCATCTTCCTCATCTCAACGAATCTGGTGCGCCCCAATGCCTTGGTTAGAAGATCAGCAAGTTGATCAGTTGTTCCAATGTGCTTCACGTCAACTCTTCCTTCCTCGATGCACTCCCTGATGAAGTGATACTTAACATCAATATGCTTGCTCCGGTCGTGATGCACCGGATTTTTGCTCAAAGGCGATAGTCGATCGGTTATCAACCATAAGGTCGAACATGGCCGGAGCTTGCCCCTGTCATTTCCCCGAGCAATCTCTTTGAGCTGCACTTCTTGACAAGCGCCGCCCTCGCTGCCACATACTCCGCCGCAGGATGATGTGGTCACTATCTTTTGTTTCGCGAGCTCCATGTCACGATGTTCTTTCCAAGCATGAACACAACTCCGTAAGTGCTCTTTTCTGTCATCTATGTCCTCGCATTGTCACTATCATCAGAATCTGTCAAGACTAAACCCTTTGCTCCGCCCTCAGAGCAGCATCCATACCCCTTAGTACCTTGTATGTACCTAAGAATTTGTTTCACCGCCGTCCAATGCTGCTTGCTTGGTGCCTCCATGTACCTGCTTACAATGCCGACGGCACATGCTATATCGTGCCTTGTATTGACCAAGTAATCTAAGATTGCCGATCACACTCCTGTACAAAGTGGCATCCACGGCTTCAAATTTCCATCCCTCTTCTTGAGCTTGAGGCGGTATTCCATTGGAGTTGCACACGGTTTGCATTGCTCCATGCCCGCAACCTCCAAAATCTTCTCGAGCATAGCTGCTTTGACAGATCTTGATCTCACCACTTCTCTCGCTTCAACTTCAATACCCAAGTAGTAGGACAAGAGGCCGAGATCACTCATTTTGAACAGCCGTTGCATCTCCCCGCTTGAACTTGTCAATATCATCTGACTAGTCCCGGTAATCACTCGTGATCATCCACATATACTCCCACCAACAGGAAGTTCTTGTGGTCACCACGCCTATACACAGCATGTTCCAGCAATTTCTTTTGAAACCCAAGGCTTGCAATGATTCATCCAATTTAGCATTCCAGGCCCGTGGTGCTTGTCGCAGCACTTCGCATACCTCGCAACTTGTACACTTTGTAGCTCTTCTCGATCATCGACAAACCCTCAAGCTGCTGTCAGACATAGACCTCCTCCGCAAGATCACCATTCGTAAAAGCGGATCTAACATCCATGTGGTGTAACGACATCCACCATGTGCGGGCGAGAGCGAGGAGCAGCCACAAGTCTCCATATGCGAGCCATCGAGCGAAAACTTCTTCAAAGTCCACCCCTCGTCACGAGAGTACCCTTTGCCACCAGTCGCGCTTTATGCTTCGTGATGTTGCCGGCAGGATCTCTTTTTCACCTTGAAAACCCACATTAACCCGATGGCGCGGTGCCCAGCGGAAGAGATGTGAGTTCGGTGTGATTGTCGACGATCGAGCCCATTTCCTCCTCCATCGCCTTTGCACCAGCGTGATCAGAGAGTGCTGCCTCAACACTCGCCGGGCTCCTCGGCGCCGTAAAACAGAGGCCCACATGTCGCTGCTCGTCGTCGTCGTCGAACAAGTCAGCCAGTCGACATCGGTGTGCTGTGATCTCCTTGGTGGTGTCAGAGACGCCGGACACACGCCGGTATCGCGGGTGCCCGCTGTCCGTGTCGGTTCAGCAAGGCGTCATCACGCTGACGGCGGCGATATCGAATCGTATAGGTGGCGTCGATACCGGGCGCAGACGGTGCCTTCTCCGCCATTGCCGGACGAGGCGTAACCGGAGCCATTGTCGATCCACCGTGACTCCCGGCTCAGCGGCATATACCACTGCGGAACACACCTGATGGTGTGCTTTCCTTTGCTGCTTCAGGTTTCCAGTTCCATGGGCGTGTCTCGAAACACAACATTGCGTGACACCAGCGGTTTCTCGGCGACGGGATCATAGATACGATAGGCCTTGGCACCTTCCTCATATCCCATCATGACGCCGGCGCCAACCTGTCCGCCAGCTTGTTGATCCCGGTCCGAGCTTCTTCACGCGCGCGTGACACCCGGGTGCACAGTCAGCCACGCCGCTTTCTTGCCATGCCACAACCAGACGGAGTCACCTGCCGAGGCTCCGCCCGGGCGATCGGTTGAGGACATAGACGGCCGCCTTTGACGGCCTCTCCCTGTAAGACCGCGGAGCACGCCCATGCTCTTCAAAGATGCACCTCGCCATCTCCACCACCGCTTGATTACGGGCGCTCGACAACCCTGTTTTTGTTGCGCGGCGTGTCCGGGCGGTCGTGGAAGTGCTTGATGCCGAAGCTCAAGCAAAAGATTTCGGCGAACGCCGTGGAGTTGAACTCCCCGCCGCGATCCGAAGGAATGCGAGCAGCTTGCAGCCGCCTCGGTCTCTGCTGCCGCTTTCACTTTCTTGAAGAAAGCAAAAGCCTCGCTCTTTGTCCCGAAAAGTACCTTAATCCACATGTACCGAGAGTAATCATCCACAATTAACAAGAAATAATTTCTACCTCCGGTGTTGGCGGAGAGATCGGATCGCACAAATCCGAAAGTGTACGAGCTCTGTGGACGCTTTTGCACGATATGTTGCAGCCTGCGGAAGGGGTAGTCGGTGTTGTTTCCCGACCATGCAGCCATCACAATACTCCCCAACGTGATCCACATCAGAATCCCACGCACCATCTTCTTCCTTGCCATGGCACACAATGCGTAGAAGTGGAGGTGCCCAAAGCGATGCATGCCACAGGGCAGGCCAGGTCGCCTCCTTTGGACAGCAGGCACACCGCTCAACACAATCGTGAGGTTCAGCTTGTATGCACGGTTTGCTAAGCGCTGACACGCGCCAAAGAGCCGTCCCTCTTGGTCGAAGATCGCCAGGACACTGCGCTTGATGACGATCTCTCAGCCCTTCTCATCTAGCTGTCCGAGCGAAACAATGTTACTCCGAAGACGGGGAATGTAATATACCTCCGAGAGTACACGCTGATCGCAGGTGAGGCACTCAAACAACACAGTTCCTTTGCCGCATATCTCGACGACCGATCCATCTTCAAGCGGACAGTGCCGCGCACCGCCTCGTCCCAACGTGGGAAATAACTCCTTGCGGCCAGTCATATGGCTGCTGGCCCCTGTGTCGCGGCTAAGAGACCAATAGCCGTCGCCGGCGCCCTTGGGCACCACTTTTTCCTCGTTGAGGAAAGACGGCTTATGGAGCTGCGATTGTCATCTCCTCCGGGCGATCGAGCACCGCCATGAGCAGCCCGGCTCCTCGACCTCTTCGACTTGGCGCCACGCTTTGCCTCCTCGCTGGCGCCTCCTGCTTGGCTTGCAGAGCACTTCAGCGTGTCTAGTTGGCCCCACTTGCCGCACTTGCGGCAGTTCCTCTTGCGCTTAGGAGCACCGCCGTTAGGTTGTCCTCCGCCCGGTGCCGGTGGGAGGCTTGGCTTGGGTTTCCCTTGCCGCTTTTGTATCCACCGCCGGGACGAGCCTCCGCCTGATTGCCGCCGCCTTTCCCGCTCGTGCCACTCCTCCGTGGAGGAGCACCTTGTCACGGAGCCGCCGGTGTCGGGTCGAGGCGCCTCGATGGCAAGAAAACGGCCGCCACCTCCTCAATTGTCGATGTTTTGAGATCAACAAGAGTCTCAATGGAGATGGCTACCTCGGCGTAGCGAGGCGGCACCACCTGCAGAAACTTCCTCACCGCCTTGATCTGCGTCGGCGTCGTCGCCAAGTTCTCGAAGATCGCTGATCAGGCCGGTGAGGCGAAGCGCCAAGTCCTCCACTGTCTCTCCCTCCTTGAAGGAGAGATTTTCAAATCACGGCGCGCAGCACTGAGCCCGCGGATCGCTGCAGACGCGCCGACGCCCATGCGGCGCCTTGACGGTGTCCCCGCCTCCTTGGCAGAGTCCTTCGCCGGGCCGGCGTTCTGGCAGAGATCTCCGGCCGGGGACGCCACGGAGGATGATGCCCTAGTGCAGCACGATCATCGTGGTGATCGGGCGTCGCCCATCTCGACGGCTTCCCACAGCCGTGCAGCACTGAAGATGTACCTTCATGAGGATTGACCACTCGGCGTAGTTCGTCTGAAGTCAGCATCGGGATCGCGCCAAGGCCGCCATCTCGACCACCCGCTCGTGGATGACCAGCTCTTCCCACCGCTGGCCGTGTCGGGCTTCGTCTCGACGAGCCGGGCGATGGGGTGTTCTCCGGGCGAGCCGAGCGCTACTGCGGGCGTGATCCACCATGTCCCGACATGATCACCACAAGGCTCGATGCCAATTGAAGTTGCAGGATCAGTTCTCGAACTCTTTCTCTCACGAAGAACACGAGTGTTTGCGCTACTGCTCAACCTCTCGCAGCATTTTTTCTTTTCTTCTTATTCAGTCAAGTGCTTCGTAACGAAACTACAAGATACCCGGTCCACGAGCGGGCTGATCGGACGTGCTATCCCACGTCCTCCCGATCGCTAGGGTGTGGCCATCACACGTTTACAATCGTGCCATCCCACAATCCACCTGTGACGGCTCAGCTAAACAAACTAACTGAAAGTCTGAAACTATGCCAAGTCGGGAACAGATTCCATGCTACATGGCCCTTTATTTTAGCTAAGAAAAAACTAGAGGATAACAAACAGCTCAACGGGATTATTTGCTAACAACGGTGGGATAGTTATACGGAAATGCTAACGCCCACACGTGTGGGCGTTCACCATCTCGACCAAACGCAAGCATCACCGTTGACAACTTTGTGCACGAATCTTGGCACAACCCGGTCGGTTTTCTGCGGCACGTTGGTTGCCCTCCCGCGGTCAGCGGTTGCCACTCGTGCGTGCGGTGGTACTGCGCGCCGCAAGACGCCACGCCTCCGACCACAAGGTTGACGCCAAACACGCCGCACACCTCTGCCCTCTCTCCTCACGGTTCCATTTACTCACCCCGCACCGCAGACGCATCGGCACAACCCACTCGTGATTTCAAACCATTGGAGGAGAAGGCGAGGGGAGAAGGCGACGGCGGAGACGGAAGAATCGACGGTGTTCGCGGCCGTCGGTGGTGCTCGCCGGAATGGAGCGGCTTCGCCGGAGCGCCTGCGGGTTGAAGGTAATGCTCGCTACAACTCTCGCAATCCCTTCCTTCATTTCCCCCTTCCTTCCTGTTCGATTCTCGATCGAGATTCGTAGAGAGATTCGTGCAATTCCGGGCGATCGTCGGGCGTTTCCGCCGGCGAAGTCAGCCGCTAGCTGCTTTTGGTGGCATCAAGAAGCCGCCGCCGCGCGCATGCAGCATCGCTTGCAGTGGTTATGCCTGTCGGAGGCACGCACTAGTCTTGCCTTTTGGATTGGGCAGGTGTCTCCCGGTTTGTTTGATGCGCATTGGTACGAATTTGTGTTTGCAATCAGTCTGGGAGAACTTTGAGGTTGAATTTGAAGTCGCCAGAGTTGCCATTGAACCCTAGATCTAGTTAGTTGGGTTTTGAAACTGTAGTATGAGGCTAACTTGGTAGTTTGATAAACTATCGTGATTGTATGGCAACCAACTTCCTGAACAAATGTGATAGTTGCCACAAACGTGTTTTCCCATGCGGCAACAAATTACTGAAATGACCGTGGATAGTTGCCACAAATAAGCTTTCCCATGCGGCAACTATTTTATTGAATGACCGTGATAGTTGCCACATACACGCTTCTTCCATGTGGCAACTAAATTTGCTGAATTCTTGTGATAGTAGCCACAAACATGCTTTTTTCATTGTGGCAACTAATTTTTCTCGAATGATTTGTGATAGTTGCTAATCGCGTGATAGTTGCCACAATCGGTAGTCAATGCGGTTTCAGTAGCTAACTGCATCGACGGCAAATTCAATGTGCACATCAAGTGTGCCTGTTGCCACTTGGATAGTATATTCATGTGGCAAATAGAATGTGAACACACCGCATGCATTTGCCATACTGCGCAGACAGATTAGTGTGGCAAATTGGCTGCATAATGTTGAAACAAAAATTGCATAACAATTGTGTCAGATGCCATACATATGCTTTGCATGTGGCAAGTTTTTGGTGACCACATCATGTCTCATTGACATGCTACGGTCGATACAATGTGGCAAATTCATTATATCAGCGGCTTAATTTTTTTTGTTTTGCCACAACGACTTTGTGATATCTGAACACACCGTGGCAATTTTTTAGGTTCTTGATTAGATGTGGTTTCATCGCTTTGTTGTAGTATGTGTTGCATTTCAGCACGACAATTTCACCCTAGCACATTTCTGCGGTGGCGCTTATCACTGTAGCAATTTTTTCAGGTTCTTTATTAGATGCTTACCTATTGCATTTACATTTCCACCATGACAATTTGGTCTGTTCCTATCTCAAAGAGAATGGCTCGTGGCGATCATCAAAATGATGATGATGATTTCATGGATCCACCACAGTAATCGGGCAATTGCACGGAGAAAAGAGGGTGATGAGGTAAATGTCCACACATCCCCCTCCTCCTGCTTTATGTTACCGGTTGACACCTCGAGCTTTGCATAAATGCCCCGACACGAACTAAAATTTCATGACATTGCAAAACATGGCAACAATCGATCACTTTTTGCAAAACATGGCAACAATGATCACTTTTTGTCTGCTTTTTTTGCGGAAGAAACGTATTCGCAATAGAGCCTCCCAAGAACGACTGACTGCGTTGACTGACAAATTCACCGACGATCAGAAGGGAGCTGCTGCTGAGATGGGTATGCAGGCTCTGATGGATGTCCGTTGCACGAACCTTGTCAACCCCAGTATGCGATCGGGCTTGGTGAGATCTACGACCCCGCCTCCAGGGAATTCGTGATTCCGGGACGTGGAAGACAACCGTTGAACGAGGAATCGGTGTTCTGCACTTTGGGTGTGCCTCGTGGACATATCAAAGTCCCGTACGAGGTCAATAATGAGATTGAGGAAGCACTATTCCCCCGTTTGTTTCCTGGGTTGGAATCCATGCCGAACACGCCCCGCAGAAGGGCAGATTCGGCCGCAGCCATGACGACGCATGGAGATGTTTTCAAGATGAAGCTACTCATGTACCTCATCTCAGCTGTTTTCGCCACGACCACTTCTCTTCGCCCAAGCAACAAATGCTTCCCCATCCCGGTGAATGATCCATCTTTACTACTTTATTTTCCTTCAATCTTTTGGCTCCGGTGTCATGTGTAAAGCTAGTGACCGCGCGGTGTTTTTGATGTTTTTTCCATTTGATTGGATCACGGCAACCTTTTTGTCCTGAAATTTTGTGTGTGCGGCGGATCCGGAAAATGTGAAGAACATGAATTGGTGTAAGTTTATCGTCGACTTCTGCCGCGATGCATTCTCAAGCAAGATGTACCAAAAGGGTTGTCGATCGCATTTAATGGTATTTTTTACCAGTTCTTCTGTGAACACAGTTTTTTAAAACACTTTTATTCATGCATGGCAACCTGATCATAACAATATGGCAACCTGATCATAACAAGATGGCAACTGCCATAATGACAAGATGGCAACTGGCATAATGACAATATGGCAACTGCCATCATATTATTGTGGCAACTGTCATCATACTATGATGGCAACTGCCATCATAACAACATGGCAACTGCTATGACACTATGATGGCAATTAGCACATGCAGATGGCAACTTTTTCTTTTCTTCTCTTCTTCATGCACATCAACTTGATTATCATGGGAACATATATTATCCTGTTTTTTCCACCACAGTATCTATGATGGCAATCGATATTTCTTTCTTTTTAAAATTGTTTTGCATCAGCTCATGTCGCCGATCGCCTTGATCTGTCCACCGTGGATTTTATCGGGACAGAGGCCCGCCATGCGCAAGACAAGTTTGCTGTTTGCGTGGACTATCAACGGCTGTCAAGGTCAGTGCTTGCTTGGAACAAGGCTACTGACACCACATATGGAAAACTGCAGGTTAGTTCTGGTTTCTTTGTCCACACGGCATGCTTACAATTTGGCATGAGGCAACCGTCTGTGGTTCATAAGAGATGACTACCTTTGTTATCCATGGTTGTCTGAGTATTGTATCCATGTCTCACTCCACATGGCAACTCTTTTCATTCGTCTTTGAAACTTACATTCTCTCTCTTACGCCCTAGCTATTTTTTTGTTCTTTCCAAATGACGGCCAAGCATGCTATACACTACAGCGTGTTTGGGGGGCCTCAAAACTTTGGAAAGTGGATGGACGTGCACTTAGCTCCGTCTTGCCCTGTCGAGGTAATCAAAAGATCTACATCTATGGTTTGCCGTGGAGTATTTTTTGATGTCGTGCAAGTGATTGCACACGGGTGGTTGTTGATGCTTCTTTGTTTCGTGCACAGCGAGGGCACTGTTGAGCATCTAATAGGGCAGTTTGCATCCGGAATGACCCGGCTTGCTCGGGAAGTTGGTTGAGGTGGGCGTCCCTCGCTGGCTCTCGATAGCACGCTGTTGCGTAGGCAGTTCACTTCATTTGTCCTGAACGCATACACATCGGCCAACCGGTTGCCGTGGGCAGTATGACTACAACAGTTCCCAAGAGCCTGTGACACACAAGATGAACTAGGTGGAGATGCTGGTCTCGGCAAGGATGACGCATTTATGACATGGAGAATGTGCAACAGTACACCGATGATGATGAACATGCTGAAGTTGCGCAGGTGGTAACAAGGGCAAGGATGCAACAGATGTCCCCCAACCGGAAAAAGTCAAAGAACATACGGCTGCGAGAGGCGAGGGGGTTTTGCCATCAAAAAGGGGGAGGGCTCCAGAGGGTGTTGGGCAGGGTTCTCCTGGCAAGAGGTCTAGGACCGATCCCGTAGCTGCCAGGAAGAGGTTTGACTTTTATTTTAGTTTTCTGCTTTGTCTATTTTCTTTGAACAAACTCATCCTTTTTTTTCACTTGTTTTTGTCAAAGCGGCGGCATGAAGTTTCTTTGTCGACAATTGCCACCTTTTTTCCTCCATCTCATACGTGCAATGAGCCCAATACCGTGGACGAGCGATTCTGAAGAAACAGCGCCAATGCCAACCCGTGTTTCTATTTCGGTTGAACAAAGGCGCCCATTGCCGGGTGACAATTCCTTCCACTGTGTCATCTCTCGCGACGATTTACTTCCACCAACACCGGAATCTGTCCGTGTTGCGGACCGGGAAGGCGATCAAGAAGTAGGTTTTTCCATGCGCTTTCATTGACATAGCGCTATATTTTCTTGATTTTCCAATGCATCCGCTTTAGCTTGTCACATTGTCTTCTCGCCATCGCCCCATGCGTGGCATTTGCTGTTTTCCAAAATGATTTTTACCTTCATTATTAAGTGAATGGCAACACCTATTGGTTATTATATGGCAACTGGCATCTAGGCCAAATGGTAACTTTACTGTACCTAATGGCAACTGCCATCTTTACCGTTGGCTTGTGAGCTGATCCCACACCTAGGTTTGAAATTGCATTCATGGCAGATCAGACATTTTTATCATTCTTCAAGTGGGCTAACAGGGCACAGCTGCTGGATTTTGTATGGCAACTGCTAACTATGACACATGGCAACTCATGTTCCCCTTACATGGCAACTACCAGCTTTTCCACTTGTTTTTCATTTTTTTAAGATTTCTACCATGGCAAACATATTTTTGTTCATTTTTAATACCTTTTTCATGTGCTCTATTTTTTTGCAGGGTGAAGAAGACTACTACGCGCGGGGCCAAGCATATCAGTAAGGACCCGCTCGAACGCCTGCATTCAAAGTTGTCAACAGGGGGGCAACTTCAGATGTACATGAGGCGCTTAGGGCGACAATCACTGCTTTGCCGTCAACCACTCCCACCAACTTCGATGCAAGTGGTCACCATCTCCGCCCGGCTGTAGATGTGCAGGCTAGAACAACAGCATCCGTGACATCGGGAGTGACGAGTCGGTATTTGCCAGACAGCTGAAATATTGCCAACTCTTCCAGCAACGGCGATGTCAGCCGTGAGCTATGCCACCCCATCGCCAGCGTTGAAGTGGACGCCCGAGACGAACCTAAGCAAGGAAGATTCCCGCCATCTCGACATCGATTCCAAGCGCGTGCGTGGTGGCACTCTGTCAACGGCAAGCGGTTACCGAGGCGGCAGCGATTCACAATGATATGTCATCTACGGTGAGAGTCACGGCACAACAGCTCAAATTTGCCGGTGCAGATATCGCTAAGGCGATCAAGCTGGGCGTGTTGGTCTTCCACCTAGGCGTCGTAGCCCCGCAAGCAACCAACCGACATACCTAACGCACCGGGCGTAGCTAGGAGCAGGAGAGACGAGTCTGGTTATGTTCCTGCGTCCCACACTGTTCCGCCACCGCCAAAAGCAATGTGATGGAGAAAACCGAAGACCGGAGCGCAAGCGATGCAGGTGTCAAGCCGGGCACGAGTGACGCAGGTGAACGCCCGGAGCAGACTGCGCCTTTACCCGCAGTGGAAATCCCTAACTTAAATCTGCGCACTTCCAGGCTCCCAGTCAATGTGGGTGTCCCCTACAGCCCAAACAAGAAGATTGTCATGAAAGTCGCGCAATGACAATCACGACAACACGCCCCGCCTTGCAAATAAGCCCGATCATTATGTAGCGGCTGATTCAGATATGTTTGTCGATCTTTCACCCTTGGATTACTGCCGCAAGTCGTTCGTGGTCGGCCCGAAGAGGCATGAGTGGCACCCAATGGCCTTCACCCCACCGAGCTTCACCTTGGCATCACCAAGATCAACCGGTGGTGTGCAAGATCCTATGCCGCTTGCCTTTGCTTTCCGGGAGGCATGCCCGCAATGATGGCGCAGCCAATGGTCGAGGGCGGGAAGGCTGTCCAAGTTCGCAGAGCCGATAGTGCAAGGTACACTTATCATGTCCTTATGATTTTCTTGTATACATCTTTGTAGTTTGACTTTTGTCCCAATCATATTTTTTGGGGGTTCTCACTTGTGATGGCAACTGACATGTGATGACATGGCAACTGGATTTGATGCACCATGTCACCTACATTTTTTTTGATGCCATGCTGCATTTCACATTTTGGGCAACCACGTGGCAACTAAAGTTGATTCAACATGTCAACTGTAGTTGCTGTCACATGGCAAATACAGTGCATCACACATGGCAACCGGATTTGCCGCACCATGTCACTTGCATTTTTGTTTTTCCATGCTGCATTTTTCCATACGGCAAGCACATGGCAAGTGGAGTTGACACAACATGGCAGCTGTAGTTGCCGTGACATGGCAACTACAAATTCAACTAGATGGCAACTTCTGATGCAACTACATGGCAACTCGTAGTTGCTATGACCCAACCACCGTAGTTGGACCACACATGGCAACCCGCCCACTTTTTGTACCTACATCTCACATCATGCACCCTATCTTCTCACAATCCATCTGCTTTTCATTTCTAGGTATACTAATCCACTTTTTTTATCCTTGCAGCCACCCACGAGGAGATTTCACCGTCACTTGATGAAGCTTACCGCTAGGATCGAGGAGGCAACGATTGCAGCAGGAGGTCCTCACGAGGGCAAGGGCAATCAAGTTCCAACGTGCCTGCAGACACGGTATCTCGAGGATACCATTAGGAGTGCCACCCACAGTTATTGCGTGAGGCAGCAGAGGGTAGTTCACCCACCTCCTGCGGAAGACTACGAGCCCGAATTCGGGCTACTAAGGAGCAGACCCAGTATGCGATATTGTCAAGCGGTTTGGAAATGCGAGGGCCAGCGGCAAGCACATGAAGGAGCTGAAAGCGTAAATGACCACACCCATAATCTCTTATTTTGCTTTGCCTTTTTTACCATTCATCTTCTTACGTACTTTCTATACACGATCCGCTTACGTTTTAGTTCTTTCATTTTTTTACTTAGTAGGCATGATTCTTTCATGTTATATCGTTTCACACTGACTCATGTTTGGACAGAACCAAGGTCATTCAATGCTGAGGCGGCGTCGTCGACCTGGGTGATCTTGCCGAGTCCGTAAGGGCCAAACGGTAAAATGTCGATGAATGTAGTTGCATGCGGGATCGACTACATCAACAATCACACCGATGTGTGTGTCTTGGAAACAAGATAATCATGCATTACAATGTGACCTGCAAAATATGGGATGGTGACTTCCACCACAAAATCTGAGGAAGAATTTTTGCTCAACACGGTGAATTCAAGCTCACCTTGAAGAAATATGTGAGTACTCCTTCCTGTTTGCACCTTTGCTTTTTTCACATGGTATGGTTTTTTGCCATCATCCGCACTTTCTGTTTATGTGGTAGATGTTTTCATGTGGCAACCTTGCCGCCTGCAATAATCGACTTTTTGATTTTTTGCATCCCGTGCAAACTATGTGGCAACTTCATAGTAAAATACACGGCAAATTTTGTTCATACATGGATGACAACTTTCTTTCAACTACCCCCACCCATAACCAAACATTCTACGTGATTCTAATTTTTTGTCCCTCATTTGTTCTTCATGTGAACTCTGCTTCTCATTTCCTTCACTTTTAAATGCAGGTCATGTTTCCCCATGTTCCCTGAGCTTGCACCACATGACCCACACGACAAGTGTGGTCACCACTATGCTTGATCTGTCTTGACACGAAGAACCAACGCTTTTGAGGTGCTTGATTCAATCCGTCGGAAGTCGATGCAGACCTTACTACGCATGCTGAATTCTTCATCACAACCTCAAAGAGACATGGAACCGTCACTACTTAACACTCAAAGGTCGGATCAGGGCATTTCCCGATCGAGTGCGTGGCGATCACAAGCAAGGGAACACGTAATTTCTTACCCCCCTTCCTTCATGTGCCATTTACATCAATCCAACCCCTCTTTTGTTGTCACATCCGAATTGAAGTCTATCTTTGCTATATGCATCCTTTTTGCGTGTTCACCGACTCTTTTCTTGTGCAGGACGGACCGTGGCTTTCACGCGTTGGAATACTTTGCAAAGTGGGAAGGTAGACTTGTCCTCACTGTCACACCGCAACGGTCGTTGAGCTACGGAAAATCTACACATGGAACCGGTTGTGAATGAAGATTTCAACAAGTGGTCGAACACGTGAGTTCGTGGAGGAAGCTGTCAAGAAAGTCATCAAGAACTACAAGTGATCACGCATGGCGTTACACATCGGGGCACATACCTTACATTACATTGCCGAGGAATGTAAGGTACTATCTCTTTGTTCTTGTCGAAAACTATGTTTTGTGTGCTATGTAATGACTGCAACCCCGCGTAGCCTACTATGTAGTGGTGGTGTGTGGCGGCATTTGAATAGTCTCTGTAATATATGTGTGGACGTGAACCTTTTAGGCGTTACAGCAGATATGTTTTTATGTTTATCATTATTACTATGGTTTCATCGTTTCTAGCACCGGGTTTGTTGTTTGAATGCGCTTCACGATGTTTTAAAAAGATGGCAAATGTAGTTCATCGGACATGGGTAGTGAAAGTCATCGCTGCTTTTTCATTTTGGCTATTTTGCTTCTTCTTTTTCATCGCTAACTACACACTGCTAGCATGGGTAGGTTGATCATGTAGCCACAACCTTTCTTTGCGGTTTATGCACGTTATGCTTTTTCCAACTTGTTTCCCATACATTGCACACAACACACTATGTGTCACTAAACCGCGTCCGAATTGTCATGGAAATATATGCCATGCGAGTCATAATACGAATACCATGGCATATTTTCAAGACTAACATATGGCAGATACAAAGTACAAACAACATGGCGAGATCCAAAGATAATTAACATGGCGTATACAATACAACTAACATGGCAGATCGATTACAACTAACATGGCAGATCCAAAGACAACTAGCATGGCATATGTAGTATATAATAGCATGGCATATTTAGTATAAAATAGCATGGCAGACTAACTCACGCATAACATGGCAGATTAACTACACATAACATGGCGATTAAGTACCCATAACATGGCAACCGTGCATTTATCCATTCAATGAATTTTCCTTCCACTTCTGATGCCCCTCAAGAGTCATTCTCCCAATTTTTTTTAAAAAAATTCTCATCATCTAGGGTACAAAACAAAATATCCACAAGGACCATATCATAGCGCCCCAATTTTTGCTTATGGATTGCCCGCCCCTTTCTTCGTTTTCTTGTGTTTTGCTTGAATCTCCAATCCCGACTTGTGCCTTATCTCTCTTGGACGACCATTTGTGATGGAACGGGGTGGGTTCTGACACAGGTCTGTGTGCTTGCTGTTCCGCATCCTATCTCCGAGTTTTCGATGATGGCCCGTGGATGAAGGCACACTTGATGTGCGGGGAACCGTGTAAGGCTTCCTCGGCTTTCCTCTTCTTGATCTCATCAAGCTCTCTTTTCAGTGCCTTCCTGTGTTTTTCTGCGACTCATTGCCTCATCACTCTTGCATGCTTCATCAATTAGCTCAGCATAGTTCTTTGTCGGCACAACGCGTGCCTCACGGCTTCCATGGTTGCCTCGTGTCTCGTCATGCACAGCCGTAAGCTGCGTTTGTTGTCTATGGCGCAAACGCAGCGTCGTCGGCGCCCCAAGTCCATCGCCGCCTTATGAAATGGCGGGGCATCCGTGTCACCAGTTGTTCATGTCCATTACTATTAGTATGTGACAAAGACACAATGCCGTCCCTGCTCGAACTTGTAGCATTGGCGGTAGTACTTTCGCCCGCCTATCGAGGCTTTGTGAAGTAGTTCCTTCCTTTGTCCGGGTCTTCGAGTTACGAATCGACATGCCCAAAATAGAACACACCTTGAACATATGTTCGTCCACCGAAAGCCATGAACATGCCGGGCACGCTTTTATTTCTTCCCGGAATCTGCAATTTTCGTGTGTTTTACATTAAACTATCGCGGCGCTCTTTTTTGTACCACCTTATGTTGTCATGGAAATAGAAATACATTTTGTTTGAACATGGCAAACATAGTAGATTGAACATGGCAAATATAGTACATTGAACATGGCAAATGCAAGACATTAGACATGGAAAATGCAAGACACCGACATGGCAACTGCAATACATTTTCAATCGGACATCGCTATTCCTACACCAACATTCCCCAATGGAAGCACATTGCATAAAGCATGGCAACTGCATTTTTATTAAAACATGGCATCTACAGTTGATTAAACATGGCAATTGCATTTCAACAAACATGGCAGTTGCATTTTAGTAAACCTGGCAACTGCATTTCAGCATAAGTGTCGACAATATAACATTTTTCAGTTGACATTGGCATTTGCATGCCAACATGCCCTAAGGGGAAGCATAAAGTGCATTAAACATGGCAACTGCACTTCATTGAACATGGAAAATGCATCCGAGCAAGCATGACAAACAGAATTTTCATTGAACATGGCAACTGCAGTTGATTAAGCATGGCAAACAGTATTTCATTAAACATGGCAACTGCATATCATGGCAACTGCATTGCACTCTATAAGGCACTTACTGCCTTAGTGCTTTTTGTGCAAATAAGACGGTAACGCAACTGACTTACTTGTTAAAGATCTTGTTTGTGTATATCTTGCTCATTTACCTCTCCATCGGTAAATACGTTAGCAATCTCGGCTGCTTTAGCGAGGTGGTAGCTTCTTGCTGTAGCTCAGATACCAGAATTTTTTGTTGCAAAGCTGTGTACTGCTTGGCAACCCAGAGCAATGAGTTGCCGTGGCTCACGCATCGCTTCAAAACAGCATTGAACCCCTCATTGCTACCAAGGTGAATCTGGCAGAAAGGAGAAGAAGCACTGCATGAAGTAGGCCGGCACCTAGTGCATTCGCTTCTCCCATAGGCTAACAAGAGTCTCGTTGTCTTGGACTTGATGTGTGTCAGTCATGGCCATCCAGCTCCTTTCAAACTCCTCCACCGTCAAGCTGTGGTCCACGACAAATTTCGAACACCTTGTGCAGCTCTGGACGGTCAGCAAAGAACGGTCCTAGCGTCTCCTCAGCCTTCTTTATAATGTGCCACCTGCAGTGCCTGTGCACTGCCAACGGAAAGACCTCCTCTATGCCCGCACGCATGCTGAAATCTTGGTGCGTTATTATGTTCATCTGAGCAAGTCCATCCATGCACTCCAAGAAGGTCTTGAACAGCCAAAGCGTACCATCCGTGTCTTCGCTCGGAACGAGCCCGCAGCCGAACTGCAATGACTGATTGTGGTTATTTATTCCTATGAACGGAGCGCATGGCATCTTGTACATATTGTGAGGTACGCAAGGCCGAATGAAATGCAATCTCGGAAATGTTTGTAGGCTCTCCTTGCAGCACCATCCACCCAATACATGTTCCTGACACGGTCCTCATCGTCCAACCTTATCCTGTAGAAGAAATCTAGATCTTCCTTCGCTTTCTCATCGAAGTAGGCCATTATGGCCTCTATGTTAGCCAACTTGCTCTCTCTACGGTATTTGGCATGTAGGTTTGTGACGTCGGCTGGTATGTACGGCATGCTACTCAGAGTCCCCTTTTTGCTGTGGATGAGCGATAGTATCTGGACCATTCTTGATGGACCGACGTTACAATCATGTAGCAGCTTTACGAATTTCCTTTCGACGGGGGTGAACCCTCTGTGGGCGGTCAGAAATTTTACCAGGTCGAACTTCTTTATGAGTTTGTGGTTGTGGTCGTAAAAATATTCAGTGACCACCCACTGTGTACCATCTACGTTTAGCTTACACCGGACAGGGCATTCAGTCTTGAGAATGATACCTCTCTTTCGCTCCGGAACAACAGGCGCAACACCTGTCCCCTTCTTGTTCCTCCGGTGCCTTGTGGCACCTCATCTCACCTCAGCATCGTTAGTTTTCTTAATTTTCCTATGGTATGCGGTGTTGACCGCAAATCCATGGAACTTTGCATATGTCCGGTAGAATTCCTTTGCTTCTTGAACGATTCAAATCTTCGCCCAACGTGACGGTGGCTGAGGTACCACGATCTCCGATTGCCCACCATCTTCATCCCCTTGTGCGTCGTAAATGCCGGTTTCATCATTCACTTCAAAGATCGTGGCGGCAGTTCCATCTACTTGAGTGTTGCGGTGCTTGTGTTCAAAGGGGTGCTTATCGGCATTGCTTGGAATGATTGCCATTTCAATCGACTTCGAAATTGTTTGCGGCATGATTTTCTGCTGGTCGGGTGGAACGCGTCTTCCGTGGCGCGCCGAGCTCCCTGCGCAGAGATGTCCCCTGCGTCAGCTGTTCATTGTAGTTGTAGGCCTGTAATAGAAAAAACAGGTACGAGAGTAAGATTTTTGTTTGAATAAAATGTTTATCGCAACGGATCACATCAAATTCGAGTGATTTGGCATGACATCATTTCAAACAAAGAAGCCGTGAGTCCGTATGCGTGCATATGTATGGCAAACTGTAGTTGTCCAGTCATGGCAGCTACGGTTCAACAAACATGGCAACTATTGTTTGCCAATGCACGACAACAAGCTCCTTTATTTTAGTACGACAACTTGGGTTCTATATGCATGGCAGCTGTAGTCCTGCATACATGGCAAACATCGCTACCAACAAATGGCAACCTTTGTGTTCTAGCAACAAAACCATCGTGCATTATAAGATTGATCTCACTAGGCGAAATGCGTTCAACCATTAGTGATGCACACATGCTTTTAGCGATTGGCAATTTTTCAAAGACAATACATGACTCATTTACACGCAACTACTTGTCGGCCGCTTTTATGCTTGGTTTTGTCCACCGTCATCGCTTCAATTCTTTTTTAAAGACGCGTGCGTTTTTTGCGAGAAAAAACAAATGTAGTGCTGTTTTGTGGTTCAGTTTTTTTCCTTACCTTGTTGTGCTGCATGTGACCATCTTGTGTGGTCTGTGACACCAAAATGACGTGCTCCACCTGCAATTTGTGAAGCTTGCCACGAGATGTTTGCCGGGTTACCACCACCGTAATAACCTCGTAAGCATAGTAGTGGTTGGTCAATTCATGGCAAATCTGCAGTTTGTGCTAGACGGCAAGAATCGCAGCTTACTCGACCCGGCAAGCTCGCAGTTTTCTGGCATGGCAACCGTATGGTTGCCGGTATGGCAATGCAGTTGTTCCTTCATGGCAACAGCTGCAGCTTGTCATGGCATGGCAACCGTAGTTGCACTTGCATGGCAATCGCAGTTGTTCCTCCATGGCAACTATGCAGCTGTCGAGGATGGCAACAACAGCTTGTCCGGTGGATGACAACTGCAGTTTTTACACATGGCAATTGTAGATGTCGATCATGGCAATTGCGATTGTCAACTATGCTCCTTCTCGCTAAATGCGCACCAAGAACTTCACTTTTTATGGACTCACCTATGTATGACGTCGATGGCGGTACATGGGTCTTTGCATGAAGGCTCGTGCATTTTCACCCGTGATAACTCGTGAGTCCTTTTGCCATTTTTGCATGTTCATTTTTCATGTCCACACCGGTATGTGCTCTTTTTCATTTGCGTTACCTTGATTAGCCATATTAGCTAGTTGAAGTTGGCTGCCCGTACATTTGTCGGTTTAGCGCCTTACTGTGAACTTGCCACGGGGGCCCCGTAAGAGTGTTTTGGTCATAAGAACACGCAAAAATGACAAGGTAATGCGACATAAGTAGAATGTCATCTTCATCGTTGTGTAGATGGCATCTGTTCTCTTCTTTTGTTATCACGCATCATACCAACGGCTGACATCTTGTTCTAGTAGTGGCAGCAACGGCCCTGCAGGAGATGAGTTCGACGTACTACGATGCATCCCAAGGGGCGTTTCGGCCTTTGAGAACCCCAAGTATCGGTCAGCCATCTTCGTGATTCATTCTTTCCGTGTCTCGCTTCTTTCCAATGTGTTCTCAATCGCTGCACGAACAAGAAAGCATCAACAATCCACAAGAATTGTATTCTCCCGCTGCTTGCACATAGAAGATAGGGATGGCAAGCAACAGGTCAAATAGGTGGCAGTTACTGACAACGAAAGGTGGCAACTGTCGTTATACACAAGTGGCAATTAATTTTTCCCACCCCCTTCATTCCAAAATTTTCCTTCCTCTCCTTTTTTTTAGGGATTCCTACTCATCCATTTCATACCCAACTACTTGCGTCAATCAAACTAGGAACTTAAATTAATCTCAAACGTAGTACATGGCAGATCTGGTGTATTACGCACGGCAATTATGAATATACACTGAACCATGCGTGTTCTACCCCTATAGCATGGACCCAAAGACAAGATCGGGAGATTTTCAGCCTTAAGGATGAGAAGAAGGATGAGATCGGGAGATTTCACACAGTTTTAGGTGATGATCGTCTCCGGAGGGCTAGGTTGGAGTGGGGGAAATTTGGGGGTGGGGAGGGTTGGGGTGTGGTTTGCGGTGGGAGTGCCCTATGGATCTGCCACAGTCGCCATGGCAACCCGAGGCAGTCGTGACGGAGTTCGGGGAGTTCGAGAGGTGGGGAGACGATGGCGAGCGAGAGAGGGATGGATCGGGCCGAGAAGCAGGTACAGGTCGTCTTGAGCGTGGTCGTCTGGCAGGGCAGAAGCGATCTTGGTGAGGTTGCCACACCGGACGTGCGGGCTGTCTGCAATTGCTTGACCGGGGCCAGCGATGCGTCTTGAGCGGAGTTCTGTTCACGCCACACGAGGCGTGTGGGCGGGTTCGCATCCATGCCACACGTGTGGCAGTTATCGCGACCCTAATATCACATGTGTAATCAATTGTAACATCCCAAATTTTCAATTTGGAATGTTATACATTAGATCATCAATGCATATCATATTTTATTTGCTTTTGATTTTGATCCTAGAAATTCTCGCAACTCAAGGATCCACGGAGAGAGTTGGGGATTTCGTTATTTTCATATTTGAGTTTTCTCAAATTTTGGGAATAGGATCATTTGATTTTATTTATGTTATCATCAATTATTTCTATTACAAAAATATGAGAGAGGGAATAAAATGAATTTCCCAAAATAAAGAAATATTGAGGATTAAATAATAAAATCAAATAAGATTTTAATTCGGAGTTTTTGGATATTTTTATTTGAATTTAGGAAAAATATACGTTTTTCAAAATTTCATTTGGGCCCCAAATAAATGTTCACTTTGTCGGGCTTGATTTTAGAAGTCCAGGAAAATTTATTTCGGGATTTTTGGAGTCCGTTTAGTATTTCTTTTCTGAGTTTAGATCTCAATAACGAACGTTCGTTCGTTAACCCGTTCGTCGTTTTTCTTTTTCTCGGATTTTCCGCGGTTATTTTCTGATCGCGATTTCTGATCCGATTTTCGTTTTAGTATAACTTTTCGCTCGTTTATCGGAATCAGGCGATTCAAGCGCCTGGAGTTTCGTTTCGAAACCCTCTATCCGTTTAACCAACTTAAACAAGTTTTTGCTACTGTAAAAATTGACTTAGATCCAGATTAGTAGAACGAAGTTGTTTTCTTTCGCCGTTTGATTTTCGTATCTTCGTTCGATTTGATTCTTTTTGCAAACCGGAGTTCTTAAGTTGGACTTTCTAGTTAGATCTCTTATTTGAGTTTTACCTGTGCATTAGATAAGTACTTATTGTATGCTTGTTTGTTTGTCTGCGATAGAATAACTAGGAGGCGCTACCGTTACTTGAATCTCTAGGTTTCATGGATCATCGACAAGGCAAGTAACACTTTGCTCATACCTCTTTTACTACCTAGTTTTATTGCATTAGATCAATCCTCAAACATTGCATGATTAGGATCTAATTAAACTGTGGGATGGGAAGTAGTTGAGGTAGTACCTATTACCTGTTTTACTATCAAACCTTTGGGAGTTACTTCTACGTTTGCTTATTACGCCATGCTATGCTAGTAGACGTGGATTGGGTGAGTGATATCCATGATGATGTGAGTTTTGTTAATTTAATGGTTTATCTAAGGTGGCAACTTAAATACACATCTGGGTGGATTGAGGTACTGAGTTTCGAGGATTTGCTGTTTCTTTTTGGACCGCCACCTGTGCTCAAAGGGATCATGAGATTATTCATGCTAGAAACTTCCGTGTGCAGCCACAAGCCATTATGGGCTCTGGCATAGTTGATTAAGTCGTGCGAACTCTTCACGAGGTAGACTAGCAGATGTAGGGAAAGTAGGTGTACCGCTCTATCCGTCGTAAGGTGCTAAGCGCTTACGAAAAGACTATGTCTCGGTCATCCGTTTCTCAAACACCATATAGTGCGAGAAATCCAACGGAGGCGATCGAGTCTTGTGGGGAAAAGTGCACAAACCTCTGCAGAGTGTACAAACCAATCATTGTTAGCCGTGTCCCCGGTTATGGACGTTTTGAGTATCTAGTACTTGGATATCATGTGAATCTCATCATGTTACTCTAAATTAATTTTGTTGGGTTTTTAATGATGATTACTTTAATTGGGATTGAGGATCTTTGTCAACCATTCTCAATGTTTAACAACCACCATGATAGTTAAATAGAATTTATTCCTTTGCAGTAGGGAAAAATTGGCTTTACGCAAAACTGTAACCATAGAGCTTTCCACCAGCCCAATATGCATGTAGTATAGCTTACTCTTTCATTACTCTCTATGTGTTACATTGCGGCATATTCCATATCTTGACGCCGTTTCGGCTGCAACGTTTCATGTTGCAGAGACTTTTCGCATTTAATGACGAGTAAGGTGCCTTTAGGTCGTGGTTCTATACTCAGTGATGCCGTTGGAGTTCATGGACTCACGTATCTTCCAAGCCTTCCGTTGTTATCGTTATTAGATGGCCTTAAGCCATATTTATTGTAATAAGTTCTCTTTTGAGACACTTTCGATGTAATAAGTGTGTGATTGCTACTCTGTTATAAATCCTTCAAATCTTGTGTGGTGTCGGCATTCTTGATCCAGTGGGATGACACGAGCACGAGAAGATCGACTGTTTGAGGTCTTGTCGCTACAAAGATGGTATCGAGCACACGCATTTGTAGGGACCACGACCACTAAGCAAAAAGCCCTAGAATGCTACTCTCTTCTCATTTTCCTCGACTCCTCATCTTTTCTATTCTTTTAGGATGGCCAAGCGAGGATCAAGTTCACCCACCGGATGAAGATACACCTTTTGGACGACACACGAAGGAAGTAACCAAGTACACGAACATTGGAATACCAAGTTTCACGGGACCTACAACGCCACTTTACCCGAAGAGGAGCGTTGGAAGATTCAAGCTCAAGTTCCGGGAAGGGCGTTCGCGCCCGATCCACGGAGTCCATAGAGTGTGTTTTTAATGCACCAACACAGAGTGCGGGAAAGAGCATGGCAGCTCACATAACCATGGGGCGCATTGGAGAAGTCTACCAAGAAGACCTCAAGGATACTACTTACCAGATTTGCGAATGGCGAAGACGAACAATGGGAGATAGTTAGCACCAAGAAGGATAGATCCATTGCAGCTTTCATCCGGGGAGTTAAATCAGCACATTCGGCGCCAGAGAGAATCGGATGTCTTGAGAACATGATGGAGTTGAAGAAAGCAAAAGCCAAGATTAACAAACTAGAAGGAGAACCAAGGCCACTCGCAAGGACTACATGGTTGAGATTGTCGCTCTAGTGAGACAAAACGGCGATCTGAAGGAGAAGATTGAAGAACTCATGGGGAACTCAGCACCCAGAGGAGAAGATGAATATTGCACTTGTCCGGATAACTGCATCATCATCAACGACACCGATTCCGATCGTAGTGATGATGATTTTGAAGACGAAGCTGGAGCATATGTCATGGAGTCTTCGTCAGAGCAGTTTTTCTAGTAGACTACCATAACAGTAGTAGTGTTCCACCATGTATCTAGTATAGTCCACACACCTTTTGCAATAGTTCTAGACCGATTGTATGCCCTTGATTGATTGAATGAAGTGATTTTGTGTGCATTTGCCTCCTGTGCATTTGGGTAGTGTTTTCTCTTTAGACCTCATTCTATTCTTAATCCTCATCTATTCTAAACCCTCGGATGCCTCCGAGGGCGTGACAATGGAATTACCTTCCCACCGGAGCTCACTCAGTTGATCCAGCAGCAGAATGCCTTGATGCAGCTGTTAGTCCAGAACCAGAACAACCACAACAACCCACCGTCGCCACCACCTGTTGATCACTTAACCCGTTTTCTTAGGCTGAATCCGCCGGTGGTCTCCAGTAGCACCGAGCCGATAGTAGCAGATGATTGGCTCCGCAAGACAGGGAGGGAGTTGACCACTTGCGGCAGTTATGCGAGATGGGGAGAAGGTGAAGTTCACGCACATCGGCTTGAAGGACCAGCGGCGGCATGGTGGGAGAATTTTACAACCACTTACCATGTAGACAACTGTCACATGGGATCGATTCGACAAGCGTTCCATCTTGCCCATGTTTGATGAGGAGCTATGGCCATGAAGAAGCGTGAGTTTCAACTTGCGCCAAGGAGGACTAGACGATTGGCGATATGTGGATGACTTTAGTAAACTAGCACGTTATGCCCCGGAATGACGTTGCTACGGATGCAAATGCAAGGTGAGAAGTTTACGGAAGGGCTGAATGATGAAATGAGCATGCGATTGATGGTAGCAAGTTTCAACAACTACCGTGAGTTGGTAGATCGTGCTCTTATGATTGAAGGGAAGCGAAGCAGATTGAAAACCATAGCAGAAATATGGACAGGGGAAGTACAATTCTGGAGCTCAACAGAAGCCCTGTCTTACCCCTAAACCGGGAGTTCATTTTCAGCATACCCATGGAGGAGGTAGCTCGCACAACCATAATGGCCCCAAAAATGGTAATGGGAATGGAGGAAGGAACGGCCAGAACCGTACCGCCCCAGCAACCCCAGCCAAGAGAGACCTGAGCCAAATCACCTGTTTTAAGTGTTCAAAGACTGGACACTATGCCAATGAATGTCACGAAGGCCGTAATGGCAATGGAAGCTCACGGAAAGAAGCGAACCCTTTCAACAGGGGACAGGTGAACCACGTTAACGTGGAGGAGGTTGAAGCTTCGGCTGATGCGATAATAGGTAAGTTTTGGTTAAGTCATTTCATCGCACTCATTCTTTTGATCTTGGTGCATCGCATTCATACATATCAAGTGGATTTGTGGATAAGTATAGCCTGCCCACTAGGGATTCTTAAAACACCTATGCTAGTAAGCTCACCAGAGGCGGAGTATATGGCCGGAACAAGGATGTTTTCAAGTGCCATTAAGTATAGGAAGGCATGTTTTTTCGACAGATTTGATTATTTTGGAATCACAAGGGTTGGATGTGATTCTTGGTATGGATTGGTTGTCGATGTATGGAGGAAACATCGATTTCGCCAGTAAGACAATTTTGCTTACAACACCCGAAGGAAGAAGGATCAAGTATGTATCCCATCATGCGCCAAACAGGACACAAGTAAATTCCTTTATCGAGGAGTTGTGCGGGGAGGAAGTACCGTGTTAAAGGATTTACGGATGTATTTCGGAAAGAGTTGACAGGCATGCCACGGGATAGAGATATTGAGTTTTTGATTGAGCTTTTGCTGTGCACCAAGGGCCAATATCGAAGAGACCATACAGAATGCCCTCAAAAAATTTGGTGGAGATTAAGAAGCAGATTAAAGAGTTACTGGATAAAGGATACATTCTCCCAAGTTCTTCGCCTTGGGGATCACCAGTACTTCTTGTGGAGAAAAAGGATGGATCGTTAAGGATGGTTGTTGATTATCGTGGATTGAACGAAGTAACGATTAAGAACAAGTACCCGCTACCAATGATCAATGATCTGTTTGATCGGTTGCAAGGAGCTAAGGTATTTTCCAAGATTGATTTGCGATCAGGGTACCATCAATTGAAGATTCGAGAGCAGGACATACCTAAGACAGCTTTCACCACAAGATATGGACTGTATGAGTATACCGTTATGTCATTTGATGACTAACGCACCTGCCTATTTTATGAACATGATGAACAAGGTGTTTATGGAGTTTTGGATAAGTTAAATGCGTAGTGTTCATTGATGATATTCTGGTTTATTCGAAGAATGAAGAGGAGCATAAAGAACATTTGCGATTAGTACTTGAGAAGCTCAGAGAGCATCAGTTATATGCCAAGTTCAGCAAATGTGAGTTTTGGTTGAAGGAAGTGGGATTTCTTGGACACGTTATATCCGGAGAAGGAATAGCGGTTGACCCCACAAAGGTTATCACTGTGACCAATTGGGAAGCACCAACAACAGTTGGAGAGATCCGGAGTTTTTCTTGGACTCGCAGGATACTACCGAGATTTATCGAGAACTTCTCAAAGATTGCGAAGCCTATGGATGAATTGTTTGAAGAAGGATACTAAGTTTATATGAATTTGAAGAGTGTGAGGCTAGTTTCCAGGAATTGAAGAAGCGTTTGGTCACCTCACCAGTGTTGATTTTGCCAGACCAGACCAAGGATTATGAGGTATATTGCGACGCTTCACGTCGAGGACTTGGAGCAGTGCTTATGCAGGAGGGAAGAGTTGTTTCGTATGCTTCACGACAACTGAAACACCACGAATTGAATTATGCCACGCATAATTTGGAGTTAGCAGCCGTAGTGCATGCATTGAAAACATGGAGACATTTCCTCATTGGAAACCATTGTGAGGTGTACACGGATCACAAGAGTTTGAAGTACATTTTCACGCAGAAGGAGTTAAACCTCGAGACAAAGGAGATGGTTGGAGCTCATCGAGGATTATGATATGAGATTGCATTACCATCCGGAAAGGCTAATGTGGTAGCTGGCGCATTAAGCCGTAAGAGCCATGTCAATACACTAATGACGGGAGAGTTGCCAAAGGAGTTAGCCGAGGATCTTCGTGAACTATGTTTAGAAATTGTTCCGAGAGGCTATGTAACAGCATTGGAGATTCAAATAACTTTTGATGGATAGAATCAGAGAAGCTCGGAAAGAATGACAAGAAGATTGCCTCTATAAAAGAGAAAATTAAGCGAAGGAAAGGCTAAAAGGTTTCGTGAGGATGAACCACGATACCCTATGGTTTGAAGACCGTGTTTATGTGCCCAATGACCGGAGATCGGAAGTTGATTACGCAAGAGGCACATGATTCACCGTATTCGATTCACCGGAAATACCAAGATGTATTTGGATTTGAAGGATACATTACGGTGGACGGAATGAAGAAAGACATTGCGAATACGTGGCAGTTTTGCGATGTATGTCGAGAGTAAAAGCAGAGCATCAAAAGCCAGCAGGATTGCTACAGCCATTGTCGATACCCGAATGGAAGAGGGATAAGTTAGGCATGGATTTTATCATGGGATTACCAAGGACTCGTTCCGGCTATAACTCGATTTGGGTTGTAGTTGATCGGTTGACGAAGGTAGCACATTTCATCGATAAAGACCACTTACACCAGTGCTAAGTTGGCAAAGATATACATGACCAGGATCGTCTGTTTGCATGGAGTTCCGAGGAGTATCGTATCAGATAGAGGAACCCAGTTTACCTCAAAGCTCTGGAAGCAGTTGCATGAGACCTTGGGTACCAGGCTAGAGTTCAGTATAGCTTTTCATCCACAGACAGATGGACAGACCGAGAGAGTCAATCAGAGTTGCACGAGACCTTGGGTACCAGGCTAGAGTTCAGTATAGCTTTTCATCCACAGACAGATGGACAGACCGAGAGAGTCAATCAGATTTTGGAGGATATGCTGAGAGCTTGTGTGCTAGATTATGGATCAAGTTGGGACGACAATTTGCCATATGCGTAGTTTTCTTACAACAGCCTATCAAACCAGTTTGAAAATGGCCCCTTCGAAGCCTTATGCGGAAGGAGGTGTAGGACACCTTGTTGTCGTGGGACGAGGTTGGAGACCGCCCGATTGTTTGGACCTGATTTGATTAAGGATGCGAGCGAGAAGGTGAAGTTGATTCGCGATAGGCTCAAGGTAGCCCACCCGAGCGAGAAGAGCTACGCAGATTCTAAACGCAAGGAGAGACAGTTTACGATGTCGGAGACCGAGTTTACCTTCGAGTATCAGCACTACGGGGAATTAAGCGTTTTGGAGTCAAGGAAAAGTTAGCGCCCGATTTGTAGGACCATACCGAGTTTTGGATCGTATGGGAGAAGTGGCCTACAAGTTGGAATTACCCAAAGAATTGTCAGGAGTTCATGATGTATTCCACGTTTCTCAGTTGAAGAAGTGCCACGCGGAGATGGCTGACATACCATTGAGAGACACAGTGCCGTTGGAAGCGATTCAGTTGGATAACAATTTGACCTATGAGGAGAAACCGTTAAGATTCTCGAGTTTGCGGTACAGAGTCGCATGACAAGAAGGTTATCAAGTTTTGTAAGGTTCGATGGAGCCAAAGACACGGAGGACGAAGCCACCTGGGAGCGAGAGGAAGATTTGCTAAAGGACCACCCTCACCTATTTTCTAGCCAACCGGAATCTCGAGGGCGAGATTCATCTTAAGGGGGGTAGGTTTGTAACATCCCAAATTTTCAATTTGGAATGTTATACATTAGATCATCAATGCATATCATATTTTATTTGCTTTTTGGTTTTGATCCTAGAAATTCTAATGCAACTCAAGGATCCACGGAGAGAGTTGAGGATTTCGTTATTTTCATATTTGAGTTTTCTCAAATTTTGGGAATAGGATCATTTGATTTTATTTATTTTATCGTCAATTATTTCTATTACAAAAAAATGAGAGAGGGAATAAAATGACTTTCCCAAAATAAAGAAATATTGAGGACTTAATAATAAAATCAAATAAGATTTTATTTCGGAGTTTTTCGATATTTTCATTTGAATTTAGGAAAATATACGTTTTTCAAAATTTCATTTGGGCCCCAAATAAATGTCACTTTGTCGGGCTTGATTTTAGAAGTCCGGGAAATTTATTTCGGGATTTTTGGAGTCTGTTTAGTATTTCTTTTTATTTTTTTTCTGAGCGTAATTATTTAATAAAAACGAACCGACATAACCGGGCCGTGTCCGCCCGGGACTCTGGCCCGGCAGGCTTTAAAAACCGGGGCAGCCCACCCGAGGCCAAGCCTCAGCTGAGCCGCCCCAAGCTCCCCGCCTCGGCCGTGACACTTCATGGCCATTTCGCCGCCATGGCTCGCCGCCGAGGTTCGCCACGCCTCGTTTCATGCGCTTTTTTAGAAAACCGATCGGTTTTCCATCGGTTTTTTTTGTTTTTTTTTAGTTTCGGTTTTTTTATTAGATCGGTTTTATTTTTCGGTTTAGCTTAATTAGCGAGCGTTCGCTCGTTCGTTCGTTTTAATGAACACGTTCATCGTTTAGATCTGGATAACGAACGTTCGTTCGTTAACCCGTTCGTCGTTTTTCTTTTTCTCGGATTTTCCGCGGTTATTTTCTGATCGCGATTTATGATCCAATTTTCGTTTTAGTATAACTTTTTGCTCGTTTATCGGAATCAGGCGAATCAAGCGCCTGGAGTTTCGTTTCGAAACCCTCTTTCCGTTTAACCAACTTAAACAAGTTTTTCTCTTTGTAAAAGTTGACTTAGATCCAGATTAGTAGAACGAAGTTGTTTTCTTTCGCCTTTTGATTTTCGTATCTTCGTTTGATTTGATTCTTTTTGCAAACCGGAGTTCTTAAGTTGGACTTTCTGGTTAGATCTCTTATTTGAGTTTTACCTGTGCATTAGATGAGTACTTATTGTATGCCTGTTTGTTTGTCTGCGATAGAATACCCGGAGTGCGCCACCTGTTACTTCGAATCTCTAGGTTTCACGGATCATCAGCAAGGCAAGTAACACTTTGATCATACCTCTTTTACTACCCAATTTTATTGCATTAGATCAATACTCAAACATTGCATGATTAGGATATAATTAAACTGTGGGATGGGAAGTAGTTGAGGTAGTACCTATTACTGTTTTACTATCAAACCTTTGGGAGTTACTTCTACGTTTGCTTATTATGCCATGCTATGCTAGTAGGCGTGGATTGGGTGAGTGATATCCATGATGATGTGAGTTTTGTTAATTTAATGGTTTTATCTAAGGTGGCAACTTAAATACACATCTGGGTGGATTGAGGTACTGGGTTTCCGTGGATTTGCACATTTCTTTTGGACCGCCACCTGGGCTCAAAGGGGATCATGAGATTATTCATGCTAGAAACTTCCGTGTGCAGCCACAAGCCATTATGGGCTCGCATAGTTGATTAAGTCGTCACGAACTCTTCTGAGGGTAGACTAGCAGATGTAGGGAAAGTAGGTGTACCGGTCTATCCGTCGTAAGGTGCTAAGCGCTCACGAAAGACTATGTCTCGGTCATCCGTTTCTCAAATACCATGTAGTCTTGAGAAATCCAACGAGGCGATCGAGTCTTGTGGGGAAAAGTGCGCAAACCTCTACAGAGTGTACAAACTAACCATGGTTAGCCGTGTCCCCGGTTATGGATGTTTTGAGTATCTAGTACTTGGATATCATGTGAATCTCATCATGTTACTCTAAATTAATTTTGTTGGGTTTTTAATGATGATTACTTTAATTGGGATTGAGGATCTTTGTCAACCATTCTCAATGTTTAACAACCACCATGATAGTTAAATAAAATTTATTCCTTTGCGGTAGGGAAAAATTGGCTTTACATAAAACTATGTAACCATAGAGCTTTCCACCGGCCCAATATGCATGTAGTATAGCTTACTCTTTCATTACTCTCTATGTGTTACATTGCGGCATATTCCATGTCTTGACCCATTATTGGACTGCAACATTTCATGTTGCGGACTTTTCGCATTTACAACAGTAAGGTGCCTTTAGTTCGTGCTTCTATACTCAGGGATGCCGTTGGAGTTCATGGACTCACGTATCTTCCAAGCATTCCGTTGTTATCGTTATTAGATGGCCTTAAGCCATATTTATTGTAATAAGTTCTCTTTTGAGACACTCGATGTAATAAGTGTGTGATTGCTACTCTGTTATAAATCCTTCAAGTAATCGTGGTGGTGTCGGCATTCTTGATCCGAGGATGACACTGAGCACGTAGATCGACTATTTGAGGTCCGTCGCTACATCAATTAACCCGAGGAACTGATTGTCTACAAAAGTTTTGGAATTGGGGACCAAAGCAGGCGTAATTCAGGCTGTACCAACACCATCATGTAGCTAATACCAAGGAGACTGAACCTGAATTCACTAGCAAACTTGGCATTCAATTAATTTTCATTACATATCTCGATGTAGCAAACGGATGTAATGATCAAAGGTATAATAAAATTTGAGCCAATCGTAATGTGCGGTGGTATATTTGTATCATATACTATAAACACCAGGGCCATGACAAGTAGAAGAAAGATTTGGTTTATACTTTATAGTTGTACCTTTGGCTCAAGATGAGATTAGTAGCAAGTTGAGATTTATCAAAGCCACACAATGGGAGCCTGAAATCACAAATCAAGGACTGAAACTGTGAAACATTCTAGTCACTTTTGAGTTCTCAAAGTGTAGACCTGGCTCATGATTAATTAATGTAGTATTATAGCAAAATAATATTGGAGAAACAATAGAAAACTGACCGGCGTGATAAATTACGGCGCTACTTCACTAGTAGGTAGCACATCATCACAATGAAGTGTGCAGATCGAGAAAGAAGTGGTTTACAATTACAAACTTCCAGGAGGGACCTGGCATAGTCATCTAAGGCTAGAGAAACAGAACTAAAGACTTCTCTCTCGAAACATTGTAGTTGAGAAAGAATAGCTAAAGGAGCCAAATGAGCATGTTGTTCCCAGTTCAAACTGCATTCTATGTAGCATTAAAAGATAATACAAAGAATCACGATAATGTTGATCTGTTCCTTTACAAACATGTGCACATGTACTACAAGATAATGTTGCATCACCTTTTGAACAAACAACGCATGATAGGTACATTATGACAACACAATTATCTCAAGTGCAATTCACAATTCAGCTTGATCATCTCAAAGACCTTTGGTTGTATTCCTATGATAAGAATGAGTCAATAAACAAATCATGAGCGAATGGATGTGGCCAGCAATTATAATCATGTAGAGTGTAGAGTTTGAAATTTGAATGGCGGCTCATTATTCAATAAGCAATTCTTTCAAAAGAAGGTCGATGAAAAATGTTATGCGTAATGCACTATATATGGCTTGTATTTTGGAAGTATCTATAAAGCAAATACAATTTGGAAGATTAAGTGAACTTTGCGATATCAGAAATAATGGCGGCAAGGTTTTCAATTTCAGTTTCAAAAAATTTAAGCACCAACCGAAATCACCGAAATTTAGTGAATTTCCCAGTTGTTTCATTTTTGCATTTTGGCCAAAAGGCTGAAATATTCACAAGTAAATTAAATATTTGATATAGTTTTAATTTTTTTGATATTTTTATAAAATATTTGATTTCATGTGTGTTACTAAAATATTTTGGCGAAGGTAAATATTTGAGGACTGCTGAAATTAATGAGATTCGATGAATTTTATCAAAATCTCACTCAAAGTGAAAACCATGGCATTACTGCGGGAGTGTAGAAACTTGTGAAAGGAAAATATATCTGTAGGGCCCCTTGGCTGATGCCTCCTCAATCTTCATGGAGTTGAGATGGATCATGTAGATGTTAGGATACACACCAATGAAGATAACATTAGCATCTTGACATAGCCAATCAGCTTCATTAGAGCCATCGTGTCAGCCGCTACTACGTGCATTGCAAGAAGTCTCTCCGGATGAATGACCCTGGCGTGTCCATGATCTTGCCTCTATCGGTGCCACTTACCCTTGACCAAAGATGGAGCTTGAATTCATCAAGTCAAGCAAAACCAAGAAGTCCATCTTTTGTTTGCATGATGAAAGTCTCCTCGTAACTAGGAGTATATGGCATCGTCTCAATTTGATCCAACCTATGCTTATCCAAATCAAACACAGTAATACTACTGCAACTCCACAAGTAGAGTGCGTTTCCAACCAGAGCTGTCGGCCATACCTCTGCTAATGAATATGGTACTGCATGAATCGAAGTGATCTCGGATGAGTATACGCAGGCGGAGGTGACTAAATCTACGTGGTTAGTGAAGACAAACGCAATGAGAAACGGGCGAGGGTGGCGGTGGCCGTGGGTGGGCGTGCGGAGAACCACGCCATTGTAGGGCCAATCCCGCTCAGCCACATAGGCCGGGGGGCACGGAAGATAGCGCTTGTCGCCGGTCATGAGGTCCTAGACGAGGAGCGTTTCGAATTGGCGGTAGTCAAAAAGGAGGGCGCGGCCGTGGCGGCAGTCGAGGGTCCACCAGTAGTTGTGGGACATGGTGGCGGTGGAGAGCATAAAACCGTCGGAGACTGGGACAAACCAGGGAGGCCACGGCTGGTTGTTGAAGAATCCGAGGACGGGAGGCATGCCCCCGTGGAACTCACGGAAGCGACAGAGGAAGCAGGCGTCGTAGGCATCGTGGACAAGGCCGCGCCAGTGCTTGCAGGTGAAGGATGCCCGGAAGAGGTAGATGGGCTCCGGCGGGATGCGGAGGAGGATCTCCACGAGCAGGTCGTCCGGGACCAGGAGAAGCAGTGCAGCGGCGGCCTCCCGCGACCTCTTCCCTGCTTCCATGGTGCTCGTGGCCCTGGGGGAGATAAGATGCGTCGAGGGTTTTTACTAGAAAAATAGCTCGGCCATAGGTTTACAGGAAACAAACAGTATATTCCAGGCCTGCCGCCAGCATATGAATCGGATCGATCGAGTATTGCGCATTGAACTCCACTCAGATATGCTTGACATGGCAAACCCCATATGTGCTCTATTGTATTGAACTAGCACATATGCCCGTGCGTTGCAACGGGAGAGATATTTTGTTTACACCAAGCAGCGGAAAATATAATCGATTGTGTCCAAAAAAACGGTCTCCACAATGGTAGGCGACAGCGCAAGGAGTTGCGGTCTTCTCACTGGACATGTTTGGCCCGTGAAATCTTGATAGTGGTGGGGTTGGTAGGCGTGGTGGCGAGCACCCAACTCGTGCCTTTTTCTTTCGCGTTCGCCTCCATCTCGGGGTTGTGCATGCCTCCTCATTTGGTGAATGTGTGACAACCATCCGAACACGGTTGCTTCGACCACTCTCCTACGACGGTGTAACCAGATGGATTACTAATTGCAGCGCATGAATCCTCATTCACAAGCATAATCAGGCATGAATGTCCCTTTGTTATGACGGTTTATCCTCTTTGATTATTTTAGCACTTACGTTAAAGAAATTTGAAAGCCTGGAAAGTTTAAAAAAATGTGAACATTTATTTTTTGAAAATTCCACATAATTAAAAACAAAATTAGAAACGGGAATAGTTACTTAAATTCAGAAAAAATATGTTGAAACCATGAACCTTTTATAAAAACACAACATCACTGATTTTTTTAAAAGAGGAACATAGAAAAGATTTAAAAAATGTTTTCTTAGACGCAAACATTATTTTGTTTTTGTGAACTTTTCACTAAAATAGGAATATGTTTTTTATGATGGAACATTTTATGTAATATTAACTTTATAAAAAATCTCGAAAAATTCTAAAACAGAATCTTTTTTAAATGGCAATATTTTTAAAATGTTGAGGAAATTTCGAAACCAATTTTTTTAAAGTTTCTAATATTTTTCAAAACAAGAATAAAATTTTGTGATGCTGATTTTTTTGAATATTTGAACAAAAATTTAAATTCTGAGTATATTTTGTATATTTTTATTTCACGCAGAAAAATAAAAAAAGGAAAAGGAAAAGCAGAAACATGTATAAAAATTTAGTTGAAGCGGGCTGCCGGTCTTGGGCGACTGTGTGTTCCTTCAACTATTTGTTGCCTTGTGAAGAAATAAGGTCTTTTTAACGCATGGGCAGGATAATTACTGGGTTGGCTTTGTTGGGATGGAGTGCGCCCGGCCCAATTGCGGAATTCTGGAGAAACTTTTTGTCTTTTCTAGTAGATGCACAAAAATTTAGTACCACCTCGGATAGAAAAAAATATTTTTGACAGTGAACGGATCAAATATTGGAGAAACGCACCTTGCTTTATTAGTAGGTATAGATTAATCCGATATACTACTATGTATTGAATCGTGGCCAACCCCACCAATGTTGCCATGGAAGCCAAAGGGATTGGCCACGACCGGCATTGTTGGAGTTTTTACCCGCTTTTGTGTTGCGCCTTGAGTCGACGGAGTACTCGGACGCAGCGCCAAATCAGCTTGAACCAGATTATGAATTGGTAGCCGATGCAGATCGCATGTCTAGGTTGGTTGTTGAGGAAGGAGTTGACCTGCTCCCAAGCGGTTAAGAACATGTTATCCATGAGACTTTTCTGACGTCGTATAGATCATTGGCAATGGTGCCATAGATCCACATGAGGATCATGATGTCGGCAAGGGGCAGCTTATGTCACGCTCCGGTGTTGTCTAGAACTGCGGGGAGCAATGCTAGACCGCACCCTCGCACATTTTCTATGTAATTTACTGATCTTATGGGATTATGTGGAGCAAATCTGTTGGCCCATGATTATCGGTTGGGTCACACCCATGTTGTATTACGTGGTGAGGAGAGAATTTATGGAAGGTTTCGTAAATCATTTGTAGGTTGTTCATAGGTGTAAGGATTTTCGAACTGCGGATACGATCCTTCTAGAGTACATGGACAAGACACCTTTGCATGATATCTTTCCATTTGGAGAAGTTACGGTGTCGGGCTCCTACTTAATTTGGATGAAGCGAGAGATGTTGAGCTCGTAGATGGAAGGGATGCCATGGATGGGGACGGCCAGGAGGGTAGCTGGCTGGAGGATGGCAAGGGAGGTGGGCACAGTCGCAGGAGGTGCCTTGCCAATAGGAAGGTTGAGCGCATCAAAGAGGGAAGTGGAGCCTATGCACACGGCAAAGAGGGGAGTGGAGAGGTGTCGGAGCTTGCCATGGAGGTCGAGAGATCAATTTGGTGTCTAATACCAAGAAGGATGGAGTGGTGTTAAATTGTACTCCATCACCATATAGAAAGACACCAAGCGAAAGCTCCCCTGCCAATGAAGACACCGCATACACCGATCCCACCCTCTACCACAGGTCCATGATCGGCGGTGCTCTATGGTACTCAACACTGACTAGGCCTGACATACTATACACCATACAACAAATATGCTTGATCATTCATGCTCCGCGCGTTCCCTACCACGCTCTATTTAAGCCTATTCATCGTTATCTCTGGGACACCATGAACCCCGGCTTGCATGTTTGGCCCTTGGCATCACACTAAACCATGGCTTACTACAATGCAGATTGTTCTGGCTTCCCCGACATAGCGACCAGGACTCGGCCTAGGGGCGGGCGGCCGCCCCGAGCCCAGAGCAAAAGGGGCCCCCAGGTGGGTGCCCTTGTGTGTTAGGCTCGCACTAAAAATTAGCGAACTATGGGCTGGCCCAAGTGGCAGCGTGAGCGGTATGAGGCACGGCCACGAATCCTCGATTTATGAAGCTGTTCTAGCTAAAATAGCAGTTCTTGTATAGTACCTTCACATGCGTGTGCACTAGTGTTGCCAACTTTGTAGAAAATAGATAGAAATCCCTAATTTTGCATTGTAGTTTTTGGTCAAGTATGGTAGTAAATAAACATTGAACAATAAAATCTTTCACGTTAGATATCAGACAATAGGAACCCTTCTTTCCGTAGATCCAAGGGATTGACCAATACTTCTCCGAGACCTAATGTTACAATCATAGTATGCGGAAGCGTGGGTCGATGCCACATCCGTGTGTGGTTCATCGACCCCAATCGAGGATCGGGTTGAGTGTGGGTCAATAGGATTTGATGGTCGGGACGCGTACCCTGAAGAGTTGACACTACGGGTACCAGGAGTTCAGGACTCAGCGGCCTAAATGTACTAAAGATAACGAACGAACAGAATGGACACGTATAATAACAACGATCCTCCATACCAGATGGATTTTCTTATTTTGCTATTTCCTTAATCAGTTATGTTTCCTTAATCTATTCCTGCTTCCCATATACAATTCCTGAAAGATTAGACTGATTGACCCGCACATGCCGGATTTAATAGGATCGTGTTCCCCATGTTGAAAGATTGTTCTAGGGTTTTAAATCCTAGTTGATCTTTAGTTGTGACTAACGGCAATCCTGCATGGTCATTTCCGTCCCTCGACCGGCTCGAACCGGGAGCTTGGTAACTATGGTTAGAATAGCTTAAGGGGCCCACGGGTTTTAGTTTCACCCCGTGCCCCAGAAATCTCGAAACAGCCCTGGTAACAACACGCATTACAAATCTGCGTCCGGTTTTGTATCTTCATCTGCGGCAACATTGCCTCCTGGTTCGCCAAAGGGACAAAGCAAACCTTGTCTCGATCCAGCGCGGAGATGGAGAATTGTATGGAGGCACATTGCTGTCATGGATTCTTGCTGAATTAGGCGAGTACTTCACGAGCTCGGGCGTCCACCAAACGGTGATACACTCGTCTACTACGACAAAATCTCCACCGTGCACCTGTGTACTTTCTCCGTTCGAAAAAATTTGTCCCTCTAGTGCTAGCTAGATACATCTATTTGAGGGACAAGGTTGGGACAAAAAAATTCGGACGGAGGGAGTATGCATATGTGGAGGACATCTTGAAGTAGTGATGTGGACTGTTGTCAAACTCACGCTGTACTTGTATTTATACCGTGCTACGCATATGAATAGAATCATCGGAGGTTACTCCGACCTTGTATTACTAGTAGCTTCGTGATAGAAGACCATGAAAAGAAGTGAAGCTTGGTTTACTCATGGTCCAAAGTCCAAACAGGTCTTGGATGTATTTCTGAAGCTGAAATGCCGGCACCTTAGTCTTAGACATGAACCCAAACGCTGAACTTCCGGCTAAAAGCCTGAGTTCATATATATAAACAAAAGGGTTGTGGTACAATGCGACGGCCCGAGCGTGCTGCGTTGCTTCCGTCACGATTTTCACGTTCTGCACACTTTGCCAGCCAAAAGCATGTATACTCACCTGAAGCTAGAATCCAAATTTGCGGGAGAGAAATTGCATATATACTTCCCAGGTATAGCAGCTGTCATATTGCCATGCCATCACAACAGTAGAGTTCAACTTTGTGCATTATACAACATTGCGATGGTACCACAAAAAAGGAAAGAACAAACTATGACAATTTTTAGCGGGGGGTCACAGAGCTCACAAAGCCATCAGAATATCTGAAGAAAAAACCTAACATGTTGGTTCAGCACAAATGTGCTACAGAGCATTATTAAAGCCACAAATTTCCTCACGTTTTGCAAGTGAGCGACACATTTCTCAAGGAATAGTAGTTCATTAACAGCCACATTCACCGGCCGGGCGGAAACCTGCACAGCAGCAATCTCATCAATGAACCGACTTTGGCTACTCACAATCACGAGGGCAAAATACGAGAGAAAACGATATCTGTTAAAACTGCACTAGCAAAACAGTTTCTACCAGTTAAAACTTGTTCTCTCGTCTCTTTGCAAATCTCAACAGAGAGAGAACTAGTACACTGTACTAGCAAGATTACCAGTCATGGGCAACGTTTGATTTCTGGTATTACTGAAATACTTTTGGCTCAAGGTAATGATTAGTGACAATGAGAGCATGAGTTCATATCTGAAGATTGAACTAAAACCTTCCTGTCATTGTGTTTTCTAAAATGCAAAGACTCCAAATTTCGTGACTTGATGCAACTATACAACAAAAGGATATCAAAGAAATGGTATAAAATTTTGTCTCGATATGATAAGCTGCATTGTGGTAGCACACCAAAGATAATGAACTATGAACTGCAGAGAGAAAAGGCGAGTAAAGGTCAAAGTAGGCGATATAGTCACATTATTCAAGGTTCCAGACTGTATTGTGCATAGCACTCGATTTTTTCCACTGCAGAGAATATTGATCCAAAGCTTGCAAACAAAACAATAGATAATAGTAACTTTGGATGTCATATCACCTCTTCAACCAACAAAGCGCATCAGCAGATGTAATAGCACAATCATCTCAACTGTTGTTCAGCAGTTCAACTTGATCATTTGCACCACCAATGGTAATTCCTATGAGAAGAATATAAGTCAATAAGTATTGAAAAACATGGACAAGAAAATACTCCCTCCGTAAAGTAATATAAGAGTGTTTAGATCACTAAAGTAGTTATCTAAACACTCTTATATTTCTTTATAGATGGAATAACTGATAAGAGGTGGTGACACATACATGAAACACTTATTATATATCTCATCTTGCAGAAAATACTAGCTTTTGCTACAAGTAGTCAAGGAACAATTAAGAAATGACATGTACTGCAAGAAATCAAGAAATAAATACTCATCAAGACATTGTACACCATCTAATCTACCTCAAAACAAAGGATAACGCTATTCAGTGATTTACTTAACCAAGAAGCATTTTAGAATTTGTTTTGGTGTGGGCCATTCATAATTTATACCTAAGTTTTGTATGCACATGAGAGTGAAAGAATACCAGAATGGACGCATATTTTCTACAATTCAGAACAAAGAATGCAGACCAGAGAAACAAGAAACAAAGTAACCACCCTAAATTCCAACATAGCTCGAAGCTCGAGCAATTGAGAAGGCAATATCCAGAGTCCAGTTGCTTAAATTGAAAGAGAAAAGAGTTTAGGATTGACTCGCTAATTGGTTGTTGTTCTATTATGCAACGCAAACAAAATGCAGACTGTTGGTCAGTTTGATTCCTTAATTTATCAACTCTCATGATTCAGTGAGATTCTATTATCCAATATACCACAACAGAACAACATGGAAGAACAATTATAAATCGGTGCCAGGATACTATATTGTTCCTCAAGTGCATCTTACAGGTAAGCAAATTACTTTTTAATGGTGCCACTTGACTAAATGTACAAGCCAAAACTCTAGCAATAAACACAATGATCATTGTTTAGATTTAGATGTGTAGCCCAACTGAACATCAAATAATTGAGTATGAATTATGATACAAGCAAATGGCAGGATATGAGTCTGGATGAAGAGTAAATATGTGAAACACATGCAAATAACAATGCCAGGACCTCCTCCTATACATCTTCTAGTTGTGAAAGGGTTATTTTTCGCTCTCGCGTAGTTGCATGAATGACTTGTTAGTAACTTGGTGCAAATCCTACTAGAACAAGTCATTTAGTTAGCAGTTCTTTCAAAAGAAGCTCCATGAAAACTTTTTATTTGTAAATGAACTATGGCTGGTGTAGGACCTTGAGAAGAGGTGTCTAGAGGGGGGGTGATTAGACACTAAGTACCAAAGTTGCAGTTTTAGCCTTTTTAAAGTTTAAGTGGGGTTTAGGCACAAGTTTAACATTCACAACACATAGCAAGCAAGCATGCAAAGAGTATATGAGCAGCGGAAAGTAAAGCATGCAACTTGCAAGAATGTAAAAGGAAGGGTTTTGGAGGAATCAAACGCAATTGGAGACACGGATGTTTTTGGCGTGGTTCCGATAGGGTGGTGCTATCGTACATCCACGTTGATGGAGACTTCAACCCCACGAAGGAGTAGCAGTTCTTGCCTTGAGCAGTCCACGGAGGGCTCAACCCACGGAGGTCCACGAAGAAGCAACCTTGTCTATCCCACCATGGCCGTCGCCCACGAAGGACTTGCCTCACTAGCGGTAGATCTTCACGAAGTAGGCGATCTCCTTGCCCTTACAAACTCCTTGGTTCAACTCCACAATCTTGTCGGAGGCTCCCAAGTGACACCTAGCCAATCTAGGAGACACCACTCTCCAAGAAGTAACAAATGGTGCGTTGATGATGAACTCCTTTCTCTTGTGCTTCAAATGATAGTCTCCCAACACTCAACTCTCTCTCATAGGATTTGGATCTGGTGGAAAGAGGATTTGAGTGAAAAGCAACTTGGGAAGGCTAGAGATCAAGATTCATATGGTAGGAATGGAATATCTTGGCCTCAACACATGAGTAGGTAGTTCTCTCTCAGAAATAGGATGCTGGAAGTGTAGGTTTAGTCTGATGGCTCTCTCCACGAATGAAGAGGAGGTGGAGGGGTATATATAGCCTCCACTCAAAATCTAACCGTTACACACAATTTAGCAAACTCGGTGGGACCGAATTGAAAAACTCGGTCGGACCGATTTAGCAAATTTAGTGACCGTTAGGATTTCTATTGGGACCGAAATGCAACTGGTAGGACCGATATGGTTAGGGTTAGGGCATAACGTAATCTCGGTGAGACTGACATTACACAAACTCGGTGGGACCGATTTTGGTAATTAGCTAACGGAGAGTTGGTCGTGCAAACTCGGTTGAACCGATTATCAAACTCGGTAGGACCGATTTTGGTAATAAGTTAACCAGAGAGTTTGCATTGTAATCTCGGTAGTACCGATTGCTCAAACTCGGTGGGACCGATTTTGATAATGGACATACACAGAGAGATTACAACCCCATCTCGGTGAGACCGAGATCCCTATCGGTGAGACCGATTTGCCTAGGGTTTGTGGCAGTGGCTAAGACATCCAAATTCAAAGGGCGCCGGATAGAAAGAATCAGTGGGGCGAGTTTGACTTTAGGTTTAGGACATATGTGGATGTGAGGAAGTGGTTGAGGGTTTTGCAGCATATCACTAAGCACATGAAGCAAGAGGCTCATTAAGAAACACCTCATCCTCCTTGATAGTATTGGCTTTTCCTATAGACTCAATGTGATCTTGGATCACTGAAATGTAAAATGAAGAGTCTTGAGCTTGAGGCTTGAGCCAATCCTTTGTCCTTAGCATCTTGAAGGAGTTCCCACGTCCTTTAGTCCATGCCACTCCAATGTTGAACTTATCTGAAATATACTAGATAAAAGTGTTAGCCCAACAAGAGATATGTTGACATTAATTACCAAAACCACCTAGGGAGCACTTGTGCTTTCAATCTCCCCCTTTTTGGTAATTTATGACAACATACATCAAAGCTTTAGATAAGGATATAAAGAGTAGCAAGTAAAGCTTTGGAAAGACATGTAACGAGCATAGACTCCCCCTACATGTATGCAATCATGTGAATATGAAATATAGAAGCATGTGAGAGCATAACCATGATAGAGCAGGCAATGTGTTACATGTATCTTGGTCATATGCATCAGAGTAAGAAAGAAATATTAAAGGAAATACCCTCATGCCTATGAGTCCTTCTTGCAAACAGTATGTACATCAGCAAGAATGCCTCATACACATGATTGTGATGCATATACTTACCTTGTAGTCTTGAGTAGGCTTAGGATGGAATGAACCTGTGTAAACAAGGTTAGATAACATGATACATCTACTAGCGAGCAAATGAAGAAACCACAAGAATACCAAGACTGGGATGACATGTAGAGAGTGAGTACTAGGTACCACAGTTGATTAGACATGCCCCCAAGAGTAAAGATATGCAATGAATTTCAATGATTTCTTTCCCTTAGATGTCTTGCTCCCCCTGAATCTAGCATGGGATACTGGGAGAAGATAGGGAACAGAAAATCAGAGCTGAACGATATAAATGAACAGAGCTAATGCAAACAAATGCAAGTAAGCACATATGAACATGCCTTTCCCCTCAAGAAGACATGTGGCATCTCTCCTCTTGAACACCAAGCATCTGGGATCCTTGAGAAATACTCTCTACTAGTATTCTCTCCCCACGGAGATCTCTCTTTCCCCCTGAAGGATCTCTCTCTCCCTACGAGATGTGATCTCTCTCTAAATGATAAGCTTTGATGTGATCTCTCTCTCCCCTTTGACATCAATTTCCAAGAAGGGCTTGATAAAGATGTAATCTCTCTCTCTCCCTCACGGAATTTGGCGTGAATGGGTTTGATCCTTGAGTCACAACATAAAGCAATGACAAAAATGTGATGCTTGTAGAGGACAAGATTCATTGAGTGGAGCTGGATCAAAGGAAACACAAAATAAGTGGCAAACTGTTTTTCCTGTTGTGAAATCGGTGGCACCGAGTTAATCGCAGGGAAAACACTTGTCACCTCAGCTCACTAGATTAATAAGATCTCACAAATATTTGCAAGGAATTGGATGCATAAAATGCAGAACAAAAAGAAAGAAATCTAGATGAAGTTTTTTGAAAGGGGAAACAAATATGCATGAGACAAATGCAAAACACAGAAGAAAACACAAGGGAACTTCATCTAGAGATGGTCATGACAGAAGTCACCTATGTTAGAGTATATTGACTTAGGAGTCAAGTGAGATCACTTGATCATAGGTCATACTCATCGTTTAAGCTCAAAATGGGGTTACCATTTTTCGTTTAAGCATCTTGATGTATTCACATCTTGTCGAGTTGCTTTAGCTCGTGACTTGGAGTAAAGTTTCTCTAAGATGGAATAACATACCTTGGTTGGTGGTGTTGTCCATGTAGTTGAACTTGTGTGAGTTGCTCGAGGTTGATGTAGTTCATCAAGAATTTGGAGCACCACTTGGATTTGAGTCCATCTACCTACATGGGTTAGATCTTGCAAGGAAGAGCACTTGTGTATCCAAAAATGACAATCATGAAGCTTAACATAGAATTTGTCAAAGGATATGTTCGAATGGTTTCGTGCTTCCTTGTCTTCAACCACCTTTGTATAGAGACTTGGTGATGTAGAGATTGCTCAAGATGTGAGTAGGTTACAATCTCATAAAATTTGATTCAACCAAGTACCGACATGGGTTAGATAGCATGCAAGATACAAATATATCCAAGACATAAGATTTTCATCATAAAAGAAATATCAGGATTAGTCATAAGCTCATGTCTTGCATGTATCCAATGGAGTTTCTACTCCAAGTTTGAAGCATCAATGATGTTCAATTCTCCTCTTAACCTGCAAAACACTTTCTCATCAAGAGGTTTAGTGAATATATCCGCTAATTGCTTTTCGGTGCGAACATGCTTAAGATCAATGTCACCCTTAGCAACATGATCTCGAATGAAATGATGACGAACTTCAATATGCTTAGTTCGAGAATGTTGCACAGGATTATGAACAATTTTGATAGCACTTTCATTGTCACAAAGCAATGGAACATGTTTCACATATATCCCATAATCTTTAAGAGTTTGGGTCATCCAAAGTAATTGAGCACAACATGAACCAGCGGCAGTATATTCCGCTTCGGCGGTGGATAAGGATACCGAGTTTTGTTTCTTCGAGGACCAAGACACAAGAGATCTACCAAGAAATTGACAAGTACACGAAGTGGACTTTCTATCAACCTTGTCTCCGGCATAGTCCGAGTCGGAGTAGCCAACAAGATCGAAAGAGGCCCTCTTAGGATACCAAATGCCAAAATTTGGTGTATGTATTAAGTATCTCACTATCCTTTTCACAGCCTTAAGATGACATTCTTTAGGAGTAGCTTGATATCTTGCACACATGCACACACTTAGCATAATATCGGGACGTGAAGCACATAGGTATAACAATGAACCAATCATAGAGCGATAAACCTTTTGATCAACCGGTTCACCATCTTTGGTCAAATCAAGATGTCCACTAGTAGGCATGGGTGTAGACATACCTTTGCATTCTTGCATATTGAACTTCTTGAATAAGTCCTTAGTGTACTTCGTTTGAGAGGCAAAAGTACCTTCCTTAGTTTGCTTGATTTGCAACCCAAGAAAGAATTTGAGTTCACTCATCATTGACATCTCAAACTTCTCCGACATTAGCTTCCCAAACTTTTCACTAAAATGAGGGTTAGTTGAACCAAATATAATATCATCAACATAGATTTGGCACACAAATAGTTCACCATTAACCCTTTTTGTAAAGAGTGTGGAATCAATTTTCCCAATTTCAAAGCCTTTTTCAATAAGGAACTTGGTCAAGCATTTATACCATGCTCTAGGAGCTTGTTTAAGACCATAAAGAGCTTTGTGAAGTTTGTAAACATGATTGGGTTTCTTAGGATTGACAAAACCGGGAGGTTGCTTAACATAAACTTCCTCCTCTATTTCACCATTTAGAAAAGCACTTTTAATGTCCATTTGGTACAACGTGATATCATGGTGATTAGCATAGGCAAGTAAGATGCGAATAGACTCAAGTCTAGCAACGGGAGCACAAGTCTCACCATAGTCCATACCTTCGACTTGTGTGTAGCCTTGGGCGATTTAGACGTGCTTTGTTGCGAACTACTTGTCCATCTTCATCTTGCTTGTTGCTAAACACCCATTTGGTACCGATGATGTTGTGGTTGTTGTCGGGCTTCTCAACCAGTGTCCAAACTTGGTTTCTCTCAAAGTTGTGTAGCTCTTCATGCATAGCATTTATCCAATCCGGATCTTCCAATGCTTCTTCGACCTTCATAGGTTCAATGCTAGAGATGAAAGAATAGTTTTCACAAAAGTTAGCTAGACGAGTTTTAGAGCGAGTGATTCTCCCGGTTTGAATATCATTGTAGATTTGCTCGACGGGATGGTCTTTAGCAATTCTTGCTCAAACTCGTGAAAGCTTTTGCTTGGATCTTCGTTGAACATCTTCTTCATCTTGTTCTTATTCTTGGCCTTCTTCATTGTTGGCGTCGTCGTTCTCTTGTCGTTCTCTTGATGCACTTCCTCGTTTCCTTCATCTTGGTGTGTCCCACTTGTGGATGCTTCCGTGTCAACTCTTGGTTCACCTTGTCGTGAAGTAGAAGCTTCCACTTGGACAGACGAGGTACTCTCCTTTACCTCCGTTGGACGAACCTTGCCAATAGACAAGTCTTGAATTGCTTCCGAAGGATCTTTGTCTCCTACATCAATTGGCAATTGCTCTACTTGCAAGCCGTTAGATTCATCAAACTTCACATCTACCGTCTCTTCAACCTTTCGGGTGAAATTGTTGTAGACACGGTATGTGTGAGAGTTTGAGCCATAACCTAGTAGCAAACCTTCATGAGACTTAGGAGCAAATTTAGAACGACGATGCTTATCAAGAATGTAGCACTTTGAGCCAAATACTCGAAAGTATCCAACTTGGGGTTTGTTACCGGTGAGGAGCTCGTATGCAGTCTTGCCGAGTAGCTTGTGAAGATACAAGCGATTTGTTGCATGACAAGCTATCTCAACCGCTTCTTCCAAAAAGTGCTTCGGCGTCTTGTACTCATCAAGCATCGTTCTCGCCATTTCGATGAGCGTCCGTTTCTTCCTTTCAACAACTCCATTTTGTTGAGGTGTGTACGTAGCCGAGAACTCGTGTGAAATCCCTCTTCGTCAAGAAAGGTGTCCACATTTGCGTTCTTGAACTCCGTTAAGATTGTCGCTGCGACCCTTCTTGATCTTCACTACAAATTGATTTTGGCCTTCCAAGCGCAGTTTTTGAAGATCTTACGAACTGCGATTTATCAACGAGAAAGAACACCCACGTAAATCTGGAAAAATCATCAACTATAACTAGACCAAAAGAATTTCCACCGAGACTCTTGTAAGAGTTGGGACCAAAGAGATCCATGTGAAGTAGCTCGAGTGGTCTCTTTGTGGTCATGATGTTCTTCACGGGATGCCTTCCTCCAACCTTTGTTTACACGCTTGACAAGCAATCGCAAAGTCTATCCTTATCAAATATGACATCATTAACTCCAAGGATATGATTTCCCTTAATAAGCTTGTCAAGGTTTCTCATGCCAATGTGACCTAGTCGTCTATGCCATAACCAAAATTTTGAGGATTTAGCAATGAAGCAAGTTTTAGGTTGAGCCTTTTTAGTGAAATCAACAATGTAAAGATCACCTCTACGTATACCGGTAAAGACCATTTTATGATTGTCTCGATTTAAACACTTGGCAATCAACTTCAAAGAATAAGACATTGAAACCAAGGTCGGCAAGTCTAGATCTTTGAAAGTAAGTTGTATCCAAGAGATTCAACGAGCATGACATTTTGTATGGAGCTATCATGTGAGATGGCCACCTTACCGAGGCCAACCACCTTACCCTTTGAGTTGTCCTTTGAAAGTGACATACTTTCGAGGACTATCATTATCAGCAAGCTCACGAAACATGTCTTTATCTTCGGTCATGTGATCGGTACATCCACTCTCAAGGACCCATTCCTTTCCTCCTGACATATATCCCCGAAGATTTGCCATAAGACCAAAGTGTCTCATTGCATCATCAAGATCAAAGTCACCATCATCATCCTCATCATAGTATCCATGTTCAATATCGTCATGTGGTGGATCAAATCCTAGAGAGGGTGATTCGTTAGAGTGATTTTGACAATGATCTTGTCTATGAATTTTTATAGCTTCGGAAATAATATCGACAATAATTCCAACATCTCCATTGGCGCGCATATGGTCGGTGAGTTCAAATAGACGATCACCAAACATAGGATCACTAGTATTCATCTTACTCAAGGCAATAGACTTATAGAGAATTTCATCAAGATTTTTCAAAGAATAATCAGGAAATCGTTCTTCAATAAATTTCCATATAGTGTAGGCACACTCAAGAGTAGGCGCTTTATAATCAAGTTTCTAGGCAAGCCTCTAGTGATAAGATTAATAGTTCTAACATTCCTAATCATGTCAATTGACTCATCAAGGGTAGGATGCATAGGATCAACACAAGGTGCACAAGGACTAGCAATCTACTTGTTCAAATGATATTGATTGAAAATTACAAGCATCTCTTTTTTCCACTCATGAAAATACTCTTCATCAAGAATAGGTAATCTATGTCTAAGACTCCCCAATGTAGACTCATCCATCTTCCTCCAATGGTGATTAAACCAAAGCAATGGAGACCAATGCTCTGATACCACTTGTAGGACCTTGAGAAGAGGTGTCTAGAGGGGGTGATTAGACACTAAGTACCAAAGTTGCAGTTTTAGCCTTTTAAAGTTTAAGTGGAGTTTAGGCACAAGTTTAACATTCACAACACATAGCAAGCAAGCATGCAAAGAATATATGAGCAGCGGAAAGTAAAGCATGCAACTTGCAAGAATGTAAAGGGAAGGGTTTTGGAGGAATCAAACGCAATTGGAGACAAGGATGTTTTTGGCGTGGTTCCGATAGGTGGTGCTATCGTACATCCACGTTGATGGAGACTTCAACCCATGAAGGGTAACAGTTGCGCGAGTCCACGGAGGGCTCCACCCACGGAGGGTCCACGAAGAAGAACCTTGTCTATCCCACCATGGCCGTCGCCACGAAGGACTTGCCTCACTAGCGGTAGATCTTCACGAAGTAGGCGATCTCCTTGCCCTTACAAACTCCTTGGTTCAACTCCACAATCTTGTCGGAGGCTCCCAAGTGACACCTAGCCAATCTAGGAGACACCACTCTCCAAGAAGTAACAAATGGTGGGTTGATGATGAACTCCTTTCTCTTGTGCTTCAAATGATAGTCTCCCCAACACTCAACTCTCTCTCATAGGATTTGGATCTGGTGGAAAGACGATTTGAGTGGAAAGCAACTTGGAAAGGCTAGAGATCAAGATTCATATGGTAGGAATGGAATATCTTGGCCTCAACACATGAGTAGGTAGTTCTCTCTCAGAAATAGGATGTTGGAAGTGTAGGTTTAGTCTGATTGCTCTCTCCACGAATGAAGAGGAGGTGGAGGGGTATATATAGCCTCCACACAAAATCTAATCATACACACAATTTACCAAACTCGGTGGGACCGAATTGAGAAACTCGGTCGGACCGATTTAGCAAATTTAGTGACCGTTAGGATTTTCGGTGGGACCGAAATGCAACTCGGTAGGACCGATATGGTTAGGGTTAGGGCATAACGTAATCTCGGTGAGACCGATTACACAAACTCGGTGGGACCGATTTTGGTAATTAGCTAACCAGAGAGTTGGTCAGGCAAACTCGGTTGAACCGATTATCAAACTCGGTAGGACCGATTTTGGTAATAAGTTAACCAGAGAGTTTGCATTGTAATCTCGGTAGTACCGATTGCTCAAACTCGGTGGGACCGATTTCGATAATGGACATACACAGAGAGATTACAATCCCATCTCGGTGAGACCGAGATCCCTATCGGTGAGACCGATTTGCCTAGAGTTTGTTCAGATGGCTAAGACATCAAAACTTCGGTGGCGCGGATAGAAAGAATCGGTGGAGCCGAGTTTGACTTTAGGTTTAGGACATATGTGGATGTGAGGGAAGTGGTTGAGGGTTTTTGGAGCATATCACTAAGCACATGAAGCAAGAGGCTCATTAAGCAACACCTCATCCCTCCTTGATAGTATTGGCTTTTCCTATAGACTCAATGTGATCTTGGATCACTTTGAAATGTAAAATGAAGAGTCTTGAGCTTGAAGCTTGAGCCAATCCTTTGTCCTTAGCATCTTGAAGGAGTTCCCACATCCTTTAGTCCATGCCACTCCAATGTTGAACTTATCTGAAATATACTAGATAAAAGTGTTAGTCCAACAAGAGATATGTTGACATTAATTACCAAAACCACCTAGGGAGCACTTGTGCTTTCAGCTGGCTCATATATTTTAAAGCATCTACAAGGCAGATATAGTTGAAAGATTAAAGTGAACTCTGAGTTGGAAGATTAATGTGAACTCTGGGACACTGTAAATATTGGCGGTACCTGGAGGTAGAAACTTGTGTAAGGAAAAACATATTGTTTGCCGATCCATTTGTTTGACACCTCCTCGATCTTCATGGACTTGAGATGGATCATGTAGATGCTAGGATAGACATCGATGAAGATCACATCCGCATATACCGCACAGCCAATCGCATGCGCTCCAATACCTCCAACCATACACGCCCGAAACCTTGCTCAGCGCAAGAATTTTCGAGTTGAATGACCCTTTGCTGTGTCCATGTCACCACCCCGTCAATGCTCGCCACCTTTGACCACAGATTAAGATTGAAATTGAATCGTTCCACTGCAGCTAAACCAAGGCATCCATCATCTGTCGGCATGATGATAATCTGATCGTAGGTACATGGCACCTCCTCAACTAAACCCAAGGTATGCTTATCCAAAACGAAGTCAATGATGCTATTGTCATCCAACATGAAGTAGATTCTGTTTCCAACCAGAGCCGTCGGCTTTGGCAGAACTAATGCATGTGGTATAACAATAGAAGTGATCTTACCCCAGACACCGGTCTCAGACGAGAAGACGCTTGCAGAGGTGATGCAATCCATGTCGTCACTGAACACGAACGCCACGAGAAACGGGCCAGAATGGCAGTCGGCGTGGCCAGCCGCGCACAGAACTGCGCCATTGTACTGAGAAAAGTCCTGCACGGGGAGTGGCTGTTGGGGAACGTTGCAGAAAATTAAAATTTTTCCTACGGTTTCACCAAGATCCATCTATGAGTTCATCTAGCAACGAGTCAAGGGAGAGTGATTGCATCTACATACCACTTGTAGATCGCGTGCGGAAGCGTTCAATAGAACGGGATGATGGAGTCGCATCACGCCGTGATTCAGATCACCGATGACCTAGTGCCGAACGGACAGCTCCTCCGCGTTCAACACACGTGCGGAGGCGGATGACGTCTCCTCCTTCTTGATCCAGCAAGGGGAAGGAGAGGTTGATGATGATCCATGAAGACGACGGCGTGGTGGTGGATGCTGTGAGAACTCGGCGGGGGCTTCGCTAAGCGACTCACGGGAGGAGGAGGAGGAGGTGTAGCAGGAAGGGAGGCGCCAAGGGCTTCGTGTGTCTTCCCTCCCTCCCTCCCTTTATATAGGTGCAAGAGAGGGGAGGGCGAGCTTGCCCTTCCTCCAAGGAAGGGTGCGGCCAAGAGGGGGAGGAGTCCATCCTCCCAAGGCACCCTGAGGTGCCTTCCCCTTGGACTCTTCCCTCCCAAGTCTCCTTGGCGCATGGGCCTCTTGGGGCTGGTGCCCTTGGCCCATATGGGCCAAGGCGCACCCCTACAGCCCATGTGGCTCCCGGGGCAGGTGGACCCCCGGTGGACCCCGGACCCCTTCGCACTCCGGTACAATACCGATAATGCGTGAAACCTTCCGTGACCAAAATAAGACTTCCTATATATAAATCTTTACCTCCGGACCATTCCGGAACTCCTCGTGATGTCCGGATGAACCACGATGTCAAGGACTCAATCGATCCCGTATACAATTCCCTTTGTCTAGCGGCATTGTACTTGCCCGAGATTCGATCGTCGGTATCCCGATACCTTGTTCAATCTCGTTACCGGCAAGTCTCTTTACTCGTCTCGTAACACATCATCCCGTGATCAACCCCTTGGTCACATTGTGCACATTATGATGATGTCCTACCGAGTGGGCCCAGAGATACCTCTCCGTCACACGGAGTGACAAATCCGATCTCGATTCGTGCCAACCCAACAGACACTTCCGGAAATACACTGTAATGCACCTTTATAGCCACCCGATTCGCCAGGACGCTTTGGTACACCCAAAGCATTCCTACGGTATCCGGGAGTTGCACAATCTCATGGTCTAAGGAAATGATACTTGACATTGAGAAAAGCTTTACCATACGAACTACACGATCATTGTAGTAGGCTTAGGATTGGGTCTTGTCCATCACATCATTCTCGCCAATGATGTGATCCCGTTATCAACGACATCCAATGTCCATGGTCGGGAAACCGTAACCATCTATTGATCAACGAGCTAGTTAACTAGAGGCTTACTAGGGACATGGTGTTGTCTATGTACCCACACATGTATCTGAGTTTCCTATCAATACAAATATAGCATGGATAATAAACGATTATCATGAACAAGGAAATATAATAATAACTAATTTATTATTGCCTCTAGGGCATATTTCCAACAGTCTCCCACTTGCACTAGAGTCAATAATCTAGTTCACATCGCCAAGTGATTAACACTCACGTGTCACATCGCCATGTGACCAACATCCAAAGAGTTTACTAGTGTCATTAAACTAGTTCACATCATCATGTGATTAAGACTCAATGAGTTACGGGGTTTGATCATGTTTTGCTTGTGAGAGAGGTTTTAGTCAACGGATCCGAACCTTTCAGATCCGTGTGTGCTTTGCAATTCTCTATGTCATATTGTAAATGCTGCTTCCACGCTCCACTTGAAGCTTATTCCAAATGGTTGCTCCACTATACGTATCCGGTTTGCTACTCAGAGTCACTCGGATAGGTGTTAAAGCTTGCATCGGCGTAACCCTTTTACCGAACTCTTTATCACCTCCATAATCGAGAAACATGTCCTTATTTACTCCAAGGACAATTTGATCGCCGTCCAATGATCCCCATTCTGGATCATTCTTGTACCCCTTGACTGACTCATGGCAAGGCACACTTCCGGTGCGGTACACAGCATAGCATACTATAGAGCCTACGTCTAAAGCATAGGGGACGACCTTCATCCTTTCTCTCTTTTCTGCCGTGGTCGAGCTTTAAGTCTTAACTTCATACCTTACATCTCGTGCAAGAACTCCTTCTTTGATGATCCATCTTGAACACCTTCAAGATCATGTCAAGGTATGTGCTCATTTGAAAGTATCATTTAAGCGTTTTCGATCTGTTCTCATAGATCTTGATGCTCAATGTTTAAGCATCTTAATCCAGGTTTTCACTTGAAAACACTTTTCAAATAACCCTATATGCTTTACAAAAAATTTTCACCATTTCGATCATCAATATGTCAACGACATATACTCATCGAAATTCTATAGTGCTCCCACTCACTTCTTTGGAAATACAAGTTTCTCACAAACTTTGTATAAACCCAAAATCTTTGATCATTTCATCAAAGCGTATATTCCAACTCCGAGATGCTTACTCCGGTCCTCGGAAGGATCGCTAGAGCCAGCATACCTTTTAGCATCCTTAGGATCGACAAAAAACTTTCTCGATTGTATCAGATACAACCTAACCGTACAAAACTGGTAAGGAAACTCGTTTAGACATCCATCTGCCAGAATTCATAAAAGCAGATAAATGCTAACATGATTACGACGGAGTAGAGCATCGCTACGGATGAGAAAAATCTCATCGTAGTCAACTCCTTGAACTTGTGAAAAACTCTTTGCCACAAGTCGAGCTTCATAGACGGTGACATTACCGTCCTCGTCCGTCTTCTTCTTAAAAAACCATTTATTTCAATGGCTTGCCGATCAACGGGCAAGTCCACCAAAGTCCATGCTTTGTTCTGATACATGGATCCTATCTCGGATTTCATGGCTTCTAACCATTTGTTGGAATATGGGCCCACCATTGCTTCTCCATAGCTCGCAGGTTCATTGTTGTCTAGCAACATGACATTCAAGACAGGATCACCGCATTCACTCCGAAGCGATCTGGCGTCCTTGTCGCCCCACGAGGTTCGGTAGTGACTTGATCTGAAGCTTCATGATCACTATCATAAGCTTCTACTTCAATTGATGTAGGTGCCACGGGAACTTCCCCGTGCCCTGCTACCTGCTGGTTGAAGTGATGGCTCAATAACCTCATCAAGTCTCCACCATCCTCCCACTCAATTCTTTTGAGAGAAACTTTTCCTCGAGAAAGGACCCGTTTCTAGAAACAATCCCTATTGCTTTCGGATCTGAATTAGGAGGTATACCCAACCGTTTTGGGTGTCCTATGAAGATGCATTTTATCCGCTTTGGGTTCGAGCTTATCAACCTGAAACTTTTTCACATAAGCGTCGCAGCCCCAAACCTTTAAGAAAGCGACAACTTAGGTTTCTCCAAACCATAGTTCAAGCGGTGTCGTCTCAACGGAATTACGTGGTGCCCTATTAAAGTGAGTGCGGTTGTCTCTAATGCCTAACCCATGAGCGATAGTGGTAATTCGATAAGAGACATCATAGTACGCACCATATCCAATAGGGTGCAACTATGATGTTCGGACACACCATCACACTATGGTGTTCCAGCGGTATTAATTGTGAAACAATTTCCACGGTGTCTTAATTGCGTGCCAAAGCTCGTAACTTAGATACTCATCTCTATGATCATATCATAGACATTTTATCCTCTTGTCACAATGATCTTTAACTTCACTCTGAAATTACTTGAACCATTCAATAATTCAGACTTTGTGTTTCATCAAGTAAATATACTCAACATCTACTCCAATCATCTGTGAAGTCAGAACATATCGATATTCACTGCATGCCTCAGCACTCTTTGGACTGCACACATCAAAATGTGTTACTTCCAACAGGTTGCTACCTTGTTCCATCTTCTTTGAAACCGAGGCTTTTCATCATCTTGCCCATGTGGTATGATTTGCATATCTCAAGTGATTCAAAATCAAGTGAGTCCAAACGATCCATCTGCATGGAGTTTCTTCATGCGTATACACCAATAGACATGGTTAGCATGTCTCAAACTTTTCAAAAGCGAGTGAGTCCAAAGATCCATCAACATGGAGCTTCTTCATGCGTTTACACCAATATGACTTACATGGCGATTACCACAAGTAAGTGGTACTATCATTACTATCTTATATCTTTTGGCATGAAAATGTGTATCACTACGATCGAGATTCAATAAACCATTCCTTTTAGGTGCTAGACCATTGAAGGTATTATTCAAATAAATAGAGTAACCATTATTCTCCTTAAATGAATAACCGTATTAAACAGACATTATCCAATCCTGTCTATGCTCATCGCAAACACCATATAGCAATTATTTTGGTTTAACACCAATCTAGATGGTAGAGTGAGCGTGCGTTGCTTGTTCATATCAACCTTGGTAACACTTCCAACTCGTATCGTCAGCTCACCTTTAGTTAGTCTCCGTTTATTCCGTAGCTTTTTGTTTGAGTTACTAACACTTAGCAACGAACCGGTATCTAATACCTTGGTGCTACTAGGAGTACTAGTAAAGTACACATTAACATAATGTATATCCAATATACTTCTATCGACCTTGCGACCTTCTTATCTACCAAGTATCTAGGGTAATTCTGCTCCGATGGCTGTTCCCTTATTACGAAGCACTTAGTCTCGGGTTCGGGTTCAACCTTGGGTTTCTTCTTTGGAGCAACAACCGATTTGCCGTTTCATGAAGTGTCCCTTCTTGCCCTTGCCCTTCTTGAAACTAGTGGTTTCACCAACAATCAACAATTGATGCTCCTTCTTGATTTCTACTTTCATGTGTCAAACATCGTGAATACCTCAAGGATCATCATATCTATCCACGACATGTTATAGTTCATCACGAAGCTCTAGCAGCTTGGTGGCAATGACTTTGGAGAAACATCACTATCTCATCCGGAAGATCAACTCCCACTCGATTCTAGTGATTGTTGCACTCGGACAATCTGAGCACAAGCTCAATGATTGAGCTTTTCTCCCTTAGTTTGCAGGCTAAGAAATCGCCGGAGGTCTTATACCTCTTGGCGTGGGCACGAGCCTGAAATCCCAATTTCAGCCCTCGAAACATCTCATATGTTCATGACGTTTCAAAAACGTCTTTGGTGCCTCAACTCTAAACCGTTTAAGCGAACTATACGTAGTTATCAAAAGCGTGTATGTCGGATGTTTGCAACATCCATGACCACGTTCGAGGTCCAACACCGAGCGGTGCATTAAGGACATAAGCTTTCTCTTGACCGCATAATTGCTACATCAACTTTCAACTATATTTTCTCTAGGAACATATCTAAACAGCGAGAACTAAAGCGTGAGCTATGACATAATTTGCAAAGGGCTTTTGACTATGTTCAGGATAATTAAGTTCATCTAATGAACTCCCACTCAGATAGACATCCCTCCGGTCATCTAAGTGATTACATGATCCGAGTCAACTAGGCCGTGTCCGATCATCACGTGAGACGGACTAGTCATCATCGGTGAACATCTTCATGTTGATCGTATCTACTATCGACTCATGCTCGACCTTTTCGGTCTCTTGTGTTCCGAGGCCATGTCTGTACATGCTAGGCTCGTCAAGTTAACCTAAGTGTTCTGCGTGTGTAAATCTGGCTTACACCCGTTGTATGTGAATGTAAGAATCTATCACACCCGATCATCACGTGGTGCTTCGAAACGACGAACTTTAGCAACGGTGCACACTTAGGGAGAACACTTTCTTGAAATTGTTATGAGGGATCATCTTATTTACTACCGTCGTTCTAAGTAAACAAGATGCATAAACATAATAAACATCACATGCAATTATATAGTAGTGACATGATATGACCAATATCGTATAGCTCCTTTGATCTCCATCTTCGGGGCTCCATGATCATCTTGTCACCGGCATGACACCATGATCTCCATCATCATGATCTCCATCATTGTGTCTTCATGAAGTTGTCACGCCAACGACTACTTCTACTTCTATGGCTAACGCGTTTAGCAATAAAGTAAAGTAATTTACATGGCGTTCTTCAATGACACGCAGGTCATACAAAAATAAAGACAACTCCTATGGCTCCTGCCAGTTGTCATACTCATCGACATGCAAGTCGTGATTCCTATTACAAGAACATGATCTCATACATCACATATATCATTCATCATTCATCACAACTTTGGCCATATCATATCACAAAACACTTGCTGCAAAAAACAAGTTAGGCGTCCTCTAATTGTTGTTGCAAGTTTTACGATAGCTGCAACAGGGTTCTAGCAAGAACGTTTTCTTACCTACGTGAAAGCCACAACGTGATTTGTCAACTTCTATTTACCCTTCATAAGGACCCTTTTCATCGAATCCGCTCCAACTAAAGTGGGAGGCAGACACCCGCTAGCCACCTTATGCAACTAGTGTATGTCGGTCGGTGGAACCGATCTCACGTAAGCGTGCACGTGTAAGGTCGGTGCAGGCCGCTTCATCCCACAATACCACTGAACCAAGATAAGACTAGTAGCGGCAAGAAATTTGACAACATCTACGCCCACAACAAATTGTGTTCTACTGCGTGCAATAGAGAACTACGCATAGACCTAGCTCATGATGCCACTGTTGGGGAGCGTTGCGAGAAAATTAAAAATTTCCCTACGGTTTCACCAAGATCCATCTATGAGTTCATCTAACAGCGAGTCAAGGGAGAGTGATTGCATCTACATACCACTTGTAGATCGCGTGCGGAAGCGTTCAATAGAACGGGGATGATGGAGTCGTACTAAATCGTGATTCGGATCACCGATGACCTAGTGCGAGCGGATGACACCTCCGCGTTCAACACTGCGTCTGGAGGCGGATGGCGTCTCCTCCTTCTTGATCCAGCAAGGGGCAAGGAGAGGTTGATGATGATCCAGCAACACGACGGCGTTGTGGTGGATGCGGCAGAACTCCGGCGGGGCTTAGCTAGCGACTACGGGAGGAGGAGGAGGTGTGGCGAAGGAGGCGCCAAGGGCTTCGGCGTGTGTCTTCCCCTCCCTCCCTCCCTTTATATAGGTGCAAGAGAGGGGGGCGCAGCCTGCCCCTTCCTCCAAGGAAGGAGTGCGGCCAAGAGGGAGGAGTCCATCCTCCCCAAGGCACCTCGGAGGTGCCTTCCCCCCGGGACTCTTCCTCCCAGGTCTCCTTGGCGCATGGGCCTCTTGGGGCTGGTGCCCTTGGCCCATATGGGCCAAGGCGCACCCCAGCCCATGTGGCCCCAGGCAGGTGGACCCCGGTGGACCCCGGACCCCTTCGGCACTCCGGTACAATACCGATGTCTGTGAAACCTTCCGTGACCAAAATAAGACTTCCTATATATAAATCTTTACCTCCGGACCATTCCGGAACTCCTCGTGACGTCCGGGACTCCGAACAACATTCGGTTTGCTGCATACTCATATTCATACAACCCTAGCATATTTGTCACTCCGTGTGACGGAGAGGTATCTCTGGGCCCACTCGGTAGGACATCATCATAATGTGCACAATGTGACCAAGGGGTTGATCACGGGATGATGTGTTACGGGACGAGTAAAGAGACTTGCCTGTAACGAGATTGAACAAGGTATCGGGATACCGACGATCGAATCTCGGGCAAGTACAATGCCGCTAGACAAAGGGAATTGTATACGGGATCGATTGAGTCCTTGACATCGTGGTTCATCCGATGAGATCATCGTGGAACATGTGGGAGTCAACATGGGTATCCAGATCCCGCTGTTGGTTATTGACGGAGAACGTCTCGGTCATATGCGCATGGTTCCCGAACCCGTAGGGTCTACACATAAGGTTCGGTGATGCTAGGGTTGTATGAATATGAGTATGCAGCAAACCGAATGTTGTTCGAGTCCGGATGAGATCGGACGTCACGAGGAGTTCGGAATGGTCCGGAGGTAAAGATTTATATATAGGAAGTCTTATTTTGGTCACGGAAAGGTTTCGCGACATCGGTATTGTACCGGAGTGCCGAAGGGGTCCGCTGGGTCCACCGGGGGTCCACCTGCGGGGGCCACATGGGCTGTAGGTGCGCCTTGGCCCATAAGGGCCAAGGGCACCAGCCCCAAGAGGCCCATGCGCCAAGGAGACTTGGGGAGGGAAGAGTCCAAAGGGGGAAGGCACCTCCGAGGGTGCCTTGGGGAGGATGGACTCCTCCCCCTCTGGCCGCACCCTTCCTTGGAGGAAGGGGCAGGCTGCGCCCTCCCCTCTTGCACCTATATAAAGGGAGGAGGAGGGGGAAGACACACTGAAGCCCTTGGCGCCTCCTTCCTCGCTACACCTCCTCCTCCTCCCGTAGTCGCTAGCGAAGCCCCGCCGGAGTTCTCACGCATCCACCACCACGCCTGGCTGCTGGATCATCATCAACCTCTCCTTCCCCTTGCTGGATCAAGAAGGAGGAGACGCCATCCGCCTCGCACGTGTGTTGAACGCGGAGGTGCTGTCCGCTCGCACTAGGTCATCGGTGATCTGAATCACGGCGAGTACGACTCCATCATCCCCGTTCTATTGAACGCTTCCGCACGCGATCTACAAGTGGTATGTAGATGCAATCACTCTCCCTTGACTCGTTGCTAGATGAACAAGGAAATATAATAATAACTAATTTATTATTGCCTCTAGGGCATATTTCAACAGTTACGGTATCCGGGAGTTGCACAATCTCATGGTCTAAGGAAATGATACTTGACATTTAGAAAAGCTTTAGCATACGAACTACACGATCTGTGCTAGGCTTAGGATTGGGTCTTGTCCATCACATCATTCTGCCAATGATGTGATCCCGTTATCAACGACATCCAATGTCCATGGTCAGGAAACCGTAACCATCTATTGATCAACGAGCTAGTTAACTAGAGGCTTACTAGGGACATGGTGTTGTCTATGTACCCACACATGTATCTGAGTTTCCTATCAATACAATTATAGCATGGATAATAAACGATTATCATGAACAAGGAAATATAATAATAACTAATTTATTATTGCCTCTAGGGCATATTTCCAACGATGTAAGGCTTTGCTTGTCACCGGTCACGAGGTCCCAGACGAAGCCAAGGCCCCAAAGGCGGGCAGCTCTCAATGAGGGCGTGGCCGTGGCGGTACGAGGGGCCCACCAGTCATCTGGGGACATCGTGACGGTGGGGAGCGCGAAGCCGCCGGAGGTGGGGACGAAGAAGGGAGGCCCTGTCTGGTTGAAGAAGCCGAGCATGGGAGGTGTGCCGCCGTGGAAATCACGGAAGCGGCGGAGGAAGCGAGCGTCGTGGACGAGGCCGCGCCAGTGCTTGCAGACGAAGGAGGCGCAAAAGAGGTGGATCGGCTCCGGCGGGAGGTGCAGGAATATCTCCCGAAGGAGATCGTCCAGGGGAAGCGGCGCGGCGGCGGCTGCCGGCGAGCTCGTCCCTGCCTCCATGGGGTTCGGGCGTTTGGGGGTTGTGTGTGTCGGTTTGGGCTTTGAGAGAATGAACAAAATAACTGGGCCCTAGTTTAAGTTAGGGCGAGTACTAGGTGGCTTCCAACTCCGGCTCGCCGCGGGAGGGAATCTGCAGCCATGGGCAGCGGAAGAAGTGCGGGTGGGCGCTGAGGTTGGAGGTAGGGACCTACGTGGGATCAAAACTAGCCGGTGGCGGGATCTGAAGGAGGAAGGCGAGGAGCGTGGCTACCCCCGTGCGTGGATGTGGTTGAGAGAGAAAGAGAGAAGGGGATCAGGAGGAAGAAGGTAGATGAAGAAAGAAGATAAGGTGGGGCAGGGAGGTGCGCGAGATGTATAAGGCGCCTCGATCACGTGGCTCGCGCATGACCGGGTGAGGTTTCCGCTGGTTAGCTAGGCACAAGCATTTCCCTTAAGTTAGACCCCCTTCCGGCCTTCGTCACAAAGAAAAACGGAAAACACTTCCAAAGCATCATCACATTGAGAACACATTGACAAATTTCAAAGTATCCTCCCATTGGCCACAGATTTAATATGAAATCGACTCTAAAGTTGGTGGAAAATGTGAGTGGTGTCATCATTTCCTCAGCAACCTTCATTAATCTTCTCTCAACATAGCTAAATAGATAAATAAAATATGAATTATATGACACAATATATATATTTATAACAAAATATTTTTTAATATAAATTTACTAATATGACAACTGGTTAATCATACTGTCCTAGGACCTCAGGCCCAATCACATTGCATAAATACTACACACTATACAAACCCATGTACTTTCTAGACACTCATGGCTAAGTGCAAGAAAACTCAACTCATATATCATAACGTAAGCATAAAAAAACACCAATTACATATACAACATTCAATGTGGAGCGTCTGATATTTCAGGCTCCTCTTTAACCTTGCGATTGTTGGAGAGAATGTTTTGATCTTCTACTTCACAGAAATGGCGTCACCGCTTGCATTTTTACTCTAATGCTAGTGCACATTCTTACCATAATTGAAAGGCATCAAGAGACTACCATGTCACCAGAAGAGAGGAAAGGTTCTCAGGAAAAATAGTAATTGTTGGAAATATGCCCTAGAGGCAATAATAAATAAGTTATTATTATATTTACTCGTTCATGATAATCGTTTATTATCCATGCTATAATTGTATTGATAGGAAACTCAGATACATGTGTGGATACATAGACAACACCATGTCCCTAGTAAGCCTCTAGTTGACTAGCTCGTTGATCAATAGATGGTTACGGTTTCACGACCATGGACATTGGATGTCATTGATAACGGGATCACATCATTAGGAGAATGATGTGATGGACAAGACCCAATCCTAAGCCTAGCATAGAGATCGTGTAGTTCGTATGCTGAAGCTTTTTCTAATGTCAAGTATCTTTTCCTTAGACCATGAGATTGTGCAACTCCCGGATACCGTAGGAATGCTTTGGGTGTACCAAACGTCCACAACGTGAATCGGGTGGCTATAAAGGTGCACTACAGTATCTCCGAAAGTGTACATTGGGTTGGCACGAATCAAGATCGGATTTGTCACTCCGTGTAAATGGAGAGGTATCTTCGGGCCCACTCGGTAGGACATCATCATAATGTGCACAATGTGACCAAGGGGTTGATCACGGGATGATGTGTTACTGGAACGAGTAAAGAGACTTGCGCAGAACTTGAGATTGAACAAGGTATCGGGATACCGACGATCGAATCTCGGGCAAGTACAATACCGCTAGACAAAGGGAATGCATTATCACGGGATCGATTGAGTCATTGACATCGTGGTTCATCCGATGAGATCATCGTGGAACATGTGGGAGCCAACATGGGTATCCAGATCCCGCTGTTGGTTATTGACTGGAGAACGTCTCGGTCATGTATGCGCATGGTTCCCGAACACTGTAGGGTCTACACACTTAAGGTTCGAGGACGTTGGGGTTATAAAGGAAGTTTGTATGTGGTTACTGAATGTTGTTCGAGTCCGGATGAGATCCGGACGTCACGAGGAGTTCCGGAATGGTCCGGAGGTAAAGATTTATATATGGGAAGTCCTGTTTTGGTCACCGGAAAAGTTTCGGGTTTTTCCCAGTAACGCATCGACCACCGGGAGGGTCGAGGGTCCACCAAGTGGGGCCACTAACCCCGGAGGGCTGCATGGGCCAAGTGTGGGAGGAACCAGCCCAGGTGGGCTGGTGCGCCCCACAAGGGGCCCAAGGCGCCTAAGGAGAGGAGAGGGGCAAACCCTGAGGGCAGATGGGCCTTAGGGCCCATACAGTGCGCCCTCTCCCCCTCCACAGCCACCACCAGATGGGATTGGGGCTGGTCACGCCCCTAGGGTGGAACCCTAGAAGGCGCAGCCCTCCCTCTCCCCTATAAATACTTGAGGGCTTGGGGGCTGCCCAAGACATGAGTTTCTCCCTCTATTGGTGCAGCCCTGCCTCCTCCTCCTCCTCTCCCGTGGTGCTTGGCGAAGCCTGCTAGATTGCCACGCCTCCACCACCACCACGCCGTTGCCAGTTGCTTTGGATGGAGTCTTCCTCAACCTCTCCCTCTCTCCTTGCTGGATCAAGGCGTGAGACGCCACCGGCTGTACGTGTGTTGAACGCGGAGGTGCCGTCTGCTCGCACTAGGATCTCCGGTGATTTGGATCACGACGAGTCTGACTCCTTCAACCCCGTTCTCATGAACGCTTCCGCTTAGCGATCTACAAGGGTATGTAGATGCACTCTCCTTTCCTCGTTGCTAGTTTCTCCATAGATAGATCTTGGTGACACGTAGGAAAATATTGAATTTCTGCTACGTTCCCCAACGGTGGCATCAAGAGCTAGGTCTATTGCGTAGATTCTTTGCACGAGTAGAACACAAAGTAGTTGTGGGCGTTGATTTTGTTCAATATGCTTACCGTTACTAGTCCAATCTTGTTTCGACGGTATTGTGGGTTGAAGCGGCCGGACCGACCTTACACGCATTTTACGTGAGACAGGTTCCACCGGTGACATGCACTTGGTGCATAAGGTGGCTAGCGGGTGCCGATCTCTCCCACTTTAGTCGGAACAGATTCGATGAAAAGGGTCCTTATGAAGGGTAAATAGCAATTGGCATATCACGTTGTGGTTTTGCGTAGGTAAGAAAGCGTTCTTGCTAGAAACCCATAGCATCCACGTAAAACATGCAAACAACAATTAGAGGACGTCTAACTTGTTTTTGCAGGGTATGCTATGTGATGTGATATGGCCAAGAAGAATGTGATGAATGATATGTGATGTATGAGATTGATCATGTTCTTGTAATAGGATTCACGACTTGCATGTCGATGAGTATGACAACCGGCAGGAGCCATAGGAGTTGTCTTTATTTATTGTATGACCTGCATGTCATTAAACAACGCCATGTAATTACTTTACTTTATTGCTAACGGTAGCCATAGTAGTAGAAGTAATAGTTGGCAAGGCAACTTCATGAAGACACGATGATGGAGATCATGATGATGGAGATCATGGTGTCATGCGGTGACGATGATGATCATGGAGCCCGAAGATGGAGATCAATGGAGCTATATGATATTGGCCATATCATGTCACTACTATATAATTGCATGTCATGTTTATTATGTTTATGCATCTTGTTTACTTAGAACGACGGTAGTAAATAAGATGATCCCTTACAACAATTTCAAGAAGTGTTCTCCCTAAGCGTGCACCGTTGCTAAAGTTCGTCGCTTCTAAGCACCACGTGATGATCGGGTGTGATGGATTCTTACGTTCACATACAACGGGTGTAAGACAGATTTACACACGCTAAACACTTAGGGTTAACTTGAGCGAGCCTAGCATGTACAGACATGGCCTCGGAACAAAGAGACCGAAAGGTCGAGCACGAGTCGTATAGTAGATACGATCAACATGAAGATGTTCACCGATGATGACTAGTCCGTCTCACGTGATGATCGGACACGGCCTAGTTGACTCGGATCATGTAATCACTTAGATGACCAGAGGGATGTCTATTCGAGTGGGAGTTCATAAGATGAACTTAATTATCTTGAACATAGTCAAAAGACCTTTTGCAAATTATGTCGTGAGCTCGCGCTTTAGTTCCACTGTTTAGATATGTTCCTAGAGAAAATATAGTTGAAAGTTGAAAGTAGCGATTATGCGGACAGTAGAAAGCTTATGTCCTTAATGCACCGCTCAGTGTGCTGAACCCCAAATGTCGTTTGTGGATGTTGCGAACATCGGACATACACGTTTTGATAACTACGTGATAGTTCAGTTAAACGGTTTAGAGTTGAGGCACGAAAGACGTTTTCGAAATGTCATGGAACATATGAGATGTTTCAAGGGCTGAAATTGGGATTTCGAGGCTCGTGCCCACGTAAAGAGGTATAAGACCTCCGACGATTTTCTTAGCACGCAAACTCAGGGAGAAAAGCTCAATCGTTGAGCTTGTGCTCAGATTGTCCGAGTGCAACAATCACTTGAATCGAGGGAGTTAATCTTCCGGATGAGATAGTGATGTTTCTCCAAAGTCATTGCCACCAAGCTGCTAGAGCCTCGTGATGAACTATAACATATCAGGGATAGATATGATGATCCTTGAGGTATTCGTGATGTTTGACACCGCGAAAGTAGAAATCAAGAAGGAGCATCAATTGTTGATGGTTGGTGAAACCACTAGTTTCAAGAAGGGCAAGGGCAAGAAGGGATACTTCATGAAACGGCAAATCAGCTGCTGCTCTAGTGAAGAAACCCAAGGTTGAACCCAAACCCGAGACTAAGTGCTTCTGTAATGAGAGGAACGGACACTGAAGCAGAATTACCCTAGATACTTGGTAGATGAGAAAGCTGGCAAGGTCGATAGAAGTATATTGGATATACATTATGTTAATGTGTACTTTACTATTACTCCTAGTAGCACCAGGGTATTAGATACCGGCTCGGTTGCTAAGTGTTAGTAACTCGAAATAAAAGGCTACGGAATAAACGGAGACTAGCTAAAGGTGAGCTGACGATATGTGTTGGAAGTGTTTCCAAGGTTGATGTAATCAAGCATCGCACGCTCCCTCTACCATCGAGATTGGGGCTAAACCTGAATAGTGTTATTTGGTGTTTGCGTTGAGCATAGACATGATTGGATTATGTCTATCGCAATGCAGTTATTCATTTAAGGAGAATAATGGTTACTCTATTTATTTGAATAATACCTTCAATGGTCTTACACCTAAAAGAATGGTTTATTGAATCTCGATCGTAGTGATACACATTTTCATGCCAAAAGATATAAGATAGTAATGATAGTACCACTTACTTGTGGCACCGCCATGTAAGTCATATTGGTGTAAAAGCATGAAGAAGCTCCATGTTGATGGATCTTTTGACTCACTCATTTTTTGAAAAGTTAGAGACATGCGAACCATGTCTATTGGTGTATACGCATGAAGAAACTCCATGCAGATGGATCGTTTGGACACACTTGATTTTGAATCACTTGAGATATTCAAATCATACCACATGGGCAAGATGACTGAAGAGCCTCGGTTTCAGTAAGATGGAACAAGGTAGCAACCTGTTGGAAGTAACACATTTTGATGTGTACAGTCCAATGAGTGCTGAGGCATGCAGTGAATATCGTTATGTTCTGACTTCACAGATGATTGGAGTAGATGTTGAGTATATTTACTTGATGAAACACAAAGTCTGAATTATTGAATGGTTCAAGTAATTTCAGAGTGAAGTTAAAGATCATTGTGACAAGAGGATAAAATGTCTATGATATGATCATAGAGATGAGTATCTAAGTTACGAGCTTTGGCACGCAATTAAGACACCGTGGAAATTGTTTCACAATTAATACCGCCTGGAACACCATAGTGTGATGGTGTGTCCGAACATCATAGTTGCACCCTATTGGATATGGTGCGCATTTCATGATGTCTCTTATCGAATTACCACTATCGTTCATGGGTTAGGCATTAGAGACAACCGCACTCACTTTAATAGGGCACCACGTAATTCCGTTGAGGCGACACCGTTTGAACTATGGTTTGGAGAAACCTAAGTTGTCGCTTTCTTAAAGGTTTGGGGCTGCGACGCTTATGTGAAAGAGTTTCAGTTGATAAGCTCGAACCCAAAGCGGATAAAATGCATCTTCATAGGACACCCAAAGCGGTTGGGTATACCTCCTAATTCAGATCCGAAAAGCAATAGGGATTGTTTCTAGAAATGGGTCCTTTCTCGAGGAAAAGTTTCTCTCGAAAGAATTGAGTGGGAGGATGGTGGAGACTTGATGAGGTTATTAACCATCACTTCAACTAGTGTGTAGCAGGCACGTGAAGTTGTTCTGTGGCACCTACACCAATTGAAGTAGAAGCTTATGATAGTGATCATGAAACTTCAGATCAAGTCACTACCGAACCTCGTGGGGCGACATGGACGCAGCCGCTTGCTTGGAGTGGTACGGTAATCCTGTCTTGGAGGTCATGTTGCTAGACAACAATGAACCTACGAGCTATGGAGAAGTGATGGTGGGCCCATATTCCGACAAATGGTTAGAAGCCATGAAATCGAGATAGGATCCATGTATCGAACAAAGCATGGACTTTGGTGGACTTGCCCGATAGGCAAGCCATTGAGATAAATGGATCTTTAAGAAGAAGATGACGTGACGTGGGCGGTAATGTCACCGTCTATGAAGCTCGACTTGTGGCGAAGAGTTTTTCACAAGTTCAAGGAGTTGACTACGATGAGATTTTCTCATCCGTAGCGATGCTTAAGTCGTCGGAATCATGTTAGCATTAGCTGCATTTATGAAATCTGGCAGATGGATGTCAAAACGAGTTTCCTTACCAGTCTTCGTGAGGAAAGGTTGTATGTGATACAATCAGAAAGTTTTTGTCAATCCTAAGGACGTTAAAAGGTATGCTGGCTCCAAATGATCCTTCTAAGGACTGGAGTAAGCATCTCGGAGTTGGAATGTACGCTTTGATGAGATGATCAAAGATTTTGGGTCTATACAGAGTTTATGAGAAACTTGTATTTCCAAAGAAGTGAGTGGGAGCACAATAGAATTTCTGATGAGTATATGTTGTTGACATATTGTTAATCAGAAATGATGTAGAATTTCTAGAAAGCATAAAGGGTTGTTTGAAAAGTGTTTTTCAAGTGAAAACCTGGATTAAGCTATTTGAACATTGAGCATCAAGATCTATGAGGATAGATCAAAAACCGCTTAATGATACTTTCAAATGAGCATATACCTTGACATGATCTTGAAGGTGTTCAAGATGGATCGACCAAAGAAGGAGTTCTTGGCTGAGTTGTAAGGTATGAAGTTAAGACTTAAAGCTCGACCACGGCAGAAAAGAGAGAAAGGACGAAGGTCGTCCCCTATGCTTTAGACGTAGGCTCGCGGTATGCTATGCTATGTACCGCACTGATGTGTGCCTTGTCACATGTCACGGCAAGAGGGTACAAAGATGATCAAGGAGTGGATCACCGGATAGCGGTCAAAATTGTCCTTGGAGTAATAAGGATTTATTTCTCGATTATGGAGGTGATAAAGAGTTCGGCGTAAAGGGTTACGACGATGCAAGCTTTAACACCTATCCGAATGACTCTGAGTAGCAAACCGGATACGTATAGTGGAACAACCATTTCGAATAGCTTCAAGTGGAACGTGGAAGCAGCATTTACAATATGACATAGAGAATTGCGAAGTACATACAGATCTGATTGTTGCAGACCCGTTGACTAAAACCTCTCTTACAAGCAAAACATGATCAAACCCCAGAACTCATTGAGTCTTAATCATATGATGCTGTGAACTAGTTTAATGAAACTAGTAAACTCTTTGGATGTTGGTCACATGGCGATGTGACCTGTGAGTGTTAATCACATGGCGATGTGAACTAGATTATTGACTCTAGTGCAAGTGGGAGACTGTTGGAAATATGCCCTAGAGGCAATAATAAATAAGTTATTATTATATTTCCTCGTTCATGATAATCGTTTATTATCCATGCTATAATTGTATTGATAGGAAACTCAGATACATGTGTGGATACATAGACAACACCATGTCCCTAGTAAGCCTCTAGTTGACTAGCTCGTTGATCAATAGATGGTTACGGTTTCTGACCATGGACATTGGATGTCATTGATAACGGGATCACATCATTAGGAGAATGATGTGATGGACAAGACCCAATCCTAAGCCTAGCATAGAGATCGTGTAGTTCGTATCTTTGAAGCTTTTCTAATGTCAAGTATCTTTTCCTTAGACCATGAGATTGTGCAACTCCGGATACCGTAGGAATGCTTTGGGTGTACCAAAGCGTCACCACGTATCTGGGTGACTATAAAGGTGCACTACAGGTATCTCTGAATGTGTCTGTTTGGTTGGCACGCATCGAGACTGGGATTTGTCACTCCGTGTAAACGGAGAGGTATCTTTGGGCCCACTCGGTATGACATCATCATAATGGTGCACAATGTGACCAAGGGGTTGATCACGGGATGATGTGTTACGGAACGAGTAAAGAGACTTGCCGTAACGAGATTGAACAAGGTATCGGGATACCGACGATCGAATCTCGGGCAAGTACAATACCGCTAGACAAAGGGAATCGTATACGGGATCGATTGAGTCCTTGACATCGTGGGTTCATCCGATGAGATCATCGTGGAACATGTGGAGCCAACATGGGTATCCAGATCCCGCTGTTGGTTATTGACCGAGAACGTCTCGGTCATGTCTCAGATGGTTCCCGAACCCGTAGGGTCTACACACTTAAGGTTCGATGACGTTTGGGGTTATAAAGGAAGTTTGTATGTGGTTACCGAATGTTGTTCGAGTCCGGATGAGATCCCGGACGTCACGAGGACTTCCGGAATGGTCCGGAGGTAAAGATTTATATATGGGAAGTCCTGTTTTGGTCACCGGAAAAGTTTCTGGTTTTCCCAGACGCATCGACCACGGGAGGGTCCCGGGGTCCACCAAGTGGGGCCACTAACCCCGGAGGGCTGCATGGGCCAAGTGTGGGAGGAACCAGCCCTGTGGGCTGGTGCGCCCCCACAAGGGGCCCAAGGCGCTAAGGAGAGGAGAGGGGGCAAATCCTAAGGGCAGATGGGCCTTAGGGCCCATACACCGTGCCTCCCTCCCCCTCCACTGGCTGCCACCCAGATGGGATTGGGGCTGGCCGCCGCCCCTAGGGTGGAACCCTAGAAGGGGCGCAGCCCCCTCCCTCTCCCCTATAAATACTTGAGGCTTGGGGGCTGCCCAAGACATGAGTTTTCTCCCTCTATTGGTGCAGCACTGCCTCTCCTCCTCCTCCTCTCCCGTGGTGCTTGGCGAAGCCCTGCTGGATTGCCACGCTCCTCCACCACCACCACGCCGTTGTGCTGCTGCTGGATGGAGTCTTCCTCAACCTCTCCCTCTCTCCTTGCTGGATCAAGGCGTGGGAGACGCCACCGGGTTGTACGTGTGTTGAACGCGGAGGTGCCGTCTGCTCGGCACTAGGATCTCCGGTGATTTGAATCACGCATTTAGCACGACTCCTTCAACCCTGCTCATGAACGCTTCCGCTTAGCGATCTACAAGGGTATGTAGATGCACTCTCCTTTCCTCGTTGCTAGTTTCTCCATAGATAGATCTTGGTGACTCGTAGGAAAATTTTGAATTTCTGCTACGTTCCCCAACAGTAACTTCAAGTAAATACTACAAAAACTTATAAATACTAAATGTAAAAGTTTACAGATGTTACCGTTTCAATCATTTATGGATACTGTATATTCATGTAAACATCTCCCTAAAAAAGCAAACTCAATACTTTCTAAAATTTTAGTCATTAAAACTTGTGTTCTACATGGGTTGCAGTGGTGCTTTTGTAGTAAAAACAAAATGTGAATTAACATGTGACTAGACCTAGCAAAGAGGAAAAGGTTCTCTGGACAAACTTTAACTTCAAAATAAATATTTAAAACTTCATAAAAAATAAAAAAATTACAAATGTATTTTGTTGAATCATTTATATGGGTATTCATAGATTTTTTCTCCAAAAAAACTAAATACTTCCCTAAATTTTCAAACGTTAAAAATTATGTTCTGCATAGGTCGTGATGGTCCTCTTCTTAATTAAAAAAATGCAAGAATTACCATGTGACTAGAGATAGCAGAGAGGATTGGTTCCCGGGACAAATTTAAACTGAAAATAAAATTAAAAAACTTCCAAAAATGTAAAAATTACACATGTATTTTCTTGAATCATTTATATGTCCTAGATTTTGTCCATCGAAAAAAAACTCAATACTGCCCTAAATTTTCAAACGTTAAAACTTGAGATACACAGGTCGCAATAATGATCTTTTTTGTGAAAAAAAATGCAATCCCATGCATGCTACCTAAACATTTTGCATGTCTATTTTTTCCTGATTATTTTTCACATTTAGAAAACTTCTTTTTCGCTGCTCAAGCTCATTTGCGACTATGCGGGTTGGCGCACAGGATTGGCTGGAAAGATATCCTCGCTTAATCCATCGAAGTTACATTAACGCATTACAGAACTTAGTGTAACAGACATGCCCTCAAGAAAGCAAGGACAAAGGCCAGGCATCACACTACGATCAGCAGCAGACCGGTTCAGCACAACAAGGCCAAAATTATCAGTCACTTGTTCCTCGATTGATTAATTCTCATGTGTAGTGTTTACATTAGCCGCTACCACAACAAGGCCAAACAAGAACAGAACGACTATAAATTGCTACTGGGAAACAGCTATATTGTCCTTCAAGTCATTGTAAGGGCATGGTAAACAATGCACCTTTTAAACGATGACACATTCACTAAATTTGCAAGCTTCCTGCCTATTTAGATATAAATATGTATGGCTCAAGAGTACATCAAGAAATTGCCATCACCATAGTACAAATAAACTAGTCCATCATTAATTATGGTAAGAAAATTGTAGGATTTGGGTCCGGATTCAAAAACATGTGAAACACGTGCAATTAAGAATAATGACATGGCTTCCTATACGTCTTTTGAGTTGCGAAAGATTATAAGAGTTAATTTTTCACTCGTGCACGAACGATTTGTTCGTGAAGTTGGAACAACAATGACTAGCTCGATAAGAAAACCACATTAGCAATCAGAATATGAGAATAGCATGAGCCAAAAGGATCGGAAATGGATATTAGTAGAGTATGGATGGTTCGAGTTCATCATTTAATAATCAGTTCTTTCGGAAGAAGTTTCATGAAAACGTGTCATCTATAGTGAACAATGACTCATTTACTTCAAAAACATGGACATGAGATACTTTAGGAGATTAAACTAAACTATGTAACATAAGAAACCATGGAAATACCTGGAGTGTAGAAACTTGTGTAAGGAAAAACCAATAGGTAGACCCCTTTCTGTGACACCTCCTCAATCTTCATGGACTTGAGATGGATCATGTAGATACTAGGATACACACGAATGAAGATCACACTAGCATCTTCAGCATAGCCAACTGGCGCCACAGGAACTATACACGCCGCAAGTACGTCGGGCGCAAGAAACTTCTCCAGATCAATGACCGTGCGAAGTGTCCATGATACAACCCCATCAATGCTAGGTACCATTGACCACAAATGGAGACTGAATCCATCAACTCCGGCTAAACCAAGAAGTTCTTCCTCTGTCGGCATGATAATAATCCGACCGTAGCTATATGGCACGTCCTCAACCAAACCCAAGCTATGGTTATCCAAAGCAAAACCAATGATGCGAACCATTTATCTTGGATACTCCCCCCTCTCCCTCTCCCTCTCCCTCGCGTCGCTCTCCCGAGGGCGACTAAAGTGACCTGGGGTTCCACTGGCGCCGCCGCCCCCCTCCTCCCTCCCTCCCTCGCCCGCTGCAGGCGGTCGCCCCAGCATGACTGCCAGTGAGGGTGGCGGCGAGGCCTTCGGCCGCTCCGTTTTGGAGGTGAGGGGCCGGATCTGAGGCGGCGGCCTTGGAGTGGTGTCGACAGATCTTCCCCGGCGATGGGAGGTGCTCGTCGGTGAGATCGGCCGGTTCCCCTCGGCTACGCGGGCGGCGAGGTCCCGGCAGGCGGTGGTTGTGGCGTGGGGAGGCCCCGAGCTCCCCCGTCAGATCTGAGACGTTCCACTCCAACACGCATCGCTCAACCCCCGGCCGCCCTAGATCTCTGGCGTGCGCACCTGCTGGTGTTGTTGGCTGGTCCGGTGGGTGGCGGCAGGGAGCATGTCCGAGGGAAACCACTGACTGTTGGTGGTGGTTGATAATCCCCAAGTGCAGGGAATCATCATAGCAATTCCCAAAGGTGGAAGTGATAAGTATGGAGTGTCGAACCCACAAGGAGCTAAAGGTAAAATCAACATTCTCTCAAGCCCTATCTGCCACTGATACGACTCTATGTGCACCAAACGTTTGCTTCCAACTAGAAACGAGAAATAAAACTACGTTGTGGGTATGAGGAGGATAACTTTGTATGGTATCGGAGAGCTAAAATATAAAAGTAGGTGCTATTATCATAAAGTTAGAATATATTACTAGATATTATAAATAGCGAGTGTGGAATAATGGTGGATCAGTGTGCGGAATTGTCCTAGGCAATTGTTAACAAGACCGGTAATCACTATTGCAGTTTCACATGAGGGAGAGGCATAAGCTAACATACTTTCTCTAGTTGGATCATATGCACTTATGATTGGAACTCTAGCAAGCATCCGCAATTACTAAAGATCATTAAGGTAAAACCCAACCATAGCATTAAAGCATCAAGTCCTCTTTATTCCCATAGGCAACAATCCCTCTTACTCGGGTTTGTGTTGCAGTCACTCACCAACCCACTATAAGCGAATCATGAACGTATTGCAACACCCTACAGCGGGAATCCCTCATACTTGCGCGACACGGAGGGCACCATAGGACAACACAAAAGGAAAACATACAACTCATACCAATCTAGATTATCAATCAACCCAAAGACAAAAGATATCTACTCAAAACATCATAGGATGGCAACACGTCATTGAATCATAATATGTGGCATAAAGCACCATGTTCAAGTAGGGATTACAGCGAGGTGCGGGAGAGTGGACCGCGTAAAAGATATGAGGATGGTGATGATGATGGTGATGTTGATGAAGACGATCATCAAGGGCGATGATTCCCTCCCGATGGCACTCCGGTGCCACCAAGAGAGAGGAGGAGAGGTTCTCCCCCTTGTGCTTCCTCCTGCATGGCCTCCACCCTCTGGTCCTTGGCCTTCATGATGATGATGGCCCCTCCGGATACTCCTCCATGGCCACCGGGGATGATGGCCCCCTCGGCAGTGGTACGGAGAGGGCCTAGATGGACTTCTCGTGGCTACAAAGGCTTGCGGCGGCGGAACTTCCGATCTAGGTTTCTTTCTGGAAGTTTGGGTATATATAGAAGAGTTTTGCGTTGATTTCACGTCAGGGGGGTCTCCGGCTGTCCACGAGGCAGGGGGGCGCGCCCCCCACCCTTGTGGGCAGCCGGGACTCTTCGGCCTGCTTCGTACTGTCAGGCTTCTTCGGTCCAAAAATGATCTCCGTCAAGTGGCACGTCAATTGGACTCCGTTTAGTTTTACTTTTCGTCGATACTCTAAAACAAGGAGAAAACAAAAACTGGCACTGGGCTCTAGGTTAATAGGTTAGTCCCAAAAATCATATAAAATATCATATAAATGCATATAAAACATCCTAGAAGGATAGTACAATAGCATGAATACTTCATAAATTATAAATACGTTGGAGACGTATCAGTGGTCACGGCGTCGATGGCGTCCTGGATGCCATTCTGAAGGAAATATGCCCTAGAGGCAATAATAAAGTTGTTATTTATATTTCCTTATATCATGATAAATGTTTATTATTCATTCTAGAATTGTATTAACCGGAAACTTAGTACATGTGTGAATACATAGACAAACAGAGTGTCCCTAGTATGCCTCTACTTAGCTCGTTAATCAGAGATGGTTAAGTTTCCTGACCATAGACATGTGTTGGCGTTTGATGGACGAGATCACATCATTAGAGAATGATGTGATGGACAAGACCCATCCGTTAGGTTAGCATAATGATTGTTTAGTTTTATTGCTATTGCTTTCTTCATGAATTATACATGTTCCTTTGACTATGAGATTATGCAACTCCCAAATACCGGAGGAACACCTTGTGTGCTATCAAACATCACAACGTAACTGGGTGATTATATAGATGCTCTATGGGTGTCTCTGATGGTGTTTGTTGAGTTGGCATAGATCGAGATAAGGATTTGTCACTCCGTGTATCGGAGAGGTATCTCTGGGCCCTCTCGGTAATGCACATCACTATGAACCTTGCAAGCAATGTGTCTAATGATTTAGTGATGGGATGATGCATCATGAAACGAGTAAAGAGACTTCCCGGTAACGAGATTGAACTAGGTATGATGATACCGACGATCGAATCTCGGGCAAGTAACATACCGATGACAAATGGAACAACTTATGTTGTTATGCGGTTTGACCGATAAAGATCTTCGTAGAATATGTAGCAGCCAATATGAGCATCCAGGTTCCGCTATTGGTTATTGACCGGAGATGTGTCTCGGTCATGTCTACATAGTTCTCGAACCCGTAGGGTCCGCACGCTTAATGTTCGATGACGATTTGTATTATGAGTTATGTGATTTGATGAACCGAAGTTTGTTCGGAGTATCGGATGAGATCACAGACATGACGAGGAGTCTCGAAATGGTCAAGACATAAAGATTGATATATTGGAAGGTTATGTTTGGACACCGGAATGGTTTCGAAAAGGTTCAAACATTTTCCGGAGTACCGGGGGTTACCGGAAACCCCCCGGGGAGTTAATGGGCCTTCATGGGCCCTAGTGGAGAGAGGAGGCTACTGTGTGGTGCTTCTGCCAAGCCCAAACCGAATTGGACTAGGGTTGGGGGGGCGGCCCCCCTTTGCTTCTCTCCTCCTTCTCTTTCCCTCCTTCTCCTAGTGGGAATATGAAAGGGGGGCTGAATCCTACTTGGACCGATAGTCCAAGTAGGACTCCCCCCATGGCACCCCCCCCCTTGGGCCGGCCACCTCTCCACCCCCCCTTTATATACGTGGGAGACGGCACCCCAAAGGCACACCAAGCCTTCTCTTAGATGTGTGCGGTGCCCCCCTCCACAGTTACACACCTCGGTCATATCGTCGTAGTGCTTAGGCGAAGCCCTACGCTGGTAACTTCATCATCACCGTCGCCACACCGTCATGCTGACGAAACTCTCCCTCGTCCTCAACTGGATCAACAGATCGAGGGACGTAATCTAGCTGAACGTGTGCTAAACGCGGAGATGTCGTTCGTTCGGTGCTTGGATCGGTTGGATCGCGAAGACGTTCGACTACATCAACCGCGTTACTAAACGCTTCCGCTTTTGGTCTACGAGGGTACGTGGACACACTCTCCCCACTCGTTGCTATGCATCTCCTAGATAGATCTTGCATGATCGTAGGTAAATTTTTTGAAATACTGTGTTCCCCAACAGCGGCATCCGAGCCAGGTCTATGCGTAGATGTTATATGCACGAGTAGAACACAACGAGTTGTGGGCGATAATAGTCATACTGCTTACCAGCAATGTCTTAGTTTGATTCGTCGGTATTGTTGGATGAAGCGGCCCGGACCGGCATTACATGACCGCGTTCATGAGACTGGTTCTACCGACGTGCTTCGCACACAGGTGGCTAGCGGGTGTCTGTTTCTCGAACTTTAGTTCAATCGAGTTTGACTACGCCCGGTCCTTGTTGAAGGTTAAATAGCACACTTGACGAAAAATCGTTGTGGTTTTAATGCGTAGGTAAGAACGGTTCTTGCTAGTAGCCCGTAGCAGCCACGTAAAACTTGCAACAAGAAAGTAGAGGATGTCTAACTTGTTTTTGCAGGGCATGTTGTGATGTGATATGGTCAAGACGTGATGAGATATAAATTGTTGTATGAGATGATCATGTTTTGTAACAGTTATTGGCAACTGGCAGGAGACATATGGTTGTCGCTTTATTGTATGAAATGTAATCGCCATGTAATTGCTTTACTTTATCACTAAGCGGTAGCGATAGTCGTAGAAGCAATAGTTGGCGAGATGACAACGATGCTACGATGGAGATCAAGGGGTCAAGCCGGTGACGATGGTGATCATGACGTTGCTTTGGAGATGGAGATCAAAGGCACAAGATGATGATGGCCATATCATATCACTTATTTTGATTGCATGCGATGTTTATCCTTTATGCATCCTATTTTGCTTAATATGGCGGTAGCATTATAAGATGGTCCCTCACTAAATTTCAAGGTATAAGTGTTCTCCCTGAGTATGCACTGTTGCTACAGTTTGTCGTGCCGAGACACCACGTGATGATCGGGTGTGATAAGCTCTACGTTCACATACAACGGGTGCAAGCTATTTTTGCACACACAGAATACTCGGGTTAAACTTGACGAGCCTAGCATATGCAGATATGGCCTTGGAACACTACTAATCGAAAGGTCTAACGTGAATCATATAGTAGATATGATCAACATAGTGATGTTCACCATTGAAAACTACACCATGTCACGTGATGATCGGACATGGTTTAGTTGATATGGATGACGTGATCTTTTAGATGTCTAGAGAGATGTCTATCTAAGTGGGAGTTCTTAAGTAATATGATTAATTGAACTTTAATTTATCATGAACTTAGTGCCTGATAGTATTTTGCATGTCTATATTGTTGTAGATCAATGGCCCGTGCTATCGTTCCCTTGAATTTTAATGCGTTTCTAGAGAAAGCTAAGTTGAAAGATGATGGTAGCAACTATACGGACTGGGTCCGTAACTTGAGGATTATCCTCATTGCTGCATAGTAAAATTACGTCCTAGAAGCACCGCTAGCTACAAGACCAGGCCGCAGGAGAAACTCCAGGACGTTATGAACATCTGGCGAGCAAAGTCGATGACTACTCGATAGTTCAAAGTGTGTCATGCTTACGACTTAGAACCAGGACTTCAACGACGTTTTGAACGCGTCATGGAGCATATGAGATGTTCCAGGAGTTGAAGTTAATGTTTCAAGCAAATGTCGGGACTGAGAGATATGAGTCTCCAATAATTTCTACAGCTGCAAAATGGATGAGAATAGTTCTGTCAGTGAACATATACTTAGAATGTCTGGGTACCACAACCACTTGACTCAACTGGAAGTTAATCTTCCTGAAGATAGTGTCATTGATAGAGTTCTTCAATCACTGCCACCAAGCTACAAAAGCTTCGTGATGAACTATAATATGCAAGGGCTGGATAAGACAATTCCCGAACTCTTCGCGATGCTAAAAGCTGCGGAGGTAGAAATCAAAAAGGAGCATCAAGTGTTGATGGTTAACAAGACCACTAGTTTCAAGAAAAGGGCAAAGGGAAGAAGGGGAACTTCAAGAAGAACGGCAAGCAAGTTGCTGCTCAAGTGAAGAAACCCAAGTCTGGACCTAAGCCTGAGATTGAGTGCTTCTACTGCAAAGGGACTGGTCACTGGAAGCGGAACTGCCCCAAGTATTTGGCGGATAAGAAGGATGGCAAAGTGAAAGGTATATTTGATATACATGTTATTGATGTGTACCTTACTAATGCTCGTAGTAGCGTCTGGGTATTTGATACTGGTTCTGTTGCTCATATTTGCAACTCGAAACAGGGGCTACGGATTAAACGAAGATTGGCTAAGGACGAGGTGACGATGCGCATGGGAAATGGTTCCAAAGTCGATGTGATCGCCGTCGGCACGCTACCTCTACATCTACCTTCGGGATTAGTTTTAGACCTGAATAATTGTTATTTTGTGCCAGCGTTAAGCATGAATATTATATCTGGATCTTCTTTGATGCGAGACGGTTATTCATTTAAATCAGAGAATAATGGTTGTTCTATTTATATGAGTAATATCTTTTATGGTCATGCACCCTTAATGAGTGGTCTATTTTTGTTGAATCTCGATTGTAGTGATACACATATTCATAATATTGAAGCCAAAGGATGCAAGGTTAATAATGATAGTGAAACTTATTTGTGGCACTTCCGTTTATGTCATATTGGTGTAAAGCGCATGAAGAAACTCCATGCTGATGGGCTTTTGGAATCACTTCATTATGAATCACTTGATGCTTGTGAACCACGCCTCATGGGCAAGATGACTAAGACTCCGTTCTCCGGAACAATGGAGCGAGCAACAGACTTGTTGAAAATAATACATACTGATATATGCGGTCCGATGAGTGTTGAGGCTCGCGGTGGGTATCGTTATTTTCTGACCTTCACAGATGATTTGAGCAGATATGGGTATATCTACTTAATGAAACATAAGTCTGAAACATTTGAAAAGTTCAAAGAATTTCAGAGTGAAGGGGAAAATCATCGTAACAAGAAAATAAAGTTTCTACGATCTGATCGTGGAGGTGAATATTTGAGTTACGAGTTTATTCTTCATTTGAAACAATGTGGAATAGTTTGGCAACTCACGCCACCTGGAACACCACATCATAATGGTGTATCCGAACGTCAAATCGTACTTTATTAGATATGGTGCGATCTATGATGTCTCTTACTGATTTACCGCTATCGTTTTGGGTTTATGCTTTAGAGATGTCTGCATTCACGTTAAATAGGGCACCATCTAAATCCATTGAGACGGCACCATATGAACTGTGGTTTGGCAAGAAACCCAAGTTGTCATTTCTTAAAGTTTGGGGCTGCGATGCTTATGTGAAAAAGCTTCAACCTAATAAGCTCGAACCCAAATCGTAGAAATGTGTCTTCATAGGATACCCAAAGGAGACTGTTGGGTACACCTTCTATCACAGATCCGGAGGCAAGATATTCGTTGCTAAGAATGGATCCTTTTTAGAGAAGGAGTTTCTCTCGAAAGAAGTGAGTGGAGGAAAGTAGAACTTGATGAGGTAATTATACCTTCTCCCGAATTGGAAAGTAGTTCATCACAGAAATCAGTTCCAATGTTTCCTACACCAATTAGTGAGGAAGCTAATGATGATGATCATGAAACTTACGATCAAGTTACTACAGAACCTCGTGGAGGTCAACCAGAGTAAGATACGCACTGTGAGTGGTACGGTAATCCTGTTACGGAGGTCATGTTACTTGACCATGACGAACCTACGAACTATGAGGAAGCGATGATGAGCCCAGATTCCGTGAAATGGCTTGAGGCCATGAAATCTAAGATGGGATCCATGTATGAGAACAAAGTATGGACTTTGGTTGACTTGCCCGATAATCGGCAAGCAATAGAAAATAAATGGATCTTCAAGAAGAAGACTGACGACGGTAATGTTATCGGTTCTACAAAGCTCGACTTGTTGCGAAAGGTTTTCAACAAGTTCAAGCAGTTGACTACGATGAGACCTTCTCGCCCGTAGCGATGCTTAAGTCTGTTCGAATCATGTTAGCAATTGCCGCATTTTATGATTATGAAATTTGGCCAATGGATGTCAAAACTGCATTCCTTAATGGATATCTTAAAGAAGAATTGTATATGATGCAACCAGAAGGTTTTGTCGATCCAAAAGGTGCTAACAAAGTGTATAAGCTCCAGCGATCCATTTATGGACAGGTACAAGCCTCTCGGAGTTGGAATATACGCTTTGATAGTGTCATCAAAGCATATGGTTTTATACAGACTTTTGGAGAAGCCTATATTTACAAGAAAGTGAGTGGGAGCTCTGTAGCATTTCTGATATTATATGTGCATGACATATTGTTGATCGGAAATGATACTGAATTTTTGAATAGCACAAAAGGGTACTTGAATAAGAATTTTTCAATGAAAGACCTCGGTGAAGCTGCTTATATATTGGGCATCAAGATCTATAGAGATAGATCAAGACGCTTAATTGGACTTTCACAAAGCACATACCTTGATAAAGTTTTGAAGAAGGTCAAAATGGATCAGCCAAAGAAACGGTTCTTGCCTGTGTTACAAGGTGTGAAGTTGAGTCAGACTCAATGCCCGACCACTGCAGAAGATAGAGAGAAAATGAAAGTCATTCCCTATGCCTCAGCCATAGGTTCTATCATGTATGCAATGATGTGTACCAGACCTGATGTGTGCCTTGCTATTAGTTTAGCAGGGAGGTACCAAATTAATTCAGGAGTGCATCACTGGACAACGGTCAAGAACATCCTGAAATACCTGAAAGGGACTAAGGATATGTTTCTCGTTTATGGAGGTGACAAAGAGCTCATCGTAAACGGTTACGCCGATTCAAGCGTTGACATTGATCTGGATGACTCTAAGTCACAAACCGGATACGTATTTATATTGAATGGTGGAGCTGTCAGTTCTTGCAGTTCCAAGCAGAGCGTCGTGGCGGGATCTACGTGTGAAGCAGAGTACATAGCTGCTTCGCAAGTAGCATATGAAGGAGTCTGGATGAAGGAGTTCATATCCGATCTAGGTGTAATGCCTAGTGCATGGGGTCCAATGAAAATCTTTTGTGACAATACTGGAGCAATTTCCTTGGCAAAGGAATCCAGATTTCACAGGAGAACTAAACACATCAAGCGACGCTTCAATTCCATCCGCGATCAAGTCAAGGAGGGAGACATAGAGATTTGCAAGATACATACGGATCTGAATGTTGCGCACTCCATTGACTAAGCCTCTCTCACGAGCAAAACATGACCAGCATCAAGACTCCATGGGTGTTAGAATCATCACTATGTAATCTAGATTATTGACTCTAGTGCAAGTGGGAGACTGAAGGAAATATGCCCTAGAGGAAATAATAAAGTTGTTACTTATATTTCCTTATATTATGATAAATGTTTATTAGTCCTGCTAGAATTGTATTAACCGGAAACTTAGTACATGTGTGAATACATAGACACACAGAGTGTCCCTGGTATGCCTCTACTTGACTAGCTCGTTAACCAAAGATGGTTAAGTTTCCTGACCATAGACATGTGTTGTCATGTGATGAACGGGATCACATCATTAGAGAATGATGTGATGGACAAGACCCATCCGTTAGCTTAGCATAATGATCGTTTAGTTTTATTGCTATTGCTTTCTTCATGAATTATACATGTTCCTTTGACTATGAGATTATGCAACTCCCGAATACCAGAGGAACACCTTGTGTGCTATCAAACGTCACAATGTAATTGGGTGATTATAAAGATGCTCTACGGGTGTCTCAGATGGTGTTTGTTGAGTTGGCATAGATCGAGATAAGGATTTGTCACTATGTGTATCGGAGAGGTATCTCTGGGCCCTCTCGGTAATGCACATCACTATGAGCCTTGCAAGCAATGTGTCTAATGAGTTAGTCATGGGATGATGCATTATGAAACGAGTAAAGAGACTTCCCGGTAACGAGATTGAACTAGGTATGATGATACCGACGATCGAATCTCGGGCAAGTAACATACCGATGACAAAGGGAACAACGTATGTTATTATGCGGTTTGACCGATAAAGATCTTCGTAGAATATGTAGGAGCCGATATGAGCATCCAGGTTCCGCTATTGGTTATTGACCGGAGATGTACCTTGGACATGTCTACATAGTTCTCGAACCCGTAGGGTCCGCACGCTTAACGTTCGATGACGATTTGTATTATGAGTTATGTGATTTGATGAACCGAAGTTTGTTCAGAGTCCCGGATGAGATCACAGACATGACGAGGAGTCTTGAAATGGTCGAGACATAAAGATTGATATATTGGAAGGTTATGTTTGGACACCGGAATGGTTTTGAAAAGGTTCGGACATTTTCCGGAGTGCCGGGGGTTACCGGAAACCCCCCGGGGAGTTAATGGGCCTTCATCGGCCCTAGTGCAGAGAGGAGGCAGCGGCCAGGTGGTGGCGCCCCCCCTCCCCCCAAGCCCAAACCGAATTGGACTAGGGTTGGGGGGTGGCCCCCCTTCCCTTCTCTCCTCCTTCTCCTACCCTCCTTCTCCTAGTGGGAACGGGAAAGGGGGGGGGCGAATTCTACTTGGATCGGGAGTCCAAGTAGGACTCCCCCCCATGGTGCGCCCCCCCTTGGGCCGGCCACCTCTCCTCCCCCCTTTATATACGTGGGAGGGGGCACCCCAAAGGCACACCAAGCCTTCTCTTAGCCGTGTGCGGTGCCCCCCTCCACAGTTACAAACCTCAGTCATGTCGTCGTAGTGCTTAGGCGAAGCTCTGCACCGGCAACTTCATCATCACCGTCCCCACACCATCGTGCTGACGAAACTCTCCCTCGTCCTCAACTGGATCAAGAGATCGAGGGGCGTCATCGAGCTGAACGTGTGCTGAACGCGAAGGTGCCGTACGTTCGGTGCTTGGATCGGTGGGATCGCGAAGACATTTGACTACATCAACCGCATTACTAAACACTTCCGCTTTGGGTCTACGAGTGTACATCGACACACTCTCCCCGCTCGTTGCTATGCTTCTCCTAGATAGATCTTGCGTGATCGTAAGTAAAAAATTTGAAATACTGCGTTCCCCAACAGTGGCATCCGAGTCAGGTCTATGCGTAGATGTTATATGCACGAGTAGAACACAATGAGTTGTGGGCGATAGTAGTCATACTGCTTACTAGCAACGTCTTACTTTGATTTGGCGGTATTGTTGGATGAAGCGGCCCGGACCGACATTACATGACCGCGTTCATGAGACTGGTTCTACCGACGTTCTTCGCACACAGGTGGCTAGCGGGTGTCTGTTTCTCCAACTTTAGTTGAATCGAGTTTGACTACGCTTGATCCTTGTTGAAGGTTAAAACACACTTGACGAAAAAATCGCTGTGGTTTTGATGCGTAGGTAAGAACGGTTCTTGCTAGAAGCCCGTAGCAGCCACGTAAAACTTGCAACAACAAAGTAGAGGACGTCTAACTTGTTTTTGCAGGGCATGTTGTGATGTGATATGATCAAGACGTGATGAGATATAAATTTTTGTATGAGATGATCATGTTTTGTAACAGTTATCGTCAACTGGCAGGATACATATGGTTGTCGCTTTATTGTATGAAATGCAATCACCATGTAATTGCTTTACTTTATCACTAAGCAGTAGCGATAGTCGTAGAAGCAATAGTTAGCGAGACGACAACGATGCTACGATGGAGATCAAGGTTTCAAGCCGGTGACGATGGTGATCATGACGGTGCTTTGGAGATGGAGATCAAAAGCACAAGATGATGATGGCCATATCATATCACTTATTTTGATTGCATGTGATGTTTATCCTTTATGCATCTTATTTTGCTTAGTACGACGTTAACATTATAAGATGATCTGTCACTAAATTTCAAGGTATAAGTGTTCTTCCTGAGTATGCACCGTTGCTACAATTCGTCGTGCAGAGACACCACGTGATGATCGGGTTTGATAAGCTTCGGTTTCGAGCATCCCTCTCATTTTCTTAGCTTCCTCACCTTGTACCTATCGTCTGGGGTTGCATCCCCATTTTCTTATCTTCTTTTTTCGGTTATGTTTGCATGCTGCCGTTCGTTGTATTCTGGCCGGTTGATGGATTTGTTAATTCAAAGTCGGGTTAGTTCCAAGTCCTTCTTGGGCTTGGCCGAGCCTTTTCTCCAAAAAAACTCAATGATGCTATCGTTATCCAAGTATCCAACAAATGTAGTAGAGTGAGTTTCCCACTAGACTTGTCGGCTTCTCCGTGACAAATGAATCTGGTACATGAATCAAAGTGGTCTCAACCCCAGACGCCGGTCTCGGACGAGTAGACGCAGGCCGAGGTGATAAAATCAACCTAGCTACTGAACACGAGTGCCACGAGGAAGGGTCACGAGTGGCACTCCGCATGCCCAGACGCACAGAGGACCACGCCGTTGTACTTCAAGCTCCCCCGAAAGGCCTACTCCGGGTACAACACGCAGCGGTCTTCGCCGGTCACGAGGTCCCAGACCAGCAGCTTCCAGGTGCGGCGGCTGTGGAGGAGGGCGCGATCGTGGCGACAGTCGTAGGCCCACCAGTCGGCGTGGGACATATTAGCAGCGGTGGAGAGCACGCAGCCGCCGGAGGTGGGGACAAAGGAGGGGTTGTCTCCCTGGTTGGTGAAGAAGCCGAAACGGAGGAGGCGCAGAAGAGGTAGATGGGCTCCGGCGGGAGGAGGAGGAAGATCTCCAAGAGAAGGTCGTCCGAGAGAAGCGGCAGCGTAGGCGGAGGCGAATCGACGCTGCAGCGGCCGCCCGCGATCTAGTCCATTATTCTTTTTTTCATATACCGGGGATTTGAGGCTGAGCCGGCATATCATCTTGAGATTTACGAAGTCACCGTAAGCGCCTTGTCGTCGACGGGAACGTCACCTCCCACTGAAAGCGCACCGCCAGAAATCCTGAAATAAATCCAAAAATAATGCAAGCAACAGGACTTGAACTCTGGTGGGCTGGGGATACAACTGCCTCTCTAACCATCCAACCACAGGTTGGTTCGCACATGAGAAGCGCCCTGAAGTGCACGTGACTGTTAAAAAACAAAATTCGCCAGATAAATTTTGTATAAATCTCAATATTTCTATAGGCACTATAGGATCAGGATCATGGCCAAGGAAGTAGCAATTCAGTGCCTAGACTCATCTACACCTGCACCGAAAAAAGAGTCAAAAAACTACAAAAAATCAAGAATATCTTTTTTTGCATGGTAGATAATTTGGTGCGTGAGGTCCGCTCCAAATTTCAGATTATTTGAACATTTTGAGTAGTTCTCAACAAAAATGACAAATTTAGGGTAAGTAAAAAAGTTTACGGCTCTGGCCTAATTTTTTTTGCTGAGAGCTACTAATAAGTCCAAATGATCTAAAATTTGAAGCGCACCTCACGCATCAAATTATTTACTATGGAAATAAATTTAGATTTTTAAAGAAAAATTACGAATTTTTTCTTAACCAGATGCGTATGAGTCTCGGACACGTAAATGAATATTCGCATGTCCAACCATTATTGTAACATCCCAAATTTTCAATTTGGAATGTTATACATTAGATCATCATTGCATATCATATTTTATTGCATTTTGACTTGATCCTAGAAATTCTACGCAACTCAAGGACCCACGGAGAGAGTTGGGAATTTCGTTATTTTCATATTTGAGTTTTTCTCAAATTTTGAAAAAGAGGATCGTTCGATTTTAATTATTTTCTCTTCGAATAATTCTTTTATGAAAATAAAAGAGAGAGGATAAAATAACTCCTCAAAATAAAGGAATATTGGAGATTTAATATTAAAATCAAATAAGATTTTTATCCGGAGTTTTATCGCTATTTTATTTGAATTAGGAAAATATGCGTTTCTCAAAATTGCAGTAGACTCACAAATAAATGTTCACCATGTTCGGTAGATTTTTAGAGGACAGGAAAAATTTATTTCAGGATTTTTGGAGTCCGTTTAGTACTTGTTTTATTCATTTTTCTGCGCGGAACAATTTTTTTTAAAAAGGAAACCGACCTTGGGCCGTATCCGCCCGGGACTCCGCCCCGGGGAGGCTTTACAAGCCGTGAGGCCGAGGCCGCAGCCCACCAGCCCGACCCTGCCAACCCTAGCCGTAGGCCAACCTCGCCGCCGCCACCGACCTCACCACATCGAGCCGCCGCCGCCTCGCCAGATTTGACGAGCTAGTTGCCGTCACCGGTTTTCGTCAGAAAACCGATAGGTTTTTTTTTGAAATCCTAGATCCGCGTTTTTTTAGTTTCGGTTTGATTTTTTTTGGTTTAGTTATTTAGCGGACATTCGTTCGTACGCTCGTTTTAACGAACGGTTTTCGCCCGTTAGCCGCAGATAACGAACGTTCGTTCGTTAGTCTGTTCGTCAGTTTTTCTTTTTCTCGGATTTTCCGCGATTATTTTCGATCGTATTTTCTGATCCGATTTTTGTTTTAGTTTAACTTTTCGCTCGTTTATCGGAATCAGGCGATTCAAGCGCCTGGAGTTTTGTCTCGAAGCCCTCTTTCTGTTTAACCAACTTAAACAAGTTTTTGCCACTGTAAAAATTGACTTTAGTCCAGATTAGTAAATGAAGCTTGTTTCTTTCGCGGTTTGAGTTTCGTGTCTTTGTTTGATTTGATTCTTTTTGCAAACCGGAGTTCTTAAGTTGAACTTTCTGGTTAGATCTTCTTATTTTAGTTTTACCTGCGGCCTTGCTTGATTGCTTATTGTATGCTTGTTTGTTTGGCGATACAGTACTGAGTGCGCGTAAGCTACTACGAGCCTCTAGGTTTCGCGGATCATCAGCAAGGCAAGTAACACTTTGATCATACCTCTTTACTACCCAGTTTTATTGCATTAGATCAATCCTCAAACAATTTCATGGTTAGGATCAAATTTAAATTGTGGGTTTGGGAAGTAGATGAGGTAGTACCTATTCACCTGTTTATTATCAAACCTTTGGGAGTTACTTCTACGTTGCTTTTATTGCTATGCTATGCTCGTAGACGTGGATTGGGTTTGAGTTTATTCCATGACAGATGTGAGATTGTTAATTAACGGTTTAACTTAAGGTGGCAACTTAAATACACATCTGGGTGGATTGAGGCACCTGGGGAATCCAGTGTTGCCTGTATTTTTGGAAATCCCGGGGTGCCGTGTGATTCTCCTATGGACTGCCACCCACGCTCAAAGGGATCGTAAGATTATTCATGCTAGAAACTTCCGGGTGCAGCCACATGCCATTATGGGCTCTGGCATAGTTGAGTAAGTTGTGGGAAACCTTTCCATGATGGGCTAGCAGATGTAGGGGATTGTAGGTGTACATGCCTATCTATTGGTTAAGGGGACCTCTTCGGAAAGACTGTGTCTCAGTCATCCATTTCTCAAACATTATGTAGTGCGAGAAATCCAACGGAGGAGATCGAGTCTTGTGGGGAAAAGTGCACAAACCTCTGCAGAGTGCACAAACTAATCATGGTTAGCCGTGTCCCCGGTTATGGACATCTTGAGTATCTAGTTCTTGGATTATCATGTGGAGCTCATCACTCTTAATATAAATTTGATTGGGTTATTAATCACTTTTAATTGGGATTGAGATGGGGTTTACCATTCTCAATGTTTGCAACCAACTTTGTAGTTAAATAAATTTTATTCCTTTGTTGTAGGGAAAAATTGGCTTTTCGCAAAACATATTAACCATACAGGCTCCACCAACCATATATGCATGTAGTAATAACATTATTCTGTTCATTACTCTCTTGTGTTACTTTGACAAGATATTCCATGTGTGACCTGCTTTCGAATTTAACGCATCATGTTGCGAGACTTTTCAGAACGACAGTAAGGTGCCCGAGGTCGTGGTCTTTCACCTGCTGATGCCGTTGGAGTTGATGGACTCACTTTATCTTCCAAGCCTTCCGCTGTTATCGTATTAGATGGCCTTAAGCCATATTACTTGTAATAAGTTCTGTTTTGAGACATTCGATGTAATAAGTGTGTGATTGCTACTCATTATAAATCCTCAGCATCGTGCGTGTCAAGATTACCGATCCAGGATGACATCGATGCACGTAGATCAGACTGTTTGAGGTCTGGTCTCTACAAGATGGTATCAGAGCACACGCTGACTGTAGGACACGACCACTAAACTAAAGCCCTAGATCACTACTCTCTTCTCATTTCTAACTCCTCTCCATGTTCTACTCTTTAGGATGGCGGATGCAAGGATCAAGTTCACGCAACCGGGTGAAGACACCCCTTTTGGACGTCACTTGAAGGAAGTCACTAGATACCTGAACATTGGAATACCAAGCTTCACCGGGACTTACAACGCCACTCTACCAGAAGAGGAGCGCTGGATGATTCAAGTTCAAGCTCCAGGAAGGACTTTCACGCTAGTCACTGAGCCCATAGAGTTTTCCTTTGATGCACCAACCTGGAGTCTAGGAAAGAGTATGGCAGCCCAAATTACCATGGGACGCATTGGAGAAGTTTACCACAATGATCTCAAGGATACTATCTACCAGATTTGTGGGCGCTAGAGATGAGCAATCGGAGATGATCAGCACCAGAAGGATAGATCGATTGCAGCCTTTCATCCAGAGTTAAACCAGCACATTCGACGCCAAGAGAACCAGGATAAAGTGCGATGCATGATGATTTGAAGAAGGCGATGACAAGGATCACGGAGCTGGAGGAAGAACTCAAGGCTACTCGCGAGGATTATATGGAGGAAATCGTTGTACTAGTGGAGAAGAATGACGACCTGACAAGGAAGCTGGGAGTATTCATGGGAGACCCCGCGCCAGGAGGAGAAGACGACGGTTCCACTTGCCTGGAGAACTACATCATCAACGATGACACCGACTCGGACCCCGGATTTATAGCGATGGCGATGATGACTATGTTGATGAAGCCGAGCAGATATCATGGAGTCTTCGACCGATCAATTTTTCTAGTCAACCACCATATCAGTAGTAGTATTCCACCATGTATATAGTATAGTACGAGCACTTTGGTAACGATAGTTCTAGACCGATTGTATGCCCTTGCTTGATTGATTGAGTGATATGTTTGTGTTTGTCTCATGTGCATATGGGTAGTGTTTTCCCCCTAGACCTCATTCTACTCTATTTTCTCACCTTTTCTAAACCCAAAGCAGATGCCTCCGAGACGCCGACAATGGATTTGCTTTCCCACCGGAGCTCACTCGCTGATCCAAAGAAGCGTAATGCATTGATGCAGATACTAGTCCAGAATCAGAACTAGGGGAACAACAACAACAACCCACCACCACCACCAGTTGATCACTTAGCCCGTTTTCTAAGGCTGAATCCGCCGGTGTTCTCCAGTAGCACCGAGCCAATAGTTGTAGATGATTGGCTCCGCAAGATTGGAAGGGATTTGACCACTGCAGGATGCATAGATATGGAGAGAGTGTGTTTTGGCACACATCGCCTTGATGGACCAGCAAAGATCATGGTGGGAGAAGTTCACAATACTTACCCCATCGACACTGCTACATGGGACCGGCCCAAAGAGGCTTTTCAGACCGCCCATGTATCAACAGGAGCTATGGCCATGAAGAAGCGCGAGTTTCGCAACTTACGCCAAGGAGGGCGCACCATTGGCCAGTATGTGGATGATTTTAGTAAGCTAGCACGTTATGCCCCAGATGACGTCGCTACCGATGCCGCTAAGCAGGAGAAGTTTCTGGAAGGACTGAATGATGAGCTGAGCATGCAGTTGATGGTGGCAAATTTCAATAACTACCAGGAGTTGTTAGATAGAGCTCTTATGATTGAAGGGAAGCAGCAGCAGATTGACAACCGCAAGAGGAAGTATGGACAAGGGAAGTATAATTCTAGAGCCCAAAGAGACCCCTGCTTTTACCCCGAACTCGGGAGGACCCCTTCAGCATAACCATGGAGGTCACAATCACACTGGAGGGAGTTCACATAATCATAGTGGCGCCAAGAACGGGAATGATAATGGAGGAAGCAAGGGACAGAACCGTTCCAACCCGGCAACATCCGCCAAGAGAGATCTAAGCCACGTTACTTGCTACATGTGCCAGAAGACTGGACATTACGCCAATGAATGTCCTGAAGCTAAGAATGGAAACGGCAATGGAAGCTCTGGGAAGAAGCCCAACCCTTTCATCAGGGGACAAGTGAACCACGTTAATGTGGAGGAGGTTGAAGCCCAGCCAGATGCAGTAATAGGTAAGTTTTTGGTTAAGTCATTTACTATAGTCGTACTTTTTGATACTGGTGCATCGCATTCATACATATCAAGGGGATTTGTGGATAAGTATAAACTGCCCACCAAAGTTCTTAGTACACCTATGTTAGTGAGCTCGCCAGGAGCAGAGTATATGGCAAGCCAAGGATGTTTTCAGATGCCATTGACCATAGGTAGGCATGTTTTCCCCTCAGATCTGATAATTTTGGAGTCACAAGGTTTGGATGTGATTCTGGGTATGGATTTACTATCGATGTATGGAGGAAACACCGATTGCGCCAGTAAGACGATTTTGCTCACCACCCCAGAAGGAAGAAGGATCAAGTATGTATCCCAGCATGTGCCGAATAGGACTCAAGTAATTTCCTTATCAGGAGTTGTACAGGAGGAAGTACTAGTGGTTTAGGATTTCCCTGAGGTATTTCCAGAAGAGTTGCCAGGCATGCCACCGGATAGAGACATTGAGTTTTTGATTGAGCTTTTGCCAGGCACAGGGCCAATATCTAAGAGACCGTGCAGAATGCCCGCAAAGGATTTGGAGGAAATTAAAAAGCAGATTAAGGAGTTACTGGATAAAGGTTATATTCACCCAAGTTCGTCACCGTGGGGATCACCAGTGCTTCTAGTGGAGAAGAAGGATGGATCGTTAAGGATGGTTGTTGATTATCGAGGATTGAATGAGATGACGATCAAGAACAAGTACCCACTGCCGATGATCAATGATCTGTTTGACCAGCTGCAAGGAGCTAAGGTGTTTTCCAAGATCGATCTGCGATCAGGGTACCACCACCTGAAGATTCAACAGCAGGATATACCTAAGACAGCCTTTACCACGAGGTACAGGCTATATGAGTATACCGTTATGTCGTTTGGCTTGACTAACGCACCTACCTATTTTATGAACATGACGAACAAGGTGTTTATGGAGTTTTTGGATAAGTTCGTTGTGGTGTTCATTGATGATATTCTGGTCTACTTGAAGAATGAAGAAGAACATAAAGAGCATTTGCGTTTGGTACTTGGGAAGCTCAGAGAACATCAACTATACGCCAAGTTCAGCAAGTGTGAGTTTTGGTTGAAGGAAGTTGGATTCCTTGGACATGTTATATCCGGAGAAGGAATAGCGGTAGACCCCACCAAAGTTGTCACTGTGACAAATTGGGAGCCACCCACGTCAGTTGGAGAGATTCGGAGTTTTCTTAGACTCGCAGGATACTACTGGAGGTTCATTGGAAATTTCTCAAAGATTGCGAAGCCCATGACGGAGTTGTTAAAGAAGGACACCAAGTTCAAATGGACTGAGGAATGTGAGGCCAGTTTTCAGGAGTTGAAGAAACGCTTGGTTACATCACCAGTGTTGATTCTGCCAGATCAACGCAAGGATTACAAAGTGTATTGTGACGCTTCTCGTCGAGGACTTGGAGCCGTACTTATGCAGGAGGGAAGAGTTGTTTCATATGCCTCACGACAGCTTAAACCCCATGAGTTAAATTTTGCTACGCATGATTTGGAGTTAGCAGCCGTAGTGCATGTGTTGAAGACTTGGAGACATTTTCTCATCGGAAACCATTGTGAGGTATACACGGATCACAAGAGTTTGAAGTATATCTTCACGCAGAAGGAGTTGAATCTCAGGCAGAGGAGATGGTTGGAACTCATTAAGGATTATGATATGAAGTTGCATTATCATCCCGGAAAGGCTAACGTAGTAGCCGATGCGTTGAGCCGCAAAAGTCATGTCAATACACTCACGACCGGAGAATTACCCATGGAGTTAGCAGAGGACCTTCGCGAGCTATGTTTGGAAATAGTTCCGAGAGGTTATGTAGCAGCTTTGGAGATTCAATCTACTTTGATGGATAAGATCAGGAAGCTAATTCTGCAGGAGGCCCATGTTCGCCATATTCGATTCACCCAAGAAATACCAAAATGTACTTGGATTTGAAGGATAGTTTTTGGTGGACCGGAATGAAGAAGGATATTGCGGAGTATGTAGCAGTTTGTGATGTATGTCAGAGAGTGAAGGCAGAACATCAGAAGCCAGCAGGATTGCTACAGCCATTGCCGATACCCGAATGGAAGTGGGACAAGTTAGGCATGGATTTTATCACGGGATTACCCAGGACTCGTTCAGGCTATGACTCGATATGGGTTGTAGTCGATCGTTTGACGAAGGTAGCTCATTTCATCCCAGTGAAGACCACTTACACCTGTGCTAAGTTGGCAAAGATATACATGACCAGGATCGTATGTTTGCATGGAGTTCCGAGGACCATTGTATCAGATAGAGGAACCCAGTTTACCTCAAAGTTTTGGAATCAGTTGCATGAAACTTTGGGAACCAGGCTAGAGTTCAGTACAGCTTTTCACCCGCAGACAGATGGACAGACTGAGAGAGTCAATCAGATTCTGGAGGACATGTTGAGAGCTTGTGCGCTAGACTATGGATCTAGTTGGGACGATAATTTTTCGTATGCAGAGTTCTCTTACAACAACAGCTATCAAGCCAGTTTGAAGATGGCCCCTTTCGAAGCATTGTATGGAAGGAGGTGCAGAACACCATTGTTGTGGGATGAAGTTGGAGACCGACAATTGTTTGGACCAGATTTGATTAAAGAGTCTGAAGAGAAGGTTAAGTTGATACGCGATAGACTCAAGGTAGCCCAGTCCAGGCAGAGGAGTTATGCGGATTCTAAACGCAAGGAGACAGTTTACGAAGTTGGAGACAGAGTGTATCTTCGTGTATCACCACTTCGAGGAGTGAAGTGTTTTGGAGTTAAGGGAAAGTTAGCACCACATTTTGTGGGACCATACCACGTTTTGGAACGTATGCGAGAAGTTGCTTAGAAGTTGAAGTTGCCTGAAGGATTGTCAGGAGTTCATGACGTGTTCCACGTTTCCCAGTTGAAAAAGTGCCACGCAGAGATGGCTGATATCCCTCTGAGAGATACGGTGCCACTGGAAGCGATACAGTTGGATAGTGATTTGACATATGAGGACAAACCAGTCAAGATACTCGAGTTTGCCAGCCGAGTTACACGCAGCAAAGTTATCAAGTTCTGCAAGGTTCAGTGGAGCCACCATACCGAAGATGAAGCCACCTGGGAACAAGAGGAAGACCTGCGAAAGGATCACCATCACCTATTTTCAAGCCAACCTGAATCTCGAGGGCAAGATTCATCTTAAGGGGGGTAGGTTTGTAACATCCCAAATTTTCAATTTGGAATGTTATACATTAGATCATCATTGCATATCATATTTTATTGCATTTTGGCTTGATCCTAGAAATTCTACGCAACTCCAGGACCCACAGAGAGAGTTAGGAATTTCGTTATTTTCATATTTGAGTTTTTCTCAAATTTTGAAAAAGAGGATCGTTTGATTTTAATTATTTTCTCTTCGAATATTTCTTTTATGAAAATAAAAGAGAGAGGATAAAATGACTTCGTCAAAATAAAGGAATATTGGAGATTTAATATTAAAATCAAATAAGATTTTTATCTGGAGTTTTATCGCTATTTTATTTGAATTAGGAAAAAATTGCGTTTTTCAAAATTGCATTAGAGTCCCAAATAAATGTTTACCTTGTCCGGTAGATTTTTAGAGGACGGGGAAATTTTATTTCAGGATTTTTGGAGACAGTTTAGTATTTCTTTTATTTGTTTTTCTGCACGGAATAATTTAAAAAAGAAAAAACCGACCTTTTGGGTCAGATCCGCCTCGGGACTCCGTCTGGGAGGCTTTATAAGTCATGAGGCCGAGGTCGCATGAGCTCACCAGCCCGACCTCGCTTAACCCTAGTCATGGCGCCGCCACCGCTGCCGCCGCTTGGCTGTGGCCACGAGCCGCCGCCCGACACCACCATCGAGCCGTCATTGCCGCCACCACGGACTTTCACGGAGGTAGCCGCCACTGTTCGGTTTCAGCGAGAAAACCGATCGGTTTTTCTTAAACCCTAGATCCGTTTTTTTAGTTTCGGTTCGGTTTTTTTTTTGTTTAATTATTTAGCGGGCGTTCGTCCGTACGTTCGTTTTAACAAACGGTTTTCGCCCGTAAGCCGCAGATAACGAACGTTCGTTCGTTAGTCTGTTCGTCAAGTTTTTTTTCTCAGATTTTCCGCGATTATTTTCGATCGTGATTTCTGATCCGATTTTCATTTTAGTTTAACTTTTCACTCGTTTATCGGAATCAGGCGATTCAAGCGCCTAGAGTTTCGTCTCGAAGCCCTCTTTCTGTTTAACCAACTTAAACAAGTTTTTGCCACTGTAAAAATTGGCTTTAGTCCAGATTAGTAAACCAAGCTTGTTTCTTTCGCAATTTGAGTTTCGTTGCTTCGTTTGATTTGATTCTTTTTGCAAACTGGAGTTCTTAAGTTGAACTTCATGGTTAGATCTTCTTATTTGAGTTTTACCTGTGCGTCTTGCTTGATTGCTTATTGTATGCTTGTTTGTTTGCGATAGAGTATCCGGAGTGCGAAGCATGCTACTACGAGTCTCTAGGTTTCGCGGATCATCAGCAAGGCAAGTAACACTTTGATCATACCTCTTTACTACCCAGTTTTATTGCATTAGATCAATCCTCAAACAATTGCATGGTTAGGATCTAATTTAAATTGTGGGTTTGGGAAGTAGATGAGGTAGTACCTATTCACCTGTTTATTATCAAACCTTTGGGAGTTACTTCTACGTTGCTTTTATTGCTATGTTATGCTCATAGACGTGGATTGGGTTTGAGTGTATTCCATGACAGACGTGAGATTGTTAATTAATGGTTTAACTTAAGGTGGCAACTTAAATACACATCTGGGTGGACTGAGGCACCTGGGGAATCCAGTGTTGCCTGTATTTTTGGAAATCCCGGGGTACCGTATGATTCTCCTATGGACTGCCACCCAGGCTCAAAGGGATCATAATATTATTCATGCTAGAAACTTCCGTGTGCAGCCACATGCCATTATGGGCTCTGGCATAGTTGAGTAAGTTGTGGGAAATCTTTCCATGATGGGCTAGCAGATGTAGGGGATTGTAGGTGTACAGGCCTATCTACCGGTTAAGGGGACCTCTTCAGAAAGACTGTGTCTCGGTCATCCGTTTCTCAAACATTATGTAGTGCGAGAAATTCAACGGAGGAGATCGAGTCTTGTGGGGAAAAATGCACAAACCTCTGCAGAGTGTACAAACTAATCATGGTTAGCCGTGTCCCCGATTATGGACATCTTGAGTATCTAGTTCTTGGATTATCATGTGAATCTCGTCACTCTTAATATAAATTTGATTGGGTTATTAATTACTTTTAATTGGGATTGAGATGGGGTTTACCATTCTCAATGTTTGCAACCAACTTTGTAGTTAAATAAAATTTATTCCTTTCTTATAGGGAAAAATTGGCTTTTTGCAAAACATATTAACCATACAGCCTCCACCAACCATATATGCATGTAGTAATAACATTATTCTGTTCATTACTCTCTTGTGTTACTTTGCCAGTATATTCTATGTGCTGACCTGTTTTCGAGCTGCAACGTATCATGTTGCAGACTTTTCAGACGACGAGTAAGGTGACTTAGGTCGTGGTCTTTCACTCAGTGATGCCGTTGGAGTTGATGGACTCACTTTATCTTCCAAGCCTTCCGCTGTTATCGTATTAGATGGCCTTAAGCCATATTACTTGTAATAAGTTCTCTTTTGAGACATTCGATGTAATAAATGTGTGATTGCTACTCTGTTATAAATCCTCAAGTACTGTGCGTGTCAGCATTACCGATCCAGGGATGACACTGATGCACAGAGATCAAACTGTTTGAGGTCTGGTCGCTACAATTATATATGCGAAAAAGGAAACATATGTTGCGTTGAGCTTCTTCTCTTTTCACTCTTCTCTTGAACCCACTTTAGCGTCCGTCTTCTGCAACTAGCTTAACGATGTTGGGTTACAATATTTTCTCTTCGGAAGTAAGCCAAGGAGAGGGTCTTCGTAACTATTTATTTAATCTCCCACAAAAAACTATTATTTAATAAAGAATTTTGAATTTTCAAGTGGGGGAGAGAACTCCCCCACCTGAATCTTTTATTGCTTAGATTACTAATAGTGGGGAGTAACTTCGACTAGTAACATGCATATATGTTACTAGTCTATATTACTACCTTCATAGTGGGGAGTAACATATGTGTGGTGTCATGCAACACTATTTATTAGCTTGTAGGCTCATCTTATATTGGTATATGTGATGTTACTCATAGTATGAGTAATTAGCTATGTTACTCAATTCATCTCTCCTTATTAAATTATTGCCACACAAGCAAACTTGCATTTTTTTTAATTGAGGGCTACAAGCAAACTTGCTGAGTTGGACCTTATGTTACTGCTGAAGTTACTCTCACTGTGGGTAGTCTTATAGCCCAAGAATATCCGAGAGAGCAGTATTACAATTGGGGAAGAAGAGAGCGACAGCGGGCGGGAGGGGGGAAGCAAGCTACATCACACGCTTCCGCCGACAAGTCTACGGAGGCAAACATCCACGTGTGGCTTGTTTTCATCCTTAAACCTGCCGCGCTTCGGCATGGCCTCCAAGGAGGGAGCTTCTCGAAGACCACCCAATTTCGCCTCTTGCAAAGGTGCCAAGCGGCGGGAGGAAGGCGTGAGGGACACACCTCCAACCACGGGTGTAAGAGCATCTCCAGCCGTTCAGCCCCCTAGGACGCTGAAAAAGAGCGGCCTGGGGGCGAACCGACGCTAGATTGACCCTTGGGGGCGACCTACCTCCCAGCCACGCCCCCAGGCGCCGCCCCCCAGCCGCGGAAAATTCAAACAAAGTCATTCCCACTCAAGGTTGTCAGAATCGCGATTTTGAATCGGATCGGAGCCCTAATGGTAGGATCGCAAATCATAGAATCTTCACTATCAGGATCGTAGAAACGTAGATTCTATGAAGTAAAATCGTAGAATCAGAGGGGTTAGTTTGGGTCGTAAAGTCGTAGAATTGTATAACAGAATCGCGATTCTGACAACCTTCCCACTCACAAAATATACGCCACAAATCTGGCGATCAAGCGGCCACAAGTTCGGCGATCGAATGAAAAGTTCGGCGTACAAAAAGCAGAAAGGACGCGCGTGCGCATTAGACGGCGAGGTCGGCTTCCGGCGTTGGCGGAGTCGGCGTGCGCAGGCTTGGTGGGGTCTCCGTGCTGGGCGGCGTCGGCGTAGCTTCTGTGCTGCGGGGAGTCTCGGCGGCATCATCGCTCAGGCTTGGCGGCGGCGTCGGCGTGGGCGGCGTCATTGAGGGAAGCTGGTTCAGGATGAGGCCACGCTCCACCAAGTACCACGCCTTGACCGCCTCATCGTTGCTCTGGAGCATGTCCGCTTCGCCCAGCAGAAAGCCAGGTCGGTGTTTCTCTTCTTCGCGGCGATGTTGGTCCGTAGTAGGTCGAGCTTGACGGCGATGCCGACATCAACGCCCGACCACCGCTACCGGTCTTCTCTTCACGGCGACGGCCCGGCTCGTGCGTCGGCGAGGCAAGGTGCTCGATGGACTCCGTGCACTCGGCGGTGGCTGGCCGGCGTGTTCCTCTTCTTGGCACCTTTGTTGCCGCCCGGCCGCTTTTCTTCCGACGCGCTTCAAGTCGGCGCGTATTCGCTTGTAGGTCTTCTTGGCCTTGTCGAGGGTGTGCCGGACTTCCGCCCACTTCTCGCACATGTCAATGCGCTTGTAAACGTGGAGGTACTTGAATTCAGCGTCGTTGTTGCCCTGCCGATACAAGGCGAACATGCGCAACAACTGCACAGAGGAACAAACAGTTGGCGGGCGCACACGGCAAAGAGAGGCGGTCGAGCCTGTCGCAATGATGTCGTCCATGTCGGCCTCGGTCTCGTTGGTGTCGCCGAGGTGCGAGAAGGGCAGCACCCCACGGCGGAGAGGGGGCGTCGGGGAGGACGCGTACGGGCGGCGAGTAGTTGTATGGAGGGTACTGCATGCGGCGAAGGCGGGCGAGGGCGTGCGTTGGGCCAGGTGTCCATGGGGGAAGGTGACGTTGGGGTTGAACCCACCGCGCACGTCCCCGTCGGCGTAGCCCGTCGAGGGCATGCATCCCCATGGCTGCGGCGACGGAGAGCCGACACCTTGCTGGCCCAGTATGCATCGCTGCGGCTGCCGGGTGGATTCATCATCCCCGCTGAGTCGCCTCGGCCTCGGCTTGGTCCGCCGCCGCAGCCAGACACGCCCGCGTTATTACGGGCCTTGTTGGCGATTGGTTCCGCCGGTCGGTGATGACAGCCTCCGTCATTGAACTTCCGCCTCCACTCGGGCGGTTGTCATGCCCGGTGGCTTGACGGCGGCGCCCTCGGCTTCCTTTGCTTGGTGGGCGGAAGCGGTCGCGATTACTGCGCGAGGGACGACGTACTTCTTCGGTGGCATGGCGGCCGGCTGGGAGGCGAGCGGGAGGGAGCTTGGTGGGAGAAATGGAGAGAATGGGAGGGAAGTGGGGGAAAAGCGGGAAGAAACGGCGGGAAGAGGCGCTCGACTCGCCGACAGGGCGGACCCACGCGCCTTTTTCGCTTGTGCCGGCGCCCCCAGGCGCCTCCCAGGGTTCCGGGTTCGGGCTGGGTCCGTCGGCACACCGATTTGGGCCGAGCCGCTAAAACGGGCTTCGGAGGCGTGATCGAGCCGCTGGCGCCGCACGGCAAAAACGCCTGGGAAGGGCCTGTTGAGGACGCGGCTGGAGATGCTCTAACGTCGAACAGATGAAGGGCCCGAGTAGAGGCCAAGGCACTGGCCCGAGCCCGAGTAGAGGCCAAGGCACCTTTGCCAGAGCCCGAGTAGAGGCCAAGGCACTGGCAGAAGCGGACGGTGAGCCCGCAGCCAAAAATAGGTGGTCTTCCGTCTTAAGTGCGATGGTACAACACGAGCAGCCAGCCCCGGGGGCGTCAACGATCCGCTTGCATAGCAGGATGTCCCGGGTGTGTACTTTCGCCATGGACAGAAGCCAGACGAAGAATTTCACGCGAGAACAGGTGGTGTGGGAGAACAAGGAGGGAAAGGCGCAGACAGAGGGCCAGGGGGTAGCCAGGAATCATGCCATAAGAAGGTTTTCGTGCCGAAGCCGACTAACACACGTGTGAGCCCCCGGTAGGCGGGGAGGAGCACCTGCAGCCCCCGCCAGTGACTGCCGCCGAGAGCCGTGGAGCCTGTAGCAAGGAGCGAGCGCCCAGCAAGATCGTCCCAAAGCCGCCCGACCCACCTCGAGGGGGTCGTAGCATGCTGGCGGTGGAGCATCTTGAGCAGGAGACAGTCGTTCTGGGTGGCAGATCACGCACCCTCAGCCCCCGCTTTGAACTAGCGAACACGATCCCAAGCGACGAGACACTGCGCCCCGGAGGCCCTGTCGGCCACATTCCAGAGAAACGCACGCCGAAGAGCATCAAGGGCGGCGACCACTTTCGGCGGCAGCCTCATGGCGGACATGGCATAGGACGGGATGGCATTGAGGACGGCGTCGACCAACACCAACGACCGCCCCCCGGGAAGAGAAGGCAGGAACGCCACCCGGCGAGGTACCAGTCCACCTATTTATTTAATAATAAAAACCTAAATTCTCATCTTTGTTGCACAACCTCTGTTCTAACAAGTGAGCTAGGCTTACAAAGTTACAATTCACAATCATCATGCCATGAACGATGGGCAAAAGCTCTTGTCTTGCATAGCGCTCTCTACAGTTTTTATGGTGACTTTTGCCTACCGATATGCTAGTCAAGAACGCACTGCTACATGCCCTCACACAACTATAGACGGCGAGGCTTTGAGAGCGAGCACATACAGAATACATAGTGATGATGGAGTGCGGCGTTTCTGCTTCCGGGCTCAGCTGCACCCACGCTGACGAAAAAATCAAAACAAATACTAGAAAAATTCAAAAACTTTCAAAAAAAATTGGGTGGTAGATAATTTGATGCGTGAGGTTCGCCGCAAATTTCAACTCATTTGAACATTTGAGCAGCTCTCTGCAAAAAAGACAAAATCGAGGTATGTAAAAAAGTTTACTGTTCATGCGCTGTTTTGACCCAATTTGTCCTTTTTGCTGAGAGCTGCTCAGATATCCAAATGAGTTGAATTTGGAGCGGACCACACGCATCAAATTATCTACCACACAAAAAAATGGATTTTTTTTGGAATTTTTCTAGTATTTGTTTTGAACTTTTTTCGACCGAAGCGAGATGAGCCGCACAAAAAAATCTACATAGGTTTATTGATGGGTGTGGCTAGATCTCATTTCAGTTTCAGTGCCGATTGCGTAATAAAAAAGAAAACAAAAAAAGTCTAAAAGAAAATTTTGCACGGATATCCGCATGAGATCTCATAAATATAGCATCGACTGAAACTTGATTAAATCTTACCAATCTCGTTGGTTGATTGATTATTCGACAAGGTTACAATAACGCTGAAGTTATCCAACAAGAACTCTAAAACAAAATTCTGACATATATATAATAAGCAGTTACGTCTGTTTTTGACACTTGGAAACTACTCTTCTTTTGCAGATTGGCAGCAGGTAACTAGTAAGAGGCAATCTACAGAGACTGGATGGAGGCAATCTAGTGTACAGTATTAGTGAATAATCACAATCTTGCGAGAGCTAGCGAGACACGACACGCACACATCTTCTACTGCACGATGCTGTCGCCGTAGAGGGCGGCGAAGGCGACGTCGGCGTCCTCCCTGGACCGGCCACGCCGCCGCGGCCGCGTGAACGGCAGCGTCAGCGACGTCGCGAACCGCGCGGACATGGACCGCCGGTGCCGCGGGGCCGTCGCAGCCGCAGTCGCCGTCGATGGCGGCGACAGCAGCGCTGCCGACGACACGCCCGCGAAGGTCCACCGCGCCGACGTCGAAGCGGGGCAGGTCCACCGCGCGCCGCCGCTGGACGCAGCGCGTGCAGAGGCGCCAGGGGGCAGCGCGAGCCTCGGAGGGAGCTGCAGCGGCGCCAACGACGACGGTGGTGCTGTAGTGGCGGCTGCGTGGCATGCCGATGGCTTCGGGATGCCCGGCTGGAGCTCCCACTTGAAGGGCACGGCGCCCGGCGTCCTGAACGACGGCAGCTCCTCCGTGGACGCCATTGGTTGCCTCTAACGGACGGCGTGAGCTCTCAGGTGTGTTCGACTGAAGGAAAGCGCAATAATGCAGACAGAGTGCGGTGCCGTGCCTTGCCCGGTGGTTTTATATCGCCATCGTCAGAGAAGATCACTTTTGCAGATTGAACCTTGGGGTTTTATTATTGTTGTAGTTGATTCCTATTTGGACCACCTCTTTGTCAGGATCCCATAATTGTGTCACTGCATTTTGGATTTTACAATATATTCGGATTCCCAACATCATCATATTTCATAATTTTGTCCGCTGCACACTATATTTTGGATTCTATGATGTATTCCAATTAGCAACGTCACCATATTTTATAATATAGTCAGGTTTACATTTTGGATTCTACAACATATTCCGATTCGCAACATATTTTGTTTTGGGGGTTTGGCCTTACATCGCACCATGCTCCTATATGAGTCCAATCTGGCCAGCGTTGCCTCGCCCTCTTCTGCCGCTCTCCCCCTAACTTCTAACCCGAATCACGCGTGTGAGAACAGCTAGATCCAATGAGTTCTTGACCAGGTTTGGGCTTGCCGGCCCCTAGCATCAACTTGGCCCGCCGTCTATCAGCTCGTAAATGGCCGAAGCGCCTCCGAGTTGGGTCAGAAAAGAAAAGAGTAGTTGTTCTTGTCATGAAAATAAAATGCGGTACAAATAAGTTCTCATGTGCTAGCGAACTTTGGCTTTTGTAAAGTCATCTTGTAGTTGGTTGGACGAGCCTCCTGACTCTATGGTAAGTAAGTTCGTAGGCGATGTAAACGTTTTTTGACCAGCTAGCCATGATGGCCTTCACTTGAAAAGAAAAAATACAGTGCAAAGTGTCGCTTCGAGGTAGTCCAAATCGGAATTAACTCTTGTTATTGCTACAAAATATAGCCGACATGTACCGTCGACAATAGTGATGCATAAATGCTCACTACAATACGGATAATCCGCCGATGTATACAGCACAAAATTAGCAGTAACTAAGGCCACAACGCCTCGCACGTATATCCTTGCCAATTGGTGCCACGCAGCTAGTCGACACCGGCGCTGTGTGTCCAACTCCAACGCTGCCGATTCAGACACCGATGTCGATTTCAGAATTTAAGCGCCAGGGGCCAACGTACTGAAACGGTTGTAGAATGTAGACCAAGATTGGACCCTTGATGATGGCCAGATGATGGGAGCAATAGCATCGACCAGCTGCGAGGAGCCGGCGACGAAGCGAGGAGAAATGGGAGGGCTGAAGTGCAAACACGACGCTGCTGATTAAGCAGAGCAGAGGAGACTAGTCCAAAACTGTGCTGTATTGATTATTTAGCATAGTAATACAGCGAGGAACGAGCTGTGCTTGATGTGTACGGCCAAATTAAGAGAGAGACACAGACTGGTAATGACTGTTGTTGTTTTGCTCCAAGTGTCGTCTTCCTGATCACTCAAGCTGAGTCCCACTGGCATCGCCGGCCGGCCGGACTTTATATTTTTTCTGTTCTCATCTGTCTTTTAGGCGGATACATACAAAGATCTCTTGGCTAGCCAACTGATTCCATGGCCTTTTGTTTTTTGCAACACCGTTTCCACACAAACATGGCACCAGTGATTTGTTTTCTAGGGAAGCATCAGTGTGTTGTTTTGTTTTTATTTTTAAGAAGGTATCACTGTTTTCTTCTCTGAATGAGACCAATTTTTTAGGCCCATGTACAGTCGGGCCAGGCCGGGCAGGGCTGGGCCGAGGACCACTCGGCCTATCCAGCTACAAGCTCATACGCAATCCATTTTCTACCCAACTGATTCCATGCCCTAGACTAAAAAAACTGATTGCATGCCCTTTTGTTTCTGCAACACTGTTTCCACACCAACATGGCACCAGTGCTATTTTTGGGGAAGCCAGTGATTGTCTTTGTTTTTCAGAAGACATCGGTATTTTTCTTTCTCTGATTTGAGACCAAAATTTCGAGGCTGGGTCGGGCCAGATATCTTGTCAGGTCCAGTGACAAATGGGCCCAACCGGACCTCTCGGCCCGTCCAGCTAGAAGATCATCAACCTGAATGCATTTTTGCCTAAAAAAATAACCTGAATGCATTTTGCAAACAAAACAAATGGGCCCAATTTGCTCATGTGAGAGAACGGCGTACCCTTCCAGGGCGACGGCTTCGTGTTTATATAGATCGGGGCGCAACTCCCGTACAGCATACAAAGATTGATTACATTGTTGAGATCCTTAACTTGAGATCCAAGAGATAGACTAAAGAGATAGGGATAGTTACAAGAGATAAGAGAATAACAACTAACCTAGCCGATGGTTAAGTTGATCTCAATGGACTCTGACCGGACCCTTATGCGCTACTGTACTCGTTGTTTAACACCCTCCCTTAATCACAACTGCACTAAGATGAGATTACTTTTGAATTCTTCAAAGTTTCTTGTGGGCAATGCTTTTGTAAAGCCATCTGCAACTTGGTCACGTGAATGAACAAATCTGATTTCCAATTGTCTCATTGGCAACTCTTTCTCTGACAAAGTGGAAGTCTATCTCAATGTGTTTCGTTCTTGCATGAAACACTGGATTGGCAGATAGATAGGTAGCACCCAAGTTGTCACACCACAAACACGGAACCTTGGTATGTTTCACACCAAGTTCCCTTAACATGGACTGGACCCAAATAATTTCTGCTGTAGCATTTGCTAATGCTTTATACTCGCTTAGGTGCTTGACACGGATACAGATGCTTTGTTTCTTAGCACACCATGATATCAAGTTTGGCCCAAAGAACACAAAGAAACCACCAGTGGATCATTCATCATCCACACATCCCGCCTAATCAGTCGAGGAGAATGCACTAACAAGATTGGATGATGACTTGTCAAAAAGAGACCAAGCTTCATAGTATGTTTTACATATCTCACAATGCGTTTAGCGGCAGTCCAGGTGAACTGCGTGGTGGGTGCATGAAGAAACCTGGCATACCTTGTTGACAAAGAAAAAGACAAATCAGGTCTAGTCGAGGTTAAATCTTTGAAGAGCCCCTACTAAACTCTTGTATCTAGTAATCTTGTCTTCTTGATTCAAGAGAACTCCATCTTCAAGTGACAATTTTACATCTTTGGAGAGGGAGTCAAGGACGGTTTGCATCCTTGTAAACCAACTCTTCTTACCGGTCAGCCGCATACTTTTTCTTGAGATAGGTGAAGGCCATCTTCATGTTTTTTACCTCAATACCTAGAAAGTAATGCAAATCTCCCAAGTCTTTGAGAGCAAACTCAAGATTTAAGTCTTTTAACAGCCACATCCTGCTTCATCCGATGAACTTGTGACAATGATATCATCGACATAAATCAACACAAATATCGATGTATTTGACTTATTGTAAATAAACAAAGATGTATCAGACTTGGAGAGAGTAAAACCAAGTGTTTGCAATTTCTGACTCAGACGTGAGTACCAAGCTCCGGGGCCTCGCTTCATCCATAAAGGGCTTTATCAAGCTTGCACACATAAGAAGGCTTACTTTTGTTTTCAAACCCAGTGGAGGCTGTTTCATGTATACTTCCTCTTCCAGAACGCCATGAAGGAACGCATTCTTGACATCCAGCTTGTCTAAGACTCCATCCTCAGACACAAGAATGGACAAAGACAAGATGAGATAGTTGCAGCAATAACAACAGGACCAAACGTATCCTCATAGTCAATACCATACCGCTGTCTGAAGCCCTTTGCAACCAGTCTAGCCTTGTAGCGATCTATAGTTCCATCAGAATTTCTTTTTATTCTATAAACCCACTTGCAATCAATCAAATTTTTACCTTGCCGTGGAGGAACTAAATGCCAAGTTCTGTTTTTCTGAAGTGCCATGTATTCTTCTTCCATGGCCTTTTTCCACTTTGCATCACCAAGTGCTTCATCAAGAGTGTCTGGTTCACCTGTAGAACAAGCTAGGCCGAACTTGACTATTTGCTTATAATTAACAGGTTTAGTTACCCCTCTTTGCAACCTTGTACGTGAAGGAACAGGAGAAGGCACACTGTTGTCCTCTGCAGATGATCCAGCCTCTGGACAGGGTGATCCCGAGGCAGATGGCGCTGGCGCTCCTGACGCGGTTCCCCGCCGCACCGGATTTTCTGCGGGCGCCTGCCGCTTGGTGGACGTGTTTGGCGGAGCAGAAGATCTGAGCAGCGCATGTGATCAGCGTCGTGCCCATCATGACGCAATGATGGCGCGGCCCGGCGAATCCGCTTCCTCATCGCGCCCGCGTGGCGGATCGGCGGCGCGGATCAAGACCGGATCCCATGCGCGCATTAGTTTCCGTGCTCGGGGGCCCACCTGGCTGGCGGCGCACGTAGTGGCGGGGTCCGCCTACCGCTGGCCGAGATGGAGGCAGCCACATGCCATCGGGCTGGTTGGCGCTGGAGTGGAGGACGCGCTGGCCCACCGGGAGAGGCCCGCGTGGGCCGCTGTTGGTAGCTGCCGCCACACTCGGCGATTTGACCAGGTCCAACGCTACCGATGCCCTACCGCGGCACGGATCCCGTGGAGGATTCGCTGACAGGCAGCGATCCCGAGCCGAATCTGTCCCCCGTTCGGGGACGCATGAAATATCGCCCGTTTGAAGCGTTTTCTTCATCATTTTCTTCACGATTTTTTTCAGCGTTTGCATATGCATCAGTACAAGACTCAAGAGCAAGGTTATGAGAATTAGTCAATAGTGGATCATCACAATCATTTCCCCCTTGATGAGCACCGGTGAGACTAGATGGTAAAAGAAGGATTTCTTGACGGAGGAGAGCACCGGCGTTGTGGTGAAGATTGGCGAAAGGAAATTTTGTTTCATCAAATACTACATCGCGGGAGATATAGACACGACCCGTGGGATTGTCAAGGCACTTAACGCCTTTGTGTTGAGCGCTATAACCAATGAAAGCACACTGTTTGGATCTAAGCATGAGTTTGCGATCATTGTAGGGGCGAAGATTAGGCCAACAGGCGCATCCAAACACACGAAGGGACATGTAGTCTGGTTTGGTGTGAAGAAGCCTTTCCATGGGAGTTTCATTTTGGATCACACGACTAGGTAGCATATTTATAATGTGGACAGCAGTGAGGAAGGCCTTGTCCCAAAACTTAAGGGGCATGGAGGCGCCGGCTAGAAGGGAAAAACCAACATCGACAATATGTAGATGCTTGCGCTCGGTGACCCGATTCGTTGATGGGCATGAGGGCAGGAAACATGATGGGATATGCCAAGTTTTGGAAAAATGAGTTTAGCTTCTCATATTCCCCTCCCCAATCAGATTGGAGAGCGAGAATTTTACTGTCAAATTGTCTTTCTACAAGAGCTTGGAAATTTAGAAAAACTTGGCAAACATCCGACCGCTTCTTAAGAAGATAAATCCACGTGAACTTGCTATAGTCGTCAATGAAACTCACATAATATGTATGTCTACCAACAGAAGGAGGGGCAGGACCCCAAACATCAGAAAAAATGAGTTGCAATGGTTTGGTAGAAATACTTGTAGAAATTGGATAGGGCAATTGGTGGCTCTTGGCCCTTTGACACGAATCACACACGGTTTCAACATCACGATCCCCAACATATGGGAGTTTATTTTTCCTAAGCAAACGCTCAACTAAAGGGAAACTTGCATGACCTAATCGATCGTGCCACCGTGTTGAAGACACTTTGGTGGCACTAAGAACTTGTTTATTGAATCTTCTAATCTCCGGAATCAACGGGTAGAGCCCACGAACGCATCTACCTCGATACAGCACCCTCCTCGTTGCCTGATCCTTGATCAAAAAGAAGAAGGGGTGAAATTCAAGAAAGACATGATTATCAATGGCAATGCGGTGGACAGAAAGAAGATTTTTGTTAGCACTAGGGACATGCAAGATTCGTTTGAGATGAAGTTTCCTATGAGGGGTTTTAATAATTGAGTGACCAATATGACCAATCTTCATACCTTCTCCACTGGCGGTGTGGATGTGATCTTGGCCGCGGTATTTCTCCCGCATAGTCACCTTCTCCAGCTCACCGGTGATGTGGTTAGTGGCACCACTGTCGACATACCAATTTGTGTCAACTCCGTAGGAGGCTTCAGCAGCCCCGGCCACCTTTTCATCTTGAGATGAGTCTTCATCTTCATCAAACCGGTACCAACAGTCCTTGGCGGAGTGGCCCAACTTACCGCAGATTTGGCAGCGGATAGCGTCAGGCCGGGACTTGTTGGTGGAGCCGTTCGATCGCCGGCCACCCTTGGTGTTGGAGTAGGAGGGCCGGCCGCAGCCGCGTGCATTGTTGTTGCCGCTGGTGTTGCCCCGCCAGGGCCCCTGCTCTTCCCACGAGGAGGGCCACGAGGGCGAGAGCCACCGCCACGCCCGCGGGTGGCGACGTTCGCCGAGGATTTGAAGCCACCACCAGTCCCAGCCCCTTGGAAGAGGGCCACTCGTTGATCGAAGTTGCTCATCTGAGCGAACAATTCGTCAAGAGTGACCGGGATGACACGGGCATCAAGGGCAGAGACCAGCGGCCGGTATTCCATGTCCAACGACCGATGATGTAGGAGATGAGCTTCGTAAATGCGTCGTCCGAGGGGTTTCCCGGCCGCTTGAGGCTTCGTCGTGAGAGATCGCATGTGCGCGAAGAAGGTGGCCACAGATTGCGTGCCCTTCTGCGCGTTGGTGAGTGCCGCCTGGATGTTGTTGACGCGGGACAGCGAGGTCGACGAGAACATCTTCGCCAGCGCCGACCAGAGCTCATGTGCATGGACGATCGAGGTGACCTGCACGAGCACTTCCTTCGAGAGGTTATTCAGGAGATATCCTAGTACCGCTGATCCTCCCGGATCCACACGTGGTGGAGCGGATTAGGATGGACTCCTCCTTGCCATCCTTGTCCTTGGTGACGACGACTTTTGGCCTGGTATGCTTCCATCAACATACCGAAGAAACCAGCACCTCGGAGCTGCGGCGTGATCCGGGTGCGCGGAGGATGAAGTTGGTGCGGGTGAGGCGCTCGGTGATCTGGCCGGAGAGGGTTGAGTTGGAGGAGCCGGAGGAGGCCATGGTAGGAGGTTGGTGGCAATGAAGGAACTAGATGAGATGGAAGAGGTAGGCTCTGATACCATGTGAGAGAACGTCGTACCCTTCCAGGGCGACGGCTTCGTGTTTATATAGATCGGGGCGCAACTCCCGTACAGCGTACAAAGATTGATTACATTGTTGAGATCCTTAACTTGAGATCCAAGAGATAGACTAAAGAGATAGGGATAGTTACAAGAGATAAGAGAGAATAACAACTACCCTAGCCGATGGTTAAGTTGATCTCAATGGACTCCTGACCGGACCCTTGTACGTGCCTGTACTCGTTGTTTAACAGCTCACAAGATTAACAATTCCCAACACCAGAGACCGCAGGCTAACAAACACATTGACGACGGGAATCGTCAGCATATGCGTATTGTGTAGGCTCCCAAATTCCTGCTTTTCTTAGAACTGGAGTGTTCTCACCTTTTTGACTTCAAAGGAAAACTTGCCCTCCAACCAGCCAATCTGCGAGGGTTCCTTGCCCTCCAACCAGCCAAGCTAATCACCCTCTTGATTACTTCGTTTCCTGAAACAAGAGACAATATAAATGAGGTTAAACTACTTCAAACAAAACCTTCGACAATGACGAGAGGTACTTTATTTGTCGCGTGGATGACTTCCCGGGTTCTTGCTCGAATTCTTTCATCAGACGGTAAGCAGCAATAGTGACGTTCAATTAAAACGGAGAGGCGTCACATCTCAAAACGAAAACAAAAGAAAGAATGAGGCAACACGCCGAAGAATCAGGGTCAAGGTTTCCCCTGCTGGTACGATTAGTGATACCATTTGTGGTACTTAAACTAACACCTTATCGTTTGAGATGCAGTGAGCAGAGCACCATACCAACTTGTGTTTACTTATTTGCAGGCACAAAGCTACTCCAAATCAGTTTAACATAGTCTGGTATGCTGTTTGCAAACATGTAACATGAGAAATCAGCGTCCAATTATGCTTGCCTTCATAGCTAGCATTTTACTCCCAGCAGCGGCAACGCTGGCCGGAGCCTCCTCCGGCCGCTCCGTCTCTCTGCCAGGCTGCCCCGACAAGTGCGGTGACGTGCCCATCCCATACCCCTTTGGCATCGGCACGCACTGCGCCGCCGACCAGCCTGAGCAGCTACTTCAACCTCACCTGCAACGGCACGATCGATCCACCGCGCCAATGGTCGGCAATGACGAGGCAGTGGTTGAGATCACCGACATCTCGCTGGAGCATGGTGAGATGCGTGTGCTCAGCCCGTCAACCACATCTGCTTCGCCGGACACCACGTTCACCAAGTTCCTCGGAGGGTATGAGCTGCAACTCACGCCCTTCCTCCCCTCCCGTCGCGCATAACCGCTTCACGGTAATCGGCTGCAACACGCTTGGGCTCATCAAGCGGGTACAAAGGCACCGCGAGCCAGTACGTGGCTGGCTGCTACTCCTACTGCGAGGGCGTCAATAACACAACTGAAGGCGCGCCGTGTGCTGGGATGGGATGCTGCGAGGCTGCCATCCCCGCCAACCTCACATCCTTCGGGTCAAGTTTGAGATGAACCAGAGCAAGGTATGGGGCTTCAACCCGTGCTTCTACGCCATGGTGGCCGAGGTTGGGTGGTACAACTTCAGGCAGCAGGACCTCGTCGGCAGACTTGGGTTCGTTGATGATCGAGCCCGGAGAGGTGCCCCCGTTGTCGCTGACTGGGCCATTAGGAACGCCTCATGCCCGGAGGAGGGAAGGACATGCCCAATGAATATGCCTGCATCAGTGTCAACAGCCATTGCGTGGCCGCGAACAATGGTCCAGGGTACTTATGCCAGTGTTCCAAAGGATATGAAGGCAATCCTTATCTTTTGAACGGCTGTCAAGGTAAAGTATCTACTCAGATTTAACTTCTGTAGTTTTCCAGGGATAGTTCTCCGAAAACTGATGGAAATCTAAACCATATCTCGGTATTAGTTCCACAAGATACAGTCATGAAAATTTATATGACCTCACCAATAGGTGGTTTCAAATTTATTGTGCATCCACAGCCACCGTTAATGTTCAACACAAGTCTTCAAAACATTTGCTAGTAGCAAAAGGCAACAATCATATAGTCATACTAGCCAAAATGGAAGCCTGAGATCATTTTGAGCCAAGATCTGACGGTTGATATTGTGTGGAGCGGGGAGGGGCTGAGCGTGCGGGTCTTTATGCCCATATGAACTTGGAGGGGATTTGATTTCTACCACACCTAAAGAAAGAACTGGAAAATAATGGTCTTCTTTTCTGGTGTGAATTGTTTATGTTTTAACACATGATGTACAGCATTACAAAGCGAATTGACTGGTTGGCTTCATTACTTGTTGAAACTTTCTTCGGCTGACATATAATAATGAAACATGTTTGGTTTGACTACTGAGTGCATCTTCTCGTCATTGTCTTCAGACACAGATGAGTGCACATTGCGTAAGCAGCACACCAAGTATGAAGATTTGTATCCATGCAGAAAAGGGGTCTGCCACAACACACCAGGAAGCTACTTATGCAAATGCAAGAAAGGAACAAAATCTGATGGTACAAATTTTGGATGCCAATCTAAGCATTCTCCAGCAGACAAAATGGTTATTGGTAAGTATCATCTATTTAAAGGGATTGCCTCTGTTTCATATTTTCATCTACATTAAGGCGTGTCTCGGAATAACAAACACACATGTAATAGTAACATATAATATTATTCTAGACGCTACTAAGCAACAAAAGGAAGAAAAAAATACTGAAGTCAAAATTGAAATAGAAATTTACTAAATATATTTTACAGGCCTCAGTGTTTCAGCAACGGTGGTGATGGCCTTAGCATGCTCCTTGATCATGCAATTACAAAGGAAAAGGCACAAGAAGGAGAAAGATGAGTATTTCAAACAAAATGGAGGTCTCAAGTTATATGATGAGATGAGGTCAAGGCAGGTTGACACAATTCGTATACTTGCTGAAAAAGAGATAAAGAGAGCAACTGATAACTATAATGAAGATCGAATTATTGGATGTGGTGCGCATGGGATGGTCTACAGAGGAACTTTGGATGATCAAAAAGAGGTTGCCATAAAAAAGTCCAAAGTAATCAGCGATGATTGGAGGGAAGAATTTGTCAATGAGATAATAGTCTTGTCACAAATCAATCACAGAAACATTGTGAGGTTACTAGGATGTTGTCTGGATGTAGATGTCCCAATGTTGGTCTACGAGTTCGTCCCGGCGGTACTTTATCTGAGTTTCTTCATGGCGCTGGTTGTAGATCGCCAATCCCTTTGGATCTTCGCCTTAAGATTGCTACACAGTCAGCAGAAGCTCTAGCTTACTTACATTCTTCGACATCTCGCACAATCCTACATGGGGATGTCAAGTGTGCCAACATTCTCTTGGATGATCAGCTCAACGCAAAAAGTTGGCGATTTGAGCATCAGCACTTAAGTCCATGGATGAAAGTGAATTCATCATGTTTGTTCATGGAACGCTGGGCTACCTTGATCCAGAGAGCTTTATCAGTCGTCATCTCACCGACAAAAGTGATGTATACAGCTTCGGAGTGGTTCTTCTCGAGCTGATGACCAGAAAGAGGGCTATATATACTGACAACTTCAATGAAAAGGAATCATTGTCTTATAGTTTTCCCTTGATGTTCCATAAGAGGAGACACCTTGTTATGCTGGACACTGAAATTACAGATGATGCAGTTATGGTGGTGCTTGAGAACATGGCCGAACTTGCAGTGCAGTGCCTTAGCCCAAAGGGAGATGACAGGCCAACGATGAAGGAAGTCGCTGAGAGCCTACAGATGATGAGGAGACTCAGACTGCACTCAGCTAGTGATCCTGAAAATAATCACTATACACATAGCTATGGAGGATCATCTTCGGTTGTGGTCCCTTTGGAAGAGACAACACGTGGGACCATTGATATGTCAGAACTGGTTGAAGATCTTTCAAGATGATATTTGTAATTTTGTATGCACAGTCAATTCTTTTGTTTGTGATATGTGGCAATAAATATTTAATCCCCACTGTTGCAATAGTTAAATCAAGGACCCTAACATTCGATTTGACATGCCATAGAAATCACCACACACATCATTGTTTGTTTGATAAAACACACGCCATTGCAGGTACGGAAGATGTAGATGATAGGCGTATAGTTTGATTATGAGTATCCAAACTTTGTTTTGGCCATTTAATTTGGAAATGGTCCCATTTGAACTCAGGACATATCCACTTATGCAACACAATAAGGATTTTATTAGTTCCATAACAGAAATCAGAATTTACCTGTGCTGGGTGGGGAATGAGTGCCTCCCCATTCCATGGGTAGATACACGCCGATCCAATCATGAGCTGGTGACCACCTGCCACTGAGCAGACTCACCGGCGTCACTACGAACTGATCCAAATTCACCAGTGCCGGCATTCACTACTAGTCTCCCGCCGCATGGAGCCCTCCCTCTCGGCCAGGGTCACCGCGGTTCGCACGACAGGCTTGGCACCGGAAGCCGGAAGCGGCGCCCTGGACGAGCCGCTGTGCTCATGCGGCTGCTGATGTGGAACCACTCTGGAGTGTCCCGCCGCCATCGCTAAGCAGCCGTGCTTCCCCGCCATTTGTACGGCACCGCAGCTGCTTCAGAGGCCGGCCGGCGAGTTGGGCGAGGGACGCTTGCACACTGGAGCAGTGGGGTGAGTGAGTGAAGATATTCCTGGGAAGCGTATGGTGACTTCCAAAGCACAATCTTCAATTGACGCTTTCATTGCTGCTTTGTTTGTATTTTCTAACCCATGGGAAATAGAAGTTCACTCGTCCCATTGTTAGCTCTCTTTTGCTGCCAACGTCACCGAACAACGTTAACCATTGTTCTCAAGCAGCAGCGATCATGACTTGTCCAGGACATGGCGTTTGTTTCGCCAATTTTGATCCGGTTTGCTTCGCCTGCCTCATTTTACTTTTCGGAGAACCAACAGGAGCCACATGTTTGTCAGTCAACCTTCGATAGCCGAATCGTAAAATAGGAGCAGTAGCATCGATTTGGAGAAGCTTCTGACGAAGCGAAGAAATAAAAATTCTTAATTGCCAACTGAGTCCCTATCCTTCTTTCTCTGCAACTATGTTTCGACAGCAGTATATCGTCAGAGCTTCAGGCCGGGTCAGATGCCGGATGGAATGCATTTTCCTGGGCCCAGAGGTAAATAGGCCAAACCAAACCACCTTGACCATCCAGCTAGAAACTCATCACAATGTTTAGAACCTCAAAACTCATCATTCGGTCCTCGTCTCCTGATGCCCCTCATAACATAAATGTATTCTTCTAGGTGAACACATGAATGTTGATATGCTCCAACAGAACAAACTAAAAATCACCTTGTTAATTTTCTTCTTGAATGAGCTGGAACCGGTTTGTGCTCACCTTGGCGAATGCAAGTGTATTGTGTAGGCTCCAGATTTCTTCTTGAATGAGGTGGAACCGGTTTGTGCTCACCTTGTTAATTTTCTATCAAGGGTAGGCCCCAACTGGCCAGTCTGTGATGATTCCTACTCCTGTATGTTACCAAAAACGCCAGATCACCTCATTTCCTGAAGACAAGAGAAAATAAAATGAGGGGCCGAAACCATTGACAAAAGCAACCACACAAATAAAGAATTAAGACTACGGCAAACACGCAATCAAGGTCAAAGCATCTGTGCGTGTTAACGTGCACTCCGATATAGTAATACCACTTGTAGTAGTTAACTGACACTGTTGGAGATTCCTCCCATGAATAACCATATACAATCAGTATTGTATGGCAAACTTGCAAGTACATGTATGTGTGCATACATGTAACATCACTAATTGGCATTCAATCATGCCAGGAGCATCAACAGCCCTGCTAGTTTCCATAGTATGCATCTCCTTTCCAACAGTGGCAGCAGCGGCCGGAGCCTCTTCCAAGCGCTCCATGTCGTTGCCAGGCTGCCCCGACAAGTGTGGCGATGTGCCCATCCCATACCCTTTCGGCATAGGGGAGCACTGCGCCGCGACCAGCCGGAACAGCTACTTCAACCTGTCCTGCAACGGCACGATGGATCCCCCACGGCCAATGGTTGGTGATCCCGGAGCAGTAGCTGAGGTCGCTAACATCTCACTGGAGCACGGCGAGATGCGTGTGCTCAGCCCCATCAGCCACATCTGCTTCAAGTCAAACGCCACATTCACCAAGTTCACCAGAGGGTACGAGCTGGACAACACACCCTTCCTACCTCCTCGTCGTCACAATCACTTCACAGTCATCGGCTGCAACACCCTGGGGCTCATCGGCGGTTACAAAGGGCGCCGCAAGCCAGTACGTGGCTGGCTGCTACTCCTACCGCGATGGTGTCAACAACACGTCGGATGGCGCACCATGTGCTGGGATGGGCTGCTGTGAGGCTGCCATCCCAGCCAACCTCACCACCTTCGAGGTCAAGTTTGAGATGAACCAGAGCAAGGTATGGGACTTCAACCCGTGCTTCTACGCCATGGTGGCCGAGGTTGGATGGTACAATTTCAGGCAGCAGGACCTCACCGGAAGCCTTGGGTTTAACAATATCGAGCCCAGGGGGGTGCTCCCATCATCGCTGACTGGGCCATTAGGAATGGCTCATGCCCGGAGGAGGGGAAGGACGCACCTAATGACCATGCCTGCATCAGTGCAAACAGCTACTGCATGGCTGCCAACAATGGTCCAGGGTACTTATGCCAGTGCTCCAAAGGATATGAGGGCAATCCTTATCTTCTGAACGGCTGCCAAGGTTAGATATTTACTCTATATAACTTGTGTAGATTTCCAAGGATATTACTCTATAAACTGATGTCACTCTAAACCATATTCAGTGTTAGTCTATAAACTGACTAAATACATTTCCATCGCTCCACGAAACATCTGTATGGTAACTCACCTGCAGGTGGGTTCCGAATTCACCTTGTGTAGCAGCTCCAACTTTTAGTTTCAACAGAAGTCTTCAAAACTTCTGTGCCTACAGGTGACCACCTGGTACACCTCACTGTAGTACTGGGGAAAAAATATCATTTGTAGTGTAAATTACTAACACATGCTGTAATATTAAGTTGAGAAAATTAACAGAAAGCCAAGCTACAGCATTACAAAGTGAATTCCCTATTTGACTTTATTGTTTTTTGATCCATTATGAATGAAAGTACTACAGTGATGTGTGTTTAATTTGATGCTTCTAAGTGCTTCCGTTAATATGTTCAGACACAGATGAGTGTGCATTGCGTAAGCAGGACACCAAGTATGAAGATTTGTATCCGTGCAGAAAAGGGGACTGCCACAACACACTGGGAGGCTACTTATGCAAATGCAAGACAGGAAAAAGATCTGACGGTACAAAGTTTGGATGCCAATCTCTGCATTCTCCAGCTGAAAAATTGGTTATTGGTAAGCATCATTTATGTAAACAGCTCATCTCTGTACATTCTTTCATCTACATCATGTAATAGAAACAAAAATATAACTCTGAACACTACTCTCAAGCTGCAATAAAAACGAAAATAGCAAAGTCCAAATTCTAATAGAAATTCGCTAGCATCAGTTTCTCAAAAATATATTTGTGCAGGCCTCATTGTTTGTGTTTCTGCAAATCAGCTTGATGGCCTTAACATGCATACTGCTCATGCAATTTCAAAGAAAAAGCCACAAGAAAGAGAAGGATGAGTACTTCAAACAAAATGGTGGTCTCAAGTTATATGATGAGATGAGATCAAGGCAGGTCGACACAATCCGCATACTCACAGAGAAAGAGATAAAGAGAGCCACTGATAACTATAATGAAGATCGAGTTATTGGACGTGGTGGTCATGGTATGGTCTACAGAGGAACTTTGGATGATCAAAAAGAGGTTGCCATAAAGAAGTCTAAAGCAATCAACAATGATTGGAGAGAAGAATTTGTCAATGAGATTATAATCTTGTCACAGATCAATCACCGAAACATTGTGAGATTACTCGGCTGTTGTCTGGATGTAGATGTCCCAATGTTGGTTTATGAGTTTGTCTCCCATGGTACTCTATCTGAGTTCCTTCATGGTGCTGCACCTAGATCTCCAATCCCATTCGATCTTCGCCTGAAGATTGCTACACAGTCAGCAGAAGCTCTAGCTTACTTACATTCGTCGACATCTCGCACAATCCTGCATGGGGATGTCAAGTCTGCCAACATTCTCTTGGATGATCAGCTCAATGTAAAGGTTGCCAATTTTGGAGCATCAGCACTTAAGTCCATGGATGAAAGTGAGTTCATCATGTTTGTCCATGGAACACTTGGCTACCTTGACCCTGAGAGCTTTATCAGCCGTCGGCTCACCGACAAAAGTGATGTGTACAGTTTCGGGGTGGTTCTTCTGGAGCTGATGACACGAAATAGGGCTATATATTCTGACAGCTTCAATGGAATGGAATCATTGTCATATAGTTTTTCCTTGATGTTTCATCAGAAGACGCACCACATTATGCTGGACTCTGAAATTACAGATGATGCAGGCTTGGTGCTCCTTGAGAAAATGGCTGAACTTGCAGTTCATTGCCTTAGCCAGAGGGGAGATGACAGGCCAACAATGAAGGAAGTTGCAGAGAGACTAGAGATGATGAGGAGACTCCATTTGCACGGGGACAATGCTCCCGAAAACAACCGCGGTGCACATAACTATGGAGGGTCATCTTCGGTTCTTGTCCCTTTCGACGAGAAAACACATGGAACCACCGATATGTCTGAACTGGTTGAAGATCTTGCAAGATGATTTTTGTAATTTCGTATGCACAGTCAATTCTTTTGTTTATGGTATGCAATACTAAACCCACCCACTGTTGTAAATTGCAATAAGTTAGAGCAACAATAACACTCTAAAAACGCAGCCTCTTTAATGGTTTTAGGGCCCACTCTAAAAGTTTTTAGAGGCTATATAGTGCTTTCCTATTTCAGACACTCTAAAACTGCAGCCATTATATTTTTGTTTATATGAACCCACTTGGCAGTGGTTTACCATTTCTTTTTCTTTTTTTTCCTTTGATTTTCCACCTGTTCATCCCGGCTGCACCTCCCCCATCCGGGCCAGCCCCTCCGCCTTGACCTCTCACTGCACGGCCACATGTTTTTCAACCTTCGATGGCCAAAGGATAGGAGCAGTAGCATCGATTTGGAGAAGATTCTGCTAAAGCGAAGAAAAACAAATTCTTAGCTGCCAACTGAGTCCACATCTTCTTTCTCTTCAATTATGTTCTGATAGCAATATATATGGTCACATATCTTTGAGCTTATAAGTTAGGCCACATCGGACTCCGGATAATGTGCATTTTGCTGGGCCCAGAAGTAAATAGGGCCCAACCGTACCACCTGGCCCATGCAGCTAGAAACTCGTCACAGTCACAGCCCTCCTCAATACATGAACGTATACTTCTAGGTGAACACATGAATGTTGACATGCTCCAGTTGACCAATTTCTTTAAAAGAAAGCCTCCAAGAATGCAAGCTAACGCGTTGGCGAATGAGTATGTGTAGGCTACATAATTTTTTTTCTTTTCTAATGCGAAGTTGGAACAGGGGTGTTCTCACCTTGATGATCAAGGCAAACCATTGACAAAAGCAACAACTCCATATGAAAAATTAAGAGTAAGGCAAACACACAATCAAGGTCAAAGTCTCTGTGCGAGATAACGCATATATAGCAATTCCACTTGTAGTAGTTAACTGACACTCTTGGATATTCTCTCAGATGAACTATATACAATCAGGACCGTGTGGCAACTTGCAATTACTCTTTTGCAGAGACAAGCATATCACATACTGATTTAACTGGGCTAGCTGATGTGCTGTTTGCATACATGTAAAATGGGTAGTTGGCATCCAGTCATGCCAGGAGCATCAGCAGCCCTGGTAGTTTTCATAGTATGCATCTCCTTTCCAGCAATGGCAGCAGCGGCCAGAGCCTCATCTGACCGCTCCATGTCATTACCAGGCTGCCCGACAAGTGCGGCGATGTGCCCATCCCATACCCTTCGGCATTGGGGAAGACTGTGCCGTGGACAGCCGGAACAGCTACTTCAACCTCATCTGCAACAGCACGATCGGGTCCACCACGGCCAATGGTTCGTTATCCCGAAGCAGTAGCTGAGGTCGCTGACATCTCACTGGAGCATTGCGAGATGCGTGTGCTCAGCCCTGTCAGCCACATCTGCTTCAAGTAAAACACCACATTCACCAAGTTCACGGAGGGTACCAGCTGCAGGACACGCCCTTCCTACCCTCTCCATCGCGCAACCACTTCACAGTCATTGGCTGTAACACCATGGGGCTCATCCATGGGTCAGAAGGGCGCCATGAGCCAGTACGTAGCTGGCTGCTACTCCTACTGTGATGGTGTCAACAGTATGTCTGATGGCGCACCATGTGCTGGGATGGGCTGCTGTGAGTCTGCCATCCCAGCCAACCTCACCACCTTTGAGGTCATCTTTGCGACAAACCAAAGCCAGGTATGGGGCTTCAACCCATGCTTCTATGCAATGATAGCGAGGTTGGGTGGTACAATTTCAAGCAGCAGGACCTCATCGGCAACCTTGGGTTTATCAATGATCGAGCCCCGGGGGGTGTTCCAATCATAGCTGACTGGGCCATTAGGAATGGCTCATGCCCGGAGGAGGGGAAGGACACACCTAATGACTACGCCTGCATCAGTGCAAACAGCCACTGCATGGCTGCGAACAACGGGCCAGGGTACTTATGCCAGTGCTCCAAAGGATATGAGGGCAATCCTTATCTTCTGAACGGCTGTGAAGGTTAGATATTTAATCTATTATAACTTGTGTAGATTTCCAAGGATATTACTCTAAAACTGATGGAACTCTAAACCATATTCAGTGTTAGTTAGACTAAATACACTTCCATGAAACATGTGCAGAGAAACTCACCAGAAGGTGAGTTCCAAATTTCACATTGTGTGACCGCCTGGCAGTACTCATATAATCGTATTTGGTTTCCAGCACACCTCAGTATAGTACTGGCAAAAAAGTCATGTTTGCTGTAAGGAAATTACAAAGTGAATTCCCTACTTGACTTTATTACTTTTTTATCCATATTTAAGGAAAGTAATAAAGTTATTTGTATTTAATTTGATGCTTCTAAGTGTTTTTGTTAATATCTTCAGATACAGATGAGTGTGAGTTGCGTAAGCAGGACCCCAAGTATGAAGATGAAGATTTGTATCCGTGCAGAAAAGGGATCTGCCACAACACACCAGGAAGCTACTTATGCAAATGCAAGACAGGAAAAAGATCTGACGGTACAAATTTTGGATGCCAATCTCTGCATTCTCCAGCTGAAAAATTGGTTATTAGTAAGCATCGTTTGTATAAACAGACTATCTCTGTCCATGCTTTCATCTACATTAAGATGTGTATTGCCGTAACAAACATCATGTACTCCCTCCGGTCCTTTTTACTCCCGCATATTTATATGAAAAAATATTAACAGCTACAATACTAAAGTTATACAATATGAAAAATAAATTCATGATATTGATTCCTTATTATGAATGTTGATATTTTTTTCTATATAGTTGGTCAAACATTACAAAGTTTGACCTCAAAGAAATCTTGTATGCAGAGTAAAAAGGACCGGAGGGGGTAATAGAAACAATACATAAACTCTAAACACTACTTACAAACAACCAAAAGGAAAATAACAATGTTAAATTCTAATAGAAATTTACTAGCATCTGCTTCTCCAAAATATATTTTTGCAGGCCTTAGTGTTTGTGTTTCTGCAACTATGGTGATGGCCTTAACATGCATGTTGCTCATGCAATTTCAAAGAAAAAGGCATAAGAAGGAGAAAGATGAGTATTTCAAACAAAATGGAGGTCTCAAGTTATATGATGAGATGAGATCAAGGCAAGTCGACACAATCCGCATACTTTCAGAGAAAGAGATAAAGAGAGCCACTGACAACTACAATGAAGATCGAGTTATTGGATACGGTGGTCATGGTATGGTCTACAGAGGAACTTTGGATGATCAAAAAGAGGTTGCCATAAAGAAGTCTAAAGCAGTCAACAATGAATGCAGAGAAGAATTTGTCAATGAAATTATAATCTTGTCACAAATCAATCACCGGAACATTGTGAGGTTACTCGGCTGTTGTCTAGATGTAAATGTCCCAATGTTGGTCTATGAGTTTGTCTCCCATGGTACTCTATCCGAGTTCCTGCACAGTGCCGATCCTAGATCGCCAATCCCATTTGATCTTCGCCTGAAGATTGCTACACAGTCAGCAGAAGCTCTAGCTTACTTACATTCGTCAACATCTCGCACAATCCTACATGGGGATGTAAAGTCTGCCAATATTCTCTTGGATGGTCAGGTCAATGCAAAGGTTGCTGATTTTGGAGCATCAGCACTCAAGTCCATGGATGAAAGTGAGTTCATCATGTTTGTCCATGGAACCCTTGGCTACCTTGACCCTGAGAGCTTTATCAGCCGTCGCCTCACCGACAAAAGTGATGTATACAGTTTCGGGGTGGTTCTTCTGGAGATGATGACACGAAAGAGGGCTATATATACTGACAGCTTCAATGGAAAGGAATCTTTGTCATATACTTTTCCTTTGATGTTTCATCAGAAGACGCACCACGTTATGCTGGACTCTGAAATTACAGATGATGCAGACATGGTGGCCCTGGAGAACATGACTGAACTCGCAGTTCACTGCCTTAGCCAGAGGGGAAATGACAGGCCAACAATGAAGGAAGTTGCAGAGAGACTAGAGATGATGAGGAGACTCCATTTGCACACAACCAATGGTCGTGACGACAACCGCTTTGCACGAAACTACGGAGGATCTTCTTCAGTTGTTGTCCCTTTTGACGAGGCAACACATGGGACCATCGATATGTCCGAACTGGTGGAAGATCTTGTAAGATGATGTTTGTACTTGATGCAGATTAAATTCTTTTGTTTGGGATATGCAACACTAAATATTAACCCACCCATTGTTGTAATAAATTCGCCAGTTTACAGAGTAATAATCCTAGCATCTGATTTGACATGCTTGATAAACTGCCACATGTGTCATTGTTTTTTTGATAGGACACTTATGCGAGGAACAGGCTTTTGAATGTTTATGGTCCAATTAAGCAGCCTGGACTGTCGTTGTTTTGCACCAAGTGTCTTCTGATAGCTCAAACTAACTTCAGCTGGCATTTCAGTCAAAAAATCCTCCAGCTGAGGAATTTATGTTTATCTTTGCAGATAGGAAAAAAATGCACTCTGTTAGCTAGCTCACTGATTCCATACGCTTGTTCTATTTCACAAATCTATTTCCATAGCAATTTAAATTGATAATTTAGAGTAAGCATCCTTGTTTTATTATAGGCCCATAAATGCTGATTTGTATCTCATGGTGTGCATTTTGTCGAGCCCAGTGGCAAATAGGTCCAACTGGACATCCCAGATTATCCAGCAAGATGCATCACACACTCATGTACATGACTGTATTTTTTTTTATCAAGACATGAATGTTAATATGCTCTAGCTGACTGAACTAGTAATTCTCACCCTCTGAGATTGCAAACTGATACATTGGCAATGGAGAGTGTATGTCTAGGCTCCAGATTACTAATGAGAAGTTGGAACCAGGGCATTCTCACCTTGTGGAATTTTAAGTAGTGTGTAGGCTCCAACAGGCTAATCTGTTATGGTTTCTTCTCCTGCCTGCTTTCAACTTCAGATTACACCGTTTACTGCAAGACAAGAAAAAAAAATGACGCCAAAAAAGGAAATGTTATATTCCCTCCATCCCATAATATAAGATCGTTTTGCAAGCTTTGCAAAACGATCTTATATTATGGGACGGAGGGAGTATATATCGTAGACAAACCATTTTAAAAACTAACAGGTAGTTTATTTATAGCATGGAATGACTCGCTGTTTCATTGTCAAATTCTTCCTTGAACAGTAAGAAGCAGCGGTGATGTTCAATTAAAGATTGGTGATGTTCAATTAAAGATTAAGGAAACAACTCCGGAGAATAATTAGATCAAAGCAAAAAAATAAAAATCAAGGTCAAACTTTATGCGTTTTGATATACTCTGATATCGCAATATCACTAGTGGTAGTAAACTAACACCCTGGAATCTCTCCCATATAATATAACTCTATCTGATCAGTATTGTATCAAAACTTGCATTTAGTTATTTATGGAGACAAACCTACTTCATATCAGTTAAACCCTGTCCAGCTAATGCGCTGTTTGCATACATGTAACATGATTAATTAGCATCCAACGATGCCAGAAGCATCAACAGTCATGGTAATCTTCATAGCAAGCATCTTCTCGGCAGCAGTGGGAACACCTGCCAGAGCCTCTTCTGGACACAACATGCCATGCATACACTCCCACCCAAGACAACACGTGGGATCATCAATATGTCCGCAGTCCGAACTGTTGAAGATCTTGCAAGATGATGCTCGTATTGGATTCACCGTCAATTATTTTGTTTCAGATATGCAACACTAAATATTAAACCCACCCACTGTTATAATAATTACAGAGCAATGATCCTATCATTCGACGGACATGCCAGAGAAATCGCCACATACGCAATTGTTTTTTCTCGATAGAACACATAGGCCACCGTAGTAAGCCAGTGAGGAATGAGCTGTTGGATGTGCATGGTCGAATTAAGCAGCCCCGACTATCGTTGTTTTGCTCCAAGTATCTTTTTCAAGAAAATGCAAAGAGACTTCATGCGTTTCTTTCCATAGAAAAGATAGAGTTTATGTTACAATCCTCCTAGGAGGTACAGCCGTGGAGATCAATGCAGGAAATTAATGTACATCCCAGGTCTAGGGGCAAGGTGTCTCGGAGGCCAGCAGCACCTGCCTTGGCCAGAGCTGCCACCTTGTCCTTGATCTTCACAACAAGGTTACTCACCAAGGGTTGGGTGCCCTCAAGACACAATCATGTTTGTGATCACTCAAATTAACTTCAGCTACCTTCTTCCTTTTGATATGGGTTGTAGGAATAGGATGAGACAAATCTGACAGGGATGGATCTGCATCCTTTGCTCTAGATTAGCCTTCCTCGGATTTCTCTGTTCCCCCATTCAGTTTGTAAAGACCACTGTTTCTAGTAAGGGGAATCGGAGGGAGACCCCTCTTTTAAAAAAAAAAAACTTATCTTGCTAAATACTCCCTCTGTATCAAATTATAAGACGTTTAGAAGAAAAGGTGCATAGTCTCTTCGCTAGACGTCCGATTACATACACTTGTTATATTTTGCAAATTCATAGATTAATATAGTTTTCGAGTAAGAATCACTTATTACTATTTTCTAAGCTGATTAGTATAAGATGGCATGTATTTTGTTGAGCCCGTGGCTAACAGGTCCAACTGAACCCCTTCCAGCAAGAAACTCATTACACATTCCACGTACATGAATGCCTTTTTAGATTGTTAATATGCTCCATCTGACCAAACTAATAATTGCCACCCACTGTGATTGTAAGCTACTAATATATCAGCTTAGAAATGGTGTGTTTGTAGGCTCCAGATTTCTAATGAAGAACTGGAACCAGGGTATTCTGACCTTGATGATTTAAAAAAATGTGTAGGCTCCAACCGGCCAATCTGTGATGATTCCTTCTCTGCCTGCTACCACCAACACCAGATAAGAGAAAAATAAAATGACGCAAATATGTTAGCAGTACATGAACGAACCATATTAAGTAACAAACCGCTGACAAAACCAAGATCTATTATTGTTGTATGAGATGACTTGCTGTTTCATGGCCGTATCTTCCACCAACAGTAAGCAGCAATAGTGATGTTCAATTCAAGATTAAGGAGATAACCCCAGAAAATAGTTAGACCAAAGCAAGAAGCCAATCAGGGTCAAAGCCTCTGTGCGTGTTAACGTACTCTGATAATGAGATGTCACTAGTGGTACTTAACTAACACCCTTGGAAAATCTCTCCATATAGATCAGTATTGTATCGCAACTTGCAATTAGTTATTTCTGGTGACAAACCTACTTCATGTCGATTTAACCCGTCCAGCTAATGTGCTGTTTGCATACATGTAACATGGCTAATTGGCATCCAACCATGCCAGGAGCATCGACAGTCACGATAATCTTCATAGCAAGCATCTTCCTCCCAGCAATGGGAACACTTGTCGGAGCCACTTCTGGACGCTCCATGTCGTTGCCAGGTTGCCCCGACAAGTGCGGTGACATATCAATCCCATACCCTTCGGGATTGGCGCGGACTGTGCCGCGCCAATCTGAGCAGGTACTTCAACCTCATCTGCATTTACACGATTAATCCACCACGGCCAATGGTTGGGGATCCCGGAGGAGAAGATGAGATCGCCGACATCTCACTGGAGCACGGTGAGATGCGCGTTTTCAGCCCGTTAGCTACATATGCTTCGAGTCGAACACCACATTCAGCTGGTCCACAGTAGGGTACGATCTGCAGCTCACACCCTTCCTTCCTTCACCATCGCCAGAACCGCTTCACAGTCATCGGCTGCGACACCTTGGGGCTCATCAGCGGCTACAAAGACACCACAGGCAAGTACAGGGCTGGCTGCTACTCCTACTGTGTGGGCGCCCAACAACACTTCTGAAGGTGCGCCATGTGCTGGAACGGGCTGCTGTGAGGCTGCCATCCCCAACAACCTCACCTCCTTGGAGGTCGTGGTTTGAGATGGACCAGAGCAAGGTATGGCACTTCAACCCATGCTTCTACGCCATGGTGGCTGAGGTTGGGTGGTACAACTTCAGTCAGCAGGACCTCATCAGCAGACTTGGGTTCATCGATCAGCGAGCCAAGAAGGGTACCCAAGATCGTCGCTGATTGGGCCATTAGGAATGGCTCATGCCCAGAGACGGGAAAGAACAAACCTAAGGACTATGCTTGCATCAGTACAAACAGCTATTGTATGGCTGCGAACAATGGTCCAGGATACTTATGCCGGTGCTCCGGAGGATATGAGGGCAATCCTTATCTTCTGAACGGCTGTGAAGGTCAAGTATTTACACTAATTCAACTTGTGTACCCTTGAAAAGAGTATTTCTGTCTAATTAAAATCAGATATTTGAGTAGTTGTTGAATCTTTGTTCCGCTGACATATAGTGAACTTGTTTTTTAGTTTGAATCTTCTGAGAGGATGTTTCCATTATGTATTCAGACATAGATGAGTGCACATTGCGTAAGCAGAACCCCAAGAATTAAGATGTGTATCCGTGCAGAAAAGGGGTCTGCCTCAACACACCAGGATCGTACGATTGCAAATGCAAGAGAGGAACACGACCTGATGGTACAAATTTTGGATGCCGACCTCTGTTGACTTCAGCTGAAAAATTGGTCACTGGTGAGCATCATTTATTTAACAATTGGCCTATATTGATACTTTTATCAACATTAAGATGTGCATTTTAATAACAAACAGTAAAGCAACGTAAAAAAAATATGAACTCAGAACACTACTTAAAACCAAAAGAAAAATAGTGAACTCCAGATTCGTAACAGAAATTCAATCGTTAGTTTCTCAAAAATGTATGTCTGCAGGCCTCAGTGTTTCTACGACTGTGGTGATGGCCTTGGCATGCTTGCTGCTCATGCAATTTCAAATAAAAAGGCACAAAAGGGAAAAAGATGAGTATTTCAGACAAAATGGAGGTCTCAAGTTATATGATGAGATGAGGTCAAGGCAGGTCGACACAATCCGCATACTTACAGAGAAAGAGATAAAGAGAGCCACTGACAACTACAATGAAGATCGAGTTATTGGATGTGGTGGTCATGGGATGGTCTACAGAGGAACTTTGGATGATCAAAAAGAGGTTGCCATAAAGAAGTCCAAAGCAATCAACAATGCTTGGAGAGAAGAATTTGTCAATGAGATAATAATCTTGTCACAAATCAATCACGAAACATTGTGAGGTTACTAGGCTGTTGTCTGGATGTAGATGTCCCGATGTTGGTCTACGAGTTTGTCTCCGTGGTTCTTTATCTGAATTCCTTCACAGTGCTAATCGTAGATCACCAATCCTGTTGGATCTTCGCCTGAAGATTGCTACTCAGTCAGCAGAAGCTCTAGCTTACTTACATTCATCAACATCCCGCACAATCCTACATGGGGATGTCAAATGTGCCAACATTCTGTTAGATGACCAGCTGGACGCAAAGGTGGCCGATTTCGGAGCATCAACACTGAAGTCCATGGATGAAAATGAGTTCATCATGTTCATCCAGGGAACACTTGGTTACCTTGACCCCGAGAGCTTTATCAGCCGTCATCTCACCGACAAAAGTGATGTATACAGCTTTGGGGTGGTTCTTCTGGAGCTGATGACAAGGAAGAGGGCCATATATACCGACAACTCTAACCGAAAGCAAGCATTGTCATACAGTTTTCCCTCGATGTTTAACCAGAAGAGGCACCACACTATGTTGGACCCTGAAATTACAGCGGTGCAGGTATGGTGGTCCTGGAGAACATGGCTGAGCTCGCAGTTCACTGCCTTAGCCAGAGGGGAGATGACAGGCCAACGATGAAGGAAGTTGCAGAGAGACTAGAGATGATGAGGAGACTCCAGTTGCACGAAGCCAGTGCTCATGAAGACAATCAGTGTGTGTACAACTACGGAGGATCATCTTCGGTTGTTGTCCCCTTTGATGAGGCAACACGCGGGACCATCGACATGTCTGAGCTGGTCGAAGATCTTGCAAGGTGATGTTTGCAATCTTGTATACAGAGTTAGTTCTTTGGTTTGTGTTATGCAAAACTAAACCACAGCCACTGTTATGATTGTGAAGTGTAATAAGTTAAACCTGTTCATGGAACAATTATTCTAACATTCGGTCTGGCATGCTGGAGAAATCGCCAAACTTGGCATTTCAAGGTATGCAACATGTACATAATGTGTGCATGCTGTATAGTTTGACCATGGCCATAATGTGTGTAGTGTGAATTATCCCCATTCTGAACTCTGAAGATATATTCAGCTATGTGATGCAATACTGAATCGAAGTTTACCTGTGGTGGGCGTGGAATGGATCCCCTTGTGTTGGCGCGGCTCGATCCGCTCCCCCGATCCAAACGTGGGCCGGCGACCAGCTGCCGCCGAGCAGAATCGCGGCCGTCGCGACGAACCGGTTCGAATTCACCAGCACCGGCGTTCACCACCGGTCGCCGCGCCGCACGGACCTCTCCCGCCGAGTCCGCGGGACGGAGCCTCGGCCCGGAAGCCCGCAGCGGCGTCCGGGAGGAACCGCGTGGCGCGAGTCCGGCAGGAACCGCGTGGCCACTGCCGCTGCTGACGCGGACGCTCGCTGAAGCCTCCCTCCCTCCATCCCTGCCGCAGAGCCCTCCCGTCGAATCCGCGTCTCGGTTCGGAGCCCGAGGCCCGCGCTACTCCTGCCGCACCAATGCGGACGCTCGCCGAAGCCACCCGCCGGTCGCCGCCGCCCGTCCGGCACCTCGGCGGCGGGGTGGGAGGCCGTCCGGCGGCTTGGGCAAGGGACTCGCTCGCTCGCTCTAGTGGGCGGTGAAACGGCAAGAGTTATTCGTGTGGGCGTATTCTTGCCTTCAAAGCGTATTCTGTCGTTACCGCTTTCCTTTCGGCTTTGTTGAATTTTGTAGCATAAGATGAATTTGCGTAGCTATGACAGCGTATCAATTTTTCTAATAGAAAAAAGCACCAAAGATCATCTTATATACGATCTTTATCAAGATCATTTGGTTTTAGATGTAAATAGAGAAGGTTTTTGGTCCTCTGAGCGAGATAGTACACTGTTCATTACTGCTCAATGCTGCAGCTGAACGTGGAGGTGTCAGCACTGCTCAATGCTGCACCGCAACGGCACTAATTCCTTTACAATCTAGAGAACTTACCTCTCGCTCCTGGTCTCCTCATGCTCCTCAAATAGTCAATACAATGAGTGTTCACATGCTCCAGCTGACCAGACTAGTTGTCCCCAGCCTATGGGAATGCAAGCCAGCACAGTGGCGAATCCAACACAATACATGAATGCTGATATGATCCAGCTGACCAAAATAAAAGTCCCCATCCAACACAAGAGCGTATGCGCATGCTACAGAATTGTTCTTCCTTCCTAATGCGAAGTTGGAACCGTGGTGTTCTCACCTTGTTGATTTTTTTTAAAAATGTGTAGGCTTCAACCAGCCAATCTACAATGATTCATCCTCCTTCACGTTACCACCGACACCAAACCATCTCATTTCCTGGAAACGAAACGATAGAAGATCAGATGAGGGGTGTGAAACCATTGACAAAAAGCAGCAACTCCAAATAAAGGCAAGCACACAATCACGGTCAAAGTCTCCCCGCGTGTTAACGTACACTCTGATACAGTGATACCACTTGTGCTAGTTGACTGACACTGCCGGAGACTCTAAGATGAATCACATGGCAACTTGGAACCTTTTCTTTTCTAGAGACAAGCATATATACCACATACTGATTTAACTGGGTTGTTGGCATCCAGTCATGCCAGGAGCATCAGCAGCCCTGCTAGTTTCCATAGTATGCATCTCCTTTCCAGCAATGGCAGCAGCGGCCGGAGCCTCATCCGACCACTCCATGCCGTTGCCAGGCTGCCCTGGCAAGTGTGGAGAAGTGCCCATCCCATACCCCTTTGGCATTGGGGAAGACTGCGCCGCGAGCAGCCAGAACACCTACTTCTTCAACCTCATCTGCAACGGCACGATCGATTCACCACGCCCAATGCTTGGTGAGAAATTGGTTATTGGTAAGCCTCGTTTATATAAGCAGTGTATCTATGTTCATGCTTTCATCTACAAAATGTGTGTTTCCATAGCAAAAATCATGTAATAGAAACAAAAGTATTAGCTCTGAACACTGCTTACAGGTTGCAACCAAAAGGAAAATAGCAAGGTCCAAATTCTAATAGAAATTTACAAGCATCCGCTCCTCACAAATATATTATTGCAGGCCTCAGTGTTTGTGTTTCTGCACCTGCAGTGATGGCCTTCACATGCATGTTGCTCATGCAATTTCAAAGAAAAAGGCACAAGAGGGAGAAAGATGAGTATTTCAAACAAAATGGAGGTCTCCAGTAATACGATGAGATGAGGTCAAGGCGTGTCGACACAATCCGCATACTTACAGAGAAAGAGATAAAGAGAGCCACTGACAACTACAAGGAAAATCAAGTTATTGGATGTGGTGGTCATGGTATGGCTAGAGGAACTTCCATTTAGTTATTTCTGGTGACAAACCTACTTCATATTGATTTAACCCTGTCCAGCTAATGTGCTGTTTGCATACATGTAACATAGCTAATTGACATCCAACTATGGCAGGAGCATCGACAGTCATGGTAATCTTCATAGCAAGCATCTTCTTCCCAGCAGTGGGAACACTTGCCCGAGCCTCTTCTGGACACTCCATGTCGTCACCAGCTTGCCCTGACAAGTGTGGCGACATATCCATCCCATACCCCTTTGGGATTGGCGCGCACTGTGCTGCAATCAGCCTCAACAGCTACTTCAACCTCGACTGCGACAGCACGGTCGATCCACCAAGGCCAACTGTTGGTGACCCGAATGTAGCAGCTGAGATCACCGACATCTCACTGAAGAATGGCGAGATGCACCTATACAGCCCCGTCAACCACATCTGCATCACGTCGAACACCACATTCACCAAGTTCACCACAGGGTACGATCTGAAGCACACGCCCTTCCTCCCGTCACCGTCACGCAACCGTTTCACAGTCATTGGCTGCAACACCCTTGGGCTCATCACCGGCTACAAAGAAACCGCGGGCCAGTATGTGACTGGTTGCTACTCAAACTGTGAGGGCATCAACAAGACAACAACACGTCTGAGGGCGCGCCATGCAATGGGATGGGCTGCTGTGAGGTTGCCATCTCCACCAACCTCACCTCCTTGGAGATCAAATTTGAGATGACACAGAGCAGGGTATGGAGCTTCAACCCATGCTTCTACGCCATGGTGGCTGAGGTCGGGTGGTACACCTTCAGGCAGCAGGACCTTGCTGGCACTCTTGGATTCATCGATGGTCGAGCTAAGAGAGGTGCTGCCGTTGTTGTCGACTGGGCCATTAGGAATGGCTCATGCCCAGAGAAGGGGAAAGACACACCTACTAATTATGCTTGCATCAGTACAAACAGCTATTGCATGGCCGCGAACAATGGTCCAGGATACTTATGCCAGTGCTCCGGAGGATATGAGGGCAATCCTTATCTTCTGAATGGCTGTCAAGGTTAAGTATTTACTTTAATTTAACTTCTGTTGATTTCCATGGATATTGCACTGAAAACTGATGGAACTATAAACAATCGAAACAATATCCAGTGTTAGTTAAGCCCAGCTACACTTTCACAAAACATCTATATGAAGACTTTCCAATACGTGGGTTGCAATTTTTACCTCATGTAGCTTTGATTCCGCCACACCTTCACAAAGAACTGGCAAACAATATGTTTTTTCTGATGTAAGCTTGTAATGCACGGTGTAATATTAATTTTGAAGATGTTATGTGAACCATAGATGCAGCATTGCATATTGAATTGAAACATGGTTTCATTACTTATAGAATCTTTCTTTAGCCAACATGCAATAGTGAAAGCACAGTGAATTCATGTTTCAGATGTACTCTTCTGAGTAGATGTTTCGAGTGAATTGCAAAAAACCACCACATTTGAAGTTGAAGCATCCAATTGCCACCACATTTCTAGCGCGTCCCAAAAATCCACCACTTTACTTGTAAATTTTCTCAATAAAAACAAATGACCGGGTTTGCCGTTAGCTAACACGATTTCGACAGGCTGGCCCACCCGTCAGGTGCCACGTGGGCGAGGCCAGACGGCGAGTGGGTTGACGGCCGTTAGGGCACGCCAAGGCGTGGGTCAAAGCGCTTCATGGCTCTGACTGCTTGGCCCATTCTCCCCTCTTTCCCCGTCTCTCTCTCTCTCTCTCTCTCTCTCTCTCTCTCTCTGTCCTGCGATGGCGGCGGCGGCTAAACCTAGCGGCGGCGGCGGCGAGTCAGCAGGCGGCGGAGGGACTGGAGGCGATGGTGATGGATTCTCGGAGGTGGACAACTGGTTCGGCAGCAGTAGCTTGCCGACGCAATGGCTCCTTCACCGAGCGATCCCTTCGCCTCGCCGCCGTAGTGGGACATTGGCGCCGGCGGGCGGCCCCTAGCACGCAAGATCAGGGCTTCAGCGTTGGAGAAGGCCATCAGTGGGCTTCAGGGTTCGGCGGCGTGTGGTAAGATTTCTTCCCCCTCCACCCCTCTCTTCATTGGATTCATTGGAAATTTTAGGGTTGTTAGATTGCATATAAACCTATCATGTTACAGTAGGGTTGTTAGATTTTAGGAAATTTTAGGGTTGTTAGATTTTAGGAGATTTTAGGGCAGTTTGATTTTAGGGTTTTGTTTACTGAAGATTATTGTTTGTTTACTCAAGTGTTCTAGCTGATATAGTTAATATCTTTTCTGTATAACATGTTTCAAAGAGGGAAATATAGCTCTGGGTTTATAGTTTTATGCATGAATGCTTTGTTTACTCCTTATTGACAGTGAAGATAGTGCTAATATCTTGTCTGAATATCATGTCTGAATAACATGTTACATTATTGAAACAGAATCAATCAAGCACTAATTCTCCTCAATTTTCTGTAGTTTGGATGATGAGATATGGGAAATAAGGTACCATTTTCAAGGGAGAGACAACTTGGAGAGGACCATTTCTCTGTCAGAAATTACTTATATTAACATGTTAGCACTGCTAGAGACTGAAGAGGGATATACCGGCTGACTACATGTTCTATATGAAAGAAGAAGGAAAGGGGGCAGCAGGAATGCAGGTTATTGACAGTGAAGATAGTGTGGAAGAGATGTTAGACTATTATGCTGAGCAGAAGGTGCTCAACATAACTGTAATTAAGGCTAATGAGCCTAATCCAGGAGAGTTTAACAGGTCAAATATTGTGGAGAAACAAGTGCCTATAAGTAATGTGGGGATTCCAACATTATTTCTATAGATGAGGCAGGAGTATTGTTCCCTATTGCTGTTGAAGACACAGTTGAGGAGCTGTATGCTGTGCCTATTGCTGTTGTAGAGCCAGGTCAAGAGTCTGCATATATTAACACACAACAGAGCATGAATTTGAAGAAAGCAAAGGGCAAAGAGAAATTACAGGAAGATGTTGGCCCCTCTGATGATGAAGTGTTTGTTGGTTTGAACTGCTGTGAGGAGGAAGAGCATGACACAGGTAATGAGGAGGAAGATGAAATCATTGAGGAGGAAGAGCATGACATAGGTAATGAGGAGGAAGATGAAATCATTGAGAAGCTGAAGCAGAAAAAGAAACAGAGAGAGGATCCTATGCATCACTTCGAAGGAGACACAGAAGTGGAAGAGATGTGTCCAGAGGCAGAGGACTCAGACACAGAACCTGAGACACCTCTTCCTCAAACATTCAAGAAAGTAGGCAAAGCAGGCCCCACTACAAGATCACACCATGAAGCTGACATTGAGGTAATTCCTGATTTCATTCCATCTCGATGATTCTCGCTTGTTTCCGGGGACTATGGCATTAGTGATTCAGATGATGAGTCAGTCTACCACTCCCTTGTGGAAGGAAGAGTCAAGCCAAGAGGGGCCAGGACTAGGATCTGGTATGATGAGAGCAAGCCAGATGCTCATGAACAACTTTGCTTCAGTATGTGCTTCACTGATGTGTATCAGTTTAGAAGAGCACTTAGGAATTTTCATATCAGAATCCTTAGAAATTTCCAGTACCATAGGAACTGCAAGGATAGGATCATTGTGCATTGCACGTAAAGGGACAATGGGTGTCCTTTTTCATGACTGCATCCACAATTGCTCATGAGAAGACATTTTGCATCAAGAAGATGAAGTTGTTGCACACTTGTGGTGCACATGGAGAAAAACCAAAGTGACAGTTGACTGGATGGCGAGAACATGTGAGCAGCAAGAATCGAGAGATAATCCAAGGGCTGGTGTTGATGCAATTTTAAAAAGAACAAAGACTAAGTATGGGCTGGAAGTGCCAAAGACCAAGGCCTACAGGGCAAGGTCATTGGCCATTGAAGTGGTGGAAGGTGACATGAAGGGACAATACACAAGGTTTAGGGATTATCTTCAAGCTGTGCTTGATACCAACCACAGGAGCAGATGCATTGTGACTACCAGAGAGCTTCAGCTCCATCCTAGCCCAAATCCTAGGTTCCACTACATGTTCTCTTGTCTGAATGCTTCAAAAGAAGGTTTCTTGAATGGGTGTAGGCCCTTTATAGGTATTATATGCATTCTAAATTACTCCAGTTCACTGCCCATATCTTTTACTTAATAATGTACTCATTTCACTACCCAATGCTTTAATACAGGTTTAGATGGTTGCTTTATCAAGCTTTCTACTGGGCAACAGATACTTGTTGTCACTGGTAGGGATGGGAATAACAACATATTCCCTATTGCAATTGGTATTGTTGATAAGGAGTACAAGGATAGTTGGACTTGGTTTCTTAGCCAATTAAGAGCTTGCATTGAGAGAGGGAACAAGTGGGGCACATACACAATCATCTACGATAGATGAAGGTATATTTTCATTTCACAATTTAATGAGCAATTTCTAGAAATAATAATTTGTTATACTTGCTGCCATTATGAAGTTATATGATTAATACTTGCTGCCATTATGAAGTAATATGATTAATAATTTGTAATACCTGCTGCAATTATGAAGTTATATGATTAATAATCTATATAATGACTTAAACAGGGGCTGTTGAATGCAATTCAAGCTGTGTTCCCACACTCACCTCAAAGATATTGTCTTAGACATATCTATGCAAATTTCCAGTCAGCTGGCTTCAGAAGTGAGGAGTTGAAGAAGCATATGGACAATGCTGCATATTCATACACCAAGAATGGTTTTGAGGTTGCAATGAATGAACTGAGAAAGGAGGATGAAGATGCTTGGAAGTGGCTTTGTGATATCCCTAAAGAGACTTGGGCAAGGCATTGCTATGGATCACACATGCAAGACAGACCTAGTAGTCAACAATCTTAGTGAAGTATTTAACAAGATGATACTAGATGTGAGGAACAAGCCAATAAGGAGTTGTGTAGATGGATTCAGAACCAAGTTGATGGTTAAGTACCAAGCAGTCAGAGAGAAGACAGAGAAGAGTAAGTGGGAGATAACACCCACTTATATGGAGAAGTTGGAGGAGTCAAAGAAGTACTCAAGGCAATGCACTGCATACATGGCAGGTCCTGGTATTTGGCAAGTCACTAGTGGGGAGTCTACCTACTGTGTGAACCTTGATAAGTGGACATGTGACTGCAAGAAATGGGACCTATGTGGTTGGCCATGTAACCATGCAGTTTCTGCCATTACAAGAGTGAAGGGACAGCTGTAAGACTATGTGCATGAGTTCTTCAAAAAACCATTGTATAAGGAAACATACAGGCACATCATCTACCCTGTACCAGGGCCTGACTGTTGGCCTAGGACACCAACTGTTGACATAGATCCACCAGTGTTCAAAGAGAAGAAGGGCAGGAAGCAAACAGCTAGGAGGAAGGGGCAATTTGAGGTCCCAACAAAGAAGGATACATCAAGGATGGCAACTATCACATGCAAAGAATCGCAATATGCGTAAACATAGGTACACCCCATCGCCCTAAGCCCTGAAGCCTCATCTTCGTGCAAGAAAGGACAAGCACAAGGTATGGAATATGCACACTTTTGATTATTGTCATTGTTTTAATCATTTGATTCATCCTAATTGTTGGTCTATGATGTGTGCTTTCTTAGACAACCGTAACTCACTACCATGGAGTGGGGAAGTTCTCATCGCTACTAGGGTTAGAAGAACAAGCTATCGGTCATTCCCTACTGCTACATCTTCCAGGGGAAGAAAATCAACCGCTGCTTCTCTGGTCACCCACCGCTGCTTCTACAAGGCCAAGAAAAACAAGCTGCCGCTTCTCTTGGTCACCCAGCCTACTTTGCTTTCTACAAGGCCAAGAAAAACAACTGCTGCTTTAGAAGGTCAAGCATCACCGATGATGCTTGTACTACTCCTTCCTGTGGCTGCCACAGGAGCTTCTGTGTTCAAGCAATGCAGCCAGCAGAGAGGTGGAAGGCCCTACATGGCACCTAGGGCTGCAAGTACAACAGAGGGAGCAACAAGAGGGTCTAAAAGGAAGAGGTTCCAGAGCAACAGTCGAGGGGTTATTTTTATGCAGTGGCAACTAGTCAGTGCACAATTTGGCTGTTTTCTTTTGAACTGCCTGCCTTAAGTATTTCTAAATTTCAGAAACTATGTCTGAGAACTGCTTTGTGTAATCAATATTTACCTTGAGAACTTGTTTATGTTACCATGCTAAGTTTGGGAACTGCTATGGATGAGAACTATTATGGTTGAGAAAATGTTTGTGTCATCAACAATTTACTTGTTTGATTTTATGATTTTTCTATTCTTAAATATATTGGCATTTGATGGTTAGTTTGGGTTGTTGGTTTTGTCGAGCCCGAGCCACCGTAAAGCCTAAATGATAGTTGTAGGTGGTTTTGTCGAGCCCGAGCCACCGTAAAGCCTAAATGATAGTTGTAGGTGGTTTTGTCGAGCCCAAGCCACCGTAAAGCCTAAATGATAGTTGTAGGTGGTTTTGTCGAGCCCAAGCCACCCTAAAGCCTAAATGATAGTTGTAGGTGGTTTTGTCGAGCCCGAGCCACCCTAAAGCCTAAATGATAGTTGTAGGTCGTTTTGTTTGAGCCCAAGCCACCCTAAAGCCCTAAATGATTGTTGTAGGTGGTTTTGTCGAGCCCGAGCCACCCTAAAGCCTAAATGATAGTTGTAGGTGGTTTTGTCGAGCCCGAGCCACCCTAAAGCCTAAATGATAGTTGTAGGTGGTTTTGTCGAGCCCAAGCCACTCTAAAGCCTAAATGATAGTTGTAGGTGGCTTTGTCGAGCCCAAGCCACTCAAAAGCCTAAATGATAGTTTTAGGTGGCTTTGTTGAGCCGCAGCCACCTTCAAGATTAAATGGTGGTTTGGGTGATTTTGTCGACCCCAAGCCACCCTAAAGCCTAAATGATTGTTTTAGTTGGATTGGGTTAAAATTCAGTTTAGTTAAAATTCTAAGGCAATTAAGGAGGACAAGGAAAGTTGGTCTTTGTGCTTTATGTGATCAATTATGTAAGCATTTGCCCAATTTGGCCATGCCTAGTTGGTCTTCACCATTCACCATTTAGTCCAAAGAAGCAGATTAATAAATTGCAGATTCATAATAGCATAGCTCTTACTATAGAAAGCTAACAACATTACATAACTGGGGTAGTTTTGCAGCTAGTCATTACATACATTACATAACTAGGGGAAGTTTTGCAGCTAGTCATTACATACATTACATAACTAGGGGATTCCCAAAATATACAACCCCAAGGCCAGCTATATTGTTCCAAGGCCACATATTAGCTTAACATAAGCGAGGTGTTGAACAACATTGTTCACTCATCAAGGATTGACTTGATCTTGGCAAGCTTGTCCTTGTTGCCATGACCAGCTTTCATAAGATCACCCACCGTAAACTCCAGCTTCTTCTTCTCCTCTATCGGCCAGTCCCTCTCTTTCTTCATCTCATCCCTCTCCTTCCTTGTGTTCCTAATGATCTCACCGAGACCTATAAATGCACTTAATCTCCTTGACTCATGAGCCGCCTTCTCCATCTCCTTCATCTTGCCAAAGTCAAGACTCTCCTTCTCCTTGTCGATAGCTAGCTTCTCCATGTCCTTGTCCACATCCATCCGCTACCTTGAACTCTTCATCACTCATGACCCTCGTTGTTACGATCGCCCAATCGAACATCTTGGTGACATCCTCAACCACCGATCAGATCGATCCCCAAGTGTATCCAACTGCTTGTTCACCTTTGTCCAAATCTTTCTTATACTTCTCATGGTCAATCATTACGCCATGATTCTCCTCATGAAACATCTCCCATATCTTCTCCAAAACATCTTTGCAGTAATAGAAGGTCATGGGCATCAACCCAATCGAGCAACTCCACAGTCAATACCATCTGCATCAATTATTAGAAAATAAATATGCTAACTTCAAAAAGAAAATATATGAGATATCCAAAGGATTCAGTCATACTTGCAGATACAATAGACATTCAGAAACTTCAAGTTCAAATCAATGTCCTAAACATGTTTCATTTACTTAATTCTTGTGTAAACCGATGCTTGCAAAATCACTGTTAAAAACATGTTTCATCAACTACAGACAGTCCAAATTGGTGAATTTCTTGAATTTACTGCGAGACTAACACAATTAACTGAATTTATCGACAAAGAACCATGCATAAATTCAAATTTCCTGCATACTAACTACCAAATTTCTGCAGACAGTGCAAATTTATCGCAGACCAACTATCATTTGATTCTTGCAATTGCAGATAGTCCAAATTAACTGAATTTCATCGACAGCAATTCCAACAATCTGCAGACTAACTACCACTAACACAAACCCTCGTTGGATAACACTGACCTGAGGAACAGCACATCCATAGAACCTCCTCCCAGTGTCCTTTCCTTCAAATGCAACATATTTCATGCATGGGGCCAAGTGCAGTCTACATGTGATGCTTGCATCTGCAGCTCTACCACAGAAGGATGCATCTATAGTGGTGCCAGGGTTCGCCTGCATTGTAGCACACTAGTGAACCGCAGAAAAGATAGCAAGTGCTCGAAACATGGTCTCAAATCGTAGAACACTTGAATCACTAACCCCTAACCCTAGGTGCAAAGAAGATATCTTACCCAGTGCTGCTCCAGATCCATGCCGACCAGCTCCTCCTCCTCGCTGCTCTCCTCTCCATCCTTCCACGACGGCATCTTCTACGGCGGGGAGGGAACTGCCTGCTGGGCGGCGAAGAACTCGGCGGCGGCAACCCGGGACAGAGCAGGAGTGAGAGGAGAGAGTGAGCGAGTGGAGTGGAGTGTGAGCGGCGGGAGTGGGGGCTCTGTTTGTATCGACAGCCCTAACAGCCGTCAACCCACTCGCCCGTCAGCCTCGCCACGTGGCACTTGACGGTGGGCCAGCCTGTCGAAATCGTGTTAACTGCGGCAAACCGGTCATTTGTTTTTGTTGAGAAAATTTACAAGTAAAGTGGTGGATTTTTGGGACACGCTAGAAATGTGGTGGCAATTGGATGCTTCAACTTCAAATGTGGTGGTTTTTTGCAATTCACTCAGATGTTTCCAATGTTATCTTCAGACATAGACGAGTGCACATTGCGTAAGCAGGACCCCAAGTATGAAGATTTGTATCCATGCAGACAAGGGGTCTGTAACAACACACCCGGGAACTACTCTTGCATATGCAAGAGAGGAACACGACCTGATGGTACAAAATTTGGATGCCGACCTCTGTTGTCTTCAGATCAAAAATTGGTCATTGGTACGCATCATTTATTCAAACAGTGAATCCCTTTTCATAAGTTTATTTACATTAATATATGCATTGTAATAACTAACATTCATGTAACAATAAAAATATTACTTATACAACCAAAATAAAATAGTGAGCTCAAAATTTGTTATAGGAATATATTAGTGTTAGTTTCTCAAAAATATACATTTGCAGGGCTCAGTATTTCTGCAACTTCGGTGATGGCCTTAGCATGCTTGCTACTCATGCAATTTCAAATAAAAAGGCACAAGAGGGAGAAAGATGAGTATTTCAGACAAAATGGGGGTCTCAAGTTATACGATGAGATGAGGTCAAAGCAGGTTGACACAATCCGCATACTTACGGAGAAAGAGATAAAGAGAGCCACTGACAACTACAATGAAGATCGAGTTATTGGATGTGGTGGTCATGGTATGGTCTACAGAGGAACTTTGGATGATCAAAAAGAGGTCGCCATAAAGAAGTCCAAAGCAATCAATGCTGATTGGAGAGAAGAATTTGTCAATGAGATTATAATCTTGTCACAGATCAATCACAGAAACATTGTGAGGTTACTAGGCTGTTGTCTGGACATAGATGTCCCAATGTTGGTCTATGAGTTTGTCTCCCATGGTACTCTATCCCAGTTCCTTCACGGTGCTGATCGTAGATTGCCAATTCCCCTTGCTATTCGCCTGAAGATTGCTACACAGTCAGCAGAAGCTCTAGCTTACTTACATTCATCCACATCTCGCACAATCCTACATGGCGATGTCAAGTCTGCCAACATTCTCTTGGATGACAAGCTCAATGCAAAGGTTGCTGATTTCGGAGCATCCGCACTTAAGTCCATGGATGAAAGTGAGTTCATCATGTTTGTCCATGGAACACTGGGATACCTTGACCCTGAGAGCTTTATCAGCCATCTTCTCACTGAGAAAAGCGATGTATACAGTTTCGGGGTTGTTCTTCTCGAGCTAATGACACGAAAGAGGGCTATATATACCGACAACTTTAATGGAAAGCACTCACTGTCATATAGTTTTCCCTTGATGTTTCATCGGAAGACGCACCACGTTATGCTGGACTCTGAAATTACAGATGACGCGAGTATGGTGGTCCTTGAGAACATGGGTGAACTCGCAGTTCACTGCCTTAGCCAGAGGGGAGATGACAGGCCAACAACGAAGGAAGTTGCAGAGAGACTAGAGATGATGAGGAGACTCTATTCGCACGCCACCAATGCTTGTGAACATAACTGCTTTGCACGTAGTTATGGAGCATCACCTTCAGTGGCTGTCCCTTTGGACGAGACAACACGTGGGCACTATCGATATGTCTGAGCTGGTTGAAGATCTTGCAAGATGATGTTTGTATTTGATGCACAGTCAATTCTTTTGTTTGGGATATGCAACACTAAATATTTAACCCACCCATTGTTTCAATAGGTTAGCCAGTTTATGGAGAAATAACCCTAACATTTTATTTGACATTGTGGAAAAATCGCCACATACGCCATTGTTTCTTTGGTAGAACACTTACACCATTGTAGTAAATTTGTGAAGAACGAGTTTTGGGATGTGTATGGTCCAATTAAGAAGCCTTTGACTGTCGTTATTTTGCTCCAAGTGTCATCTTCTGATGGCTCAAACTAACTTCAAGTAGCATTTCTATATAAAAAAATAGTTCAGCTGGCATCGTCTGCCAGTTTATGCTTATCTTTGTAGATAGAAATAAAATGAATACTTGGTAAATGAAAACTTCATCTGGCATTTTGGTAAAAAAAAACACTTCAGCTCGTATCGTCTGCCAGTTTATGCTTATCTATTGTAGATAGAAATAAAATGCATACTTGGTAAATGAAAACTTCAGCTGGCACACAACCAATGGTCCTGAAGACAAGAGCTATGCGCATAATTAACGATGGAGGATCGTCTTCGGTTGTTATCTCGTTCGACAAGGAAACACACGGGACCACCGACATGTCCGAACAGATTGATGATCTTCCAAGGTGATGTTTGTAATCTTGTATGCACAACTAGTTCTTTGGTTTGTGGTATACAAATCTAAACCCAGCCATTGTTATGACTGTGGATTGTAATAAGGTAAACCAGATCCTGTGTTAGCCATTTAGCTTGAACTCTGAACTCTGAAGATAAGTGCTCACAGTCCGAACTCTGAAGATATATTCAGCTACGCAACACACACAATACTGAATTTAGTGGTTCCGCTACTGAATCGAGATTTACCTGTGCTGGGCCTGGAGTGGATCCCCTTCTCTTCGCGCGGCTCCAAGGTCCAATCGTGGGCCGCCGAGCAGGCTCGCCGCCGTTGCGACGTACCGACCCAAACTCACCAGCACCGGCGCTCACCACCGGCCGCCGCGTGGCACGAACCCCTCCTTCCCTCTTGGTCAAGGCCGCCGTGATTCGCGCTACGGAGCCTTCGCGCCGGAATCCCTCAGCAGTGTCCCGGAGTCGCCGCGTGGCCCCAGCAGCTGCTTCTGACGCCGGAATCCCGCATGCAGAGCCCTCCCATCGAGCCCGCGTCTTGGTTCGCGCGACGGAGCCTCGTCGCCGGAAGCCCGCGCTGCTCCGCCTGCCGCCGCAATGCGGCCGCTCGCTGAAACCTCCCGCAGTCGCTGCGCCGCCATCCTCCTGCGTCCGGCCGGCAGAGCGGCGGGATGGAAGGCCGCGCTGACTGGAATGGGGGAGGCTGCAACCGTATTCTTGCCTCCAAAGCGTATTTTACTTTACCGCCTTCGTTACACCTTTGGAGAAATCAGCCGGGCTGATAGCCAGCCGTCCGATTGGCCATAATCTAGATGCAAACATAGCCATCTGATTGATTCAGTCAACGTAGCAGGCACCAAAAAAACCGCGTGTTGCACTGCCACGTTGTGCACCTCGCCGGGAGAGCGCCCAGCGGCGATCACAATTGCAGCGATCGTGTCAAAGCCCGGCGGATGCTGCGATGCAACGCGACGATTTACGATGGCGGTTCTTTGTGATCGGATGCAACAACAATGACACTGCGATGCCAACGCCGACAAATGCAGTGATGCGATTGCGACAACACGAGGAGGTGCCGATGGATGCTTCGATGCAGCGCACATCAACAACATCGGCTGAAGGATGCTACTGACGTGTTGCTTGCGGTCCGCAAAGCGGATATGGGGTCCTCTTTGTCTTTGTGGTTGTCGAAAACGCTGGCCGCAATCGGGGAAGGGTTGTTGTGAGTCTCCCGAGCCTCTCGCTGGACTTGGAGGAGAAAGGACTGGGATGGTAGGAACGTATTCGGAGCCTCATGCCATGTCTCGATTATGACAACAAATCGCATCGGGATAGTACCAGGAGGAACGATTCGGAGGCTACTTGGCGGTAGGGACATGCAAGCAATTATTATAGGGTCATACTTGCAATAAACAAAGGTGAAGACCCTACCACCAAGGACCATGGCGGTAGGGTCTTTTCCACACCAAGCAGGCGTGATAACAAGACGTAAGTCCCATGACCAGAGACCTGTCACGGTAGGTTGTGCTACCCTACCGTCGAGGCCAATGGCGGTAGAAAAAGGGTCAGATCTTGAAAATTTTCGACGTCCCCCACATCCTCCTCCTCGTGGTCAACCTCCTCCTCCTCCTCCTCCGGATCCACCGCGTCCGGAGGTAGCCCCACTGTGATCAAGGCTTCGCGCCTTGCCCGGACCTGCAGCTGGCGCTCCGGCGTTAGATATGGGTAGCTCCTAACCCCGCGTGGGGGCATGGCTACTAGTGGTGGCGGTAGGCGATTGGAAAGTGCGGCAGCGGCGGACAGGAGGGGGGAAATGTGGACGTGTAGGTTTTCAGTGTCGGCGGCCAGCTTAAATAGCCAGATACACTACGCGGCCCGCCGAAGCGGTGTCACACGTCGACATCAGTCCGATGAAGGAGACGAGTTTCAGACCGCCGGATTTCTGGACGATTTCGTGTGGGACCAATCGTCAATCTATTGTGACGGACACGCCCGGACGCATCCGGGCGCCCCATATCCGCCCCTACATTGGGGGGGGGGGGATATGAGGGCGCCGTCGATCCGGCAAGCGATATGCCACCGGTCATCCTTGACAGTGCCATCTGCGGACTTTTGAGAGCGGGTTAGCGCCCGGCTATAGATGCTCTAACAAACCCCGCGATGATTAATTACGTAACATAACGGGATTTACGTAGCCTTTGACCGCTGCGTAGTGTTGGTAACGGCTTTGTCGACGTGCATTTCACTTCTTTATTTTTCTTTATTACCGGAGGCGACCCGGACAGCGGAACGCGTGCTACATTGCTCGTACACACGTAAAGATGCAAATCAGATTGCCAGGGCGCGCATGCATGCCTGGCGCCGCCGCCACAGAGCCAGCTTCGGAGCCGGTCCGCTCGTACCAGTGAACCACCGTCGCTGCGTGGTGGCACTGTGCGCAGCCTCCAGAAGCGCCCCTGCAGCGGCGCACTGTCCATCCGTCGCGCCCGTACAGTCTCGAGTCCCGCCGCGCGTCTCCATCGTCGAATACACGGGCACCGTACGACCGGGCCGTCCATCGGCATCGGCCGTCTAGTCTAGACTCTAGAGACGATGCCCACCGCCGTCTGCATCGTGGGGCACCGCCAAAGACAACGTCGCCGTCCGCACTCACGGTTCGCCAGCCATGCATCGCCACCAACGCCTCCTAGTTGTCCCGGAGAACATCATAGACTGCATAGCGGCCACATCCAACTTAGCATGTAACCCCCTAACATCGCTGATTTGCCCCTTTTCGGATCTCCAAATTAGTTTACGAAACATGAAACCAATGACGTTGTAAAAAATCTGGTCGGATATATAGCACCCTAGACACATCGTCAAACTCTAGATCTGCCATCCCCACTCGATGATTATGTCGGAGGAGAAAACCATAGCTGCCAACCGCTAACCAGAACGCAACACATGATCCACCATCTTTCGGCTTGCCATCGACGCATATCGCTATCTACATTCGCTTCTTGCACTACCTCCCGAGCTCGTGGTTGGCAATGGAGCAAACATCGCCACAACGACGGAGCCTGATAATAAAATCAACCGTAGGAATATCACCATGGCACACCATCCCCGCATGAACAGACTACTAGCAACCAAATCCATCACCCATCAACGCAGCGTAACGTCATGTCAAGAAAGGAAGTTTTATTAATTATTCAACACCGCTGCCGCCACTTGCCGAAGCCATGACTCTAAACCCCAAAGCTACACGATCTGTATGCACAGGATCCGGTGACCCTCCTCAGCACCAACGACCAAGAGGTCATCGGCGTAGGGGTGCTGCCAGAGGACGGTACCGGAAGACGGGTCCCCTAGGAGCCCTAGTTGTCCTAGCCGCTGCGGAGGTTTTAGATTTTCAGGGAAAATGTAAACACCGTGAGATCATGTTATTAGCCCTTTTTAGGTAATAGTATGTTATTAGCAAGAAAAGGCTATACAATAGAATTGTTAAAAAAAGTATGTTATTAGCAAGAAAAAGGCTATACAATAGAATTGTCAAACGAAAAAAGACTATACAGTACTTCTTCCGTCGCATAATGTAAAACATGTTTTTATTCTAGTATTTTCCTCTCCTTCACACCACACGCCCACACGCACACGCACACACACGAGTTACTCAAAAAAAAAAACACGCACACACACACACACACCTGGGCGAGGCGAAGCGGAGGTCTCATACTCTCGTCCTGTACCACCACCACCCACCCACCGGCGAGCGATGTCGGCCGTCGCGAATGTGAGGAGGCGGCGGCAAGAGGGTGGAGCCTGTGACCCGGACGAGGCACCAAGGTCCGGCTAAGAGGCGGCGCGACATGGACGATCGCGATCATGAGCTCGAGCTCGACAGTGTGCCTCCTCCCTCCCTCCCCCGGCTTTATTCCAGCGCGCTGCCACTGCGCTGGCGCGTCTGGCCTCAGCTTTCACCGGATGGAATAGACCGAGGGTTTCTGGCCGCGCCTCCTCCTCCTCCTCTCCCACGCCGATTTGTGTCGGATTTTCGCGCTTAACTGATTTGGCCGTATGATTTGTGGGTGTTTGCTCGACGGGATCCGCCGAGACAATGACTTCAAGCATATCGTGACGACGCTGCGCCACATCAAGGACAAGGCTCACAAGGACGGCCAGAAGAAGACCGAGCAGGCCATCTCCAGGTGATTCCACCTCCCCATGTTTCTCCGCGGTCAATTTCGTAATGCTAGTGTGCACACCGTTTCTACCAGCCCCACTCTTATGGGAGATTTGTTGCCTACAACACTAGGATTCAAAGTGGCTACGAGTACCGGAGTCCCGAACCTGCTGCCTCGCCAGAATCCAAACCTTCGCATGCCTCAGATCTGAACCTGCTGTAGGCCCAGATCCGAGCCTTCTTGTATGCATCAGATCTCGAACCTGCTGTATGCATTGTATCTGAATTTAGGCTTCGTGAGTCTCGTAATTGGATGTGAACTAGGAATTACCAAAGGTGTCATGTTGTTTGTGAATGATCAGGTGATGATTGAAGTAGTAGGTACCAATGCGATGACAGGGCTTAGAATTGTTGCGTGCACCAGTTGGTTTAGCATAATTTATCCACCTTGTTCAGAGTGAACCATAGCTAGTTTTTTTATCGAATGTATGCATCGCATCCACCTCCCCATTTTGTCCATGTCTCACTCCTCAAAATAGCCTGCAAAGACTTGGGGGTTATATTATTATTCCTGTTTACTGCATTGCAATTAGATATCGAGAAATATAACCACCAGCCAATCGGGTGGTTAGCGATGTGCATGGACGATTCTGTTCGATCGAGCGATTTTCTTTTCCTCCCGCACGTACGATCGTTTTTTTCCTTCGATGTTTCTTCTGCTCTGGCGCGTAAAAAGAGCTCCAGAAAAATAGTGCCTCCACTAGGATTCAAACACACAACCAGTTGGTTGTGACCATGACGACTACCAGCTCAATGCATTTAACTGTTGTGTTACATTTGCGGTTAATATCTATTTCTATCTTAGTATTCTCCATCTCATAATATAAGAGCGTTTTTGGCACTACACTAGTGTCAAAAACACTCTTATATTATGAGACGAAGGAAGTACATGAGATGCAACGTGTTTTGTACTCCACTTGTCTCTTTTTTTGTAGTGATGACTCCTACAGAATTTGAACAACGGTCTTTTTCTCGTTTGTCATATCTCAAAAATTTCTTTTGTAATGAGCCTGATAATTATACGCATCACAAACCTGATAGCTTATGTACAAATATCGTCGTAGCTTTTTTTGACCAAAAAAACTAATGTAAACATATAGTCAATAACTTTTTGTATGAATAGTATGATAAGTCACACATCGCAAGTTGATAACTTATGCACCAAGGTCCTGGTAACTTCAGCGACCGGGGTGATCAGATACAATCATGTAACTTTTCTCGTGAATAGCATGATAACTCATACTTTATGGACTGATAACTTATGTACCCTCGTCCCGATAACTTTGGCATCAAGGTGGGTGGGGGTGATCAAATATACATGTAACTTTTTCTGTGAATACCATGATAACTCATACTTTGCGGACCTGATAACTTATGTACCCCTGTCCTGATAACTTTGGCGACTGAAGGTGGGTGGGGGGGGGGGTGATCAGATACACCGCGGTAACTTTTCTGTGAATAGCATGATAACTCATACTTTGCGGACCTGATAACTTATGTACCCCTGTCCCCGATAACTTTGGCATCAAGGTGGGTGGGGGGGACTTGACGAACTTTTGTGTGAATAGTACTTAGACCTGATAACTTATGAGCCCCATCCTGGTAACTTTGGCAACGACCGGGGAGGGGGGGGGTTGATGAAATATCCCCTCGGTAGATTTTTGTGTCAATATCATGATAAGTCAAACATCGTATACCTGATAACTTATGGTCCCCGGTCATGATAACTTTGGTATGGGGGTGGGGGGGGGGGGGTTGACGAAACATCCCCTCGGTAACTTTTTGTGTGAATAGCATTGTAACTCAGACATCGCACACCAGATTAGTTAAGTACCCCAGTCCTGATAACCTTGGCATAACTTTTTGGCATGAGGAGGGTGGGGGGTGGAGGAGGTCCGGTAACATTTGTGTGAATAGCATGGTAACCCACACATTTGCAGACTGATAACTTATGTACCCTCGTCACGATAATTTCGACGAGGGGTTGATTAAATATAACCACGGTAACTTTTCATGTTAATAGCATGGTAACTCACGCCTCGCAGACCGATATCTTATATACCCCGGTCTGATAACTTTGGGGACCGGGGTGGGAGGAGGGGCATCATGAAATATACCCCCGATAACTTTCATTGATGAAGTGGATTTTTTTCCAGAAAAATAGCTTTGTTTTTTCTTATGACAGCAGTAAGAAAGAGTTTAAAAGAATTTCGTTTTCAACTAATGAACAACAAACTAGGCTGGCGTGATGGTAGTTGGGCTTGGTACTTGGGCTTGTCCTTTCCATCTCGACGCAGGTTCGAATCCCGTGTAGGTAAAAAAAAATCGCGTTTTTAATTACGGTGCAATATACCGAACAGGAGGAGAACCGTAATAACGGGTGGAGATCATGGTCGGCTGTCGTGGAGGTATAAATATTACTCAACTTAATTATAACCAGAAATTTAAGCTAGTTCAATTGGTTGCGAACAGCTATGGTGAACCATAGGTAGTGGGTTCGACTCCCACTTCCTACATGTTTTTTTACCACGCCAGAAAAAAAAAACGGGAGAAGGGAGGGGAACGAAGCGGGAGAAGCGAATCGAACGAGATTGACACGATCGTGCGGATCTGTCGCTAACGACCAGTCGTTAGCACAGCCCTTTAGATATTGGAAGTCTATGTTCGCATCACCAAAGTAGCAGGACAGCACCCCGTTGTTGTCAGGTTGTTTGTGACTGCTCAGGTCTCGTATGTAATTTCTCGCCAGTAGATCCTAAACTTGCAAGGCGACATTTTAGGCACTTTGCAATGTTGTGGCAGTTGATCATAAACTTATGGTAGATTTGTTCCCTTCAATGGTATGATTTTGCAGTTATGAGTGTTATCAGTGCTTTTAGCCTGCTGTATGCCTGTATCTGAATTTAGGTTCCAGAAGTCTGCAATCGGATGAGAACTACGTAGAATTTACGAGTGTTATGTTGTTTCTGTATGTTCGGGTGCCCATCTGATGATTGGAGTAAGTGGGTACGCATCGATGCAACGATAGGACCTGGAAGCCTTTATGCGTGCACCTATTGGTTTGAACACGATTTATCCGCCTTCTTTGTGGAACGATAACTAGTTTTGTTGATCGAATATATGCATCCACCTTCCTATTTTTCTCCTGACTCACTCTCAGAATAGCCTGCAAAAACTTCGGAGTCATGTTACTGTTTCTGCCTGCTGTGTTGCATTTAGACACTGGAAATCTGTGTTCGCATCACCAAATTAGCAGGGCAGCATACCATGGTTTTCCAGATTCGTCATGACTTCTTAGGTCTTGCATGTAGTGTTGCGCCACTAGATCATAAACTTATAAGAGACATTTTAGGCACTTTGTAATGCTGTGGCAGTTGATCATAAACTTATAAGGAATCATAGCATACATGATCACTGGTATGAATGATGGATTCATATGATGAATTGATGACCTCTCAAAGGTGTATATTCAATTATTCAGTGGCTCAAAATTTGAGCCTTTCTCGTCTCGACAAAGGTCCCAAGTTATGTCTATTGCACACTTTTCTTCCGGCTGGTAGAATTTAAATATATTCTTTTAACTTTCAGCGTTACAACAGAGATTCAATCTATGGTACAGGACACCAAGGCAGTTTCAGAAGGAAAGGTGAACAACCGAACTGTTTCACTTGCCTTTAACTTTCTGTGTGTAGTAGGAATAGAAATTTCTGCCATCCTTTTTATAGTGAAGATTTGGTATGCTCTTTTTTTACTCATTGCTTCAACATGAACACATTCATAAGCTAGTTTTTGATAATATAAACTGTGAGTGTTCATTGAAATGTACTCAATGTCGATAAATGTTACTGATTGCATTAGCTGGCAGAATGTTCTTAAAGCTCTAACGAAGGCTTCCAAAGAGGTTTTTGAATTTCTATTGATAGAATGATGTACATCCGGTTATGTAAAATATTGTCACAGTTTGGTTCCCAGCCTTATTTCTATGCAATGCAGTGTGAAGGTTCATTGAAGACCGACTACACCAAGTTTCAAGCCACACCCATGACAAGTTCTACAAAGACAAGGCTTCACACATACAAAATTTCAAAGGTATGCTGAATGGGCATCTGCTACCATATTTTCTGAAGTCTATGGCATATGTACACTCTACGTGTTGCGTATAAATACATATCAAAGTTTCAAATAGCGCTAAGCCTCTTAGGGCGGACTGCTTCTAAATGTTATAGCGTGCATATAGCGGCGCTTATAGCTTAGCTATTTAAAATGTTTGCTCACGTGTTTGGACAAAAGACCCTTAGCGCATGACCTCTTTTAAACGCTTATAGCGTGCTATAGCGGCTATTTAAAACCATGATACATATGTAGAACATAGTTTGCTCTTGCCCTAGCTTTTTGACTCTAGAAGAACAGTAGCTGTGTCCTCGTCTAATTATATAAGCATATTTATGCATAAATGAGTTTGTTATCGGTACCACGACACATGTAGGAGAATTATTGTCAAAAGTTATCCAAAGAAAACGTTGTCTTTGTTAACCTTTAAAGCTGGTCAAACTGTGTGCAGTTTATGAAAAATCGTGCTACTGGCTATACAATACACCTAATTATTTATCATTTGTCTAAAAGGATGAGCCAATATCTTCATGTTATACTTGTTCATAATGAGACCAGAATTTGTATTTTCCTGCCACATAATGAATGATCTCTGTTGTCGATTACTTACTTATCCAGATGTCGTGTTCTGCAGATCTTTTCTCAAAGTTTGAGGTTGAAAAGGAGAAACCGATAAGTTGAGTATGAACTGCAAAGTAAGTAGATGCTTACACCACTTATCCATGCTGTTACTTGTCTTATGAACAGCTATTGTGTGTTGAAGATTCGTTGCTCTTACCCAACTACTACCTGTTTAACACGGAAGAAGGAGAAGACCTCTCTTGATGTTGAGGAAAGAGTTTCAGAGAAGCTTGCAGATGCAGAAGAATCTCTGAAGAAGTTGAAGCAGGTCTGTTCAACACTCTGCGCCGATTACTACAGCTGCTGCTTTGGTCTTGTGTAACCACACTGCTTTAACGGAGTTCAATCAATGTTTATCGGTAGCATGTACGTAATTCTCTCTCTTGGACAAGTAAGTACCTCTGTATTTGTGTCTTGCAGGGTAGGGTGACAAATCCATCATCAAGCTTCGCTTAGTCCTTTGCCTCGCTCCTCGGGTCCCGATGACGAGGATAGTGGCATATGGTTCTGAAGAAGAGAGATGATGCACATGCACAGTACAGGGGCAAGAAAGAGTAGGTTCCGTAGGGTTTGTATAGAGGTTTTGGTGTTCCGGTCATGATCAAACCTATCTTTTTCCTGCTCTTAATTACATTCAGCAGCCATTGCTAAACTTGTGGCCGACCTTCGCTCATGTTTTGCAACATGTATATTTTCTAGCAGCCTGGACCAACAACATTCAGTAAGAAACATGTGGTGCTACATATACATATATCAAGCAATTATTTATTATATAATCTTGCCATGTATGTTTTCAACGGAAAATAGAAAAGGTTTACATCTATTGCAAGGTTTATCATATGAGCTAGTTGTTTTTATTTTAAAAAAGGTCTATGAGCTAGTTATAAGTACATGGCTTCCTTTCCTGCACGGACCTCTTACTTGGGCCATGCACTACGCATTTACATGCGGTATGCCGCTCATGCATGCATGTTACTTACATTATTCGAGGCGTAGCGTGGATGGCATTACACGTGTATGTCTATCTACATCCCATTTATTTAATTATTTCGCCTTCGTATATAAAGCATTTCGGATCCTGCATGCAATCAGCACGCGTCCGCATCCAAACATATACAAACTAGGAGTACTTCCTTATCGAAAAAATGTATAAGCTACTTCAAACAACAAAATGACATCTACAAACTACTTCAAACAACAAATTACATGAATTTTTTACCACACATAAGAAAATAAATAAATTCTGTTGAGCTGGTACACCTTACTTTTCTTTGCGATCGCATCCCACACGGCTGGGTTGGGACGGAAGTTCACTATATATACTCACGAATAATTACCATGTGCTTTTCTCGGCGTTTCAATCATGTATTCCCATCGTCCATAAATAAGTGTAATGAGTTTAGTTCAACCACAGCACTTATTTCTGGATGAAGGGAGTACATACTTGGTATTCTTCATTTCTTGTTATAAGCACGCAACACTCATGCCAGATTAGTTGATACTTGACGAGGACCGCGGGCTTCTAGTTGTTGACTACTTGTAATTTTCTTTGCATGGTAATATGATGTCTCATTCTACGGTACAAGTCACGCATAAACCGATCCGTAAAACTGGAAAAACTATGGAATGCTAGCCTTTGCACAAAGAACCACCAGCCAAGAATGAAAATTACAATCAAGACCGACGACTTCCCCGAGCTTGACCCCAACGCCCATCATCTACCTCCGCACAACCGCAACAACTATCAAAGGAAAAAGTAATGAATCACCTCTTCACTCGAGCTCGACGCTGCTCCATCGCTGATATGCAACTTTTCAACCTCCTAAGTAGTTTACCAAAGGAGAAGCCATTGCCTTTGAAAAAAACAGACCAAGGTAGCACCCTCCCCTCACCCCCACTAAGATGTCGGAGGAGAAACCGTACTACCTCCCAAGCTCCGCGACCGCACTGGAGAAAATGCCGTCGCAACGGTGGACCCCGAGGACCCAAGTTCAACATAAGGATGTTGCCACCTCCACGCCCATCATAACTTGAATAGAGCGGTTTCCAAATCCACCCTGGACTGTATGGCTAATCGCCTCGACGGAAAGGATTTAGAGCTTCTTTATTCACCATCGATATCGCTTATCGCGCAAGTCAAGATGTTGAACCACCCAAAATATCTAAACTACTAGGGCGTAAACCAAAATCTACACGATCTACTACAGGATCCGGCAACTCCTCACCACCGACGACCGAGAGGTCGCCGCAGCCGGAGCTGCCCGAGGACGGCGGGAAGGCTACTCGCCTGGCCGAGGTCGCTTTTCTTTCTTTCCTCTTGAAGACAGAAAACCCTGAACTAGTTTGTTGACTTGCAGTTCATGCACGCTTCATGAGTGTACGCACTCTTACTTGGGCCATGCACCACGCATTTACATGCGGTATGCCGCTTCATGCATCCATGCATGCATGTTACTCCCTCCGCTCCTAAATAATTGTCTTTCTAGAGATTTCAACAAGTGACTACATACAGAACAAAATGAATGAATCTATACTTTAAAACATGTCTACATACATCCGTATGTTGTAGTCCATTTGAGATGGCTAGAAAGACAAGTATTTGGGAACGGAGGGAGTACATTATTCGAGGATGGCATTACACCTGTACGCCTATCTACATCTCTTTAATTTTGCCTTCCTATATAAAGCATTTCGGATCCTGCATGCAACGCTGCTCGCATCCAAACATGTACAAACTACTTCAAACAACAAATTACATGTACAAACTACTTCACGCATCCGCATCCAAACATGTACAAACTACTTCAAAGTTCAAACAATAAATTACATGAACTTTTACCGCACACAAGAAAAGACTAATTATGTTGAGGTGGTACACCTTACTTTTCTTTGCGGTCGTCTCCCACGCGGTTGGGATGGGACGGAAGTTCACTATATATACTCCCGAAAATAATTACCATGTGCTTTTTCCGGCTGCCTCTAATCATGTACTCCTTTGTCTAGAAATAAGTGTCGTGGGTTTTAGTTCAACCACGACACTTATTTCTGGATGAAGGGAGTATGTACTTGGTATTCTTCATTTCTTGTTATGAGTAGGCAACACTCATGCCAGTTTGACCCTAAGAAAGTTGATAAGTATTAATATCGCCCATGGTTTGATAATTGCTAATATCATCCATGGTCGTGCTCTCTTCAATATCAAGGAACGAAAGGAAAGACATGGAAAAGAAAACTGATTAAAAAATCAAGGTAAACAGATTATCCATGAAGTTACTCCAGATTATTAGGATGTTTTAAAATGCCCGGCATTCTAAATACTCGGTTGGAACCATGTGAATGGTTCAAACAAAAATGTTTCACTTTTTATGTTTCATGTTTTAGTTTTTTGATAGTTCAATAACTTTCTATGGCACAATTGATTTTCTGAATTTCATGTTCCTTCTAAATTTGTTATTTTTAATGTATGCTTTGATTAAAATGTGTTTTCGAATAAATTTCTATGGCTAGTAAATTCAATTTGTCACCGATTTCCCCCTAATTTTCCTTCTTACTTTAGTATTCGGATAAACTTCCTCCCCCTTCCCATTTCCTTAATTACCTAACCACCACGCGCATGAAACTGCACGTCATTAATCCATCAATCAAACTGTCGAGGACAATTTCGGATGCCTTATGTTAGTCACACGAGATAGTTTGGTAGTGAGACGTCATCACATGTCACCACATAGGCACAAGGCACGAGTTTAACCTAGCTTCAACCCTTTCACAGATAATAGCCCTAGTCCTGCTTATATTAGGTTGATCTCAAATAGGGCACAATAGTTCTTCGCCTCCTCCATGGTGCCGAACTCAAACGACTTTATAATATGCAAACTATGAAGGCAGCCCCATCTCATCGTAAGGTACTCTTGGTCATTCACAAACAAGACTTCTCAGTTTGGTAGGGATACAACTCCTTCTTTTTTAGGAAAACTTGGGTACGTAGTACGCCTTATGAAGTTAGTTGCATATGTATATATGAGTCCTATGAGCCATTGTGTTTGTGAGCTCGTACAGACTGTGATGATACACATGGCACACAGATAATAAGATTACCTGACAAAAGGACCAACTAAGCAATTTTGACATCATAAGAGACCAATAGTTTTCGGTATTGTGCACCAAATAATGTTTTTTGACAATGGGAAGGATAAACATGCATATTCTTCTTCCTATTATCTACCATTTGACAAGCTCCCCTCTTGTGAGTTTACAAATCTTGAAATTATCATAGCAACAAAACACAACTACATGATTACCGTAGTCACAAGAACTCCCTAAGCGTAGCCGGAGTGCCTTATCTCTAGCCCTACTTAGCCACTCCCTTCTTTCATAAACATACTCGCTTTCTAGTTCTATTTCAACCATACGACGTAGTATCGCGGCTGTGTCATGCATGCATGTATTAATTGGAGCATGGAGAAGACAAATGTTAGTTCCAATATGCCTCTTATGTTTGTATTTTTTTTCAGATTGTGCTATATAAGATGGCTAGTTTTTGGAAGAGGGAGAAGGTGAGAGCTCAAGCGAGGAGGAGGATCATGGCATTTGGATGGTGAATGTACGGTTTGGGAGGCTCATGCCGTGTCTCGACTACTTACAAAATAGACAAAGGGATGGTACCACACGAGGGGGCAGATTCGGAGGCCCATTTGAGAGTTTGATATAATCGGCTAAAAGATAGCTTGAAATAGGAGTATTCAAATAAATTAAAAAGTTAAAAGATAGAGTTTGGTGTATTCGCATAGAGGCAACAAAATTCATACATTGTGGATGCTCGAGCTCTCTTACTTTATTGATCTTGGGCAGTGTCAAGACAGGGGTGCCAGCCAGGGCCCTGGCCCCCTAACATATGTGATTTAGGCCTAATATGAACAGTAGGAGTGATGTTTTTTTGCTAAAATGGGTGTTTTTGATGGATTGGCCCACCCCAACAAGGTTTAGCAAATACCGCCCTCCTCATCCTATTTTTCTGGCTAGGCCACTGATCTTGGGCTCTACTCGAGCTTGACCTCGTGGACGTTGGTCGCCTCGGTTCCTTCCGCTGCATCGGCATCGGATCGGGCGGCGCGAAGTTTGTGCTTGAAGAATATCTTGCGAACTACGTACATGATGGCAAGGCCAGCCTCGAATCTTTATTATCCAATTATTAATCTAAGTTGAAGCTCGTTGAAGCATTTCAAGAATTTTGAAATGGTGAAGATTATATGCATGCATACATACATTATGTATACTCTATGTAAGTTAAATATGAAAGCAAAAGAAAACAAGATGGTTTGTGCAAAGCTCCTGGGCCATCGCCGGCCGTGTGCGCCTCCGACGATCCGTGGCAAGTAGGCAGGCGAGGCGTATCAAAGTTCCCGCCAAAACCAACCGCCCAACCAACAGACTCCGCTCCCCACCGGCGTATCAAAGCCCCCAACCCCTCTCTCGCTCTCGCTGCGCACCTCACCTCACCTCACCTCGCTCGCTCCCCCCTGCCCTCCCTTCCTCTCCTCCACAACACACGCGAGCCCCATCCCCGCCGCCATGTCCGCCGTCACCCGCCTCCTCGCCGGCGCCGGGCGCGTCCGTGTCCTTGCCGCGGCGCGCGTCCGCGCGGCCACCGCGGGCTCCACCGCGGCTCTCCGCGCCGCCGCCACCCGGGCATCCGCCCTGCTCCGCGCCCCCGTCTCGTCTCGGCCCCGGTTCCGCGACGGGTCGCCGCGCTGGCGGGCGACGGTGCGACCCGCCGTGGAGGACTTCCTGCAGGGGCTTCCGGGTCCGGCCGAGCTCTTCCGCCGGACCCGCGACTCTCGCCGAGCTCCGCTGGAGCCTGCCCTCCACCGACGCCATCCGCCCCGCCCTCAGGGACCTCGTCCAGGCGGTTCCTCGGCCGGGCGCGGGATCGCTCTTCGGAGGCCGTGGTGGGCGCGGCGCCGAGGAGGCCCTCCGCCGCCGCCCCGTCGGGCTGCTCGAGCGGTTCCGCCTCCGCCGTGGCACCGAGCGCCGCCCTCGCGCGCGCGACGCGGAGGAGGCCCTCCGCCTCCGCCGCGGCACCGAGCGCCGCCCTCGCGCGCGCCACTTCGAGTTCGAGCCCCACGGCGACGACGTCCTCGTCGTCGATGACGACGACGACCGCACGGCCGCGAAGCTCGAGGCCGCCCTTCGCCGCCTGTACAAGTCTTTCTGGGACGCCTTCCTCGACCCACACCGACTCAAGACATGGTTCCGGCAGCTCACGCACAAGGCCCCAGGCCAGCCGCAGCGGAGGCTTCGGCTCCGCCCTGTCCGCCCCCGCACCACGCCGCGCCCGATCTCCTCGTCTCGGTCGGCTCTCAGGTGATGAATGAATCCTTCTCCTCCCCTCTCAATCTCCTCCTCTTCTCTCCTCTCCTCTCGGACATAGAAATTGAAGGGGCGCTCCGGTGTTGGATTTGGTCTCAGTTCTCAAACGCATTCTCGCGCTCGATCGGCGTTGTTTTCTGTGTCGCAGGATCGAGATGATCCCCACCGGCGACCGGTTGCAGTGGATCCTGCTGGGTTCCGTTGCTCTGGTGGACGCCCACATCGCGCCGGGTGTGCAGTTTCAGCTGGATGCCGACACCCCGCAGCCGAGCACGCTCGCGGTGTCTCCGCAGATCAGCGGCTCCTTGACTTCGCTCGACGACCACCCTACGTGGCCGCGGTGCTGAACCCAGGTCACCTCCTCCTCCTCCGCGCGCGCCCTGACTTCTACGTCTGCGACATCGCTTCCGGCACGGCGACTCGGCTGCCCGGTCCAGGAGCTTTCCTGGCACCGGACACCATCGCCATCGTCTCCCGGGTCGCCGGCGAGGGCTACCTGGTGCTGGCGCTCCGGAACGCACCAGAAGCAGGTATGAGGACTGTTCTGTGCTTCGATAGCCGCACCTGGACTTGGAGCGACTTTGCTGTTGCCGTGGAGGGAGTGCCCGTCGGCGGCGGCGACAGGCCGTGGTCCTTCAGCCACGGCGTGGTGTCCCACAGCCACAGCCGGCGGATCGCCTGGGTCGACCTGCGGCTCGGGTTCCTCTTGTTCGACGCGCACGGCCAGGACCGCACCCTCAGGTTCGTGTCCCTGCCCACGGGGAGGGCGCTTCCAGCTCACACCACCGGGGTGGACAGGCTCCGCTGCGCCGCGCTGTCCCACGGAGTTGTACGCTACGCGGAGCTGATCGAGCTGGACGCCCCCCACGTCGAGCTCTGGAGGTTCGACGAGGAGGACCGTACCTGGCTGCGCGGCGGCAGAGTGCGCATGGACGCCGGCCTCCACACGGACCTCCCCTGGGTGACGGCGATCCACCCCCACGAGGACGTCGTCTTCGTCATGATGGGGTCTACCGTCCACGCGGTAGATGTCCGCCGCGGCCGGGTCACTGCCGAGAGCTTCTTCCCGCTGCCACTTCCGGAGCCACGCTCGTCCTACTTCGTCGTGCGAGCGTGGGAGTTGGCCTGATCACCGATCGAGTGATAGATGTTCTCGATCGTTGTGTTGTTTTCTTGGTCAGTAGACTTGATGGAAGTGATCTTCGGCATTCTTGTCTCTAGACGATTATTGTTGATATGCTTTGGGCGGTGAATGCATCCAAGTAGAACACCTTCCTTGATGGTGTTATTGATCTTTTCATTATTTGCCTCTGCATGCATGAACTTTGCATATACTACTATATGTTGTTGTCTACTTGTCTCTCATAACCACAAGCACCCTACAACACCTTCAAGGGAGTCGCCGGCTAGCTTCATATGTATGTTGCGCTTTAATTGTTTAGTCTCCCTCGATCGGGTTTGCATTGCTCCATATTAGCTAATTATACCAGCCGGATCTCACCTCGACTTTCAGAGCGCAAGCAATTGACAAGTTAATTACCAGCCAGTGAACCAACAACTAGAAGAATTTGCCACAGACATGTACCATGCATGTCGCAACTACAACAATCTCCTTAAGGTCTTGTTCGCTTAATCCTCCTCCCAAGGGGATTGGAGTGGATTGAAGAGGATTTTGGCTTGTAGGGGATCTAATCCTCCTCAAACCCTGCCATTCCCTTCAAAACCACCTCAACCGAACAAGGCCTAAAACTCACCTGACCAAGCACCAAAACCTCCTCTTCCTCCGCTTATGCTCCAGCCAAATCAACTAATCCAACCCTTGTGCGATTAACATCATCAATACCCAACAGGGGCCGCCATACATCTCCGATCCTTAGCTCAAGGGCATTCAAATATCATATATACGCCTTTATATTATCCGGACTAGTATTACAAACTGCACATTAGGATTCCATTACAGAGCAGCTTTACAGAATCTCCTCTCAGATTGATCAGTTGTGCTAACACATACATTAAACTCATTGTTAAGCCAGTGAGGGACGGCCAACCGCTATGCCACGTGGGGTAATCTGGTTGACCGCAATTAGAAATCTTTGAATTTTATTAAATGAAGGTGCGGATTATTCCATTAAGCTATGCGTGAATGGCGGTCAACCAGCTATGCCACGTGGCGCAAGCTGGTTGACCGCAGTGAGAAATCTTTTTGAATTATTTTTAGATGAAGGTGTGGATTGTTTTTTAAATGCATTTCTTTCTTTTTAGATGGAGGTGAGGACCTCTGGTATCTTTTAAATGGAGGGTTTTGCAAAGTGGCATTCGCTGGTAGGCAGCAGTGGTAATTTTTTCCTTTTTTTACTTTTTTTAGATGAGGGTGAGGATTTTTTTTTTCTGTGATGTTTTTTAGACGGAGACGAGGACTCTATGTATTTTTTAAAACAAAACGCGCGACAACTTCTTCTCAAGGGCGCCACCCTGTGGCGCCCAACCACTAGTATGCTACAAGCTAAGCCCCTACATGCAGAGCTGCACAATCAGGTGGTAACAATCTCCTCAAGACTAGAACCTACATTTAACATCATCAGGAGAATGGTACAACATGTCACATCTCCCTGAAGACATCAGAGTACTAGGAGGAGGTGGGAACATGAAGAATCTTCGCCTCGCCGAGATCAAGTGGAGATCGATCTCCACGTGCTTCCTCCATTGATGCTGCACGGGGGTAGATGACAAGTAAACGGTGGTGACGTTGTCGCAGTGGAGAACGGTGACACGACGAGGATGATGATGCAGTTCGGCGAGAAGTCGGGAAAGCCATCACGACTCCGCTACATAGTTGACCACGGCACGGTCGACATTGGAGCGAGAAACGGTGTGCTAACGCTTGGACGGCCACAAGACAAGGTTGGCGCCAAGAAAGATGCAAAAGCCGGAGGTAGAGCATCGAGTATCGCCACCCGACCTAATCAGTTTCGCTTGCACGCGAGTAGATCATGGGAGGAGCGGAGGAGCTGCAACCCATAATGAGCAGTGTTATGGATGTAGAGGAGGACACACTTAAGAAGCAGTGCAATGTCCATCAAGGGGTCGTGCATGACAAGGCAAAGGTGCTGAATGGTGTAGTGTGATCCGCCTCACAAGGCCAGACATCAGACGGTGGCGGCGAGATTGCGATAATTGGTAGGATCGCAAACGGAGTCCCGCCGGTGCCGGAGAGCTTGCTATGAGTGTCACCGGTGTGGAGATGGGCTTGCTGTTGAGCATGTTGGCATGATCACGATTCTCAAGCGTGTATTGCTCTTGCGAGAGAAAGAGCTCAACGACGGAGTGTCAGATGTTGGCCCCGAGGAAGTGGTGGATGTCACCGAGGTCACTCATGGAAAACTCACTAGCGAGAGAGGGAACAAGAGTGTTGAGCAAGGTGGACATGCTAGCAGTGAGGAGGATGTTGTCAACGCACAATCGTGAGATATGTAAGAGTAGGGCCAATGACGAAAAATGAAGAGGGAGGTGTCACACTTGGAGGAAACAAAACCAAGTGTGTGGGAAGTGCGTAAAGTAGGGAACCATATGCGAGGCATTTGTTTAAGGCCGTAGAGGGATTTGTTAAGGCATCAGACATGTGTGGGGTGAGTAGAATCTGCAAAGCCGACAGGCTGCTGACAATAGACCTTCTCGGCGAGATCACCATGAAGGAAGATGTTCTTGATGTCCATCTGACGAATAGGCCACGCGTTGGCTGTGGCGATGCTGAGGACGGCGCCTATAGTTGCCAACTTAACGATGTGCTAAAGGTATCCCCGTAGTCAATATCGGTGTTGTGTGAAGCCATAGACCACCCACCGACCATTCTACCACATGAAGGAGCCGCCAGGGTGGAGTTTACGACGAAAGATCCACTTGCTGGTCACCCAATTAACACCTGCAGGACAAGGCACCAAAGACCAAGTTTCAATTCGAATTAGTACATTGAACTCGCCTGACATTGTGGCACGCCCATTGGGGTCTTTAGAGGTGCATGATATGAGGACGGAATTAGAGAGGGTCCGTGATGGATAGATCAAAGTTGCGCTTAGGCATGGCAAAACAAGACTTCCTTCGTGTGTGTTCACCGCATGTGGGTTGTGACGTGGATCAACTGCTACTGCATGCTGGGAAAGTGGTTGCTAGTGACTCACAAGTGTAAGGGATCACAATAGTCTTGGAGGGAAGTATTTCAACCTAAATTTATTAATTCGACACAAGGTATCCAAATAATATATATAAGCCTTTAGAAGATGAGTTGTCAATTCAACCACACCTTTCGGTGCTAAAACTTGTGGATCTCGGTAGGGGGTCTCAAGCTCGTGAGCTTGGCACAATGGTAACATGAAGTAAAGGGAACACAATATTTACCCAGGCCCGGACCCTCTCGGAGAACTAAACCCTACATCCTGCTTGTATTGTGTTGATTGTGGATGGGTTACAAAGTACAAGATAATCTACCTTGAGATTGTATGTGTGAGTTCTAATCTCTAAAACGTTGCCTCTGTAGACTAAATCCCTCGGCTTATACAGGAATCAGGGGTACCTAGGGTTACAAGTATGTCGGCTACAATTAGGGATAACATGCCGATCATTTGAATACGCCTTGAATTATACGCCAAGTCTTCGGAGGATTCCATCTTGAGTATGCTGAGGGACATGTCTTGTGTGGCCCATTCTTTTGTCGCTGGTGGGTCTTCAACCCTGCATATGAATGGTGGGATGACGTGGTGTGCACCCCAAATCCGTGATACCGCCGCAAGATCCGAGGTGTGCCTGGCCTTCCCTTTGATCACATCCATGTATGTAGTTGCACAATAGTTTTATCCAAGCCATAAGGGGCATCTTTCAATAAGGCCCTCTTTGGCACAACTTATTCTTTACAGGGTCTGAAGACTCTTTTAGCTTAACCGCGAAGGCCTCCCACATGGGTGTAGTGGGTAAAACCCTGACAACTTTTGGCCAAGAACTGAACCGCCACCACTTACCGAGAAACCGAATCATCCCATCAACCGGTCATTATTAGGCATACCGTGGCCCGAGGCCATTTCTATTGTCACATTCCGTCAATAAAGGGATCATACTCCGGATTTTCAGCGATATCATCAATGAAATCCCTTAATCCTTGCGCCATATATTGCATGTCATATTGGGAACTAGCAATTTTACTACGCTGGTGACCCTTGGTCTTTACCTATCTATAAGAAGGGAAGTGGTAAATCTAATTCACCCACACTCTCATTCCCTACTCCATCGCCAAGAATTTTCACAAGCTCAAGTGCTCCAAGACCCAAGATCACACTCCATTCTCTCCCCACTCCCTCACTCCACCACAAAACATGGCCGACAAGGGAAAGGTACTACTTCATCGACGCTCGAGACTGCCAAAGAAGAGTGGGAAGTAGTTGCCTCCAACATCACCGCCGATACCATTAGTGAGCTCTAGGCTGACGGGTACCTTCCTGTCACTACTAAATGCCGATCTCCGTGGGCGCGAGCGAGGTCTCGCTCAGCCTTCGCCATCCCTCGCACCCCAAAAGGGGAGCGGGTCATCTTCATATCCCACCTCATCCAAGGTCCTGGTTCCCCTCAACCCCTCCGTTAGGGGTCTTATGTTCTTTACGGGCTTGACTTCCATCATCTAGCCCTGAACTCCCTTCTCCATGTCTCCTCCTTCATCACCTTTTATGAAGCCTTGCTCCGCATTGAGCCCCACTTTGGGTTGCGGGCAAAGATATTTTGCATCAAGCCGCACAACAGCGGTTCCAAACTTGTGGATTGTGGTAGGCCATGATCAGCAAGATCCCCAAAGTGTCCTGCCTGAGGGGACATTCATCGAGACCATAAAACTTTGGCAGCAGGAGTGGTTCTACCTGGCTGACATGCCATCAAAGAGCCTAGAGGAGGTTCCTGCCTTCTCGGCAAAGCCACCGAAGAGGCTGCATTCAGAGGCGAATCCACGTACATATTCAGAGGTGAATGCCCCCCACTTGATTTTTGAGCCCATTTATACAAGGCCCGTGCTTTACAAGGTTGCCCCCGCTTTGCCCATTGTGTTTGCCTCGCCTCCTTAGGTTTTTCTCGCTTATTATTATTTAGGCCATATATGAGATACACGACTAAGCCCACCATGAGCTTGATAAGCAGCCTAGCGGTCTACACACAACCAAAAGCATTGTACGTAAAAACTAGGAAATGCTTTCTAAAAGAAACTAGGAAATGCGAGACGGAGATTTGAGTCGCCGCCATGCCGCTTCGCTGTCACGGCTTCTCATCAAATCGCCTCCAACGATCATCCTCCCTTTCGTTGTCCACCGCTTGGTGGTCGGTTTGCCATCCTTCCCGCTTGTGGAACTTGAAGGTCGCTGGCTCTGTCATACCATTGATACAACATCAATCAAGGTAAGCCTTAGGGTTCTTCACCAGAAAGTTCCGCTTTCTTATTTTTTGTTCTAATTTCTAAATTCGTGGTCTGTTACAATTTCTATGGTAGAAACTAGTCTATAATTTCCCAACTGGAAGTTAGGTTGATTGAATCTAGTTTTATGTAATAATTTTATAGGAGTACAAAATAAGTTTGACTGCGGGTGATACATCTCCAATATATCTATAATTTATGAAGTATTCATGCCATGTTTACGTTGGAAAACACCATTCCTCGACAGCAGCTTAACTCTGCCATTTTCTCCGCTTCTTCGCCCGATGATGGCTTCCTTTGGGCCTTGGCGCTCTGGTTTTGGTCTGCAGCAGAACTCTTTCTAGGTGGAGATTTAGGTATCTTTGACTAGGGGAATATTCAGTTTTCTCGTGTGGTCTGTCAACAAGTATCCGCTCTAGCTCGCTCTGCATCAGTATCCTATGCTCGCTTCAAGGCCATATTCAGCTTTGACGCTTATGATTGACACTCATGTGCCATCAGTTACGCCGCCACTGCTTGTTACTTGGGAACCATCTGAACCTCTGGTAGCGCCAAGAAGCTCTGAAGTTGAACAGCAGGTTGCCCAGAATGCTCACTCAGTCACTTCTGCTGTCATCTCTGCTCCTGCACTGCCAGATACTTCGAACACCTCACTGCTTTCGTCAGTTGAAGGCTAGGGCTCTCTGACCACTGCTACTCAGATTCAGAAGCAACGCAAAGGGAAGATGCAAGCTCCAGTTGATACATCCACCCTGCATCAGAAAGCAACAGAACAATAAATATGATGGCTTCGGGTTCTTCACCCTCCGATGCTCGCCCGCCAAGTCCAAAGTTAAGCCTCGTGATGATCCCTTCACATTGTTGGGGCCTCGGTTCATACTTCGTGGATGATTCCTCGTCTGGGATAGCTACTCGTCGATGATGCTACAACTCCTCCACCCACATCAATCCCTACATTGCGTGCAATTGACATGAATCTCTGCTGATAATTACCGAGGAACTCTCCACTTCGACCCTCTCTCAAGAGTAGCTTGATCCGCTTACCTTTGCTTTCTTCATTCTCAAACTTGGCTACTTTTTTCAATGCTTTTATGAATCGAACGTACTCTGTTGGAATGTACGCGGTCTTAATGCGCCCGATAAACACTTAGCGCTTTGTAATGCGATCAATGCTAGTGCTTGCGCGATCATATGTTTGCAGGAATCTAAGATGCCTTCCTTTGATTATGCTATTTTGAAATCTATATTCCTCGGCGTTTTGATCACTTTATGTACATACCCTCACAACGAATCGGGGATTATAAAGGAGTACTACAGGTGTCTCCAAAGGTACATGTTGGGTTGGCGATTTTGAGATTAGGTTTTGTCACTCCGATTGCTCGGAGAGGTATCTCCGGGCCCTCTCGGTAATGCACATCACTATAAGCCTTGCAAGCAATGTAGCTAATGAGTTAGTTACGGAATGATGCATTACGTAACGAGTAGAGAGACTTGCCAAGAACGAGATTGAACTAGGTATTGATACCGACGATCGAATTTCGGCAAGTAACATACCGATGACAAAGGGAACAACGATGTTGTTATGCGCGGTTTGACCGATAAAGATCTTCGTAGAATATGTAGGAGCCAATATGAGCATCCGGGTTCCGCTATTGGTTATTGACCGAGAATAGTTCTAGGTCATGTCTACATAGTTCTCAAACCCGTAGGGTCCGCACGCTTAACGCTACGATGACAGTTTTATTATGAGTTTATAAGTTTTGATGTACCGAAGATTGTTCGGAGTCCCGGATGTGATCACGGACATGACGAGGAGTCTCGAAATGGTCGAGACATAAAGATTGATATATTGAAAGCCTATATTTGGATATCGGAATGGTTCCGGTGAAATCGGATTTTACCGAACATCGGGGTTACTGAACCCTCCCGGGGATAATGGGCCTTAGTGGGCCATGAGGGAGAAGAGGAGGGCCGCCAGCAGGCCGCGCCTCCCCCCCTAGTCCGAATAGGACAAGGAAGAGGGGGGGGCGGCGCCTCTTCCTCTTTCCCTCCCCTTTCCTTCTCCACCAAGGCAAGAGGAGAGTCCTACTCCTGGGAGTAGGACTCCTCCAGGCGCACCCCTTGGGGGCCGGCCGCACCTCCCCCCTCCCTCCTTTATATACGGGGGCAGGGGGCACCCTAGAACACACAAGTTGATCTACGTGATTGTTCCTTAGCTGCAGCGGTGCTCCCTCCACCATATTCCACCTCGGTCATATCGTCACAGTAGTTTAGGCGAAGCCTCGCGCCGGTAGAGCATCATCATCGCCACCACGCCGTCAGGTCGACGGAACTCATCCCCGACACTTTGCTGGATCGGAGTCCGGGATCGCCATCGAGCTGAACGTGTGCTGAACTCGGAGGTGCCGTGACGCTCGGTACTTGGATCGGTCGGATCGTGGAAGACGCATTTACTACATCAACCGCGTTGTCATAACGCTTCCGCCACGGTCTCACGAGGGTACGTGGACAATACTCTCCCTCTCGTTGCTATGCATCACCATGATCCTTGCGCAGCGTAGGGAATTTTTTGAAATTACTACGTTCCCCAGCAGTGGTATCAGAGCCAGGTTTTATGCGTTGATGTTATTTGCACGAGTAGAACACAAGTGAGTTGTGGGCGATACAAGTCATACTGCTTAACAGCATGTCATACTTTGGCTCAGCGGTATTGTGAGATGAAGCGGCCCGGACCGACATTACGCGTACGCTTACGCGAGACTGGTTTCACTGCTACGAGCACTCGTGCTTAAAGGTGATCAAGCGGTGTCTGTCTCTCTCACTTTAGCTGAACTGAAAAGTGGCTACGCCCGGTCCTTGCGAAGGTTAAAACAGCACTAACTTGACGAACTATCATTGTGGTTTTAATGCGTAGGTAAGAACGGTTCTTGCTCAGCCCTTAGCAGCCACGTAAAACTTGCAACAACAAAGTAGAGGACGTCTAACTTGTTTTTGCAGGGCATGTTATGTGATATGGTCAAGACGTGATGCTATATTGTATGAGATGATCATGTTTTGTAACCGGTTATCGGCAATCGGCAGGAGCCATATGGTTGTCGCTTATTGTATGAAATGCAACGCTTCGTAATTGCTTTTACTTTATCACTAAGTGGTAGCGATAGTCGTAGAAGCAATAGATGGCGAGACGACAACGATGCTACGATGGAGATCAAGGTGTCGCGCCGGTGACGATGGTGATCACGACGGTGCTTCGGAGATGGAGATCACAAGCACAAGATGATGATGGCCATATCATATCACTTATATTGATTGCATGTGATGTTTATCCTTTATGCATCTTATCTTGCTTTGATTGACGGTAGCATTTTAAGATGATCTCTTAAAATTATCAAGTGTTCTCCCTGAGTATGCACCGTTGCGAAAGTTCTTCGTGCTGAGACACCACGTGATGATCGGGTGTGATAGGCTCTACGCTCAAATACAACGGGTGCAAAACAGTTGCACACGCTGAATACTCAGTTAAACTTGACGAGCCTAGCATATAACAGATATGGCCTCGAACACGGAGACCGAAGGTCGAGCGTGAATCATATAGTAGATATGATCAACATATTGATGTTCACCATTGAAACTACTCCATCTCACGTGACGATCGGACATGGTGTAGTTAATATGGATCACGTAATCACTTAGAAGATTAGAGGGATGTCTATCTAAGTGGGAGTTCTTAAGTAATATGATTAATTGAACTTAAATTTGTCATGAACTTAGTACCTGATAGTAGTTTGCTTGTCTATGTTTACTATAGATAGATGGCTCATGGTGTTGTTCCGTTGAATTTTAATGCTCCTTGAGAAAGCAAAGTTGAAAGATGATGGTAGCAACTACACGGATCGGGTCCAGAATCGAGGATTATCCTCATTGCTGCACGTAAGAATTACGCCCCGGAAGCATCGCTGGGTGCTGTGCCCGCTGATGCAACTGACGATGTTAAGAACGTCTGGCAGAGCAAAGCTGATGACTACTCGATAGTTCAGTGTGCCATGCTTTATGGCTTAGAACCGGGTCTTCAACGACGTTTTGAACGTCATGGAGCATATGAGATGTTCCAGGAGTTGAAGTTAATATTTCAAGCAAATGCTTCGGATTGAGAGACATGAAGTCTCCAATAAGTTCTATAGCTGCAAGATGGAGGAGAATAGTTCACAAGGAACACATACTCAAAATGTCCGGGTATAATAATCACTTGATTCAACTGGGAGTTAATCTTCCCGATGATAGTGTCATTGATGTAGTTCTTCAATCATCGCCACCAAGCTACAAGAGCTTCGTGATGAACTATAATATGCAAGGGATGGACAAGACTATTCCCGAGCTCTTCGCAATGTTAAAAGTCATGGAGGTAGAAATCAAAAGGAGCATCAAGTGTTGATGGTCAATAAGACCACCAGTTTCAAGAAAAAGGGCAAAGGGAAGAAGAAGGAACTTCAAGAAGAACAGCAAACAATTTGCAGCTCAAGAGAAGAAACCCAAGTCTGGACCTAAGCCTGAGACTGAGTGCTTCTAATGCAAGCAGACTGGACACTTGAAGCGGAACTGCCCCAAGTATTTGGCGGATAAGAAGGATGGCAAAGTGAACAAAGGTATATGTGATATACATGTTATTGATGAGTACCTTACTAATGCTCGCAGTAGTACCGGGTATTTGATAATCGGGTTCTGCTATAATATTTGCAACTCAAACAGGAACTATGGATTAAGCAAAGATTGGCTAAGGACGAGGTGACGATGCGCGTGGGAAATGGTTCCAAAGTCGATGTGATCGCGGTCGGCACGCTACCTCTACATCTACCATCGGGATTAGTTTTAGACCTAAATAATTGTTATTTGGTGCCGCGTTAAGCATGAACATTATATTGCTCGTGACACACGTAAAGATGCAAATCAGATTGCCAGGGCGCGATGCATGCTGGCGCCGCCGCCACGTAGCCAGCTTCGAGCCGGTCCGCTTGCATCTGAACCACCGTCGCTGCGTGGTGGCACTGTGGCGCAGCCTCGAAGCGCCCTGCAGCGGCAGACTCGTCCATCCGTCGCGCTACCAGCACAGCCTCGAAGTCCCGCCGCCGTCTCCATCGTCGAATACACGGCATCAGACGACCGGGCCGCCCATCGGCATCGGCCGCCTAGTTCAGACTCTAGAGACAATGCCCACCGCCGCTCGCATCGTGGGCACTGCCAAGACAACGTCGCCGTCCGCACTACGGTCTTCGCCAGCCATGCATCGCCACCAACGCCTCCTAGTTGTCCCGGAGAACATCATAGACTGCATAGCGGCCACATCCAACTTAGCATGTAAACCCCTAACATCGCTGATTTGCCCCTTTTCAGATCTCCAAATTAGTTTACCAAACATGAAACCAATGACGTTGTAAAAAATCTGGTCGGATATATAGCACCCTAGACACATCGTCAAACTCTAGATCTGCCATCCCCACTCGATGATTATGTCGGAGGAGAAAACCATAGCTGCCAACCGCTAACCAGAACGCAACACATGATCCACCATCTTTCAGTTGCCATCGACGCATATCGCTATCTACATTCGCTCTTGCACTACCTCCCGAGCTCTGTGTTGGCAATGGAGCAAACATCGTCACAACGACGGAGCCTGATAATAAAAATCAACCGTAGGAATATCACCGCGGGCACACCATCCCCGCATGAACAGACTACTAGCAACCAAATCCATCACCCATCAACGAGCAGAACGTCATGTCAAGAAAGGAAGTTTTATTAATTATTCAACACCGCTGTCGCCACTTGCCGAAGCCATGACTCTAAACCCCAAAGCTACACGATCTGTATGCACAGGATCCGGTGACCCTCCTCAGCACCAACGACCAAGAGGTCATCGGCGTAGGGGTGCTGCCAGAGGACGGTACCGGAAGACGGGTCCCCTAGGAGCCCTAGTTGTCCTAGCCGCTGCCAGAGGTTTTAGATTTTCAGGGAAAATGTAAACACCGCAGATCATGTTATTAGCCCTTTTTTAGGTAATAGTATGTTATTAGCAAGAAAAAGGCTATACAATAGAATTGTTAAAAAAAAGTATGTTATTAGCAAGAAAAAGGCTATACAATAGAATTGTCAAAAACGAAAAAAAGACTATACAGTACTTCTTCCGTCGCATAATGTAAAACATGTTTTTTATTCTAGTATTTTCCTCTCCTTCACACCACACGCCCACACGCACACGCACACACACGAGTTACTCAAAAAAAAAAAACACGCACACACACACACACACCTGGGCGAGGCGAAGCGGAGGTCTCGTACTCTCGTCCTGTACCACCACCACTCCACCCACCGGGCGATGTCGGCCGTCGCGAATGTGAGGGCGAGCGGGCGGCAAGAGGGTGGAGCCCAGGACCTTGACGAGGCACCAAGGTCCGACAAGAGGCGGCGCGACATGGACGATCGCGATCATGAGCTCGAGCTCGACAGTGTGCCTCCTCCCTCCCTCCCCAGCTATTCGCGCTGCTGCGCTCAAGGCGCGTCTGGCCGCCAAGGGCGCTTTCTCGGATGGAATAGACCGAGGGTTTCGCCGCGCCTCCTCCTCCTCCTCTCTCCCACGCTCGATTTGTGTCGGATTTTCGCGTGCTTAACTGATTTGGCCGTATGATTTGTGGGTGTTTGCTCCGACGGGATCCGCCGAGACAATGACTTCAAGCATATCGTGACGACGCTGCGCCACATCAAGGACAAGGCTCACAAGGACGGCCAGAAGAAGACCGAGCAGGCCATCTCCAGGTGATTCCACCTCCCCATGTTTCTCCGCGGTCAATTTCGTAATGCTAGTGTGCACACTGTTTCTACCAGCCCCACTCTTATGGGAGATTTGTTGCCTGCAACACTAGGATTCAGTGGCTACGAGTACCTGGAGTCCTGAACCTGCTGCCTGCCCTGAATCCAAACCTTCGTGATGCCCTCAGATTCTGAACCTGTCAGAGGCCCTCAGATCCGAGCCTCAGTATGCAATCAGATCTCGAACTCTCAGTATGCATTGTATCTGAATTTAGGCTTCAGGAGTCTCAGAATTGGATGTGAACTAGGAATTACCAGTGTCATGTTGTTTGTGAATGATCAGGTGATGATTGAAGTAGTAGGTACCAATGCGATGACAGGGCTTAGAATTGTTGCGTGCACCAGTTGGTTTAGCATAATTTATCCACCTTGTTCAGAGTGAACCATAGCTAGTTTTTTTATCGAATGTATGCATCGCATCCACCTCCCCATTTTGTCCATGTCTCACTCCTCAAAATAGCCTGCAAAGACTTGGGGGTTATATTATTATTCCTGTTTACTGCATTGCATTTAGATATCGAGAAATCTAACCACCAGCCGACTGGTGGTTAGCGACAGGCATGGACGATTCTGTTCGATCGAGCGATTTTCTTTTCCTCCCGCACGTACGATCGTTTTTTTCCTTCGATGTTTCTTCTGCTCTGGCGCGTAAAAAGAGCTCCAGAAAAATAGTGCCTCCACTAGATTCAAACACACAACCAGTTGGTTGTGACCATGACGACTACCAGCTCAATGCATTTAACTGTTGTGTTACATTTGCGGGTTAATATCTATTTCTATCTTAGTACTCCCTCCATCTCATAATATAAGAGCGTTTTTGGCACTACACTAGTGTCAAAAACACTCTTATATTATGAGACGAAGGAAGTACATGAGATGCAACGTGTTTTGTACTCCACTTGTCTCTTTTTTTGTAGTGATGACTCCTACAGAATTTGAACAACGGTCTTTTTCTCGTTTGTCATATCTCAAAAATTTCTTTTGTAATGAGCCTGATAATTATACGCATCACAAACCTGATAGCTTATGTACAAATATCGTCGTAGCTTTTTTTGACCAAAAAAACTAATGTAAACATATAGTCAATAACTTTTTTGTATGAATAGTATGATAAGTCACACATCGCATAGCTGATAACTTATGCACCAAGGTCCTGGTAACTTCAGCGATCGGGGTGATCAGATACACCATGTAACTTTTTCCGTGAATAGCATGATAACTCATACTTATGGACCTGATAACTTATGTACCGTCCCCGATAACTTTGGCGATCAAGGTGGGTGGGGGTGATCAAATAGACCGCGGTAACTTTTCTGTGAATACCATGATAACTCACACTTTGCGGACCTGATAACTTATGTACCGCCCCGATAACTTTGGCATCAAGGTGGGTGGGGGTGATCAGATATACCATGTAACTTTTCCGTGAATAGCATGATAACTCACACTTATGCGGACCTGATAACTTATGTACCCCTCGTCCCGATAACTTTGGCGATCAAGGTGGGTGGGGGGATTTGACGAACTTTTGTGTGAATAGTACATAGACACGATAACTTATGAGCCCCATCCCGGTAACTTTGGCAACGACCGGGGAGGGGGGGGGTTGATGAAATGTCCCCTCGGTAGATTTTTGTGTCAATATCATGATAAGTCAAACATCGTATACCTGATAACTTATGGACCCCGGTCCTGATAACTTTGGTATGGGGGTGGGGGGGGAGTTGACGAAACATCCCCTCGGTAACTTTTTGTGTGAATAGCATTGTAACTCAGACATCGCACACCTGATTACTTATGTACCCCAGTCCTGATAACTTTGGCATAACTTTTGGCATGAGGAGGGTGGGGGGAGGAGGTCCGGTAACATTGGTGTGAATAGCATGGTAACCCACACATTTGCAGACCTGATAACTTATGTACCCCTGTCCTGATAATTTCGACGAGGGGGTTGATTAAATATAACCACGGTAACTTTTCATGTTAATAGCATGGTAACTCACGCCTCGCAGACCTGATAACTTATATACCCCGGTCCTGATAACTTTGGGGACCGGGGGTGGGGGAGGGAGGGGCATCATGAAATATACCCCCGGTAACTTTCATTGATGAAGTGGAATTTTTTCCAGAAAATAGCTTTGTTTTTTCTTATGACAGCAGTAAGAAAGAGTTTAAAAGAATTTCGTTTTCAACTAATGAACAACAAACTAGGCTGGCGTGATGGTAGTTGGGCTTGGTACTTGGGCTTGTCCTTTCCATCTCGACGCAGGTTCGAATCCCGTGTAGGTAAAAAAAATCGCGTTTTTAATTACGGTGCAATATACCGAACAGGAGGAGAACCAGAATAACGGGTGGAGATCATGGTCGCGTCGTCGTGGAGGTATAAATATTACTCAACTTAATTATAACCAGAAATTTAAGCTAGTTCAATTGGTTGCGAACAGCTATGGTGAACCATAGGTAGTGGGTTCGACTCCCACTTCCTACATGTTTTTTTACCACGCCAGAAAAAAAAACGGGAGAAGGGAGGGGAACGAAGCGGGAGAAGTTTAATCGAACGAGATTGACACGATCGCAGTGGATCTGTCGCTAACGACCAGTCGTTAGCACAGCCCTTTAGATATTGGAAGTCTATGTTCGCATCACCAAAGTAGCAGGACAGCACCCGTTGTTGTCGTTGTTTGTGACCGCCAGTCTCGTATGTAATTTCTCGCCAAGAGATCCTAAACTTGCAAGGCGACATTTTAGGCACTTTGCAATGTTGTGGCAGTTGATCATAAACTTATGGTAGATTTGTTCCTTCAATGGTATGATTTTGCGCTTATGAGTGTTATCAGTGCTTTTAGCCTGCTGTATGCCTGTATCTGAATTTAGGTTCCAGAAGTCTGCAATCGGATGAGAACTACGTAGAATTTACGAGTGTTATGTTGTTTCTGTATGTTCGGGTGCCCATCTGATGATTGGAGTAAGTGGGTACGTACTGATGCAACGATAGGACCTGGAAGCCTTGCGTGCACCTATTGGTTTGAACACGATTTATCCGCCTTCTTTGTGGAACGATAACTAGTTTTGTTGATCGAATATATGCATCCACCTTCCTATTTTTCTCCTGACTCACTCTCAGAATAGCCTGCAAAAACTTCGGAGTCATGTTACTGCTTTCGTCATGTGGTTGCATTTAGACACTGGAAATCTGTGTTCGCATCACCAAATTAGCAGGGCAGCATACCATGGTTTTCCAGATTCGTCATGACTTCTTAGGTCTTGCATGTAGTGTTGTGCCACTAGATCATAAACTTATAAGAGACATTTTAGGCACTTTGTAATGCTGTGGCAGTTGATCATAAACTTATAAGGAATCATAGCATACATGATCACTGGTATGAATGATGGATTCATATGATGAATTGATGACCTCTCAGTGTGTATATTCAATTATTCAGTGGCTCAAAATTTGAGCCTTTCCTGTCTGACAAAGGTCCCAAGTTATGTCTATTGCACACTTTTCTTCTGCTGGTAGAATTTAAATATATTCTTTTAACTTTCAGCGTTACAACAGAGATTCAATCTATGGTACAGGACACCAAGGCAGTTTCAGAAGGAAAGGTGAACAACCGAACTGTTTCACTTGCCTTTAACTTTCTGTGTAGTAGGAATAGAAATTTCTGCCATCCTTTTTATAGTGAAGATTTGGTATGCTCTTTTTTTACTCATTGCTTCAACATGAACACATTCATAAGCTAGTTTTTGATAATATAAACTGTGAGTGTTCATTGAAATGTACTCTGAATGCTGACAAATGTTACTGATTGCATTAGCTGGCAGAATGTTCTTAAAGCTCTAACGAAGGCTTCCAAAGAGGTTTTTGAATTTCTATTGATAGAATGATGTACATCCGGTTATGTAAAATATTGTCACAGTTTGGTTCCCAGCCTTATTTCTATGCAATGCAGTGTGAAGGTTCATTGAAGACCGACTACACCAAGTTTCAAGCCACACCCATGACAAGTTCTACAAAGACAAGGCTTCACACATACAAAATTTCAAAGGTATGCTGAATGGGCATCTGCTACCATATTTTCTGAAGTCTATGGCATATGTACACTCTACGTGTTGCGATAAATACATATCAAAGTTTCAAATAGCGCGCTAAGCCTCTTAGGGCGGACCGCTTCTAAATGCTATAGCGTGCTATAGCGGCGCTATAGCGAGCTATTTAAAATGTTTGCTCACGTGTTTGGACAAAAGACCCTTAGCGCATGACCTCTTTTAAACGCTATAGCATGCTATAGCGGGCTATTTAAAACCATGATACATATGTAGAACATAGTTTGCTCTTGCCCTAGCTTTTGACTCTAGAAGAACAAGAGCTGTGTCCTGTCTAATTATATAAGCATATTTGCGTACAAATGAGTTTGTTATCGGTACCCTGACACATGTAGGAGAATTATTGTCAAAAGTTATCCAAAGAAAACGTTGTCTTTGTTAACCTTTAAAGCTGGTCAAACTGTGTGCAGTTTATGAAAAATCGTGCTACTGGCTATACAATACACCTAATTATTTATCATTTGTCTGAAAGGATGAGCCAATATCTTCATGTTATACTTGTTCATAATGAGACCTGAATTTGTATTTTCCTGCCACATAATGAATGATCTCTGTTGTCGATTACTTACTTATCCAGATGTCGTGTTCTGCAGATCTTTTCTCAAAGTTTGAGGTTGAAAAGGAGAAACTGATAGTTGAGTATGAACTGCAAAGTAAGTAGATGCTTACACCACTTATCCATGCTGTTACTTGTCTTATGAACAGCTATTGTGTGTTGAAGATTCGCTGCTCTTACCCAACTACTACCTGTTTAACACGGAAGAAGGAGAAGACCTCTCTTGATGTTGAGGAAAGAGTTTCAGAGAAGCTTGCGATGCGTAAGAATCTACGAAGAAGTTGAAGCAGGTCTGTTCAACACTCTGCTACCGATTACTACAGCTGCTGCTTTGGTCTTGTGTAACCACACTGCTTTAACGGAGTTCAATCAATGTTTATCGGTAGCATGTACGTAATTCTCTCTCTTGGACAAGTAAGTACCTCTGTATTTGTGTCTTGCAGGGTAGGGTGACAAATCCATCATCAAGCTTCGCTAGTCCTTTGCCTCGTTCCTGGGTCCCGATGACGAGGATAGTGGCATATGGTTCTGAAGAAGAGAGATGATGCACATGCACAAAGACAGGGCAAGAAAGAGTAGGTTCCGTAGGGTTTGTATAGAGGTTTTGGTGTTCCGGTCATGATCAAACCTATCTTTTTCCTGCTCTTAATTACATTCAGCAGCCATTGCTAAACTTGTGGCCGACCTTCGCTCATGTTTTGCAACATGTATATTTTCTAGCAGCCTGGACCAACAACATTCAGTAAGAAACATGTGGTGCTACATATACATATATCAAGCAATTATTTATTATATAATCTTGCCATGTATGTTTTCAACGGAAAATAGAAAAGGTTTACATCTATTGCAAGGTTTATCATATGAGCTAGTTGTTTTTATTTTAAAAAAGGTCTATGAGCTAGTTATAAGTACATGGCTTCCTTTCCTGTACGGACCTCTTACTTGGGCCATGCACTACTTAAGACATGCGGTATGCCGCTCATGCATGCATGTTACTTACTTTATTCGAGGCGTAGCTTGGATGTCATTACACGTGTATGTCTATCTACATCCCATTTATTTAATTATTTCGCCTTCGTATATAAAGCATTTCGGATCCTGCATGCAATCAGCACGTCATTCAAGATCCAAACATATACAAACTAGGAGTACTTCCTTATCGAAAAAAATGTATAAGCTTACTTCAAACAACAAAATGACATCTACAAACTACTTCAAACAACAAATTACATGAATTTTTACCACACATAAGAAAATAAATAAATTCTGTTGAGCTGGTACACCTTACTTTTCTTTGCGATCGCATCCCACACGGCTGGGTTGGGACGGAAGTTCACTATATATACTCACGAATAATTACCATGTGCTTTTCTCGGGCGTCTTCAATCATGTACTCCCATCGTCCATAAATAAGTGTAATGAGTTTAGTTCAACCACAGCACTTATTTCTGGATGAAGGGAGTACATACTTGGTATTCTTCATTTCTTGTTATAAGCACGCAACACTCATGCCAGATTAGTTGATACTTGACGAGGACCGCGGCTTCTAGTTGTTGACTACTTGTAATTTTCTTTGCATGGTAATATGATGTCTCATTCTACGGTACAAGTCACGTACAAACCGATCTGGTAAAACTGGAAAAACTATGGAATGCTAGCCTTTGCACAAAGAACCACCAGCCAAGAATGAAAATTACAATCAAGACCGACGACTTCCCTGAGCTTGACCCCAACGCCCATCATCTACCTCCGGCACAACCGCAACAACTATCAAAGGAAAAAGTAATGAATCACCTCTTCACTCGAGCTCGACGCGGCTCCATCGCTGATATGCAACTTTTCGAACCTCCTAAGTAGTTTACCAAAGGAGAAGCCATTGCCTTTGAAAAAAAAAAACAGACCAAGGTAGCACCCCCTCCCCCTCACCCCCACTAAGATGTCGGAGGAGAAAACCGTACTACCTCCCAAGCTCCGCACCGGCACTGGAGAAAATGCCGTCGCAACGGTGGACCCCGAGGACCCAAGTTCAACATAAGGATGTTGCCACCTCCACGCCATCATAACTTGAATAGAGCGGTTTCCAAATCCACCCCTGGACTGTATGGCTAATCGCCTCGACGGGAAAGGATTTAGAGCTTCTTTATTCACCATCGACATCGCTATCGCGCAAGTCAAGATGTTGAACGACCCAAAATATCTAAACTACTAGGGCGTAAAACCAAAATCTACACGATCTACTCGCGTGGATCCGGCAACTCCTCACCACCGACGACCGAGAGGTCGCCGGCAGCCGGGAGCTGCCCGAGGACGGCGGGGAAGGCTACTCGCCTGGCCGAGGTCGCTTTTCTTTCTTTCCTCTTGAAGACAGAAAACCCCTGAACTAGTTTGTTGACTTGCAGTTCATGCACGCTTCATGAGTGTACGTACCTCTTACTTGGGCCATGCACCACGTACGACATGCGGTATGCCGCTCATGCATCCATGCATGCATGTTACTCCCTCCGTTCCTAAATAATTGTCTTTCTAGAGATTTCAACAAGTGACTACATACAGAACAAAATGAATGAATCTATACTTTAAAACATGTCTACATACATCCGTATGTTGTAGTCCATTTGAGATGGCTAGAAAGACAAGTATTTGGGAACGGAGGGAGTACATTATTCGAGGATGGCATTACACCTGTACGTCTATCTACATCTCTTTAATTTTGCCTTCCTATATAAAGCATTTCGGATCCTGCATGCAACGCGTTCGCATCCAAACATGTACAAACTACTTCAAACAACAAATTACATGTACAAACTACTTCACGCATCCGCATCCAAACATGTACAAACTACTTCAAAGTTCAAACAATAAATTACATGAACTTTTACCGCACACAAGAAAAGACTAATTATGTTGAGGTGGTACACCTTACTTTTCTTCTTGATGTCGCCTCCCATGCGGTTGGGATGGGACGGAAGTTCACTATATATACTCCCGAAAATAATTACCATGTGCTTTTTCCGGGCGTCTCCAATCATGTACTCCCTTTGTCTAGAAATAAGTGTCGTGGTTTTAGTTCAACCACGACACTTATTTCTGGATGAAGGGAGTATGTACTTGGTATTCTTCATTTCTTGTTATGAGTAGGCAACACTCATGCCAGTTTGACCCTAAGAAAGTTGATAAGTATTAATATCGCCCATGGTTTGATAATTGCTAATATCATCCATGGTCGTGCTCTCTTCAATATCAAGGAACGAAAGGAAAGACATGGAAAAGAAAACTGATTAAAAAAATCAAGGGGTAAACAGATTATCCATGAAGTTACTCCAGATTATTAGGATGTTTTAAAATGCCTGGCATTCTAAATACTCGGTTGGAACCATGTGAATGGTTCAAACAAAAAATGTTTCACTTTTTATGTTTCATGTTTTAGTTTTTTGATAGTTCAATAACTTTCTATGGCACAATTGATTTTCTGAATTTCATGTTCCTTCTAAATTTGTTATTTTTAATGTATGCTTTGATTAAAATGTGTTTTCGAATAAATTTCTATGGCTAGTAAATTCAATTTGTCACCGATTTCCCCCTAATTTTCCTTCTTACTTTAGTATTCGGATAAACTTCCTCCCCCTTCCCATTTCCTTAATTACCTAACCACCACGCGCATGAAACTGCACGTCATTAATCCATCAACCAAACTGTCGAGGACAATTTCGGATGCCTTATGTTAGTCACACGAGATAGTTTGGTAGTGAGACATCATCACATGTCACCACATAGGCACAAGGCACGAGTTTAACCTAGCTTCAACCCTTTCGCAGATAATAGCCCTAGTCCTGCTTATATTAGGTTGATCTCGAAATAGGGCACAATAGTTCTTCGCCCTCCTCCATGGTGCCGAACTCAAACGACTTTATAATATGCAAACTATGAAGGCAGCCCCATCTCATCGTAAGGTACTCTTGGTCATTCACAAACAAGACTTCTCAGTTTGGTAGGGATACAACTCCTTCTTTTTTAGGAAAACTTGGAGTGCGTAGTACGCCTTATGAAGTTAGTTGCATATGTATATATGAGTCCTATGAGCCATTGTGTTTGTGAGCTCGTACAGACTGTGATGATACACATGGCACACAGATAATAAGATTACCTGACAAAAGGACCAACTAAGCAATTTTGACATCATAAGAGACCAATAGTTTTCGGTATTGTGCACCAAATAATGTTTTTTGACAATGGGAAGGATAAACATGCATATTCTTCTTCCTATTATCTACCATTTGACAAGCTCCCCTCTTGTGAGTTTACAAATCTTGAAATTATCATAGCAACAAAAACACAACTACATGATTACCGTAGTCACGCAACTCCCTAAGCGAGCGGAGTGCCTTATCTCTAGCCCTACTTAGCCACTCCCTTCTTTCATAAACATACTGCTTTCTAGTTCTACTTCAACCATAATGCACGTAGTACGTGCTGTGTCATGCATGCATGTATTAATTGGAGCATGGAGAAGACAAATGTTAGTTCCAATATGCCTCTTATGTTTGTATTTTTTTTTTTCAGATTGTGCTATATAAGATGGCTAGTTTTTGGAAGAGGGAGAAGGTGAGAGCTCAAGCGAGGAGGAGGATCATGGCATTTGGATGGTGAATGTACGGTTTGGGAGGCTCATGCCGTGTCTCGACTACGACAAAATAGACAAAGGGATGGTACCACACAGAGGGGGCAGATTCGGAGGCCCATTTGAGAGTTTGATATAATCGGCTAAAAGATAGCTTGAAATAGGAGTATTCAAATAAATTAAAAAAGTTAAAAGATAGAGTTTGGTGTATTCGGCATAGAGGCAACAAAATTCATACATTGTGGATGCTCGAGCTCTCTTACTTTATTGATCTTGGGCAGTGCCGAAGACAGGGGTGCCAGCCAGGGCCCTGGCCCCCCTAACATATGTGATTTAGGCCTAATATGAACAGTAGGAGTGATGTTTTTTTTTTGCTAAAATGGGTGTTTTTGATGGATTGGCCCACCCCAACAAGGTTTAGCAAATACTCGGCCCTCCTCATCCTATTTTTCTGGCTAGGCCACTGATCTTGGGCTCTACTCGAGCTTGACCTCGTGACGTTGGTCGCCCTCGGTTCCTTCCGTTGCATCGGCATCGGATCGGCGGCGCGAGTTTGTGCTTGAAGAATATCTTGCGAACTACGTACATGATGGCAAGGCCAGCCCTCGAATCTTTATTATCCAATTATTAATCTAAGTTGAAGCTCAAGTTGAAGCATTTCAAGAATTTTGAAATGGTGAAGATTATATGCATGCATACATACATTATGTATACTCTATGTAAGTTAAATATGAAAGCAAAAGAAAACAAGATGGTTTGTGCAAAGCTCCTGGGCCATCGCCGGCCGTGTGCGCCTCCGACGATCCGTGGCAAGTAGGCAGGCGAGGCGTATCAAAGTTCCCGCCAAAACCAACCGCCCAACCAACAGACTCCGCTCCCCACCGGCGTATCAAAGCCCCCAACCCCTCTCTCGCTCTCGCTGCGCACCTCACCTCACCTCACCTCGCTCGCTCCCCCCTGCCCTCCCTTCCTCTCCTCCACAACACACGCGAGCCCCATCCCCGCCGCCATGTCCGCCGTCACCCGCCTCCTCGCCGGCGCCGGGCGCGTCCGTGTCCTTGCCGCGGCGCGCGTCCGCGCGGCCACCGCGGGCTCCACCGCGGCTCTCCGCGCCGCCGCCACCCGGGCATCCGCCCTGCTCCGCGCCCCCGTCTCGTCTCGGCCCCGGTTCCGCGACGGGTCGCCGCGCTGGCGGGCGACGGTGCGACCCGCCGTGGAGGACTTCCTGCAGGGGCTTCCGGGTCCGGCCGAGCTCTTCCGCCGGACCCGCGACTCCCTCGCCGAGCTCCGCTGGAGCCTGCCCTCCACCGACGCCATCCGCCCCGCCCTCAGGGACCTCGTCCAGGCGGTTCCTCGGCCGGGCGCGGGATCGCTCTTCGGAGGCCGTGGTGGGCGCGGCGCCGAGGAGGCCCTCCGCCGCCGCCCCGTCGGGCTGCTCGAGCGGCTCCGCCTCCGCCGTGGCACCGAGCGCCGCCCTCGCGCGCGCGACGCGGAGGAGGCCCTCCGCCTCCGCCGCGGCACCGAGCGCCGCCCTCGCGCGCGCCACTTCGAGTTCGAGCCCCACGGCGACGACGTCCTCGTCGTCGATGACGACGACGACCGCACGGCCGCGAAGCTCGAGGCCGCCCTTCGCCGCCTGTACAAGTCTTTCTGGGACGCCTTCCTCGATCCACACCGACTCAAGACATGGTTCCGGCAGCTCACGCACAAGGCCCCAGGCCAGCCGCAGCGGAGGCTTCGGCTCCGCCCTGTCCGCCCCGCACCACGCCGCGCCCGATCTCCTCGTCTCGGTCGGCTCTCAGGTGATGAATGAATCCTTCTCCTCCCCTCTCAATCTCCTCCTCTTCTCTCCTCTCCTCTCGGACATAGAAATTGAAGGGGCGCTCCGGTGTTGGATTTGGTCTCAGTTCTCAAACGCATTCTCGCGCTCGATCGGCGTTGTTTTCTGTGTCGCAGGATCGAGATGATCCCCACCGGCGACCGGTTGCAGTGGATCCTGCTGGGTTCCGTTGCTCTGGTGGACGCCCACATCGCGCCGGGTGTGCAGTTTCAGCTGGATGCCGACACCCCCCCGCAGCCGAGCACGCTCGCGGTGTCTCCGCAGATCAGCGGCTCCTTGACTTCGCTCGACGACCACCCCTACGTGGCCGCGGTGCTGAACCCAGGTCACCTCCTCCTCCTCCGCGCGCGCCCCGACTTCTACGTCTGCGACATCGCTTCCGGTACGGCGACTCGGCTGCCCGGTCCAGGAGCTTTCCTGGCACCGGACACCATCGCCATCGTCTCCCGGGTCGCCGGCGAGGGCTACCTGGTGCTGGCGCTCCGGAACGCACCAGAAGCAGGTATGAGGACTGTTCTGTGCTTCGATAGCCGCACCTGGACTTGGAGCGACTTTGCTGTTGCCGTGGAGGGAGTGCCCGTCGGCGGCGGCGACAGGCCGTGGTCCTTCAGCCACGGCGTGGTGTCCCACAGCCACAGCCGGCGGATCGCCTGGGTCGACCTGCGGCTCGGGTTCCTCTTGTTCGACGCGCACGGCCAGGACCGCACCCTCAGGTTCGTGTCCCTGCCCACGGGGAGGGCGCTTCCAGCTCACACCACCGGGGTGGACAGGCTCCGCTGCGCCGCGCTGTCCCACGGAGTTGTACGCTACGCGGAGCTGATCGAGCTGGACGCCCCCCACGTCGAGCTCTGGAGGTTCGACGAGGAGGACCGTACCTGGCTGCGCGGCGGCAGAGTGCGCATGGACGCCGGCCTCCACACGGACCTCCCTGGGTGACGGCGATCCACCCCCACGAGGACGTCGTCTTCGTCATGATGGGGTCTACCGTCCACGCGGTAGATGTCCGCCGCGGCCGGGTCACTGCCGAGAGCTTCTTCCAGCTGCCACTCCCGGAGCCACGCTCGTCCTACTTCGTCGTGCGAGCGTGGGAGTTGGCCTGATCACCGATCGAGTGATAGATGTTCTCGATCGTTGTGTTGTTTTCTTGGTCAGTAGACTTGATGGAAGTGATCTTCGGCATTCTTGTCTCTAGACGATTATTGTTGATATGCTTTGGGCGGTGAATGCATCCAAGTAGAACACCTTCCTTGATGGTGTTATTGATCTTTTCATTATTTGCCTCTGCATGCATGAACTTTGCATATACTACTATATGTTGTTGTCTACTTGTCTCTCATAACCGCGCACCCTACAACACCTTCAAGGGAGTCGTCGGCTAGCTTCATATGTATGTTGCGCTTTAATTGCCTAGTCTCCCCTCGATCGGTTTGCATTGCTCCATATTAGCTAATTATACCAGCCCGATCTCACCTCGACTTTCAGAGCGCAAGCAATTGACAAGTTAATTACCAGCCAGTGAACCAACAACTAGAAGAATTTGCCACCGTACATGTACCATGCATGTCGCAACTACAACAATCTCCTTAAGGTCTTGTTCGTTTAATCCTCCTCCCAAGGGGATTGGAGTGGATTGAAGAGGATTTTGGCTTGTAGGGGATCTAATCCTCCTCAAACCCTGCCATTCCCCTTCAAAAACCACCTCAACCGAACAAGGCCTAAAACTCACCTGACCAAGCACCAAAACCTCCTCTTCCTCCGCTTATGCTCCAGCCAAATCAACTAATCCAACCCTTGTGCGATTAACATCATCAATACCCAACAGGGGCCGACCATACATCTCCGATCCTTAGCTCAAGGGCATTCAAATATCATATATACGCCTTATATTATCCGGACTAGTATTACAAACTGCACATTAGGATTCCATTGCGAGAGCAGCTTTACAGAATCTCCTCTGTATTGATCAGTTGTGCTAACACATACATTAAACTCATTAAGCTACGCGTGAGGGACGGCCAACCGGCTATGCCACGTGGCGTAAGCTGGTTGACCGCAATTAGAAATCTTTGAATTTTATTAAATGAAGGTGCGGATTATTCCATTAAGCTATGCGTGAATGGCGGTCAACCAGCTATGCCACGTGGCGCAAGCTGGTTGACCGCATGAGAAATCTTTTTGAATTATTTTTAGATGAAGGTGTGGATTGTTTTTTTAAATGCATTTCTTTCTTTTTAGATGGAGGTGAGGACCTCTGGTATCTTTTAAATGGAGGGTTTTGCAAAGTGGCATTCGCTGGTAGGCAGCAGTGGTAATTTTTCCTTTTTTTTACTTTTTTAGATGAGGGTGAGGATTTTTTTCTGTGATGTTTTTTAGACGGAGACGAGGACTCTATGTATTTTTTTAAAACAAAAACGTGCGCACAACTTCCTCTCAAGGGGCGCCACAGGGTGGCGTCCCAACCACTAGTATGCTAGTACAAGCTAAGCCCCTACATGCAGAGCTGCACAATCAGGTGGTAACAATCTCCCTGAAGACTAGAACCTACACGAACATCATCAGGAGAATGGTACAACATGTCACATCTCCTCAAGACATCAGAGTACTAGGAGGAGGTGGGAACATGAAGAATCTTCGCCTCGCCGAGATCAAGTGGAGATCGATCTCCACGTGCTTCCTCCATTGATGCTGCACGGGGTTAGATGACAAGTAAACGGTGGTGACGTTGTCGCAGTGGAGAACGGTGACACGACGAGGATGATGATGCATTTCGGCGAGAAGTCGGGAAAGCCATCACGACTCCGCTACATAGTTGAGCACGGCACGGTCGACATTGGAGCGAGAAACGGTGTGCTAACGCTTGGACGGCCACAAGACAAGGTTGGCGCCAAGAAAGATGCAAAAGCCGGAGGTAGAGCATCGAGTATCGGCCACCCGACCCAATCAGTTTCGCTGTACGCGAGTAGATCATGGGAGGAGCGGAGGAGCTGCAACCCATAATGAGCAGTGTTGCGGATGTAGAGGAGGACACACTTAAGAAGCAGGCAATGTCTGTCAAGGGGGTCGTGCATGACAAGGCAAAGGTGCTGAATGGTGTAAGTGTGATCCGGCCTCGTCAAGGCCAGATACTGTACGGTGGCGGCGAGATTGCGATAATTGGTAGGATCGCGAAACGGAGTCCCGTCGGTGCTGGAGAGCTTGCTATGAGTGTCACCGGGTGTGGAGATGGGCTTGCTGTTGAGCATGTTGGCATGATCACGATTCTCAAGCGTGTATTGCTCTTGCGAGAGAAAGAGCTCAACGACGGAGTGTCAGATGTTGGCCCCGAGGAAGTGGTGGATGTCACCGAGGTCACTCATGGAAAACTCACTAGCGAGAGAGGGAACAAGAGTGTTGAGCAAGGTGGACATGCTAGCAGTGAGGAGGATGTTGTCAACGTACAATCAGAGATATGTAAGAGTAGGGCCACGACGAAAAATGAAGAGGGAGGTGTCACACTTGGAGGAAACAAAACCAAGTGTGTGGGGGAAGTGCGTAAAGTAGGGAACCATATGCGAGGCATTTGTTTAAGGCCGTAGAGGGATTTGTTAAGGCATCAGACATGTGTGGGGCGAGTAGAATCTGCAAAGCCGACAGGCTGCTGACAATAGACCTTCTCGGCGAGATCACCATGAAGGAAGATGTTCTTGATGTCCATCTGACGAATAGGCCACGCGTTGGCTGTGGCGATGCTGAGACGGCGCCTATAGTTGCCAACTTAACGATGTGCTAAAGGTATCCCCGTAGTCAATATCGGTGTTGTGTGAAGCCATAGACCACCCACCGACCATTCTACCACATGAAGGAGCCGCTGGGGTGGAGTTCTGACGAAAGATCCACTTGCTGGTCACCCAATTAACACCTGCAGGGACAAGGCACCAAAGACCAAGTTTCAATTCAATTAGTACATTGAACTACTTTGACATTGTGGCACGCCCATTGGGGTCTTTAGAGGTGCATGATATGAGGACGGAATTAGAGAGGGTGCAGTGATGGACAGATCAAAGTTGCGCTTAGGCATGGCAAAACAAGACTTCCTTCGTGTGTTCACCGCATGTGGGTTGTGGCGTGGATCAACTGCTACTGCATCTTTGGGAAAGTGGTTGCTAGTGACTCACAAGTGTAAGGGATCACAATAGTCTTGGAGGGAAGTATTTCAACCTAAATTTATTAATTGACACAAGGTATCCAAATAATATATATAAGCCTTAGAAGATGAGTTGTCAATTCAACCACACCTTTTCGGTGCTAAAACTTGTGGATCTCGGGTAGGGGGTCTCAAGCTCGTGAGCTTGGCACAATGGTAACATGAAGTAAAGGGAACACAATATTTACCCAGGCCCGGACCCTCTCGGAGAACTAAACCCTACATCCTGCTTGTGTTGTGTTGATTATGGATGGGTTACAAAGTACAAGATGATCTACCTTGAGATTGTATGCGTGAGTTCTAATCTCTAAAACGTTACCTCTGTAGACTAAATCCCTCGGCTTATACAGGAATCGGGAGTACCTAGGGTTACAAGTATGTCGGCTACAATTAGGGATAACATGCCGATCATTTGAATACGCCTTGAATTATACGCCAAGTCTTCGGAGGATTCCATCTTGAGTATGCTGAGGGACATGTCTTGCGTGGCCCATTCTTTTGTCGCTGGTGGGTCTTCAACCCTGCATATGAATGGTGGCATGACGTGGTGTGCACCCCAAATCCAGGATACCGTCAGTATCCGAGGTGTGCCTGGCCTTCCCTTTGATCACATCCATGTATGTAGTTGCACAATAGTTTTATCCAAGCCATAAGGGGCATCTTTCAATAAGGCCCTCTTTGGCACAACTTATTCTTCTGAGGTGCGAAGACTCTTTTAGCTTAACATGAAGGCCTCCCACATGGGTGTAGTGGGTAAAACCACGACAACTTTTGGCCAAGAACTGAACCGCCACCACTTACCGAGAAACGAATCATCCCATCAACCGGTCATTATTAGGCATACCGTGGCCCGAGGCCATTTCTATTGTCACATTCCGTCAATAAAGGGATCATACTCCGGATTTTCAGCGATATCATCAATGAAATCCCTTAATCCTTGCGCTCATATATTGCATGTCATATTGGGAACTAGCAATTTTTACTACGCGTGGTGACCCTTGGTCTTTTACCTATCTATAAGAAGGGAAGTGGTAAATCTAATTCACCCACACTCTCATTCCCTACTCCATCGCCAAGAATTTTCACAAGCTCAAGTGCTCCAAGACCGGCATCACACTCCATTCTCTCCCCACTCCCTCACTCCACCACAAAACATGGCCGACAAGGGGAAAGGTACTACTTCATCGACGTTCGAGACTGCCAGCAAGAGTGGGAAGTAGTTGCCCTCCAACATCACTGCCGATACCATTAGTGAGCTCTAGGCTGACGGGTACCTTCCTGTCACTACTAAATGCCGATCTCCCGTGGGCGCGAGCGAGGTCTGCTCAGCCTCTGCCATCCCCGCACCCCAAAAGGGGGAGCGGGTCATCTTCATATCCCACCTCATCCAAGGTCTGGGTTCCCCCTCAACCCCTCCGTTAGGGGTCTTATGTTCTTTTACGGGCTTGACTTCCATCATCTAGCCCTGAACTCCCTTCTCCATGTCTCCTCCTTCATCACCTTTTGCTAAGCCTTGCTCCGCATTGAGCCCCACTTTGGGTTGTGGGCAAAGTTATTTTGCATCAAGCCGCACAACAGCGGTTCCAAACTTGTGGATTGTGGTAGGCCATGATCAGCAAGATCCCCAAAGTGTCCTGCCTGAGGGGACATTCATCGAGACCATAAAACATTGGCAGCAGGAGGTGGTTCTACAGGCGACATGCCATCAAAGAGCCTAGAGGAGGTTCCTGCCTTCTCGGCAAAGCCACCGAAGAGGCTGCATTCAGAGGCGAATCCACGTACATATTCAGAGGTGAATGCCCCCCACTTGATTTTTGAGCCCATTTATACAAGGCCCGTGCTTTACAAGGTTGCCCCCGCTTTGCCCATTGTGTTTGCCTCGCTCCTTAGGTTTTTCTGCTTATTATTATTTAGGCCATATATGAGATACACGGACTAAGCCCACCATGAGCTTGATAAGCAGCCTAGCGGTCTACACACAACCAAAAGCATTATGCGTAAAAACTAGGAAATGCTTTCTAAAAGAAACTAGGAAATGCGAGGCGGAGATTTGAGTCGCCGCCATGCCGCTTCTTTGCCAGCGCCTCATCAAATCGCCTCCAACGATCATCCTCCCTTTCGTTGTCCACCGTTTGGTGGTCGGCTTGCCATCCTTCCCGTTTGTGGAACTTGGAAGGTCGTTGGCTCTGTCATACCATTGATACAACATCAATCAAGGTAAGCCTTAGGGTTCTTCACCAGAAAGTTCCGCTTTCTTATTTTTGTTCTAATTTCTAAATTAGTAGTGCATTACAATTTCTATGGTAGAAACTAGTCTATAATTTCCCAACTGGAAGTTAGGTTGATTGAATCTAGTTTTATGTAATAATTTTATAGGAGTACAAAATAAGTTTGACTGCGGGTGATACGTCTCCAATATATCTATAATTTATGAAGTATTCATGCCATGTTTACGTTGGAAAACACCATTCCTCGACAGCAGCTTAACTCTGCCATTTTCTCTGCCCTTCGCCCGATGATGGCTTCCTTTGGGCCTTGGCGTTCTGGTTTTGGTCTGCAGCAGAACTCTTTCTAGGTGGAGATTTAGGTATCTTTGACTGGGGGGAATATTCAGTTTTCTCAGGTGGTCTGTCAACAAGTATCTGCTCTAGCTCTGTCTGCGCCTGTATCCTATGCTCTGCCTGCGTCATATTCAGCTTTGGACGCTATGATTGACACTCATGTGCCATCAGTTACGCCGCCACTGCTTGTTACTTGGGAACCATCTGAACCTCTGGTAGCGCCAAGAAGCTCTGAAGTTGAACAGCAGGTTGCCCAGAATGCTCACTCAGTCACTTCTGCTGTCATCTCTGCTCCTGCCTTTGCCAGGATACTTCGAACACCTCACTGCTTTCGTCAGTTGAAGGCTAGGGCTCTCTGACCACTGCTACTCAGATTCAGAAGCAACGCAAAGGGAAGATGCAAGCTCTAGTTGATACATCCACCCTGCGTCGTAGCAACAGGAACAATAAATATGATGGCTTCTGGGTTCTTCAGCCCTCTGATGCTCGCCCTGCCAAGTCCAAAGTTAAGCCTCGCATGATCCCTTCTGCTGCTGTTGGGGCCTCGGTTCATACTTCTGTGGATGATTCCTCGTCTGGGATAGCTACTTCTGAAGCTGATGATGCTACAACTCCTCCACCCACATCAATCCCTACATTGCAGGCAATTGACATGAATCTCTGCGCGATACCTGCTGAGGAACTCTCCACCGACCCTCTCTGAAGAGTAGCTTGATCTGCTTACCTTTGCTTTCTTCATTCCCGAAACTTGGCTACTTTTTCAATGCTTTTGCGTAACTGGAACGTACTCTGTTGGAATGTACGCGGTCTTAATGCGCCCGATAAACACTTAGCGCTTTGTAATGCGATCAATGCTAGTGCTTGCGCGATCATATGTTTGCAGGAATCTAAGATGCCTTCCTTTGATTATGCTATTTTGAAATCTATATTCCCTCGGCGTTTTGATCACTTTGCGTACATACCCTCACAACGTAACTGGGGATTATAAAGGAGTACTACAGGTGTCTCCAAAGGTACATGTTGGGTTGGCGTATTTTGAGATTAGGTTTTGTCACTCCGATTGTCGGAGAGGTATCTCTGGGCCCTCTCGGTAATGCACATCACTATAAGCCTTGCAAGCAATGTAGCTAATGAGTTAGTTACGGAATGATGCATTACGTAACGAGTAAAGAGACTCGCCGATGTGAGATTGAACTAGGTATTGGATACCGACGATCGAATTTCGGGCAAGTAACATACCGATGACAAAGGGAACAACGTATGTTGTTATGCGGTTTGACCGATAAAGAACCGTAGAATATGTAGGAGCCAATATGAGCATCCAGGTTCCGCTATTGGTTATTGACCGAGAATAGTTCTAGGTCATGTCTACATAGTTCTCGAACCCGTAGAGTCACTTGCAACAACGTTACGATGGCAGTTTTATTATGAGTTTATAAGTTTTGATGTACGAAGATTGTTGAGTCCGGATGTGATCACGGACATGACGAGGAGTCTCGAAATGGTCGAGAAATAAAGATTGATATATTGGAAGCCTATATTTGGATATCGGAATGGTTCGGGTGAAATCGGGATTTCTTAGGAACATCGGGTTACGGAACCCTCCGGGGATAATGGGCCTTAGTGGGCCATGAGGGAGAAAGGAGGAGGCCGGCCGGGGCAGGCGCGCCCCCCTCCCCTAGTCCGAATAGGACAAGGAAGAGGGGGCGCCCCTCCTCTTTCCCTCCCCCTTTCCTTCTCCACCAAGGCAAGAGGGAGAGTCCTACTCGGTGGGAGTAGGACTCCTCGGCGCACCCCTTGGGGCCGGCCGCCTCCCCCCTCCCTCCTTTATATCTGAGGCAGGGGGCACCCTAGAACACACAAGTTGATCTCGTGATTGTTCCTTAGCCGTGTGCGGTGCTCCCCTCCACCATATTCCACCTCGGTCATATCGTCCACGAGTTTAGGCGAAGCCTGCGCGATGAGAGCATCATCATCGTCACCACGCCCGTCGTCTTGTGGAACTCATCCCGACACTTTGCTTTGGATCAGAGTCGGGGATGCGTCATCGAGCTGAGCGATGTCTTTGAACTTCGGAGGTGCCGTCGTTCGGTACTTGGATCGGTCGGATCGTGAAGGCGTGCGACTACATCAACCAGCGTTGTCATAACGCTTCCGCTTACGGTCTACGAGTGCGTGGACAATACTCTCCCCTCGTTGCTATGCATCACCATGATCCTTGCGTGTGCGTGGGAATTTTTGAAATTACTACGTTCCCCGGTGATGGTATCGAGCCAGGTTTTATGCGTTGATGTTATTTGCACGAGTAGAACACAAGTGAGTTGTGGGCGATACAAGTCATCTTGCTTATGACATGTCATACTTTGGCTCAGCGGTATTGTGAGATGAAGCGGCCGGACCGACATGCAGCGTGCGCTTACGGCGAGACTGGTTTCACCGTTCACGAGCACTTTCGTGCTTAAAGGTATTGGCGGGTGTCTGTCTCTCTCACTTTAGCTGAACCGAGTGTGGCTACGCTCGGTCCTTGCGAAGGTTAAAACAGCACTAACTTGATGAACTATCATTGTGGTTTTAATGCGTAGGTAAAGCGGTTCTTGCTCAGCCCTTAGCAGCCACGTAAAACTTGCAACAACAAAGTAGAGGGCGTCTAACTTGTTTTTGCAGGGCATGTTATGTGATATGGTCAAGGCGTGATGCTATATTGTATGAGATGATCATGTTTTGTAACCGAAGTTATCGGCAGCTGGCGGGAGCCATATGGTTGTCGCTTTATTGTATGAAATGCAAGCATACTGTAATTGCTTTACTTTATCACTAAGTGGTAGCGATAGTCGTAGAAGCAATAGATGGCGAGGCGACAACGATGCTACGATGGAGATCAAGGTGTCGGCGCCCGGTGGCGATGGTGATCACGACGGTGCTTGCCGGAGATGGAGATCACAAGCACAAGATGATGATGGCCATATCATATCACTTATATTGATTGCATGTGATGTTTATCCTTTATGCATCTTATCTTGCTTTGATTGGCGGTAGCATTTTAAGATGATCTCTTAAAATTATCAAGTGTTCTCCACGGTATGCACCGTTGCGAAAGTTCTTCGTCTTTGAGACACCACGTGATGATCGGGTGTGATAGGCTCTACGTTCAAATACAGCGGGTGCAAAACAGTTGCACTGCAGCGGAATACTCAGGTTAAACTTGGCGAGCCTAGCATATAACAGATATGGCCTCGGAACACGGAGACCGAAAGGTCGACGTGAATCATATAGTAGATATGATCAACATATTGATGTTCACCATTGAAACTACTCCATCTCACGTGACGATCGGACATGGTGTAGTTAATATGGATCACGTAATCACTTAGAAGATTAGAGGATGTCTATCTAAGTGGGAGTTCTTAAGTAATATGATTAATTGAACTTAAATTTGTCATGAACTTAGTACCTGATAGTAGTTTGCTTGTCTATGTTTACTATAGATAGATGGCTCATGGTGTTGTTCCGTTGAATTTTAATGCGTTCCTTGAGAAAGCAAAGTTGAAAGATGATGGTAGCAACTACGGAATTTGGGTCAAAATGGCGAGATTATCCTCATTCTGCACGGAAGAATTACGTCCTGGAAGCATCATTTGGGTGCGAGGCACTGCTTCTTGATCTGGCAGCGATGTTAAGAATATGCGGCAGAGCAAAGCTGATGACTACTCGATAGTTCGGTGTGCCATGCTTTATGGCTTAGAACCGGGTCTTCAACGGCGTTTTGAGCGTCATGGAGCATATGAGATGTTCCAGGAGTTGAAGTTAATATTTCAAGCAAATGCCGGATTGAGAGACATGAAGTCTCAATAAGTTCTATAGCTGCAAGATGGAGGAGAATAGTTACGTCGGTGAACACATACTCAAAATGTCTGGGTATAATAATCACTTGATTCAGCGGGAGTTAATCTTCACGATGATAGTGTCATTGTGAGTTCTTCAATCAACGCCACCAAGCTACAAGAGCTTCGTGATGAACTATAATATGCAAGGGATGGACAAGACTATTCGAGCTCTTCGCAATGTTAAAAAGCGGAGGTAGAAATCAAAAAGGAGCATCAAGTGTTGATGGTCAATAAGACCACCAGTTTCAAGAAAAGGGCAAAGGGAAGAAGAAGGGAACTTCAAGAAGAACAGCAAACAAGTTGCTGCTCAAGAGAAGAAACCCAAGTCTGGACCTAAGCACGAGGCGAGTGCTTCTAATGCAAGCAGATTTGGACCTTTGGAAGCGGAACTGCCCCAAGTATTTGGCGGATAAGAAGGATGGCAAAGTGAACAAAGGTATATATGATATACATGTTATTGATGAGTACCTTACTAATGCTCGCGATAGTACACAGGTATTTAATCTGGTTACATTGCTAATATTTGCAACTTCGAAGCAGGAACTATGGATTAAGCAAAGATTGGCTAAGGACGAGGTGACGATGCGCGTGGGAAATGGTTCCAAAGTCGATGTGATCGCGGTCGGCACGCTACCTCTACATCTACCATCGGGATTAGTTTTAGACCTAAATAATTGTTATTTGGTGCCAGCGTTAAGCATGAACATTATATTGCCTGTACACACGTAAAGATGCAAACTGTACTCTGTTGTGGGCGCGCATGCATGCCTGGCGCCCGCCCTGAAACCAGCTTGAGCCGGTCCGCTTCGTACGGTGAACCACCGTCGCTGCGTGGTGGCCTTTGTCGCCAGCCTCGAAGCGCCCTGCAGCGGCGCCTTTGTCCATCCGTCGCGCCCGTACGGTCTCGAAGTCCGCCATGGCGTCTCCATCGTCGAATACCACGGGCACCGTGCGGCCGGGCGATCCGCCGGCATCGGCCGTCTAGTCTGAACTCTAGAGACAATGCCCACCGCCCGTGCGCATCGTGGGGCACTTTGCCCGGCTGCGTCGCCGTCCGCACTACGGTCTTCGCCCGACCATGCATCGCCACCAACGCCTCCTAGTTGTCCCGGAGAACATCATAGACTGCATAAGCGGCCACATCCAACTTAGCATGTAACCCCTAACGCCGCTGATTTGCCCTTTTCGGATCTCCAAATTAGTTTACCAAACATGAAACCAATGGCGTTGTAAAAAATCTGGTGGGATATATAGCACCCTAGACACATCGTCAAACTCTAGATCTGCCATCCCCACTCGATGATTATGTCGGAGGAGAAAACCATAGCTGCCAACCGCTAACCAGAACGCAACACATGATCCACCATCTTTCAGTTGCCATCGACGCATATCGCTATCTACATTCGCTCTTGCACTACCTCCCGAGCTCTGTGTTGGCAATGGAGCAAACATCGTCACAACGACGGAGCCTGATAATAAAAATCAACCGTAGGAATATCACCGCGGGCACACCATCCCCGCATGAACAGACTACTAGCAACCAAATCCATCACCCATCAACGAAGCGAGCGTCATGTCAAGAAAGGAAGTTTTATTAATTATTCAACACCGCTGTCGCCACTTGCCGAAGCCATGACTCTAAACCCCAAAGCTACACGATCTGTATGCACAGGATCCGGTGACCCTCCTCAGCACCAACGACCAAGAGGTCATCGGCGTAGGGGTGCTGCCGGAAGGGCAATGCTGGGAAGGCGGGTCCCCTAGGAGCCCTAGTTGTCCTAACCGCTGCCGGAGGTTTTAGATTTTCAGGGAAAATGTAAACACCGCAGAATCATGTTATTAGCCCTTTTTAGGTAATAGTATGTTATTAGCAAGAAAAAGGCTATACAATAAATTGTTAAAAAAAGTATGTTATTAGCAAGAAAAAGGCTATACAATAGAATTGTCAAAAGCGAAAAAAGACTATCTGATACTTCTTCCGTCGCATAATGTAAAACATGTTTTTTATTCTAGTATTTTCCTCTCCTTCACACCACACGCCCACACGCACACGCACACACACGAGTTACTCAAAAAAAAAAAACACGCACACACACACACACCTGGGCGAGGCGAAGCGGAGGTCTCGTACTCTCGTCCTGTACCACCACCACCCACCCACCGGCGAGCGATGTCGGCCGTCGCGAATGTGAGGGCGAGCGGCGGCAAGAGGTGGAGCCCAGGACGGACGAGGCACCAAGGTCCGACAAGAGGCGGCGCGACATGGGCGGCTGCGACCATGAGCTCGAGCTCGACAGGTGTGCCTCCTCCCCTCCCTCCCCAGCTATTCGCGCCGCTGCTCTGCGCTCGGCGCGTCCCGCTTCATGGCGTTTCTCGGATGGAATAGACCGAGGGTTTCTGGCCGCGCCTCCTCCTCCTCCTCTCTCCCACGCTCGATTTGTGTCGGATTTTCGCGTGCTTAACTGATTTGGCCGTATGATTTGTGGGTGTTTGCTCCGACGGGATCCGCCGAGACAATGACTTCAAGCATATCGTGACGACGCTGCGCCACATCAAGGACAAGGCTCACAAGGGGCGGCGAGAAGAAGACCGAGCAGGCCATCTCGGTGATTCCACCTCCCCATGTTTCTCGCGGTCAATTTCGTAATGCTAGTGTGCACACTGTTTCTACCAGCCCCACTCTTATTGGAGATTTGTTGCACTGCAACACTAGGATTCGATGGCTCTGAGTACAGAGTCCTGAACCTGCTGCCTGCCACGAATCCAAACCTTACGCATGCCACATGTCTGAACCTGCTTGTAGGCCACGTATCCGAGCCTGCTGTATGCCTTTGTATCTGAACCTCTGTATGGATTGTATCTGAATTTAGGCTTCAGGAGTCTGTAATTGGATGTGAACTAGGAATTACCAGTGTCATGTTGTTTGTGAATGATCAGGTGATGATTGAAGTAGTAGGTACCAATGCGATGACAGGGCTTAGAATTGTTGCGTGCACCAGTTGGTTTAGCATAATTTATCCACCTTGTTCAGAGTGAACCATAGCTAGTTTTTTATCGAATGTATGCATCGCATCCACCTCCCCATTTTGTCCATGTCTCACTCCTCAAAATAGCCTGCAAAGACTTGGGGTTATATTATTATTCCTGTTCTTGCATTGCATTTAGATATCGAGAAATCTAACCACCACCGGTGGTGGTTAGCGGCAAACATGGACGATTACATTCGATCGAGCGATTTTCTTTTCCTCCCGCACGTACGATCGTTTTTTTCCTTCGATGTTTCTTCTGCTCTGGCGCGTAAAAAGAGCTCCAGAAAAATAGTGCCTCCACTAGGATTCAAACACACAACCAGTTGGTTGTGACCATGACGCACTACCAGCTCAACAGACGAACTGTTGTGTTACATTTGCGGGTTAATATCTATTTCTATCTTAGTACTCCCTCCATCTCATAATATAAGAGCGTTTTTGGCACTACACTAGTGTCAAAAACACTCTTATATTATGAGACGAAAAATACATGAGATACAACGTGTTTTGTACTCCACTTGTCTCTTTTTTGTAGTGATGACTCCTCTGAGAATTTGAACAACGGTCTTTTCTCGTTTGTCATATCTCAAAAATTTCTTTTGTAATGAGCACGATAATTATCGCATCACAAACCTGATAGCTTATGTACAAATATCGTCGTAGCTTTTTTGACCAAAAAACTAATGTAAACATATAGTCAATAACTTTTTGTATGAATAGTATGATAAGTCACACATCGCATAGCTGATAACTTATGCACCAAGGTCCTGGTAACCCGGCGACCGGGGAAGTGATCGGATACACATGATAACTTTTACGTGAATAGCATGATAACTCATACTTTGCGGACCTGATAACTTATGTACCTGTCACGATAACTTTGGCGTGAAGGTGGGTGGGGGGTGATCAAATATACCGCGGTAACTTTTACGTGAATACCATGATAACTCACACTTTGCGGACTGATAACTTATGTACCCCTGTCACGATAACTTTGGCGGTGAAGGTGGGTGGGGGGTGATCGGATATACATGATAACTTTTACGTGAATAGCATGATAACTCACACTTTGCGGACGATAACTTATGTACCGTCACGATAACTTTGGCGTTGAAGGTGGGTGGGGGATTTGTGAACTTTTGTGTGAATAGTACATAGACACGATAACTTATGAGCCCCATCACGGTAACTTTGGCAGCGACCGGGAGGGGGGTTGATGAAATGTCCCTCGGTAGATTTTTGTGTCAATATCATGATAAGTCAAACATCGTATGCACGATAACTTATGGACCCCGGTCACGATAACTTTAGTATGGGGGTGGGGGAGGGGAGTTGTGAAACATCCCTCGGTAACTTTGTGTGAATAGCATTGTAACTCAGACATCGCACACCTGATTACTTATGTACCCCGATCCTGATAACCTTGGCATAACTTTTGGCATGAGGAGGGTGGGGGGTGGAGGAGGTCGGTAACATTTGTGTGAATAGCATGGTAACCCACACATTTGCGGACACGATAACTTATGTACCCTGTCACGATAATTTCGACGAGGGGTTGATTAAATATAACCACGGTAACTTTTCATGTTAATAGCATGGTAACTCACGCCTCGCCAGACCTGATAACTTATATACCCGGTCTGATAACTTTGGGGACCGGGGGTGAGAAGGAGGGCATCATGAAATATACCCGGTAACTTTCATTGATGAAGTGGAATTTTTCGAGAAAAATAGCTTTGTTTTTTCTTATGACAGTGATGAAAAGAGTTTAAAAGAATTTCGTTTTCAACTAATGAACAACAAACTAGGCTGGCGTGATGGTAGTTGGGCTTGGTACTTGGGCTTGTCCTTTCCATCTCGGCGCGAGTTCGAATCCGTGTAGGTAAAAAAAATCGCGTTTTTAATTACGGTGCAATATACCGAGCAGGAGGAGAACGAGAATATGAGTGGAGATCATGGTCGCGTCGTCGTGGAGGTATAAATATTACTCAACTTAATTATAACCAGAAATTTAAGCTAGTTCAATTGGTTGCGAACAGCTATGGTGAACCATAGGTAGTGGGTTCGACTCCCACTTCCTACATGTTTTTTTACCACGCCAGGAAAAAAAAAAAAGCGGGAGAAGGGAGGAGCGAAGCGGGAGAAGCGAATCGAGCGAGATTGACACGATCGATGCGGATCTGTCGCTAACGACCAGTCGTTAGCACAGCCCTTTAGATATTGGAAGTCTATGTTACGCATCACCAAAGTAGCGTGACAGCACCCGTTGTTGTCGGGTTGTTTGTACTGCTTTCGGTCTCGTATGTAATTTCTTGATAGATCCTAAACTTGCAAGGCGACATTTTAGGCACTTTGCAATGTTGTGGCAGTTGATCATAAACTTATGGTAGATTTGTTCCCTTCAATGGTATGATTTTGCGATTATGAGTGTTATCGGTGCTTTTAACTGCTTTGTATGCTGTATCTGAATTTAGGTTCGAAGTCTGCAATCGGATGAGAACTACGTAGAATTTCTGAGTGTTATGTTGTTTACGTATGTTGGGTGCCCATCGATGATTGGAGTAAGTGGAGTGCGTCTTGATGCAACGATAGGACACGGAAGCCTTGCGTGCACCTATTGGTTTGAACACGATTTATCCGCCTTCTTTGTGGAGCGATAACTAGTTTTGTTGATCGAATATATGCATCCACCTTCCTATTTTTCTCTGACTCACTCTCAGAATAGCCTGCAAAAACTTGAGTCATATTCTTTATTTACACTTTCTTTGTGTTGCATTTAGAACCTTTGGAAATACGTGTTCGCATCACCAAATTAGCAGGGCAGCATACCATGGTTTTCCAGATTCGTCATGACTTCTTAGGTCTTGCATGTAGTGTTGTGCCACTAGATCATAAACTTATAAGAGACATTTTAGGCACTTTGTAATGCTGTGGCGATTGATCATAAACTTATAAGGAATCATAGCATACATGATCCTTTGGTATGAATGATGGATTCATATGATGAATTGATGACCTCTCGGTGTGTATATTCAATTATTCGGTGGCTCAAAATTTGAGCCTTTCTGTCGACAAAAGGTCCCAAGTTATGTCTATTGCACACTTTTCTTCTGCTGGTAGAATTTAAATATATTCTTTTAACTTTCAAGCGTTACAACAGAGATTCAATCTATGGTACAGGACACCAAGGCAGTTTTGAAGGAAAGGTGAACAACCGAACTGTTTCACTTGCCTTTAACTTTCTGTGTGTAGTAGGAATAGAAATTTCTGCCATCCTTTTTATAGTGAAGATTTGGTATGCTCTTTTTTTACTCATTGCTTCAACATGAACACATTCATAAGCTAGTTTTTGATAATATAAACTGTGAGTGTTCATTGAAATGTACTCTGAATCTTGACAAATGTTACTGATTGCATTAGCTGGCAGAATGTTCTTAAAGCTCTAACGAAGGCTTCCAAAGAGGTTTTGAATTTCTATTGATAGAATGATGTACATCCGGTTATGTAAAATATTGTCACAGTTTGGTTCCCAGCCTTATTTCTATGCAATGCAGTGTGAAGGTTCATTGAAGACCGACTACACCAAGTTTCAAGCCACACCCATGACAAGTTCTACAAAGACAAGGCTTCACACATACAAAATTTCAAAGGTATGCTGAATGGGCATCTGCTACCATATTTTCTGAAGTCTATGGCATATGTACACTCTACGTGTTGCGATAAATACATATCAAAGTTTCAAATAGCGCGCTAAGCCTCTTAGGGCGGACCGCTTCTAAATGCTATAGCGTGCTATAAGCGGCGCTTCTCTTGAGCTATTTAAAATGTTTGCTCACGTGTTTGGACAAAAGACCCTTAGCGCATGACCTCTTTTAAACGCTATAGCATGCTATAGCGGGCTATTTAAAACCATGATACATATGTAGAACATAGTTTGCTCTTGCCCTAGCTTTTGACTCTAGAAGAACAGTAGCTGTGTCCTGTCTAATTATATAAGCATATTTGCGTACAAATGAGTTTGTTATCGGTACCCTGACACATGTAGGAGAATTATTGTCAAAAGTTATCCAAAGAAAACGTTGTCTTTGTTAACCTTTAAAGCTGGTCAAACTGTGCAGTTTATGAAAAATCGTGCTACTGGCTATACAATACACCTAATTATTTATCATTTATGCGAAAGGATGAGCCAATATCTTCATGTTATACTTGTTCATAATGAGACCTGAATTTGTATTTTCCTGCCACATAATGAATGATCTCTGTTGTCGATTACTTACTTATCCAGATGTCGTGTTCTGCAGATCTTTTCTCAAAGTTTGAGGTTGAAAAGGAGAAACTGATAGTTGAGTATGAACTGCAAAGTAAGTAGATGCTTACACCACTTATCCATGCTGTTACTTGTCTTATGAACAGCTATTGTGTGTTGAAGATTCGTTGCTCTTACCCAACTACTACCTGTTTAACACGGAAGAAGGAGAAGACCTCTCTTGATGTTGAGGAAAGAGTTTCAGAGAAGCTTGCAGATGCAGAAGAATCTCTGAAGAAGTTGAAGCAGGTCTGTTCAACACTCTGCGCCGATTACTACAGCTGCTGCTTTGGTCTTGTGTAACCACTGCTTTGCTTTAACGGAGTTCAATCAATGTTTATCGGTAGCATGTACGTAATTCTCTCTATTGGACAAGTAAGTACCTCTGTATTTGTGTCTTGCAGGGTAGGGTGACAAATCCATCATCAAGCTTCGCTAGTCCTTTGCCTCGTTCCTGGGTCCCGATGACGAGGATAGTGGCATATGGTTCTGAAGAAGAGAGATGATGCACATGCACAATCTGAGGGCAAGAAAGAGTAGGTTCCGTAGGGTTTGTATAGAGGTTTTGGTGTTCGGTCATGATCAAACCTATCTTTTTCCTGCTCTTAATTACATTCAGCAGCCATTGCTAAACTTGTGGCCGACCTTGGCTCATGTTTTGCAACATGTATATTTTCTAGCAGCTGGACCAACAACATTCAGTAAGAAACATGTGGTGCTACATATACATATATCAAGCAATTATTTATTATATAATCTTGCCATGTATGTTTTCAACGGAAAATAGAAAAGGTTTACATCTATTGCAAGGTTTATCATATGAGCTAGTTGTTTTTATTTTAAAAAAGGTCTATGAGCTAGTTATAAGTACATGGCTTCCTTTCCTGTACGGACCTCTTACTTGGGCCATGCACTACGTACGACATGCGGTATGCCGCTCATGCATGCATGTTACTTACATTATTCGAGGCGTAGCGTGGATGGCATTACACGTGTATGTCTATCTACATCCCATTTATTTAATTATTTCGCCTTCGTATATAAAGCATTTCGGATCCTGCATGCAATCAGCACGCGTCCGCATCCAAACATATACAAACTAGGAGTACTTCCTTATCGAAAAAATGTATAAGCTACTTCAAACAACAAAATGACATCTACAAACTACTTCAAACAACAAATTACATGAATTTTTTACCACACATAAGAAAATAAATAAATTCTGTTGAGCTGGTACACCTTACTTTTCTTTGCGATCGCATCCCACACGGCTGGGTTGGGACGGAAGTTCACTATATATACTCACGAATAATTACCATGTGCTTTTCTCGGGCGTCTTCAATCATGTACTCCCATCGTCCATAAATAAGTGTAATGAGTTTAGTTCAACCACAGCACTTATTTCTGGATGAAAGAATACATATAATATTCTTCATTTCTTGTTATAAGCACGCAACACTCATGCCAGATTAGTTGATACTTGGCGAGGACCATGACTTCTAGTTGTTGACTACTTGTAATTTTCTTTGCATGGTAATATGATGTCTCATTCTACGGTACAAGTCACGTACAAACCGATCTGGTAAAACTGGAAAAACTATGGAATGCTAGCCTTTGCACAAAGAACCACCAGCCAAGAATGAAAATTACAATCAAGACCGACGACTTCCCTGAGCTTGACTCAACGCCCATCATCTACCTCCGGCACAACCGCAACAACTATCAAAGCAAAAAGTAATGAATCACCTCTTCACTCGAGCTCGACGCGGCTCCATCGCTGATATGCAACTTTTCAAACCTCCTAAGTAGTTTACCAAAGGAGAAGCCATTGCCTTTGAAAAAAAAACAGACCAAGGTAGCACCCCCTCCCCCTCACCCCCACGAAGATGTCAGAGGAGAAAACCGTACTACCACCCAAGCTCCGCTTTTGACCTTTGGAGAAAATGCCGTCGCATAGCGGTGGACCCCGAGGACCCAAGTTCAACATAAGGATGTTGCCACCTCCACGCCATCATAACTTGAATAAGCGGTTTCCAAATCCACCCCTGGACTGTATGGCTAATCGCCTCGGCGGAAAGGATTTAGAGCTTCTTTATTCACCATCGACATCGCTATCAGCGCAAGTCAAGATGTTGAGCGACCCAAAATATCTAAACTACTAGGCGTAAAACCAAAATCTACACGATCTACTCGCGTGGATCCGGCAACTCCTCACCACCGACGGCCGAGAGGTCGCGGCAGCCGAAACTGCCCGAGGGGCGTGAGGAAGGCTACTCGCCTGGCCGAGGTCGCTTTTCTTTCTTTCCTCTTGAAGACAGAAAACCCCTGAACTAGTTTGTTGACTTGCAGTTCATGCACGCTTCATGAGTGTACGTACCTCTTACTTGGGCCATGCACCACGTACGACATGCGGTATGCCGCTCATGCATCCATGCATGCATGTTACTCCCTCCGTTCCTAAATAATTGTCTTTCTAGAGATTTCAACAAGTGACTACATACAGAACAAAATGAATGAATCTATACTTTAAAACATGTCTACATACATCCGTATGTTGTAGTCCATTGAGATGGCTAGAAAGACAAGTATTTGGGAGCGGAGGGAGTACATTATGTCGAGGATGGCATTACACCTGTCGTCTATCTACATCTCTTTAATTTTGCCTTCCTATATAAAGCATTTCGGATCCTGCATGCAGCAGCGTTCGCATCCAAACATGTACAAACTACTTCAAACAACAAATTACATGTACAAACTACTTCACGCATCCGCATCCAAACATGTACAAACTACTTCAAAGTTCAAACAATAAATTACATGAACTTTTACCGCACACAAGAAAAGACTAATTATGTTGAGGTGGTACACCTTACTTTTCTTCTTGATGCGTCTCCCCACTGTGATTTGGGATGGGACGGAAGTTCACTATATATACTCCCGAAAATAATTACCATGTGCTTTTTCCGGGCGTCTCCAATCATGTACTCCCTTTGTCTAGAAATAAGTGTCGTGGTTTTAGTTCAACCACGACACTTATTCTGGATGAAAGGAGTATGTACTATGGTATTCTTCATTTCTTGTTATGAGTAGGCAACACTCATGCCAGTTTGACCCTAAGAAAGTTGATAAGTATTAATATCGCCCATGGTTTGATAATTGCTAATATCATCCATGGTCGTGCTCTCTTCAATATCAAGGAACGAAAGGAAAGACATGGAAAAGAAAACTGATTAAAAAAAATCAAGGGGTAAACAGATTATCCATGAAGTTACTCCAGATTATTAGGATGTTTTAAAATGCCTGGCATTCTAAATACTCGGTTGGAACCATGTGAATGGTTCAAACAAAAAATGTTTCACTTTTTATGTTTCATGTTTTAGTTTTTGATAGTTCAATAACTTTCTATGGCACAATTGATTTTCTGAATTTCATGTTCCTTCTAAATTTGTTATTTTAATGTATGCTTTGATTAAAATGTGTTTTCGAATAAATTTCTATGGCTAGTAAATTCAATTTGTCACCGATTTCCCCCTAATTTTCCTTCTTACTTTAGTATTCGGATAAACTTCCTCCCCCTTCCCATTTCCTTAATTACCTAACCACCACGCGCATGAAACTGCCGTCATTAATCCATCAACCAAACTGTCGAGGACAATTTCGGATGCCTTATGTTAGTCACACGAGATAGTTTGGTAGTGAGACGTCATCACATGTCACCACATAGGCACAAGGCACGAGTTTAACCTAGCTTCAACCCTTTCGCGTATAATAGCCCTAGTCCTGCTTATATTAGGTTGATCTCGAAATAGGGCACAATAGTTCTTCGCCCTCCTCCATGGTGCCGAACTCAAACGACTTTATAATATGCAAACTATGAAGGCAGCCCCATCTCATCGTAAGGTACTCTTGGTCATTCACAAACAAGACTTCTCAGTTTGGTAGGGATACAACTCCTTCTTTTTAGGAAAACTTGGAGTACGTAGTCGCCTTATGAAGTTAGTTGCATATGTATATATGAGTCCTATGAGCCATTGTGTTTGTGAGCTCGTACAGACTGTGATGATACACATGGCACACAGATAATAAGATTACCTGACAAAAGGACCAACTAAGCAATTTTGACATCATAAGAGACCAATAGTTTTCGTATTGTGCACCAAATAATGTTTTTTTTGACAATGGGAAGGATAAACATGCATATTCTTCTTCCTATTATCTACCATTTGACAAGCTCCCTCTTGTGAGTTTACAAATCTTGAAATTATCATAGCAACAAAAACACAACTACATGATTACCGTAGTCACGCAACTCCCTAAGCGAGCGGAGTGCCTTATCTCTAGCCCTACTTAGCCACTCCCTTCTTTCATAAACATACTCGTTTCTAGTTCTACTTCAACCATACGTACGTAGTACGTGCTGTGTCATGCATGCATGTATTAATTGGAGCATGGAGAAGACAAATGTTAGTTCCAATATGCCTCTTATGTTTGTATTTTTTTTTTTCAGATTGTGCTATATAAGATGGCTAGTTTTTGGAAGAGGGAGAAGGTGAGAGCTCAAGCGAGGAGGAGGATCATGGCATTTGGATGGTGAATGTGCGGTTTGGGAGGCTCATGCCGTGTCTCGACTACGACAAAATAGACAAAGGGATGGTACCACACAGAGGGGCAGATTAGGAGGCCCATTTGAGAGTTTGATATAATCGGCTAAAAGATAGCTTGAAATAGGAGTATTCAAATAAATTAAAAAAGTTAAAAGATAGAGTTTGGTGTATTCGGCATAGAGGCAACAAAATTCATACATTGTGGATGCTCGAGCTCTCTTACTTTATTGATCTTGGGCAGTGCCGAAGACAGGGGTGCCAGCCAGGGCCCTGGCCCCCCTAACATATGTGATTTAGGCCTAATATGAACAGTAGGAGTGATGTTTTTTTTTTGCTAAAATGGGTGTTTTTGATGGATTGGCCCACCCCAACAAGGTTTAGCAAATACTCGGCCCTCCTCATCCTATTTTTCTGGCTAGGCCACTGATCTTGGGCTCTACTCGAGCTTGACCTCGTGACGTTGGTCGCCCTCGGTTCCTTCCGTTGCATCGGCATCGGATCGGCGGTATGAGTTTGTGCTTGAAGAATATCTTGCGAACTACGTACATGATGGCAAGGCCAGCCCTCGAATCTTTATTATCCAATTATTAATCTAAGTTGAAGCTCAAGTTGAAGCATTTCAAGAATTTTGAAATGGTGAAGATTATATGCATGCATACATACATTATGTATACTCTATGTAAGTTAAATATGAAAGCAAAAAGAAAACAAGATGGTTTGTGCAAAGCTCCTGGGCCATCGCCGGCCGTGTGCGCCTCCGACGATCCGTGGCAAGTAGGCAGGCGAGGCGTATCAAAGTTCCCGCCAAAACCAACCGCCCAACCAACAGACTCCGCTCCCCACCGGCGTATCAAAGCCCCAACCCCTCTCGCTCTCGCTGCGCACCTCCACCTCACCTCACCTCGCTCGCTCCCCCCTGCCCTCCCTTCCTCTCCTCCACAACACACGCGAGCCCCATCCCCGCCGCCATGTCCGCCGTCACCCGCCTCCTCGCCGGCGCCGGGCGCGTCCGTGTCCTTGCCGCGGCGCGCGTCGCGCGACCACCGCGAAGCTCCACCGCGGCTCTCCGCGCCGCCGCCACCCGGGCATCCGCCCTGCTCCAGCGCCCCGTCTCGTCTCGGCCCCGGTTCCGCGACGGGTCGCCAGCGCTGGCGGGCGACGGTGCGACCCGCCGTGGAGGACTTCCTGCAGGGCTTCCGGGTCGGCCGAGCTCTTCCGCCGGACCCGCGACTCCCTCGCCGAGCTCCGCTGGAGCCTGCCCTCCACCGACGCCATCCGCCCCGCCCTCAGGGACCTCGTCCAGGCGGTTCCTCGGCCGGCGCGGGATCGCTCTTCGGAGGCCGTGGTGGGCTGGCGCCGAGGAGGCCCTCCGCCGCCGCCCGTCGGGCTGCTCGAGCGGCTCCGCCTCCGCCGTGGCACCGAGCGCCGCCCTCGCGCGCGCGACGCGGAGGAGGCCCTCCGCCTCCGCCGCGGCACCGAGCGCCGCCCTCGCGCGCGCCGCCGAGTTCGAGCCCCACGGCGACGACGTCCTCGTCGTCGATGACGACGACGACCGCACGGCCGCGAAGCTTCGAGGCCGCCCTCGCCGCCTGTACAAGTCTTTCTGGGACGCCTTCCTCGATCCACACCGACTCAAGACATGGTTCCGGCAGCTCACGCACAAGGCCCCAGGCCAGCCGCAGCGGAGGCTTCGGCTCCGCCCTGTCCGCCCCGCACCACGCCGCGCCCGATCTCCTCGTCTCGGTCGGCTCTCAGGTGATGAATGAATCCTTCTCCTCCCCTCTCAATCTCCTCCTCTTCTCTCCTCTCCTCTCGGACATAGAAATTGAAGGGGCGCTCCGGTGTTGGATTTGGTCTCAGTTCTCAAACGCATTCTCGCGCTCGATCGGCGTTGTTTTCTGTGTCGCAGGATCGAGATGATCCCCACCGGCGACCGGTTGCAGTGGATCCTGCTGGGTTCCGTTGCTCTGGTGGACGCCCACATCGCGCCGGGTGTGCAGTTTCAGCTGGATGCCGACACCCCCCCGCAGCCGAGCACGCTCGCGGTGTCTCCGCAGATCAGCGGCTCCTTGACTTCGCTCGACGACCACCCTACGTGGCGCGGTGCTGAACCCAGGTCACCTCCTCCTCCTCCGCGCGCGCCCGACTTCTACGTCTGCGACATCGCTTCCGGTACGGCGACTCGGCTGCCCGGTCCAGGAGCTTTCCTGGCACCGGACACCATCGCCATCGTCTCCCGGGTCGCCGGGCGAGGGCTACCTGGTGCTGGCGCTCCGGAACGCACCAGAAGCAGGTATGAGGACTGTTCTGTGCTTCGATAGCCGCACCTGGACTTGGAGCGACTTTGCTGTTGCCGTGGAGGAGTGCCCGTCGGCGGCGGCGACAGGCCGTGGTCCTTCAGCCACGGCGTGGTGTCCCACAGCCACAGCCGGCGGATCGCCTGGGTCGACCTGCGGCTCGGGTTCCTCTTGTTCGACGCGCACGGCCAGGACCGCACCCTCAGGTTCGTGTCCCTGCCCACGGGGAGGGCGCTTCCAGCTCACACCACCGGGGTGGACAGGCTCCGCTGCGCCGCGCTGTCCCACGGAGTTGTACGCTACGCGGAGCTGATCGAGCTGGACGCCCCCCACGTCGAGCTCTGGAGGTTCGACGAGGAGGACCGTACCTGGCTGCGCGGCGGCAGAGTGCGCATGGACGCCGGCCTCCACACGGACCTCCCCTGGGTGACGGCGATCCACCCCCACGAGGACGTCGTCTTCGTCATGATGGGGTCTACCGTCCACGCGGTAGATGTCCGCCGCGGCCGGGTCACTGCCGAGAGCTTCTTCCAGCTGCCACTCCCGGAGCCACGCTCGTCCTACTTCGTCGTGCGAGCGTGGAGTTAACCTGATCACCGATCGAGTGATAGATGTTCTCGATCGTTGTGTTGTTTTCTTGGTCACTAGACTTGATGGAAGTGATCTTCGGCATTCTTGTCTCTAGACGATTATTGTTGATATGCTTTGGGCGGTGAATGCATCCAAGTAGAACACCTTCCTTGATGGTGTTATTGATCTTTTCATTATTTGCCTCTGCATGCATGAACTTTGCATATACTACTATATGTTGTTGTCTACTTGTCTCTCATAACCGCGCACCTACAACACCTTCAAGGGAGTCGTCGGCTAGCTTCATATGTATGTTGCGCTTTAATTGCCTAGTCTCCCTCGATCGGTTTGCATTGCTCCATATTAGCTAATTATACCAGCCCGATCTCACCTCGACTTTCAGGCGCAAGCAATTGACAAGTTAATTACCAGCCAGTGAACCAACAACTAGAAGAATTTGCCACCGTACATGTACCATGCATGTATAACTACAACAATCTCCTTAAGGTCTTGTTCGTTTAATCCTCCTCCCAAGGGGATTGGAGTGGATTGAAGAGGATTTTGGCTTGTAGGGGATCTAATCCTCCTCAAACCCTGCCATTCCCCTTCAAAAACCACCTCAACCGAACAAGGCCTAAAACTCACCTGACCAAGCACCAAAACCTCCTCTTCCTCCGCTATGCTCCAGCCAAATCAACTAATCCAACCCTTGTGCGATTAACATCATCAATACCCAACAGGGGCCGGCCATACATCTCCGATCCTTAGCTCAAGGGCATTCAAATATCATATATACGCCTTATATTATCCGGACTAGTATTACAAACTGCACATTAGGATTCCATTGCGAGAGCAGCTTTACAGAATCTCCTCTGTATTGATCAGTTGTGCTAACACATACATTAAACTCATTAAGCTACGCGTGAGGGACGGCCAACCGGCTATGCCACGTGGCGTAAGCTGGTTGACGGCAATGAGAAATCTTTTGAATTTTATTAAATGAAGGTGTGGATTATTCCATTAAGCTATGCGTGAATGGCGGTCAACCAGCTATGCCATGTGGCGCAAGCTGGTTGACCGTAGTGAGAAATCTTTTTTGAATTATTTTTAGATGAAGGTGTGGATTGTTTTTTTAAATGCATTTCTTTCTTTTTAGATGGAGGTGAGGACCTCTGGTATCTTTTAAATGGAGGGTTTTGCAAAGTGGCATTCGCTGGTAGGCAGCAGTGGTAATTTTTTCCTTTTTTTACTTTTTTTAGATGAGGGTGAGGATTTTTTTTTTCTGTGATGTTTTTTAGACGGAGACGAGGACTCTATGTATTTTTTAAAACAAAAACGTGCGCACAACTTCCTCTCAAGGGGCGCCACCCTGTGGCGCCCCAACCACTAGTATGCTACAAGCTAAGCCCCTACATGCAGAGCTGCACAATCAGGTGGTAACAATCTCCCTGAAGACTAGAACCTACACGAACATCATCAGGAGAATGGTACAACATGTCACATCTCCCTGAAGACATCAGAGTACTAGGAGGAGGTGGGAACATGAAGAATCTTCGCCTCGCCGAGATCAAGTGGAGATCGATCTCCACGTGCTTCCTCCATTGATGCTGCACGGGGGTAGATGACAATTAAACGGTGGTGGCGTTGTCGCGGTGGAGAACGGTGACACGACGAGGATGATGATGCATTTCGGCGAGAAGTCGGGAAAGCCATCACGACTCCGCTACATAGTTGAGCACGGCACGGTCGACATTGGAGCGAGAAACGGTGTGCTAACGCTTGGACGACCACAAGACAAGGTTGGCGCCAAGAAAGATGCAAAAGCCGGAGGTAGAGCATCGAGTATCGGCCACCCGACCCAATCAGTTTCGCTGTACGCGAGTAGATCATGGGAGGAGCGGAGGAGCTGCAACCCATAATGAGCAGTGTTGCGGATGTAGAGGAGGACACACTTAAGAAGCAGGCAATGTCTGTCAAGGGGGTCGTGCATGACAAGGCAAAGGTGCTGAATGGTGTAAGTGTGATCCGGCCTCGTCAAGGCCAGAATCTTGTCTGCGGTGGCGGCGAGATTGCGATAATTGGTAGGATCGCGAAACGGAGTCCCGTCGGTGCTGGAGAGCTTGCTATGAGTGTCACCGGGTGTGGAGATGGGCTTGCTGTTGAGCATGTTGGCATGATCACGATTCTCAAGCGTGTATTGCTCTTGCGAGAGAAAGAGCTCAACGATGGAGTGTCAGATGTTGGCCCGAGGAAGTGGTGGATGTCACCGAGGTCACTCATGGAAAACTCACTAGCGAGAGAGGGAACAAGAGTGTTGAGCAAGGTGGACATGCTAGCAGTGAGGAGGATGTTGTCAACGTACAATCAGAGATATGTAAGAGTAGGGCCAATGACGAAAAATGAAGAGGGAGGTGTCACACTTGGAGGAAACAAAACCAAGTGTGTGGGGGAAGTGCGTAAAGTAGGGAACCATATGCGAGGCATTTGTTTAAGGCCATAGAGGGATTTGTTAAGGCATCAGACATGTGTGGGGTGAGTAGAATCTGCAAAGCCGACAGGCTGCTGACAATAGACCTTCTCGGCGAGATCACCATGAAGGAAGATGTTCTTGATGTCCATCTGACGAATAGGCCACGCGTTGGCTGTGGCGATGCTGAGGACGGCGCCTATAGTTGCCAACTTAACGATGTGCTAAAGGTATCCCCGTAGTCAATATCGGTGTTGTGTGAAGCCATAGACCACCCACCGACCATTCTACCACATGAAGGAGCCGCCAGGGTGGAGTTCTGACGAAAGATCCACTTGCTGGTCACCCAATTAACACCTGCAGGACAAGGCACCAAAGACCAAGTTTCAATTCGAATTAGTACATTGAACTCGCCTGACATTGTGGCACGCCCATTGGGGTCTTTAGAGGTGCATGATATGAGGACGGAATTAGAGAGGGTCTGGTGATGGACAGATCAAAGTTGCGCTTAGGCATGGCAAAACAAGACTTCCTTCGTGTGTGTTCACCGCATGTGGGTTGTGACGTGGATCAACTGCTACTGCATGCTGGGAAAGTGGTTGCTAGTGACTCACAAGTGTAAGGGATCACAATAGTCTTGGAGGGAAGTATTTCAACCTAAATTTATTAATTCGACACAAGGTATCCAAATAATATATATAAGCCTTAGAAGATGAGTTGTCAATTCAACCACACCTTTTCGGTGCTAAAACTTGTGGATCTCGGGTAGGGGGTCTCAAGCTCGTGAGCTTGGCACAATGGTAACATGAAGTAAAGGGAACACAATATTTACCCAGGCCCGGACCCTCTCGGAGAACTAAACCCTACATCCTGCTTGTATTGTGTTGATTGTGGATGGGTTACAAAGTACAAGATAATCTACCTTGAGATTGTATGTGTGAGTTCTAATCTCTAAAGCGTTGCCTCTGTAGACTAAATCCTAAAACGGCTTATACTGAGGAATCAGGGGTACCTAGGGTTACAAGTATGTCGGCTACAATTAGGGATAACATGCCGATCATTTGAATACGCCTGTGAATTATACGCCAAGTCTTCGGAGGATTCCATCTTGAGTATGCTGAGGGACATGTCTTGTGTGGCCCATTCTTTTGTCGCTGGTGGGTCTTCAACCCTGCATATGAATGGTGGGATGACGTGGTGTGCACCCCAAATCCAGGATACCGTCAGTATCTGAGGTGTGCCTGGCCTTCCCTTTGATCACATCCATGTATGTAGTTGCACAATAGTTTTATCCAAGCCATAAGGGGCATCTTTCAATAAGGCCCTCTTTGGCACAACTTATTCTTTACAGGGTCTGAAGACTCTTTTAGCTTAACCGCGAAGGCCTCCCACATGGGTGTAGTGGGTAAAACCCTGACAACTTTTCGCCAAGAACTGAACCGCCACCACTTACCGCGAAACCGAATCATCCCATCAACCAGTCATTATTAGGCATACCGTGGCCCGAGGCCATTTCTATTGTCACATTCCGTCAATAAAGGGATCATACTCCGGATTTTCAGCGATATCATCAATGAAATCCCTTAATCCTTGCGCTCATATATTGCATGTCATATTGGGAACTAGCAATTTTTACTACGCGTGGTGACCCTTGGTCTTTTACCTATCTATAAGAAGGGAAGTGGTAAATCTAATTCACCCACACTCTCATTCCCTACTCCATCGCCAAGAATTTTCACAAGCTCAAGTGCTCCAAGACCGGCATCACACTCCATTCTCTCCCCACTCCCTCACTCCACCACAAAACATGGCCGACAAGGGGAAAGGTACTACTTCATCGACGTTCGAGACTGCCAGCAAGAGTGGGAAGTAGTTTCCCTCCAACATCACTGCCGATACCATTAGTGAGCTCTAGGCTGACGGGTACCTTCTGTCACTACTAAATGCCGATCTCCCGTGGGCGCGGCGAGGTCCGCTCAGCCTTCGCCATCCCGCACCCCAAAAGGGGGAGCGGGTCATCTTCATATCCCACCTCATCCAAGGTCTGGGTTCCCCCTCAACCCCTCCGTTAGGGGTCTTATGTTCTTTTACGGGCTTGACTTCCATCATCTAGCCCTGAACTCCCTTCTCCATGTCTCCTCCTTCATCACCTTTTGCGAAGCCTTGCTCCGCATTGAGCCCCACTTTGGGTTGCGGGCAAAGATATTTTGCATCAAGCCGCACAACAGCGGTTCCAAACTTGTGGATTGTGGTAGGCCATGATCAGCAAGATCCCCAAAGTGTCCTGCCTGAGGGGACATTCATCGAGACCATAAAACTTTGGCAGCAGGAGTGGTTCTACTGGTGACATGCCATCAAAGAGCCTAGAGGAGGTTCACGCCTTCTCGGCAAAGCCACCGAAGAGGCTGCATTCGTGAGGCTTAATCCACGTACATATTCAGAGGTGAATGCCCCCCACTTGATTTTTGAGCCCATTTATACAAGGCCCGTGCTTTACAAGGTTGCCCCCGCTTTGCCCATTGTGTTTGCCTCGCTCCTTAGGTTTTTCTGCTTATTATTATTTAGGCCATATATGAGATACACGGACTAAGCCCACCATGAGCTTGATAAGCAGCCTAGCGGTCTACACACAACCAAAAGCATTGTACGTAAAAACTAGGAAATGCTTTCTAAAAGAAACTAGGAAATGCGAGACGGAGATTTGAGTCGCCGCCATGCCGCCTGCTGCCGCGCCCTCATCAAATCGCCTCCAACGATCATCCTCCCCTTTCGTTGTCCACCGTTTGGTGGTCGGCTTGCCATCCTTCCCGTTTGTGGAACTTGGAAGGTCGTTGGCTCTGTCATACCATTGATACAACATCAATCAAGGTAAGCCTTAGGGTTCTTCACCAGAAAGTTCCGCTTTCTTATTTTTTGTTCTAATTTCTAAATTCGTGGTCTGTTACAATTTCTATGGTAGAAACTAGTCTATAATTTCCCAACTGGAAGTTAGGTTGATTGAATCTAGTTTTATGTAATAATTTTATAGGAGTACAAAATAAGTTTGACTGCGGGTGATACGTCTCCAATATATCTATAATTTATGAAGTATTCATGCCATGTTTACGTTGGAAAACACCATTCCTCGACAGCAGCTTAACTCTGCCATTTTCTCTGCCCTTCGCCCGATGATGGCTTCCTTTGGGCCTTGGCGTTCTGGTTTTGGTCTGCAGCAGAACTCTTTCTAGGTGGAGATTTAGGTATCTTTGACTGGGGGGAATATTCAGTTTTCTCAGGTGGTCTGTCAACAAGTATCTGCTCTAGCTCTGTCTGCGCCTGTATCCTATGCTCTGCCTGCGTCATATTCAGCTTTGGACGCTATGATTGACACTCATGTGCCATCAGTTACGCCGCCACTGCTTGTTACTTGGGAACCATCTGAACCTCTGGTAGCGCCAAGAAGCTCTGAAGTTGAACAGCAGGTTGCCCAGAATGCTCACTCAGTCACTTCTGCTGTCATCTCTGCTCCTGCACTGCCAGATACTTCGAACACCTCACTGCTTTCGTCAGTTGAAGGCTAGGGCTCTCTGACCACTGCTACTCAGATTCAGAAGCAACGCAAAGGGAAGATGCAAGCTCCAGTTGATACATCCACCCTGCGTCGTAGCAACAGGAACAATAAATATGATGGCTTCTGGGTTCTTCAGCCCTCTGATGCTCGCCCTGCCAAGTCCAAAGTTAAGCCTCGCATGATCCCTTACGCTGCTGTTGGGGCCTCGGTTCATACTTCTGTGGATGATTCCTCGTCTGGGATAGCTACTTCTGAAGCTGATGATGCTACAACTCCTCCACCCACATCAATCCCTACATTGCAGGCAATTGACATGAATCTCTGCGCGATACCTGCTGAGGAACTCTCCACTTCGACCCTCTCTGAAGAGTAGCTTGATCTGCTTACCTTTGCTTTCTTCATTCCCGAAACTTGGCTACTTTTTCAATGCTTTTGCGTAACTGGAACGTACTCTGTTGGAATGTACGCGGTCTTAATGCGCCCGATAAACACTTAGCGCTTTGTAATGCGATCAATGCTAGTGCTTCTTGGCGATCATATGTTTGCAGGAATCTAAGATACCTTCCTTTGATTATGCTATTTTGAAATCTATATTCCCTCGGCGTTTTGATCACTTTATGTACATACCCTCACAACGTAATCGGGATTATAAAGGAGTACTACAGGTGTCTCCAAAGGTACATGTTGGGTTGGCGTATTTTGAGATTAGGTTTTGTCACTCCGATTGTGGAGAGGTATCTCTGGCCCTCTCGGTAATGCACATCACTATAAGCCTTGCAAGCAATGTAGCTAATGAGTTAGTTACGGAATGATGCATTACGTAACGAGTAAAGAGACTTGCGAACGAGATTGAACTAGGTATTGGATACCGACGATCGAATTTCGGCAAGTAACATACCGATGACAAAGGGAACAACGTATGTTGTTATGCGGTTTGACCGATAAAGAACTTCAGTAGAATATGTAGGAGCCAATATGAGCATCCAGGTTCCGCTATTGGTTATTGACCGAGAATAGTTCTAGGTCATGTCTACATAGTTCTCGAACCCGTAGGGTCCGCACGCTTAACGTTACGATGACAGTTTTATTATGAGTTTATAAGTTTTGATGTACGAAGATTGTTGAGTCCGGATGTGATCACGGACATGACGAGGAGTCTCGAAATGGTCGAGAAATAAAGATTGATATATTGGAAGCCTATATTTGGATATCGGAATGGTTCCGGTGAAATCGGGATTTTACCGAACACCGGGGTTACGGAACCCTCCGGGGATAATGGGCCTTAGTGGGCCATGAGGGAGAAGAGGAGGGCCGGCCAGAGGGCAGGCCGCCCTCCCCTAGTCGAATAGGACAAGGAAGAGGGGGCGGCGCCTTTCCTCTTCTTTCCTCCCCTTTCCTTCTCCACCAAGGCAAGAGGGAGAGTCCTACTCGGTGGGAGTAGGACTCCTCCAGCGCACTTGGGGGCCGGCCGCACCTCCCCCTCCCTCCTTTATATACGGGGGCAGGGGGGCACCCTAGAACACACAAGTTGATCTACGTGATTGTTCCTTAGCCGTGTGCGGTGCTCCCCTCCACCATATTCCACCTCGGTCATATCGTCACAGAGTTTAGGCGAAGCCCTGCGCCGGTAGAGCATCATCATCGTCACCACGCCGTCGTGCTGACGGAACTCATCCCCGACACTTTGCTGGATCGGAGTCCGGGGATCGTCATCGAGCTGAACATGTGCTGAACTCGGAGGTGCCGTGCGTTCGGTGCTTGGATCGGTCGGATCGTGAAGACGTACGACTACATCATCAACCGCGTTGTCATAGCGCTTCCGCTTACGGTCTCACGAGGGTGCGTGGACAATACTCTCCTCTCGTTGCTATGCATCACCATGATCCTTGCGTGTGCGTAGGAATTTTTTTGAAATTACTACGTTCCCCAGCAGTGGTATCAGAGCCAGGTTTTATGCGTTGATGTTATTTGCACGAGTAGAACACAAGTGAGTTGTGGGCGATACAAGTCATACTGCTTAACAGCATGTGATACTTTGGCTCAGCGGTATTGTGAGATGAAGCGGCCCGGACCGACATTACGCCAGACGCTTACAGCGAGACTGGTTTCACTGCTACGAGCACTCGTGCTTAAAGGTGTTGGCGGTGTCTGTCTCTCTCACTTTAGCTGAATCCGAAAGTGGCTACGCCCGGTCCTTGCGAAGGTTAAAACAGCACTAACTTGACGAACTATCGTTGTGGTTTTAATGCGTAGGTAAGAACGGTTCTTGCTCAGCCCTTAGCAGCCACGTAAAACTTGCAACAACAAAGTAGAGGACGTCTAACTTGTTTTTGCAGGGCATGTTATGTGATATGGTCAAGACGTGATGCTATATTGTATGAGATGATCATGTTTTGTAACCGAAGTTATCGGCAATCGGCAGGAGCCATATGGTTGTCGCTTTATTGTATGAAATGCAACGCATACCTGTAATTGCTTTACTTTATCACTAAGTGGTAGCGATAGTCGTAGAAGCAATAGATGGCGAGGACGACAACGATGCTACGATGGAGATCAAGGTGTCGCTACCGGTGGCGATGGTGATCACGACGGTGCTTCGGAGATGGAGATCACAAGCACAAGATGATGATGGCCATATCATATCACTTATATTGATTGAATGTGATGTTTATCCTTTATGCATCTTATCTTGCTTTGATTGACGGTAGCATTTTAAGATGATCTCTTAAAATTATCAAGTGTTCTCCCTGAGTATGCACCGTTGCGAAAGTTCTTCGTGCTGAGACACCACGTGATGATCGGGTGTGATAGGCTCTACGTTCAAATACAACGGGTGCAAAACAGTTGCACACGCGGAATACTCAGGTTAAACTTGACGAGCCTAGCATATAACAGATATGGCCTCGGAACACGGAGACCGAAAGGTCGGCGTGAATCATATAGTAGATATGATCAACATATTGATGTTCACCATTGAAACTACTCCATCTCACGTGACGATCGGACATGGTGTAGTTAATATGGATCATGTAATCACTTAGAAGATTAGAGGGATGTCTATCTAAGTGGGAGTTCTTAAGTAATATGATTAATTGAACTTAAATTTGTCATGAACTTAGTACCTGATAGTAGTTTGCTTGTCTATGTTTACTGTAGATAGATGGCTCATGGTGTTGTTCCGTTGAATTTTAATGCGTTCCTTGAGAAAGCAAAGTTGAAAGATGATGGTAGCAACTACACGGACTGGGTCCGTAATCGAGGATTATCCTCATTGTCGCACGTAAGAATTACGCCCCGAAGCATCGCTGGGTGCCAGGCCTGCTGCTGATGCAACGACGATTTACGTTAAGAATGTCCGGCAGAGCAAAGCTGATGACTACTCGATAGTTCGGTGTGCCATGCTTTATGGCTTAGAACCGGGTCTTCAACGACGTTTTGAGCGTCATGGAGCATATGAGATGTTCCAGGAGTTGAAGTTAATATTTCAAGCAAATGCCGGATTGAGAGACATGAAGTCTCCAATAAGTTCTATAGCTGCAAGATGGAGGAGAATAGTTACAAGGTGAACACATACTCAAAATATGCAGGTATAACAATCACTTGATTCAACTGGGAGTTAATCTTCTGGATGATAGTGTCATTGACAGAGTTCTTCAATCACTGCCACCAAGCTACAAGAGCTTCGTGATGAACTATAATATGCAAGGGATGGATAAGACTATTCCCGAGCTCTTCGCAATGTTAAAAGTCATGGAGGTAGAAATCAAAAAGGAGCATCAAGTGTTGATGGTCAATAAGACCACAGTTTCAAGAAAAAGGGGCAAAGGGAAGAAGAAGGGGAACTTCAAGAAGAACAGCAAACAAGTTGCTGCTCAAGAGAAGAAACCCAAGTCCGGACCTAAGCACGAGACCTGGAGTGCTTCTAATGCAAGCAGACTGGACACTGGAAGCGGAACTGCCCCAAGTATTTGGCGGATAAGAAGGATGGCAAAGTGAACAAAGGTATATGTGATATACATGTTATTGATGAGTACCTTACTAATGCTCGCAGTAGTACCTGGGTATTTGATACTTGGTTACATTGCTAATATTTGCAACTCAAAGCAGGATCTATGGATTAAGCAAAGATTGGCTAAGGACGAGGTGACGATGCGGCGTGGGAAATGGTTCCAAAGTCGATGTGATCGCGGTCGGCACGCTACCTCTACATCTACCATCGGGATTAGTTTTAGACCTAAATAATTGTTATTTGGTGCCAGCGTTAAGCATGAACATTATATCAGGATCTTGTTTGATGCGAGACGGTTATTCATTTAAGTCAGAGAATAATGGTTGTTCTATTTATATGAATAATATCTTTTATGGTCATGCACCCTTGAAGAGTGGTCTATTTTTTGAATCTCGATAGTAATAATACACATATTCATAGTGTTGAAACCAAAAGATGCAGAGTTAATAATGATAGTGCAACTTATTTGTGGCGCTGCCGTTTAGGTCATATCGGTGTAAAGCGCATGAAGAAACTCCATACTAATGGGCTTTTGGAATCACTTGATTATGAATCACTTGGTACTTGCGAACCGTGCCTCATGGGCAAGATGACTAAAACGCCGTTCTCCAGAACTATGGAGCGAGTAACAGACTTGTTGGAAATCATGCATACTGATGTAGGTGGTCCAATGAATGTTGAGGCTCACGGCGGATATCGTTATTTTCTCACCTTCACAGATGATTTGAGCAGATATGGGTATATCTACTTAATGAAACACAAATCTGAAACATTTGAAAAGTTCAAAGAATTTCAGAGTGAAGTGGAAAATCATCATAACAAGAAAATAAAATTTCTAAGATCTGGTCGTGGAGGAGAATATTTGAGTTACGAGTTTGGTCTACATTTGAAACAATGCGGAATAGTTTCGCAACTCACGACACCGGAACACCACAACGAAGCGGTGTGTCGAACGTCAGAATCGTACTTTACTAGATATGGTGCGATCTATGATGTCTCTTACTGATTTACCGCTATCATTTTGGGGTTATGCTTTAGAGACGGCCGCATTCATGTTAAATAGGGCACCATCAAAATCCGTTGAGACAACGCCTCATGAACTGTGGTTTGGCAAGAAACCAAAGTTGTCGTTTCTTAAAGTTTGGGGCTGCAATGCTTATGTGAAGAAACTTCAACCAGATAAGCTCGAACCCAAATCGGAGAAATGTGTCTTCATAGGATACCCAAAGGAGACTGTTGGGTACACCTTCTATCACAAATCTGAAGGCAAGATTTTCGTTGCTAAATTTGGATCCTTTCTAGAAAAGGAGTTTCTCTCGAAAGATGTGAGTGGGAGGAAAGTAGAACTTGATGAGATAACTGTATCTGCTCCCTTATTGGAAAGTAGTTCATCACAAGAACCGGTTCCTGTGACAACTACACCAATTAGTGAGGAAGCTAATGATATTGATCATGAAACTTCAGATCAAGTTTCTCTTGAACTTCAGAGGGTCAACCAGAGTAAGATCCGCACCAGAGTGGTACGGTAATCCTATTACGAAAGTCATGTTACTTGACCATGGCGAACCTACGAACTATGAAGAAGCGATGGTGAGCCCAGATTCGCATAAAATGGCCGGAAGCCATGAAATCTAAGATGGGATCCATGTATGAGAACAAAGTATGGACTTTGGTTGACTTGCCCGATGATCGGCAAGCCATTGAGAATAAATGGATCTTTAAGAAGAAGACTGACGCTGATGGTAATGTAACTGTCTATAAAGCTCGACTTGTTGCGAAAGGTTTTCGACAAGTTCAAGGAGTTGACTACGATGAGACTTTCTCACCCGTAGCGATGCTTAAGTCTGTCCGAATCATGTTAGCAATTGCTGCATTTTATGATTATGAAATTTGGAAAATGGATGTCAAAACTGCATTCTTGAATGGATTTCTAGAAGAAGAGTTGTATATGATGCAACCAGAAGGTTTTGTTGATCCAAAAGGTGCTAACAAAGTGTGCAAGCTCAATGATCAATTTATGGTGCAGTGCAAGCCTCTCGGAGTTGGAATAAACGCTTTGATAGTGTGATCAAAGCATATGGTTTTATACAGACTTTTGGAGAAGCTGTATTTACAAGAAAGTGAGTGGGAGCTCTGTAGCATTTACGATATTATATGTGGACGACATATTGTTGATTCGAAATGATATAGAATTTCTGGATAGTATAAAAGGATACTTGAATAAAAGTTTTTCAATGAAAGACCTCGGTGAAGCTGCTTACATATTGGGCATCAAGATCTATAGAGATAGGTCAAGATGCTTGATTGGACTTTCACAAAGCACATACCTTGATAAAGTTTTAAAAAAGTTCAAAATGGATCAGGCAAAGAAAGGATTCTTACCTGTATTACAAGGTGCGAAATTGAGTCAAACTCAATGCCCGACCACAGCAGAAGATAGAGAGAAAATGAAAGATGTTCCCTATGCTTCAGCCATAGGCTCTATCATGTATGAAATGCTGTGTACCAGACACTGACGTATGCTTAGCAATAAGCTTGGCGGGAAGGTACCAAAAGTAATCCAGAGTGGATCCTTTGGACAGCGGTCAAGAACATCACGAAATACGAAAAGGACTAAGGATATGTTTCTCGTATATGGAGGTGACAAAGAGCTAGTCGTAAATGGTTACGTCGATGCAAGCTTTGACAGCGATCCAGACGATTCTAAATCGCAAACCCGGATAATGTATTTTTATTAAACGGTGGAGCTGTAAGTTGGTGCAGTTCTAAACAAAGCGTCGTGGCGGGATCTACATGTGAAGCGGAGTACATAGCTGCTTGGAAGCAGCAAATGAAGGAGTCTGGATGAAAGAGTTCATTTCCGATCTAGGTGTCATACCTAGTGCATCGGGACCAATGAAGATCTTCTGTGACAATATCGGTGCAATTGCCTTGGCAAAGGAATCCAGATTTCACCAGAGGACCAAGCACATCAAGCGACGCTTCAAGTCCATCCGGGACCAAGTCCAGGTGGGAGACATAGAGATTTGCAAGATACATACGGATCTGAATGTTGCAGACCCGTTGACTAAGCCTCTTCCACGAGCAAAACATGATCAACACCAAGACTCCATGGGTGTTACAATCATTACTGTGTAATCTAGATTATTGACTCTAGTGCAAGTGGGAGACTGAAGGAAATATGCCCTAGAGGCAATAATAAAGTTATTATTTATTTCCTCATATCATGATAAATGTTTATTATTCATGCTAGAATTGTATTAACCGGAAACATGATACATGTGTGAATACATAGACAAACATATAGTCACTAGTATGCCTCTACTTGACTAGCTCATTAATCAAAGATGGTCATGTTTCCTAACCATAGACATGTGTTGTTATTTGATTAATGGGATCACATCATTAGGAGAATGATGTGATTGACATGACCCATTCCGTTAGCCTAGCACTTGATCGTAGTATATTGCTATTGCTTTCTTCATGACTTATACATGTTCCTGTAACTATGAGATTATGCAACTCCCGTTTACCGGAGGAACACTTTGGGTGCTACCAAACGTCACAACGTAACTGGGTGATTACAAAGGAGTACTACAGGTGTCTCCAAAGGTACATGTTGGGTTGGCGTATTTCGAGATTAGGTTTTGTCACTCCGATTGTCGGAGAGGTATCTCTGGGCCCTCTCGGTAATGCACATCACTATAAGCCTTGCAAGCAATGTAGCTAATGAGTTAGTTACGGAATGATGCATTACGTAACGAGTAAAGAGACTTGCCAAGTAATGAGATTGAACTAGGTATTGGATACCGACGATCGAATCTCGCAAGTAACATACCGATGACAAAGGGAACAACGTATGTTGTTATGCGGTTTGACCGATAAAGAACTTACGTAGAATATGTAGGAGCCAATATGAGCATCCAGGTTCCGCTATTGGTTATTGACCGAGAATAGTTCTAGGTCATGTCTACATAGTTCTCGAACCCGTAGGGTCCGCACGCTTAACGTTACGATGACAATTTTATTATGAGTTTATAAGTTTTGATGTACTGAAGATTGTTGAGTCCCGGATGTGATCACGGACATGACGAGGAGTCTCGAAATGGTCGAGACATAAAGATTGATATATTGGAAGCCTATATTTGGATATCGGAATGGTTCCGGGTGAAATCGGGATTTTCTTAGGAACACCGGGGTTACCGGACCCCTCCCGGGGGATAATGGGCCTTAGTGGGCCATGTGGGAGAAGAGGAGGGCCGGCCAGGGCTGGCGGCACTCCCCCTCCCCCCTTGTCCGAATAGGACAAGGAAGGGGGGGGGGGCGCCCCCTTTCCTCTTTCCCCTCCCCCCTTTCCTTCTCCACCAAGGCAAGAGGGAGTCCTACTCGGTGGGAGTAGGACTCCTGCAGCGCACTTTGGGGGCCGGCCGCACCTCCCCCTCCCTCCTTTATATACGGGGGCAGGGGGCACCCTAGAACACACAAGTTGATCTACGTGATCGTTCCTTAGCCGTGTGCGGTGCCCCCCTCCACCATATTCCACCTCGGTCATATCGTCGCAGAGTTTAGGCGAAGCCCTGCGCCAGTAGAACATCATCATCGTCACCACGCCGTCGTGCTGACGGAACTCATCCCCGACACTTTGCTGGATCGGAGTCCGGGGATCGTCATCGAGCTGAACATGTGCTGAACTCGGAGGTGCCGTACGTTCGGTACTTGGATCGGTCGGATCGTGAAGACGTACGACTACATCAACCGCGTTGTCATAACGCTTCCGCTTACGGTCTACGAGGGTACGTGGACAATACTCTCCCCTCTCGTTGCTATGCATCACCATGATCCTTGCGTGTGCGTAGGAATTTTTTTGAAATTACTACGTTCCCCAACAGTTTCCGCCGTGGTAGATTGATCCATGACTGCCTTGCTTGGGCGTTCGAATACATTCACCAGTGTCAGGCCTCCAAACGAGAAATTTTCCTTCTCAAACTAGATTTTGCGAAGGCGGTTGATACGGTTGAGCACTCTGCCATGCTCCTAATATTGAAGAAAATGGGTTTCCTACCCAAATGGCTGGCTTGGATGGAGAGTATCTTTTCGTCAGGTAAATCTGCTGTGTTAGTAAACGGGGTGCCAGGACGGCAGTTTCAGTGTAAATGTGGGGTTCGCCAAGGTGATCCGATTTATCCTTTAATCTTCGTCCTTGCCGCTGATCTACTTCAGAGTGCTATCAATGCAGCACTTGAGCAGGAGTTGATCAAGCATCCCATCCCTCCAACTGGTGACGCTAAATACCCCGTAATCCAGTATGTCGATGACACAATTATTGTTCTACCGGCCTGCATGGACTAAGCAGCAAAGATCAAACAGATCCTCGAAGATTATGCCACTTCAATTGGCTTGAAAATCAACTTCCGTAAATCTACGCTTGTGTCCATCAACACGCCGCCGAGCAAATGCAATGACCTGGCCAACCTTTTTGGATGCACGCAGGCCAGCATGCCTTTCACTTATCTAGGTCTGCCCCTTGGTACCACACGTCCCTTGGTCCTTGATCTGACGCCGTTCGTGTGCAAACATGAAAGGAAAATCACGGCTGCGATGTCCCTCATGTCCTATGCTGGCAAGCTAGCCCTGGTAAACTCGCTAATTACCTCGCTGGCCATCTACCCCATGGGGACACTTAGACTGCCACCTAAAATAATTGCTCAACTGGATAAAATCCACAGACACTGTCTTTGGAACAAAAGAACGGCAGATGGAGATAAACAGAACTCTTTGGAAGCTTGGGACATGGTATGTCGACCCAAAAAGTGTGGTGGTTTGGGTATTCTTGACCTTCAAATTCAAAATGATGCGCTTTTGCTCAAATTTCTTCATAAATTCTACAACAGAATGGATATTCCCTGGGTACGCCTCATCTGGGAAACATACTATATTGAGTCCATCCCGCATGCAACTGATAGTTGTGGCTCTTTCTGGTGGCGTGACCTAGTAAACCTTATGCCGATCTATCGTGGTATCACTCAGGTGCAAGTCAAATGTGGTGCTTCTGTCCTATTCTGGAAAGACAACTGGAACCAGTCCATCTTGGCAGAGCAATATCCACGAGCTTTCTCTTATGCCCTTAATGAGGACTTGTCTGTGCAAGGTTTTTTGACTGCCCACACCTTTCACGCAACCTTTCAGCTACCACTCTCGTTGCAAGCCCATGACAAACTCAAGCTCCTCCAAACGGATATGGCTGCGGTGGTATTGGAAGATCAGGATGATGTTTGTTCCTATTGTTGGGGATCAACTGTGTTCAAAACCACGGCCTACTATCAGTTTGTTTTCAGGATGTGGTTGCGCACGTGGCGTTTAAGTGGCTATGCAAGACTAAATGCATACCCAATATCAAAATCTTTGGTTGGGTTTTGCTTTCGGACTGGCTCAACACAAGGAACATGCTCAAGCGGCGGCACTACAATATTGGCACTAATCTTGATTGCTTGCTTTGCGGGCATCATATCAAAGAAACGGTGGAACACCTCTTCTTTCATTGCACCTTTAGTAAGGAATGTTGGCGCTTACTAAGCATATCTTGGGCTGTGCAAGGAGATAGATTGAATCTGGTGGAGAACTTAAAGACACAAGACCCACGCAAAATGATCATGGAGATATTTCTAACTGCTGCATGGAGCCTTTAAAAGGAGCGCAATAATAACTACTTTAGACACGTGTCACCCTCCATTTCTTCTTGGTTGAATAGGTTCAAAGAAGACTTTGACAATATTAGATATAGATTACTTGATAAAAAGAGACATGTGGTCCCTTCCTTCTTGCAAAGTCTGCCACAACATAACTAGGGTTGTGCTTAGGATCTAACCCCCCTACACCTTTGTAAATATCATCATGTAACTGTTATTTGTTCTTATATATACATGCAGTAGGAGCCTTTCCTACTGTCTTAACCTTCAAAAAACAATTTTATATGATTTGGTATGATTTGGATGGAACTAACCCGGACTGACGTTGTTTTCAGCAGAACTACCGTGGTGTTGTTTTTTGTGGAGAAATAAAAGTTCTCTAAATGCAACGAAACTTTTGACGATTTTTTTGGAACAAAAGAGGCACTAGAAGCTTCGTGGGAGGACTAGAAGGTGAAGGAGCTGAGCACAAGACACCTGGGTGCGCTAGGATGCCCAGGCGCGCCCAGGTGGGTTGTTCCCACCTCGAGGCCCATCTTCATGTGATTCCAACGCTGAAACATCCTATAAATACAGAAACCCCTAGAAATAACCCTAGATCAGAAGTTTCGCCACCGCAGGCCTCAGTATCCATGAAAAACCAATCTAGACCCCGTTCCGACACCTTGCCGGAGGGGGAAATCATCATCGGTGGCCATCTTCATCATCCCGGTGGCCACCATGACGAGGAGGGAGTAGTCCACCCTCGGGGCTGAGGGTTTGTACCAGTAGCTATGTGTTTAATCTCTCTCTATCTCTCTCTCTCCCTCCCTCTCTCTCTCTCTCTCGTGTTTTTAAGATGTCACAATCTTGATGTATCGTGGGCTTTGTTAATATAGTTGGAACATATGGTGTTTTCCCCTCTCTACCTTGTTATGAATTGATTTTTTCCTTTGAGATTTTATTTTATCGGATTGAATACTTTTATGGATTTGAGAGCACTTGATGTATGTCTTGCTATGAAAACCCATGGTGACAATGGGGTCATATTGATTCACTTGATATGTGTTTTGGCACTCAACTTGCAGATTCCTGAGGTGACATTGGGGTAATCTATGCATAGGGGTTGATGCACGTTCTCGTCTTTTTCTCTCCGATTGAAATCTTGGGGCACTCTTTGAGGTTCTTTGTGTTGGATTGAGTATTATAATCTAAAATTGTTTGATGCATATCGTCACTACAAAAAAGACACATCCGTGACATTTTGGGCCGAACGAATTTTTTTCTGTCATACATATGACACTTCTATGACGATAATTGTGACAAAACCCGGGATAATCATAGATGTGGTGGGCTCCTACTTCTATGACAAAAAATCATGACAGAAAATGGGCTTTTCGTCCTGGCGGGCCGGAGACGCAGCTGCATGACATTCTTTGGGCCGTCCATGATGGAAAAAACCGTGGTAGAAGCGAGGGCGAGGAAAATTTCGGGGAGTTCCCGGTTATGGTGGGTGGTCGGGGGCCGAGCGATGCGCGTTTCTATCTCGTACACGTAGGCGCGTGTGTGCGAGGCGTTGGCTCTAACTGAACCCGAGCGAGGCGTTGGGCTCTAATTGAACCCGAGCGATTGCACTGCAGGCTACGCATTACTAAACCCGAGCGATCGATTCGTTCGCTACTGCTGCTAACTGAAGCCGATCGATGCTGCCTCTCTGGATGACCAGTGAGCGTTGGGGGGGGGGGGGGGGTTGGATGAACAGTGAGCGGTCGGAGTGGATGAACAAGACCCGTGGCGTTGCCTCTGGATGAACAGGACCCCGATCGATCGAGCCGGTTGGGGCTGGATGAACCGGACGACCCCGTGGAGGGCTGGATGAACAGTAGATGGTGGAGGGGTGGATGAACAGTAGCCCGTGGAGGGGTGGTTGAACAGGAGCCCATGGAGAGGGGTGGTTGAACAGTAGCCGGTGGAGTAGCGCGCGGTGGAGGCTGGATGAACAGGAGCCCGTGGATGAACAGTCGCAGGTGGAGGCTGGAGGAGGTCGACGGTGGATGAACAGTAGCCCGTGGAGGCTGGAGGAGGTCGACGGTGGAGATGAACAGTATCTCGTGGAGTCCTGTTTTGCGGTACGCCACACCCCTCCTGATGAACAGGACCCCGTTTCGACCGTAGCGCTCCAACACAAGTCTGTTTAAATCCGTTTTGCGATGCATACACCCCTCCCAATCAACAGGACCCCGTTTGACCGTAGGAGGTCCGTTTCCTCCGTTTTTGATGCACGCCAGACCCCTCCCGATGAACAGGATCCCGTTTGAGCGTGGCGGTCGAACACAAGGCCGTTTCCTCCGTTCTGCGATGCGCCAGCCTCGTTCCATCGCCTGTTCCGTCCAAGCCCTCCCGATGAACACGACCACGCATTACATTCCGACCCAGCCGGTTGGCTCCCACGCGTTCTATTGCCTCCCGATGAACACGACGCATTCCGTTGCCTTCCCATGAACACGACGCATTCCGTTGCCTCCCCATGAACACGACGCATTCCGTTGCCTCCCCATGAACACGGCGACGATGCTGTTTCTCCGTTCCGACCCAGCCATGTTCACGAGCCCTGGCCGTACGTATGCGTGAGTAGGCATTCGAGACCCCGCCCGTATGTACGTACGTGGCCATATTTTCTTTCTTGCACCCTGGCCGTTATACATACATGTACATGCTACATGCACGCCTCTACAACGACATATGCGCGCCTCTACATCAACCAGTATGTACGTACACGTTCGCGACCAGAATGACAACGCTACGTACGCTTCGACCAGGTGGGTCCCGACTGTCAGGCACTTCCTTGCATGCGAAGATGTAGCTGGTGGGTCCCAACAGTCAGGGGGGCGAATCGTTTTTTTTGCCCGGACGCACTTCCTTGCGTGCGAAGATGTAGCTGGTGGGTCCCAGCAGTCGAGAAGCGTTTTGTCGTGGAAATACGGTAGCCCGTCCGGTGGGTCCCGCTGTCGGTGGAGGAATCATTATTTTGCGGCGTAATAAGGAGACACTTCCTTGCTGCGGTCGTGGACCCAGATGTCAGCCTCTCCACGTACAGTCCACGTCCGATGGAAGTCGTTCCTTGACCACGTTGACCACGCCGCACCGAGAGCACCACGGCGGTGGATGACGGCGAGGCCTAGGAAGGGGACGACTCGGATCCGGGGAAGACGCAGCAGTGGATGCCCACACGAAGAGGAGTACGAGGGTTCATTGGTTCGGCTGCGGTGTGAGGCTGCTGTCGCCGCAGAATAACAGGGGGTGTGGGTAAGTAGAGGGATGGCCTAGCCAGCGGTGGGAGTAGTAGGGGGCGGTGAGGCCTTCGCGACATCACAGCCGGCCACGGGAGGCAGGAGCACGCGACACGACTGGCGCTGGTTTGGGCGGCTGGAGCAAGAAGACCAGAGGTTGAAGAAGCACTACGGCCGTTGGATGAACATCGTACGGTAACAGGAGCTAGAATCGTTCATATTGACTAAGTTGACAAAGCCCTCCATCCCCGTCAACTTGGTAGGCCCACAAGTTAGCCTCCCACTATGTTGGGTTCCAGCTGGCAGGGGGAGTATTCTTTTTTTTTGTGCGTAATAAGGAGGCACTTCCTTGCGTGCGAAGATAGCTGATGGGTCCGACAAGTCAGCGGGGGCCAAGTTTTTTTTGCGAAATACAGAGGCCCTTCCAGTGGGTCCCATATGTCAGGTGGAAGAATCATTATTTCGCGCGTAATAAGGAGGCATTTCCTTGTGTGCGGCCGTGGACCCAGCTGTCAGCCTCTCCACGCACAGTCTACTTCAGATGGTGTCGTTTGTTGACCATGTTGACCACGCCGCGCGGCACATCCAAGGTGGTGGGCGGCAGCGAGGCCCGGACAGCAACTTCGCCGGAGATGGGAAAGGCGGGAGTAGAGTCGCGAGACCGAGAGGTGTCTGAGGTTAATCGGTTCTAGTGCTTGGTCTAGTTCGGCGATTGGTGGAAGAAACAGGAGGTGTGGAGGGTGGAGGGATGGCCTGGCCAGCGGTGGAGTAGCACTTCATAGCGAAGCGTGCTAAGCATGAGCTGCTAGCAGCGGGAGGCGGAGAGTGGTCCCGGAGGCGCTGGAGGAAGAAGACGAGAGATTGAAGATGGATGCCGGTCGTTGGATGTAAATCCAACGGCAAACATGTCAGAATCATTTGTTGACTAAATTGACAACGACTTGCGTTGGCTTTGACCTATTGGCCCACATTTCAGCCTCCAAAAATGTGGCACGTATTCAACCCATTTTTTCAGAATTTACACTCTTTTTTTCGCGCGGTAAAATTTACAGTCAATTTGATCTTATTTTTTTGAATTACAGCCATTAGCTGGGGTGGGTGAACAAATAATGTAGCTTCCATGCGGCCCATTTATTTTATTTCCTAAAAAATTACAGGCCATTTGCACTTTCTCGAAATACGATTTTCTTTGGGCTGATTCTAATTATAATGTTGGGTTGGGCCAGCAATGTTATCAAAAAATATAAAGGGGCTGAGCATTTTATTATAAATATATTTAAATAATAAGTGATATTATTACATTCGTCCTTAAATCTTACCAAGCTTTTGTACACAATCACTAGGATTTTCATGCCAAAACAATCCAGGATTTTATTTGTTAAGAAATTATTTTTATAAGTTAATAAGATGTGGGATATTGTTTTCTTACATATGTAAGTATCTATTAAATATATGATGACAATAAAAATAATATATAATAACATATAAAGTAATTTAAATATATATAATATAGTTAGAAGGGAAACATAAGTTGGACCTGGCGTTCCTATTCTTATATAGAAAAATAGAACAGACCTCTGCGTTTTCTTCAAAAAAATACATAAATTGGGCTGCCAAAAATAAAACCTCGGATGGGAGATTCATAGGCTGGTCGATACATGACGGCCCTAAGAAAATACAAACAGGCCTATGGACCTCCCATACGAGGTCGTGGGCTGCGCGTGTTAAAAATGAAAGCCTAGACGGGGCGGCCCAAAACCACGTCCAACACTTGCCAAAACTTCGTCCCTCGTTTTCTCTGTGTTTCGCACACTCGACATTGTGTGGGCATTTTGACTGTGCATCATATGAAGATGTGTTATGCATGAATGTTGATCAGCATGATGTTAACTGGCTGGTAGTTCCATTTTTTTACCATGAATAAAACTTCCAACATGATGTTAACCCTGTTTGAAAAGGACGTGTTAATATAAATGCTCTGCCTCTGAAAGTTACAGTTTCTTATCTGAAACTGAAAGTTGCAGTTTCTTATCTGAAACTGAACTTGCATTTTCTTATCTGAAACTGAAACTTGCAGTTTCTTCTCTGAGAATCACATTGTCTGCACTTTTATACTCCAATGAAACTACATTTTTTAAGTGCTAAAAATAGATCTCTAGAATTCGTAAAATACTTCATATGCTCAATACTGCAAATCTGAAATTCAAAAGACATTCATATCTGAAAGTACTCTCAAAATACACAACACAAAACACAATTCACAACCTGCAAATACTGACAACCCTAAGCTCCTCGACAATTCACAACCTGCCCGACTATTGGGCTGCAGGGGCAGCCCCTCCTATTCCTCGGCGGACGGCCGCCCGTGAGACGATGTGAGCGGCTAGGGAGGCGATGGCGGGAAGCATCGTCGGCCAACTGCTTTTCTCCTCTTGCAGTTGGATTCGATCGAAGACTCCACCAGCTCGCTCTGTTAGGACACCCTCACAAACGGCACCCTGTAGATGCTCGATCCTTCAATCTCTGGTGGATGCTCCATCTGGGATCGATACTCCCACCACCGCTCCCTCACGATTGGATTCGGTGAATCTGTTTGCTCCATGGCCTAGAGGAGCAACTCTATGTACTCCAGCGCGACTCCCTCCGGGAGTATCGCCGCCTTTTCGCTCTGTTCCGGATATTTGGCCATGGATGTCACCGTCGCCGCTAGTTGGTCCTTGTTGTCAAACCAAGACTGTATCTCCAACATCCTAGCTAGCTTCACAGGGTCGCCGTCTGCGATCCTCATGTATCGGTTGTACTCCTCCATTGATCTACTTCTCCACAACACCTTCACTCGCCGACGGTGGTTTTTGAATGGAAGAGGAGAGGAGCAGCGCTGGTTTTGGATTAGAATGGGAGAGGAGCGACGCTGGTTTTGGACTGAAACAGGAGAGGAGGGGCGGTGGTTTTGAAATGGAAGAGGAGAGGAGTGGCGCTGGATTTAGATTGGAACAGGAGAGGAGCGGCGGTGGTTTAAGAGGAGAAGAGCGGAAGTGCGGCGCTGGTCTTGGAAGTATTCTTTTGTTGTTTTGCCTATTTTGGGTCAAAGTTTGACCACGTATCCCATGCAAAATGTGAATGCATGTCACCAAAAATTGTATCGTTTGGTTCGTATCTGAATGTACTTTCAAATTATATTATTTTTGCAACGTATAACATATATTTTATGTGCGAAAATCATGGTCAATTATGACCCAGAATAAAAGGGAGACTAGTTAATGTGGGGTCGCTTTCTTAATTGAAGGGTAAATTGATTTTGATTTTGATCCAGTCACAGCGCGCTAGCCTTCTCGTCCAATCCTAATTCGTTGCCGCATGCTCCTCTCCCCTCCATCATTTCAATTGCAAAACCACCTCCTCTCCTCTCCATCATTTCCATTCCAAAACCACCATCTCGCCTCTCCCTCTTCTGATCTTCTCCATTGCAAAACCACCTCCTCTCCTCTCCATCATCTCCATTCCAAAACCACCTCCTCTCCTCTCCATCATCTCCATTCCAAAACCACCGTCTCGCCTCTCCCTCTTCTGATCTTCTCCATTGCAAAACCACCTCCTCTCCTCTCCATCATCTCCATTCCAAAACCACCGTCCTCGCCTCTCTCCCTCTTCTGATCTTCTCCATTATAAAACCACCTCCTCTCGTCTCCATCATCTCCATTCCAAAACCACCGTCTCGCCTCTCCCTCTTCTCTATTGCAAGACCATCGTCTCTCCTCCCATCTTCCAAAGCTAGTACCGGACCACTCAGAAGGACATCTATGGAGAGGATGCAGTAGCGAATCAGGCAGATCGCCGGCGGTGACCAGGAAAAGTTAGACAGGTTGAAGGAGATCCTTAGTTGGTTTGACAATGAGTTGGATATTTCGAGGACGGTGCGGTCCATGTGGCAATGTATGCGAAAGAGCGAGACGGCGGCGATGAGGGCGGCGATGTACTTGTACTCCTCGGCGGCAGTCACACCGCAGTCCTCCGAGTTCATCGAGTATCTCCTCTGGGTGATGGAGCAGACAGATTCGCCCGAGGCCACAGTCAGGCGGAGGTGGTGGGCATACAGGTTGAAGGTCGAGCACCCAGAGGATAACGAATCGATCGAGTATGGTGTGCCGTTCGTGAGGGTGCAGAGCCAGCCGGAGCCACAGGAGTATTCGTTCTCCCACCGCAAGAGGAGGCCGGATGGCGCGACGTCGCTTCCCTGCCGTTCTCCACGGTTCCCTCGACGCTTGCCTTGTTTGAACGGCGACGGTAGGGTTTAAGGTAAGCTTCGCACTAACCTAATCTTCCACCTGCTCATGCTTACAATCAGTGTGAAAGCTAATGAAAATCAAGCTTACAATCAGTCTCCGAGTACTGCGCCAATCACCCTAAAATAGCTCTGGACCTTTGGGTCAAAGTTGTGACACAGTGTACTAACAAAGAAAAATAGATTGGTGCTTCTTTCAGAAAAGAGTACTTCCTAGAAAACTGCCAATATAAGCTACTAGTATTTGGTTAGAGGATTTGCTGCCGAGAAAGATCCGTCCATAGAGAGCGCCACACATCCCACTGGTGGTGGTGGATGCCAATGCGTGCATGCAGCATGGTTGGTGTCGGTAATTTTTACTTGGCACACCTCGCACTCTACATATATGCCGGTTCCATATGTACATTTGTGCAGTTCCACCAAAATGCAGCTGAATAACCCTGTTCGCACAGATAATGAAAAAGCATGATTACATTATAGTGGCACTAGTTGATGAAACACACAAAATAAATACAAGAAAATATTGCATTATAGAATCATAGTATGCCATGCTGTGAAGGCGAGATGGGCCCTGCGACGCCTCATACGGTACGCCTCATACTGGACATCGTCCCAAGTCTCCCAGATACACCTTCTACCAGTGATGAACATCAGTGTACAATGGTAGTACAAGGAGGCGCCTTGAGACATTCAAATCTCTATTTTTGTACATATCAACTAAAATTAAGCACCCGGTTTGCGTAAATGCTTAAACATTAACAATGGGACTAGTTGATGAAACATACATTAACAAGCGTAAGCACTTTCTTTATCTACATTGGAAATGAAATGATAGAGATGACACTTTCGCTCTATTTTAACTGTATCATTACTTCATTTTATCGGTGACACTAGGGTCGAGGAGGTGGCAAACGAGGTGTACCGCAAGGCCGCAAGGATGGAGGCCGGGGGTGCTTAGACTGGGATGCTGAAGCTGGCTCTTTCAGTCACTAACATGGATGATTCAATTCATGGGACCTTTTGGTGCAGTTCACCTAAAATGAAGCAATGTCCCGTGAGCTAGCAGCTTTTTCTTCAATTTTTTAAAGAAAATGGCTCCAGCCCCGGTTCCATTTCCATCAGAAAACGAAACCCACAGAGCTTCTTCTTCATTAGTTGCAATAAAATTGAGCAACATCAAGGTTGGTTGTGAAGCTCCTGGAATGCTCAACTATAATTTGGATATCATTTGTGCAGTTCAACTAAGATCGAGCGTGAAATGTATATCTCTGTTTGCACAAAAAGGTGGAAAGGAGGGTGACTCACAAGTGATGAAACATGCATCAAATGAAAAGAAGCATGTTCCTTATCTGAATGGCAATCCTAGAAGGACAGTAGCAATTTCTAAAGCAGTGGCATTGCTAGATATTAGTGTGGGCATTAGGATTATCTATGACAACCGTTAAATACGACATTACTTTGGGCACGGGAGAGTAGGCGGACCATGACAGTTGCATTTCTAACAAAAAGAACCAACTTATCTTAATGGGAAATTTTAGCAGGACATGTAAAGAAGTGCCATTGATTCATATTACTAGAGGCATTACATTGGAAACGACATTGTTTTAACATGTCCTTACTTTTAACAAAGGCGATCGCTACATTTTACAGTGGCATTACATAAGAGTGGCTCGGGGCAACAAACATCGAACAGGACATACAGGTTGGTCCCATTTTTGTTCGGTATAGCCACCTTTATACTGTGTGAGGCTAGCAAATCTAGTGCTGGACTTACTATGTTGACTTGTCCCCCAGTCCCCACTTTATTTCCTTTTTCAACCAATAGATTGGGTTTATATTGAGTTTGTACTGCGTTTCCCTTTATTTCCCTATTAGACCTAGTGACCAGTTGGATAGCCAGTCTCACCTACTTTTCGCCCCCATTATTTCCTCTTTTGACCAAGTCCTAGATTCAGGTAACAAATCCTCCCCCACCCCCACCCCCTTTATTCCTTGTTTGAACCAAGTAGTACTAGATTCGAGTGCATGAACTACTTTTACCTCTTGAACGTAAAAAAATAGGTGGTTTTCGAACAGCCGATCGATCCTATCTACGAGGGGGCCTGAGAAATAGTAAAAGATACAAATGCAAAGTGACATCGGGGAGCTCGGGAAGTAGAGAAAGGCTGGTTTTGAAGGAAGTTATACCGATGGTCACGGGATGTCACTAGGTGGGCGGGAGGCCGGATCTGCCCACACTACGACAGCAAGGAAGAAGGGGTCGGAGGCCCTCCCTCGCCAGCGGTGCTTGGGAGAGAACGGCAAGGCAGGCTGATTGGGACACGCCCAGCAGTGGGTAAGAGCCGTCGCCGGGGACGACCGCATGAATGTTGCACCTTCTCACCTTACCGGCGGAGAGGATCCGGCTGGATCTGTGACCAACGGTGAGCAGAGAGAGAGAGAGAGAGAGTGTGGCCACCGTTGTCGTGTTTAGATTTGGAGAGGCGGAGACAGTGTGAAGAGAGCAACACTAGCAAGCAAGCGTGGAGGCTCCTGCCTATATAGTGGAGTAGTACCAGTTTTCTTTTGTCTACTGGAGCCGGCTTGACCTCGTCAATGACTGCCAAGAGGTCTTCATGCACGTGGCCGGAGGCAGCTTGTCGTCATTTTTGATCTGAAGCGCCGGATTATAACATATGACACGAAAAAATGCCACATGACAAGAAATCATAACCTCACTGCCCAAAGGAGACAACATGAATCCCGACGGACAAACTAGACGAGGAACAAAGCTCAAATTAAAGATAAACTCGTAGAAAAGGGGTCCGTCGATAGATGTCCTAATTAACAACCCGTCTTGACCTAGATGGCAGCCTAGTAGTCACTGTTCGTGCATGTGCCCCCAATGACTATCCCAACTCAGTTGTCGCTGTTTAACCCTCGCAGTGATCCGAAGCACATGACACCTAATTTTGCGTGATGACAAGAAACCTTTTTTTAGATTTCTCACCACAACTACAACCATGTACAACACAGCCTGCACGATATGTAGACGATAGCCAATCCAGGCGTGTCTGCTGGAGCCTGGTCACATGCATGGACGAACTGATTTTCCATGTCTGCTGGAGTCTGGTCACATGCATGGACGAACTGATCTTCCGTGTCTTGCAGGGATCGTCCAGGCACCAACATAGTACAACACTTCTCTAGTACTATCGCTCGTCTCCCTCTTCTATTAAGTCACCCGACTTGCCGGGGCGGGAGTGTGCCTATGGTGGGTTCTCAATTTCCGTCCCACATGTGTGCAAGCGCAATATGACGCTGCGTTCCATTCGGAGAGAGCAGCGTGCGGAACCGACCGACCGACCGTCGGGGTGCGACGCTTAACGCCGACGGGTGTGTCAGATACTCCGTACATGTGTACCCGCCGTTTTCTAGACGCTTTGCTCCATGGCGCGGGCGCAATCCATGGATACAAAATTAGTATACTGTATACTATTTAAAAGTCGAGGGCGGGGCTTTTCCTACGCGGTAGGCGGCGGGGCAGTTATGCCTAGTCGGTTCGATAGAGACACGAGAAGACGAGGGAGTAGGCTGCTGCAAATGTAGGACTGTGTGATTTGACATCGAGTTACTGCGGGACAGGTGGGGCCCCGTGATTTGACTTGCCATTATCATTTTAACTGCGGCGCTACGACGGCGTGAGTCTCCCGATTCCTGACCACCTCCATACAGGTGCCTCTCCCAATGCTCCACAATGTAGTAGTGGCTGGCTGAGGGAGTCCCGGATTAGGGGGTGTCCGGATTGCCGGACTACCATCATCGACCGGACTATCATCGGCCGAACTATCATCATCGACCGGACTCCAAGACTATGAAGATACAAGATTGAAGACTTCACCCGTGTTCCTGATGGGAATTTCATTGGGGTGTAAGGATAGCTTGGCGTTACGTATATGTATATCTCCTACAATTGTAACCGACTCTATGTAACCCTAGCCCCCTCCGGTGTCTATATAAACCGGATGGCTTTAGTCCGTAGGGCTACAATCACAACAACCCTTACAATCATACCATAGGCTAGCTTCTAGGGTTTAGCCTCCTTGATCTCGTGGTAGATCCACTCTTGTAAACATCCACAATATCAATATCAATCAAGCAGGACGTAGGGTTTTACCTCCATCAAGAGGGCCCGAACCTGGATAAACATCGTGTCCCTTGTCTCCTGTTACGTACAATTCGGGACCCCCTACCCGAGATCCGCCGGTTTTGACACCGACATTGGTGCTTTCATTGAGAGTTCCTCTGTGCCGTCACCGATAGGAAGGATGCCTCCTCCCGTCCTCAACGACGGTATTTTCGCCAAAGGAGCCTTGGCCGCCAGCCAAACTATCCGGCTAGGTGGTTTTCTCATGACCGCCTGTCCGGCCATCGCTTCGACAATGACCTCCCAAGTCATCAAAAGCAATCTTCACGTCAGCTCGGAATTGCCGGCGGTGGATCAATAGAGCTCTCGTCCCGAACGAAGCTCTTGGATCGCATCGCCGCCTCGGGAGTCGCCATGACTTCACGATCGATTGGGCTTAAAACCGATCCGAGAGAGATTAACTCTCCTCAGTCACCCACCACGCTGCGATGGTAGAGGAGCAATGCGTGACGCTTCTCTGTATTGAAAACTAGTTATGTCCGGATCCCCGAACCCCCATGCGGATTCAGCGGAGGGCGGGCCTCGATCAAACACTGATCTTAAGTCCGGGGCATCGGACTGCACTTCGTTGGACAACGTCCCGTAAATCCAAGCTTCCAAAATTGGAAACTTCTCGGCCTTTCGAGCCTTGAGATGGGTAGGGTTCGAACTTAGTTCCACCCACCCGCCCGGACATTACGCCGATCTAACTCTAATTCGCAAGAGCCCGCCGAGACAAGACATCACTCGGGCCAGATTCCTCCCGGTTATGGACAGGGATAAAGGATCGCCGAGAGGAAAACGCAATCTCGGTCTTCTGCAACAATTGCACGGACAAGGGAATCCTAAACGCCATAAGTCGTCATAAATTACACGCTTATCGACTTGGTGACCATCGTACAAAAGTACTGCATGCGATGGAGAGCGCCTGAAAACCGAAAAGTAAATTTTTGGGATAATCTGACCCAATACATCCCTAGTCCGGAACCAAAGGGTGCATCATCATCAAGCACCTGGGTTGAATACCAAAAACCAAAACCCCTAAAGGGTACGGAACGTCTTTGGAGGGCTGGCTAAGCGGACCTGCAAAATTCATATATACCGAGGGCGCCACTCCAACTCATAGCCTTGAGCATGTTGGATACTACAAGGTGGCCAAAAGTGGCGAAGAGCTTCTAGCTTGAATCCCAGCCCAAAGAACACCAAGATGCGGTGTTAACATGATCTTTGAGACTTTCGCATCAAATAACATGTGAAAACGACAACTCCGCAACCTTGTCAAGTCTACCAAGTAGCAACAATAATTCCATGGGTGACACGGCTTATTACCTTCAATGCCCGACGAACCTAAATTCCGAACTGCCCGGGCACTACGCGATTGGTCCTCAAATTTCGGGATAGTAGACGACTTTTCGTCTTACTAAGGTACTCATGGATGGCGGCACGTGGACTAAACCTCATCTATGAGGAAACCCTCCGAAAAATGGAATTAGACTGGAACCGCATTGAGCGAAGAAGCACAACCTTCGAGGAATAATCCTCCGGGAAGCATGCTGCACAGGAAAAATCACTTGGGCGAGTGTTGACTCACCGGACAATTACAGGTCCGAGGAGGTCACATTTCAAGTGGCTCCGCTCAGCCAGCGGATATCATGCTTTATTAGGACGAGAGGCATTCACAAATTTTCAAGCTATACCCCATTATGGGTACATGAAGCTTAAAATGCCCGGTCCCAACGGAATCATCACTCGCTAGTGACCCGAACATAGCACTCCGGCGCGAAAATAAGACAGCCGCACTAGCCCTCGAGGCACTATCCGAAGCCCTAGCGGCGAGGAACTCACCGCGACAAGCGCTCCACGGTGAAGCAGGACGATGTGATACTTGATAAAAGATCCAAATCCACCTCTTTTTAAAACCAGCGGATGAAATAGTCAAATTCCAAGTCCACCCAACGGACCCTGCAAAGACGGCCTCCATCGGGGCACAATTAAACCACGATGTAGACGCGCCTTTTCGAGAATTTCTATAAGAAAATCGGGACTTCTTCGCCGCACCCTTCATACATGCCAGAATCCCACGTCACCGGCCGAGCAGCCTAAATATCCTAAAAGGATTCAAGCCACCAAAGCGGGCTCTTTGACGATTTTCCAACCCAAAAGACAGGCAATGGGAGAGGAGCTAGCCAAACTATTGGAAGCGGATTCATCAGAGACATCAAACATCCGGATTGGCTAGCAAATCTGGTAATGGTACCAAAGAAGGACAAATCCTGGCGCCTATGTGTCGATTTCAAAGACCTAAATAAAGCCTGCCCAAAGGATCCCTTCCCTCTCCCCCGCATCGACCAAATCATCGATGCCACTGCAGGGCACGATTCATTGTGCTTCCTGGACGCATACTCCGGCTATCATCAAATCAAGATGGCAGAAGCGGATCAAGCCGCAACTGCATTCATTACTCCATACGGACCATTCTGCTTCAACACGATGCCCTTCGGACTTAAAAATGCCGGCGCAACATATCAGCGCATGATTCGAACATATGTCCGGCTGCGGATCGGCAAAACAGTAGAGGCATACGTAAGCGGCGTGGTCGTCAAAAACTAAACACGCCGAAACTCTAGTAGACGACTTGAGGCTCACATTCGACAACCTTAGAGCATACGACATCAAGATGAATCCGGAAAATGCGTTTTGGTACCAGCATCAAATTTGAAAAGTCAAGGCTTCATCAGATCCGTAGAGGAATTGAAGCAAACCCAGCCAAGATCCGAGCTTTGTCACAGCTAGATATCCCAAAAGACCTCAAGCAAATACAAAATTGATTTGGATGCGTGGCGGCTCTAAGCTGCTTCATCTCTCGTCTAGGAGAAAAGGCATTACCCCTCTATCGCCTCCTTAGGCACCGAACACTTCGAGTGGACGGATGCTGCCACCGCCGGACTCGAAGAAATAAAGGCCATATTGGCAACAAATCCGGTCCTGGCTGCGCCCAACCTGGGCGAACCAATGTTGTTATACATCGCAGCTACACATCATGTTGTAAGCGCGGTACTCGTCGTCGAACGAGAAAATGTAGGGCATAAATTCCCTCTTCAAAAACCAGTATACTACGTATCTACTGTGTTAACCCCCTGCAAGTCCCGTTACCCGCACTATCAGAAGATAGCATACGCGGTGTTCATGGCATCCCGGAAGCTCCGACACTACTTTCAAGAGTGTCCGATAACGGTGGCCTCTGAAATACCACTTAACGACATTATAAACAACCGCGATGCGACGGGCAGGATTGCAAAATGGGCCATTGAGCTCTTACCATTTGATATATCTTACAAACCTCGGCGAGCTATAAAGTCACAAGTATTGGCTGACTTTGTCGCCGAATGGACCGAAGCCGAACTCCCTAAAGAATACGGCGCATACTCTAATTGGATTTTGCACTTCGACGGCTCCAAAATGTTAGCCGGATTGGGGGTGGGCATCGTACTGACGTCCCCGACCGGGGATACAGTCCAATACGTACTTCATATAATGTACACGGACTCCAACAACGCGGCGAATACGAGGCCCTTTACATGGTCTCCGGATGGCAATCTCCATGGGCATTCAACGCCTAGAGGTGCGCTGGGATTCAAACCTCGCAACATCCCAAATAAACGGAGACTTTTGACGCGTAAAGATCCAAAATGGCAGCATATCGCAACGCTGTCCTCAAAATGTCAGCCCGGTTCGAAGGACTTGAATTCCATCACGTCACCGGGATAATAACCAGCGGCCGACGTCTTTGGCGGCGCATTGGCGTAAACGCGACGCTGTCCTCCTAATATCTTCTGGAGCGGCTCTTCAAGCCATCCGTATTATGGGAAGAGGAGTCCGAACTAACAAACCGGAACAAGCCGTAGCCAACGGCGTTTCAGCCGATGACATAACACCATCCGCCTACGACATAATGGCAGTAATTTGCCCCTGCGGATGTAACCATTCCTCGCCTACTTGCTTAGGGCAGGAGCTTCGAAGACCAAAATGAGGCCCGCAGCATTGTCCGGCGATCTAAAGCCTACAAGGTCTATGAGGGAGAACTTTATAAGAAAAGCACAACCGAGTCCTTCAAAGGTGTATCTCAAGAGGAAGGGCGGAACCTCCTGGCTGAAATTCATGCGGACTAGGCGGACACCACGCCGCAGCTCGGCCCTTGTAGGAAAGGCATTCCGTGACAGGATTTTATCGCCGACGGCCCGAGCAGATGCACAGGACCTAGTCCAAAGATGCGTCGGTTGTAACCTCTTTGCTAATCAGAGCCATATGCCACCCACCGCCCTCAAAACTATACCCATTACCTGGCCGTTCGCGGTCTGGGGGCTTGACATGGTTGGAACACTTAAAGGGGGAACCCACAAGCAAAGGTACCTATTGGTCATGGTGGATAAATTCACCAAATGGATAGAGGCCAAGCCGATTAAAACGGCGAAGTCGGACCAGTGATAGACTTTATATCCGGGTAGTACATCGTTACGGTGTCCCCCACGGCATCATCACCGATAACGGCACGAACTTCACCGCCGATGAGGTTAAATCATGGTGCAAAAATATGGGCATCAAGCTCGATTACGCTTCAGTCTATCATCCTCAAACCAACGGTCAAGTGGAACGAGCAAATGGTCTAATAATGAGCGGCATCAAACCCAGACTAGTGCGGTCCCTCACGAAATCTGACACGCCTTTGGGTAGAGGAGCTCGACTCAGACTGGGGGCTGCGGACAACGCCTAACCGCACCACCGGATTCACACCATTTTTTATGGTATACGGCGCAGAAGCAGTTTTGCCCTGCGACATCATTCATGACTCACCTCGAGTGCGCGTATGCGAAGAAAGAGAAGCCGAGTTGGATCGGCAGGACAGCTTGGACACACCGGAGGAAGAGCGCTGACGTCGCCAAGGCTCGTTCCGCATTCTATCAACAGCAGGCTTGAAGATATCAAAGCGTAGAAGTACGGGCCAAGACTTACAACGTTGGCGGCGAACTGGTTTCTACGCACAGCCGGACAAGAAAAAGGACAAGCTCAAGCCCAAATGGGAAGGCCCCTTCATCATCGATCATGTCCTGACCGGCGGAGCGTACCGTCTACGAAATGCATCGGATAACCGACTCGAGCCGAACCCATGGAATGCAGCCCGCCTCGACGATTCTATGCCTAGCGCGGACTAAGAGTTCGTCCCTTTCCCCGTCCAATTTTTTTTACTTCAGCTGCCTTTTGTTTATCTTTTCTCCTCAACCCTATTCATCCAAGCCTTAAAGGGCTTCACCTGCATAACGTTACAAGCGCAATTGATGTGCTACCGCACTCATCATACACGGGGATTCTTTACCGAAGCTTAATTATACGGGCTTCATGCCCGACACATGTGTCAAGCCTCCACATGTACCTTTTATTCACCATTATATGCATCGATATGACTTAAGTTTTGGCCAAGCTGGGTTGCTGGCTCCTGTGCTTACCCTACGTTCCCGATTGTTCGGCTAGGAGGTAAAGGAGCACCTCTGCGATTATTACTGCCGGGTCAGCCGGATGTGTACCTCGACCGGCTGAAGCGAAAGCTAGCGTTCTTAAGGGAATATTCGGTCGGTGACTTAAAAGATGATTTTTTATCCACTTATTTATCTGCCCCCAGATGTTTTTCTGCTTTTTTCGCAGTCCGGACATGCACTTTAGGGCATGCCACCCCCAGCGGAAAGGAACCCTTAACGGAACTATTCTCCCTGGAAGATGTTTCTTACTAACCATGTAATATAACATAACTAGTTGGGCACTTGTCTGATAAAGCACTGATGACCCCTACACCTGGTCTCCATGCATACCCCGGTTGTTTCATAACCGAGAAGGTATTCGGACACACTCCGGACTATAGGGTCCCGAGGTCGAAGCGAAAAGGTCGGCAAAGACAAACGATCTACAATCCGGCTAGAAGGCATTTCGTATGTCATTTTATAATACATTGTCAAATCGACTAATTGTATTCTTCCTCAATCCCGTCTAACAGGTTGTCTAATTTACAGTCCTGTTGGGAAAATTTCGTGACCAACTCCACTTGGCCGTATACTAAACTCACGAGGATCTCCTTCCCATCGGGCCCCACAGGTCCGACTTGACCCATGTGGTTGGGATCCGCCTTCTTGTACAGCGTCTTCACCATGGCCCGAGCCTCCTGGCACCTTGTCACAGTCGAAATCTTCCATACATGGAAAGGCGCACAGACTGCAGCTTCTCCACTTAAGCTCCCCAAGACCCTCGGGTATGGAGAAGGCTGGCCATAACGCCTGGGCAGCGCCACTCATAGCCTGCCGAACTTCGTTCGATCGGTTGTAACAATTCCGGGAAGTTGATCGCCCGTTGTTACGGGCATCTCCCTCATGAGGCGACTGTGAGCATACCTACAGATATATTACATCAAATTGACTTCCTCGGCCGAACTCTTCTTTTTTCAAAGGAGTTCGCTCAAGCACTACTATATATGCCGCGACGAAGCCGTTGATTCTCCTTAACGGAGCCCGACAGCTCGGCCCGAACGCCTTTCAGCTCTTCTCCAAGCTGGGCATGGGCATCCTGGAGCTTGTTCCTTTCATGCTGCACCTTATGCGCACCCTCTCGGGCCGACCTTTAGTTGGCACGAAGTTCTTGCCTGTCCGGATCTTGTCGGCAAGCACTCGCAATGTCATTTTTTAGACTTCCGAAATGGCCAAGCGCTACTTATCTTTCTAAAAATAATGCGTTACCAGGAGAGGTCCTTGTGTTTCCTCCTGCGCCAGAAAATGCGGCCTCCAGTTGGGCCTTGCACTCTTGCAACTCCTAAGACAGTCGGGTATTCTTCTCGGTAAGATCCTGCATTTCATATGATCCTTAAATCAGTTAATATAACTACTTTAAGTCTCGGGGGCTACTGGCATATACAACTATTAAATTCTCTTACCCATATGTCTTTTACATACTGCTCCGTGGCTCTGGTAAAACTATCTTGAGCGCACGAAGGTGCGCGCGTCCCGTGTTAAAGGCATTCAACGCCTCGGGGAGAAGCACGCAGCGTCACAATCTTGTCCGTGGCGCCTGTGATTCGTGGCACTCTCCACGCCGAGACTTGGTGGCGGATGTCTTCGGCATCCTCCGTCCCGGAGGAACGTCTCGGCTTCGCGCTTCTTCGCCTCCCCTCCGGCGCCAAAAGGGAGCCCAGCTGGTAGAGGTTGGATTGACAACTTCCATGCCCGCAGTCTGGCGGACGCTTTTTTCCCTATAAAAGTCATGAGCACTCAGACGCTTCCTAGGAACGTTGCTCTGAAGATAATGAATTGTGAGCTACACCTTTGCGGCGAGCGTTTTGATCCATGCGCGTATCCTCTTCCGCCTACGGTCCGAACTGGCCCTTGTTGGTGACCACCATGAGCTCGGGCTTCAAGCCCTAGGGCGCCTCTGCCTGATGCCATCATATCACGGTGGTCGAAATAAGCAAGGAAGGAATGACGGTGTCAGGGCTTCGGCCGCAATCACCTGGGGAGCCGGATATAGTCTGGGATTGTCGGCCGTGATGGCGACTAAAGCATTGTCCATGCTGAGCTGGTGGAACACCCCGTCGATTAGCTCCACCTTTATGTCCGGGTCCTCTTCGGAGGCCGGATCCCGGGATCTCTCTGGATCCTCAGGCTGCGGAGCCGGACTCGACATTCCTCCACAGTCCGTAGCAGTTCCTGCGTCGAAAGAAGAACACAATGTAAGAAACTTAAGTTTGAAAAGGCGCAGGTCGGACACGCTGAGTGTTCACTTACCCAAGGCCGGGATTGTTCATGGAAAACCCATTTAACGGGTTCGTCAAGGAAATCCTCCTTCTCCCCTTATACAGGACGGACAAGATAGTCACCAGATCTTCCGCCGAATCCGGCCCTATGCGGCCATGACGGGTGGCAACGTCCTCCACGTTGAAATCCCACATGGGGTGGCCTCTGTATTGTAGTGGCTGCACTTCGCGTAATGCATGTTGCCATGACTCCAATCATGGTCAACGGGCATGGGCCAAGAACCTTATTCGGCCCATCGATAATGGACGCTCTTGTCTTCCTCCAAATCGGGAGCTCGCGGACGCCAACTAAGGCGTTTCTTGAGAGGAGCATTGCTGAACTCCGGGAGGCCGATCCGAACAGGTCCGGCAGCGGAGTGTCTTCTATATAAAAACCCATTCCGAAGGCCGGTCTTGGCGCCTTCTTAGGGGTTCCGGATGGATATCCGGTCGGCAATGCGCCATATTTCGGCGCCGCCCACTTGATATATGGACCCCTCGTGAGAGCGGGGTACAAGGCAAAACAACCTCTTCCACAGCGTGAAGTGGGGCTCGATGCCCAGGAAAAGCTTGCAAAGGGCTACGTAACCCGCAATATGCAGGATTGAGGCGGGCGTGAGGTGATGGAGCTGGAGTCCGTAGAACTCCAGGAGCCCGCGGAGGAATGGATGTACAGGAAATCCGAGCCCCCTTATCAGATAGGGGACGAAGCATACCCGCTCCCCTTTGTTGGGATTAGGGGTAACCTCTGTTTGCTTCCCACCTTTGTAGGTGGCAAGCCCGGCTCGAACCGGAACCATGAAGGCCGGAGGGAGATATCCCCCCATTTGGAGCTTCACCAGCTCGTTGTGCGAGACAGAGCATCTCCTCCAATCTCTCGGCAAAGGGCTGAGCGCGAGAAGAGGAGCGCGTTGACGGGTCCATGATGGAATGGATTCTTGGTCGAAAGCGCTCCGATGAGTATTTGCGAGAGGAAGATGGTGATTTGGATCTGGATTCTTGCCTCCCTTATAGGCAGATTGTTCGCACAACTAGGGGTAAAACATAAAAGACACCACGGCTTTTCACATTACATACGAGCGTGGAAGAAGGCCATTATTGGGCGTGGAAGCCGAGACACACAACATTGATGAGGAAGCGGGACATCGCTCGGCGGTACATGGAACTTAAAGGAGAACCCGCCTTTGCAACGCCGGGAGACTACACGCATCTGGACTTATCGTCATTGAAGCCTGGTTCGGGGAGACTCTTGAGGGAGTCCCGGATTAGGGGGTGTCCGGATTGCCGGACTACCATCATCGGCCGGACTATCATCGGCCGAACTATCATCATCGACCGGACTCCAAGACTATGAAGATACAAGATTGAAGACTTCACCCCGTGTCCGGATGGGACTTTCCTTGGCGTGGAAGGCAAGCTTGGCGATACGGATATGTAGATCTCCTACCATTGTAACCGACTCTATGTAACCCTAGCCCCTCCGGTGTCTATATAAACCGGATGGCTTTAGTCCCAGGGACTACAATCACAACAACCCTTACAATCATACCATAGACTAGCTTCTAGGGTTTAGCCTCCTTGATCTCGTGGTAGATCCACTCTTGTAAACATCCACAATATCAATATCAATCAAGCGGGGCGTTTAGGGTTTTACCTCCATCAAGAGGGCCCAAACCTGGGTAAACATCGTGTCCCTTGTCTCCTATTACCATCCGCCTAGACGCACAGTTCGGGACCCCCTACCCGAGATCCGCCGGTTTTGACACCGACACTGGCTCTTGCACGAGAGCGCACTTCTCCACTTTTTCCTTGCCTCTCTTTCCTCCACATATGCAAAAATGCCATGTAAAGCACACTATTGTACTTACTTTACTTGCTCCTACAGGTGCTAAGCTTGCCACATAGGCATAAAGTCTGATGTGGCAAGTTAATCAAGAAGAGAGAGACTAGTTTGGTGACCCAAGGAAGAAATGGTGCTAAGCACGTGTACCTAGGTGAAAAGACAATTTTGAGTCTATAGCTAATTAAATGCAGCAAACTTAGCAACACCATTTCATTCGAAGAGGTCACTCCTTGGCAAATGCAATAAATACTAGTACTCCCTGTGTCCTAGTGTCAAAAATGTTCTTATATTATGGGACGGAGGGAGTACGAAGAAAGAGATAGAGAGGAGTAAAAAAATACACTTATAGCCAACCTTATAGCTAACCTTGTTGTAGTATGAGTGACTAAGTGATGACTATGTATGACATGCCAACATCAGATAGCCTAACGCACCGTGTTAAATCTCCAAGGCGCAATCACATGAAGCGACGCTGATGGTGGTAGGCGCGACCATGATACGGGCTGCTGGCAGCCCTTGGATCTGAGATCAAACGGTCGCATGCTAAGTTGCTGAAAATTTGCAGAATAACCCTCCAGGATAGGATATTCACCCATAGGTCTAGAATCACGCCATGCAACTGTTCGATCTCAGATCCAAGGGCTCTCGGAAGCCCGTATCATGGGAGAATGGAAAGCCACTACCCTGTCGTTCGCATGCCGGGCAGTTCGCTTCCTACTCGTCCCTCGCACGTCCTTCAATACTACGGCGGTTCGCTTCCTAGTCGTCCCGTCCATTCACATTACGGCAGTTCCACTAATCCTAACCCTCCTCCCAAATCCATGGCGTCCCAAATCTCCATGATCGGCGGTTAGTACAAGGTTAGAACCATCACCGGCGATGAATTCGACGTCATCTACACCCGTTCTTCCGCGACGGTGAAAGGATGCCTTTCTCACTTAAGACGCATGTTCGAAGACTCAGATGATGAGTGGGTCGCTGGGCTAGATGTTGAGTACACCATAGTCCTGGGACGAGAGAAGGATCTAAAGGACGAAGAGAGGAAGAAGCCCGCTGTGATCCAGGTTTGCGTGCATGACTTATGCTTGGTCTACCACATATGCCATGCAGACGTTGAGTGCCAGGATTTTAAGAACTTCCTCGAGAGCAACCTAGTTAAATTGGTTACTGTAGACTTTGGTAACGACAAAGAAGTCCTGCGTCGGATAGGCCTCGTTGTAGGAAACACCTTCGACCTCCAGAAGAATCGGCTGGTGTCCTCTCGTCAGCCTTCAATGCTGACCCTGGCAGGAGCCATGGTTCATCCTTCGTACGGTAAACTGGAGAAATCTCCATACACGTTTCATCGTCATGCATGGCAGCAGAATGTACTAGATATAGACCACATCCACTAAGCTGCAATGGATGGCTACCTTTGCTTCAATATCTACAAGGGTCAGATGAAGAGCAACAGCCAAGTGTGCAGTTCAAGCAAAGAAGTATTGGCCAAGAGGAAGAGGGACAAGGACGAAGTCGAGGACGTGGACTAGGACTCCGAGTAAGGTAGCAGTGTCGTTGCTCATGGTGGTTCTAATGCAATGTCTACTGGAATAGTTGCAAAGTTTAATTTCAGGTGTGCTAAATTTAATTTGTGGGGTGTGATGTGCTGAGCCCCCAACAGTACTATGTTATGTTTCTTCTTGTTAATTTAACTCTTTAGTACGTACATAATAGTATTTCTTACATTTCATATTTTAGTTGGTATAGTACTACCACTTGTTTCTTCACATTATATGCGTACAATATATATGGCCAACATCATATAGCCAGCAGTTTAGTCATCAAAGAATTTCAGGGTGCTTAGTTTTCACAAAGAATTCCAGGGTGCTTAGTTTTATTTGAGGGGTGGGTTGTGCTGGACACCATTATTGCGACTAGCCTTTTTAATAGTACTATATGCATAATTTGGTGACGAGCGCTCTCTATATGTACCACCTTTTTTTTAATTTCAAGTTTTGTTCCATGGTGCAATCCATCGATAATACTGCTGTACAAAAGTATACATTTTTTAAAAGGCTAGAGGGCGGGGCAGTCTAGCTTGGTCAGTTTCACGAGAGGCAAGGGCCTTTGTGATTTGACGGCTCATTACTGCTGGAAGGCGGGGCCTTGTGATTTGACTGCTCGTATAAATGCACCGACGACCTGATCAAGGAGGAGCAAACAACCGTGCGGTATACTCAGGTTTTCGACTGGAGTAGTACTGCGACGGAGGAGCACGAAACACGGCAGCCCAATGCCATATGGCGATAAAAAATGATCTAATTTGCTAGTCATCTCTTGTTAGCATTGTTCTATTCATTCCATAAAAAAACCATTGTTCTATTCAGGCCTCGCAGAGAACGTGACACGTGCGGCGAAACACCCGAAGCAAAAGATGAAACATAGGAGCAAAAGAAGAAGGAAGATTATCATCCCAAATGATCTAATTCGCCGCGGAATTTTAACAGCTTCTTCATCGCCTCCACGACCTCCATTTCCTTGCGCGTCTCCTCCGCCATCTTCTTCATTCTATCCATGATGTGGGATTTCTCGACGCGAGCCTTCATCATCTGTTCCATGGCCGCATTACGTACCTTGACAGAAGCCGGGTGCTCGATGCGGAGCTTCGCCAACTCCTCCTTCTGTTCCATGACGAGGGCCTGCAGCATCTTCATCGAGGAACTACTATTCTCATGCAGCTTCTTCCAGCCGGCGTTCTTCTCCTTCAACATGTCGATCTCGTGGCAGAGCTTCGCCTTGTCCTCCTGAAGTCGCAGGATTTCGCCGGTCGCCTTCTTCTTCGAGGCAATGCTCTTCTTCAGCAGCATCACCAAGCCGGCGGTCAACTCCCCCTGCTGATTGAGCTCAGCGGGCATGTCGTCGAGGCTCTCCTTCAGCAACTCCATCAAGCCTTGGATGCACTCCTTCTGCTTGTTGAGGTGCTTCTTGAGCTGATCGGGCATGCCGTCGAGGGATAATGACTCCAGCTCCGCTGGCTCGGCATGTTCGCCTCTGCGGCTAGAGCGCTCCTGGGAGCCATCGCCTGCCCGTGAGAGATCTTTCGAGGTCTCCGCGTGGTGGCGAGCGCTCTTTTTTTTCTGCAGCCTTGGTTGCCGCTCCCTTGTTACGAGTAGTTCTCGACCTAGAGCTCTCCTCACCGGCCATGGCAACGACGGACGAAGAAGAAGCACTTATGAGGAGGAAAGGTAGAGTAATTTTCGGTTAGGTAGTTCCCCTTTTTATAACCTAAGTACTAGCACTAGTACTAATACCTGCATAGTGGGAACACGTTCAGATTTGGTACGTACTAGTAGGTGTGAGCAGGCTTTCGAATGTGATGGGAACAAGGTAAAGATTAATTAATGGTTTTCGTTTCGAGGCCCAAAACGGCTCCCGATGAGTTTAGCGGAACATAAATTTCAAGTACTACACTGCTCAAATGCGTAAATATTATGTTACTGTAAAAAATTGGCACAAAATATGAAGGAGACCAATGGAAGTACTACTAGCAACCCACGGTTTAACTACTCGCATGCGCGCAGTGGAGTAATAATGTCTTTCTTCCGCCCTCACGTCCACTCAATTTGCATGCGCTGTATTAATTGACCATCAATGAAGTGAACGACTTTACACGCGTCAAATTATCACATGGGGTGGATCTTGGTACAAAATTGCGTCCGCCCATGTACCCGCGTGTGCGTGCGAGGGAATGAGTGCGTGTGTGGCGTGCGTGCACATCTTCGCTTCGTGCATGTACCACCAGTATGGCTCAGGGAGGACGAGTACATTCTTCTAGAACCAGCAGCACGTCACTGTGATCAATCCACGCACGCAACAACGCCTCCACATGTGCCACGTGGCTTCATGAACTGTAAGAGAGACACTGTGTAGATGCCATTGGTATTCTAATTTACGTGTTTTGCACATACTCGAAGTACTAGTAAGGTACACGTGCATTGCACGCATCAGATTTTGCAACCAAATTATGAACAAATACCACACTATAGCATGTAAGCTCTGAGTCATATATGCCTGATGTAGCCCTTCGTTTTATTCTTATAGTTCATCTCATTCAAAATCAATTAGTTTTTATAAAAAAGCTGAGAACACGGGAATAGGAAAAACATGGGATCATAGTGGAATGTCGTCTTGAATCCTACAGGATTGTACGAGTGTTTGATTGTGCATAGAAAAACGCAGAATTCTTTCAAAGAGGTTTGAGCGGATGGGATGTTTCCTATGAAATCTGGTGCAAATGAATCATATAGGAAAATTCCTATGCTTTACAATCCTACGAATCAAACAACCAAGATAGGAAAAATTCCTAATGATTAGAATCCTCCAAAATTCCTTTGAGAATCCTTTGAATCAAAGAAGCCCTTAATCTATTTTATGATTCATGGAATTGTGCATTGTAAAGCATAAAGTAAAAAACAAATAATGGCAATTCAACTAGAAAAGAAGTTTGGGCAGTTATGATATGGAAGATTCTAGAACAAAAGAGAACCACTGTTGTTTTGAGGTTTGTGCATTATGCTTAAGTTCAACCATGGAGTCTGCTAGATTGTACATGTGGCAAAATCTGGTGGGGGGCTAGAAGATGGTGCGAGGGGCCGAGTGGAGGGAGACTATGAAGGAATGCACAAGTGCGAGATCGATATTTAGAGAGAGGGGTGAACACGTGCGCTGTTGCGCAGTGGCGGAGCCATGAAAAATAAATGAGCTAGGGAGCCAAGCATTGCTAATCCTTTACGAGGAGGGTCAATTCATGAACTTAAACCATTTTTAGCAGCAATTGTCTAATGATCACATTCATATTAGCCTCACTTTATAGTGATGTTAGGGGGGGGGGGGCAGGGCCCTTACCGCCCCCTGTCTTCGCCATTGTGCACGCGTCTGAGAGATGAAGCGGAAGGCATGGATGATGAGAGGGGGACGTTGGATATATAATTAATGTGGGTGTATTAGCTATATATGTTAATCCTGTATAGAGAGGTATAGATTGATCGATGTGGACGTGGGAAAGAGGGTGAGACCTCACTGGATATATCGATTGATCGATTTGTGTGGAAAACTATGAAAGACCTAGCTATATACACACATACATAGAGGAACATTGATCGCTAGCATGCACGCGTGAGAGATAAAGTATGCCCAATATGATGGAGAGGGTGTGTGTGTGGGTGTGTGCCTTCATGGGAGACCGACCTGAAGAAAAAGATTGCATGCGTGCGATGGATAATGCCGACTGGTAGTGTGTGTGCATGCATGCACGAGAGAAAATTAGTGGTACAATTATAAATACAAGACTACTGTGTGGGTGTAAAAGAATAGGTGAGCTCATAATCAATGTAAAGTTGAATTCAAATATTTTGAATAAGAGATCCTGATGTTTGAAACCCATGCATGCATGAATATAACGGAGATATGCGCGGTGTGGTTTGGAAACGAGCATGTTGTAATGCATACACATTGAACAAGGTTAGACTGATTTTAATTTGAGGTACCGATGGTAGACATCATTTGGCCACATCGCATCTGTGCATGGACACACTATTCTAATTGAAGATGATGGGCCGGCCACCCACCCCCTCCCGACGCGCCGCTCGGCCACCCACACCCTCCCAACGCGTCGCCCGACCGGCCCGCCACCCCCTCCCGACGCGCCGCCCGGCCACCCCCACGGCCGCCTCTCCACGGGCCAGCCGCCGATCTGCACCACCGCCGCACAGGACGGCCAGAGCAACTCTGGAGACAGTCCGCCCTCCTCTCCTTCTTCCTCCTCACCGCGCCACCACACCAACCACCTGCCCTGCACCGATGCACCACTCCTGCGCGGCGCCACCCCACCTCCGTGCCCCGCGACACGGCACCACCCCCTCCCCTGTGCCGCCGCACAACCCTCCCGCCCGGTGCCGCCCCACCCCCCTCTCCCACGCCACCGAACTACCTCCTTCCCCGCGCCTCCTCCCAGCAGATCCAACCCGAGATGGCCACCGCTCTTCCTCCCTTCCCGGACCTGCATCTCTCATGGCTCCGGCGCCCTGGCCCTGCCCGAGCCCACTTCTTTGTATCCCCTACCCCGATGGTCGGGAATGGGTGGCTGAGGTGGTGTAGCTCTTGTCTGTGCTGCCCATCCATCTCCATCTACCATGTTGGTGGCTGCATCGTGCAGTGCTTGTCGCGCTCTATCTTTGCAGCCGCCGTGTAGTCCCCTCGATGTGATTGTGCAGCTCGCCGGCATCTCTGGTTCTCCCCGGTACCCCTCTCATCCCCCCGCAAAAGCAGCAGCAGTTCCCGAAGACCCTCATTGCAGTTGGACATGCAGTTTTGTGCCCCGTCCATCTCCAGTGGCGCACCGATGCGGTTCACTCCATGTGTGTAGGTGGTAATTGATCAGCCTCGGTGAAGTCCTTGTGCACTGGTGCGGCGGAGCATTTTTTTTCAGATTTGGTTTTCGTTTCTATAAATTTCAGTGCAATAGAGTTCTTGTGATTTTTTGCTCTCTGTATGTTCTTGTGATCCAGTAGCCTGTGTGTCATAGAGGGTATGTGTGTGTTCGTGTGTGCGCACATAGTTTGGATGCGGGCAGTGCTTGCCGCAGCCCACATCTCCAGCGGGAGTATCTCGGATTCCGCCGGCGTGCAGTTTCGACAGCGTTCGTTAGCTCGGATCCCATGCAGCTTAGTTTTGGCAGGCACGCAGTGCGGCATCTTGCATGGTGCTGCTTGGCAGCTCATTTGCAGTCTGGTGCCACTACGCCGACAGCCGTTCATCAGCGCATATGTGCGGGTTCAGCAGGACGGACTTTGCAGACCAGCCGTGGACGGCATATATTACGCAACTGCATGCAACCCACTATAGATCATCGCGAGTTGAAGTGCGTGAGTGTACGCCTTGCAGTGCTCATAGTTGTGTACGCCTAATGCAGTACTGAAAAAGCAAGTGAAGGTTTCATGTGTGGTGTTTGTTGTGTAAAAAGAAAAATGGCAGTGTTTGAAAAAAAAATTGTATAATACAGGAGAAAATTGCACTCATTGTATAACCCCTTCGTTGTTCACTATGAAAAAAAGTGAAGTTTATTATCAAACGACATTAGTGTGTGTTCACGGTGACTGCAGCCGCTAAGATTCCAGTACAGTGCGCCTTGTGTGGTTCCATTGCAGTGCACTTTCATGATTTTTTATTCCAATTATCACATCTCGTTGTGTGGTCTTATCTTTTTTAATGGGGTTCTTATCTTTTTTTAAGAAAAAATTGTGTGCTCTATAAGCAGCCCGCAGCTCACGACACAGGGATTTGTAGTTCTCCACCCTGATGCATGAGGTTCACATCTCGCTTGATGGTTGTAAATGACAAAAATTCATGTCGTTTACTTCTATTTGTGTTGTGGTTCACTTTCCTTCCCGATTTGCACTGCATACGTCTTGTCGACTATCATGTGTTTCAAAGCAGCTAATTGCATCGGCACTTAAAGTGCGCTTCGTCATCAGATGGATTTCAGTTTTCAATAGTGTCGTGGTTCACTTGCCTCGTCTCTGCGGTCCACTCTCGTTCAAAAAAAATTGAAAAAAAAGACAACAAAAACTCGTCTAAGAAAAATTTATGTTTGATAAAAGAAATCATGAAGTTTGCTTGCCCGTATGATGCAGTGTGGTTTCATTCTGAAGCAGTGCGGTCGGCCATATGATATTGTTCATCCCGTAAGTGCAAAAAAAATGTTACGGAAGCGAAAAAAAAGTAATGCGATTCACTTCTAGATAGTGTTGTGGTTCATTTACACCCGATGTGAAGTGCACTCTACTTTCTCGTCCTTGAAAAAAATACGTTTGAATAAAAGGAACCATGCAGTTCTCTTACCCGTGTGATGCGGTGCGGTTTTTCGTCCGTTGCAGTGCGGTTTTCATTCGGATGAAGTACCCACGTCGATTTGGGTGTCGCGAAAAATAGAGTGTCCGCATTTCGGTAAATTTAAAATTCCTATTAAACCGTAAAGAATTAGAGAGAGTGTTCTACATAAAAGAGTTGCATATCGTCGATATCTTTCCAATGGCATATCGTTTGAATCATTCAGACCAGTGGTTTGCAAAAATTTCGCCAAAAACGGCCGTTGCCACTCGCCGCCCGCCACACAATTTTCAAAATTAACTTAAAACCGTAAGGAATTTTAAAAATATTTCAACATATGAAAGTTGTGCCTCATTCGTAGCTTTTCAACGGTGTATAACACGCCTCGTTTCGAGAAACGGTTCAAAAACTGGAGCGAAAACACTACCGAAAATTTGAAAAACATTGAAAAACAGAATTCCGCGATTTAGTGAATTTGAAACTGCTCTTAAACCGTAAGGAATTAGAGAAAAATTTATATATGAAAAAGATGCGCCTCGACGATATCTATCCAACGGCATGTGCAGGTAACTTTAACTTTGAAAGATGATCGTTGGATGAGGCGAATCCGATGGTCCAAAGATGGCAAATTGAGCACTACTGGCCGTTGGATATCATCTAGATTCCACCAGATTTCGCCACATGTATAATCTAAAAGACTCCATGGTTGAACTTAAGCATAATGCACAAACATCAAAACACAAGCACTTCTTATTTGTTCTAGAATCTTCCGTATCAGAATTGCCCAAATGTTTTTCTACATGATTTGCCATTATTTGTTTTTACTTTATCTCGTACAATGCACAATTCCATGAAGCTTAAAATAGATTAGCTTTCTTATAAAAACTAGATGATTTTGAATGAAATGAACTATAAGAATTGAACAAACATCTACATGATACATATATGACTCAAAGCTTGCATGCTATAATGTGGTATTTATTCATAATTTGGTTGCCAGATGTCATGCGTGCAATGCACGTGTACCCTACTCTGGTCTAAATGGTGTTTGTGTGTGTGTTGTGCATGTTGAGGTGCAAATTGTCTTTTTTTGGGGTACACGTCAAGCTTGTTCTTCCGAAATTTCAAGCCGCGCCTTGTTATGCCGAAAATTCAAGCTACTGTCTCTGTCTATCGTGCTGCAAAACTCCCGCCTCTTCAACCCGCGCCTTGTTAGCCCGAAATATTTAAGATATATCTTTGTCCCGTTGTGCTGCGACAACTCCCTCCATCTCAACCCGCGCCTTCTATTCCGAAATTACAACGCGCGCGAAAAATCCCACCTCCTGTGAAATCCCAACACGCGAAATGCCCGTGGTACCCCTGAACCGAAATAACCGCCTCAAATCGGTGGGGGTACTTTCGTAACTTACCCCACATTTCGGACAAGCGCGTCTCTAAGCCATGCTTCCCCACTGCCATCCCAACCGCCCACCCATTCGTACATCGAGGCCGCGAAAACCTGCGAGGAAACCCCACACCCTGCTCCGTCCACCACCCAGCCGAATCCTCTTCCCCGATGACGTCGTCCACTGGAACACCTCGACGTCCCTCATCCACCGTACCGGATGAGGATCCGTCGTCGATCTCGTGGTCCCGCCGGTTCAGCCACCCCGTCCTCCACCTCCAAGGAGCTGCCCCGACGTTTCCCTCGTCTTTCGCGCCACCTCCATTCCCACACCGCCGTCTTCACCTGCACCACCGGAAGAGCATCATCATCACCGTTTCCTCGGATGAAGCTGCGACCTAATCGGCGCCACCAAAGAGGTTGTACACTAATTGCCGAATTTTCTTCTTGATTCGATCTCACGGTGCTGTCGGCGCTCGGACCTGAGCCGACATGGCGCGGCTCCATCCACGGCGGCGTAGCCGACCAATTCCTCCACGGCGTCGCTCCCTCGGCGGTGACGTCCACATTAGTAGGAGCTGCTGCTGCTTTAGCTCTCGCTCGCGCTGCTGCTCTGCTCTTGCTCTCGGTCCCCTACCTGGTCTGCTCTTGCTCGCGCTGCTGCTCTCGCTCTTGCTCTTGCTTGCGATGCTGCTCCGATTTAGCTACACTTCAGTCGACTGAATCGACTTTTGGGTCAGTCGATTTTCACTGGGTGGGAGAGGGGGCTCACCGGGGTGAAGGAATAACCAGGCGCAGCGGGGAGGGGGGCTCGCCGGGGTGAAGGAAGAACCAGCCGCAGCTGGAAGGGGGGCTCGCCGGAGAGGTAGCCCACTATCTATCTTAGGGTTCAGGATGGGGGCGGTGGTCGCCGGCGGTGGCGGGACGGTGGCGTGGGGATCACCGGAGAAAAAGCTCGGCACGGGGGGCCTGAGGGATGATCGGGGTGGCGGCGGACAGGCGGTGGGGAGTGTTTTGAGGCGGCCAGGCGGCGCACCGGCTGCGGCGGTGGGAGAACTGCTGTTTGGCCGGTGGTGGCTGGCGGCTCAGGGGGGTGGAGGTTGAAGATGAACCGCAGGCCCTTGATTTCTTATCCAACGGTCAGTCGACCGACGTGTAGCCTCACCTTGCTAGTGCGTTCAGTTTCGACAGCAAAATTCAGTTTTGACACCAAAATTCAGTTTCGACAGTTAAGTTCAGTTTCGACAGTTAAGTTCAGTTTTGAAAGTTAAGTTCAATGAGCGGCTGATGTGTTTTACATCTAGCACTTTGTGGTTATGTATATTACGTCATGTATTGGAGATGCTATTAGAATTCCACTCAGGTTAACGTTGTTCATTGTCTCTCTTGTCCTGCTTCAGCCTCGGCGTTGTACAACTCACCAGGCGGAGCAGTACCTTGGGCTCCATCTCCAGACGCCTAAGATCTTCTTCCCCTCCTCCGACAGCCAAGTCAGCCGGAGCATCCTCACCGGCCAACCCAATCACGCTGAGATCGACATGGCTTCACCAAAGAGGTTGTACACTTGATGCATCTCTTTTTTACTCTACATGTTATATATATTGTCCACTGAGCACTCGTAGTAACAGGAAATACGATTATTTTATCCTACTATATGACAAGCAGTGAGGTACCAGGCAACTTAGCTATCCGTGATGGAATCTCTTGAACGCCATCATTATTTATCTTTGCGCGTTTGAGCTGTGCATTTGTCGATGGGCAGTGGCCTGGGAGTTGAGCTAGTATGGCAGTGGCCTGGGTCCAAAGTAATAGAAGTAGCACAAAAACTTTTTTTTAGTGTAGGATTTTCCTTGCTCAAGCCTGCCTACTAGAATCGCCAGTGCCTGAAGGGAAAAGTGAATGAAAAACATAGGAATTGGAAAGTTTCCTATGGTACTACTTTTCATGAATTTGGTGCAAAGGAATGGAGCAAAGGAAAACTGTATGATTTGTTCCTTTAGTGTCTCCTTGAAAGAAAAACTGTAGGAATTCTAATTTCCACTTCTCCGCCTTTTCATATTCCTATTCATCAAGCACAAGACTAAGAGATAGTAGCATAATAGCATTATAACCGTACATTTTCTTGTGGTTTGACTTAATCTCACCATGCTTTTTTGCATCCTGTGATCTTCCAATTGTTGTTAATCAAACACCCAGATTGGCGGAAATCCTGTTTTTTTAAATTCTCTGTTTTCACGTGCATTCCTATCCTATTCCTATCTATTTCCTATCCCTGCATTGTTAGAATCCTCAAATTCAAACAAGCCCTTACTCAATTACTTACATTACATATGTGTCACAGAAAACCTTGTGTGGTTTGTCCTGCTCCCGCGGCGCTGTGTTGCACCCCAGCTCAGCTGCTCCAATGACGGAAGGGTTCACCACAGCAGGGATCCACTCTCCAGACTGTCTTTCGCCGCCTCATATCTTCTTCCCCGCCGTTGGCAGCCACAACAACTGCATTACCATCATCAACTGAGCAGATGACCTTGAGGACTACACGGGTCCGCAAGAGAGGTCGCACTCTTCCGTGTCTGCTTACGTTATGCGTCGCTTAATATGATGACATGCTACATTATCGTCGTGTTCACCTATTAGACTCTGAGTCAGGTCCAAACTAATGCTGAAACTTGAGGTTTTAAATGGTTGTGGGGTACATATTGGGGCAACAATCAGTACTATCATCTACTATCTGGTTAATCTCCGGTGTCTACTATGAGTTTCATGTTGGGTGCAAACAAACATTAAAGGAGCCATTATCTGTATTTTTTAACTAAAGCTATTATCTGCCTGCTATCATTGGTTTTGGGTCTATCCACAGTTTGCTACCAACACTCTGGATTTGTGCATGCACTCCTTACATAATCTCACTATGTTTTATTCCTATGCATGCCAGTTATTGTACACAATGGAACTGATCATGTAGAGCAAAAGAGATGAGCCTTGCGTGGCAATAAAATTTCATGCAGACGTCGTTCCATGGTGGGTGCAAAGGCAGCCCCCCCTCCACCCATTTCGGATCATAATCAAGAGGAAGATAACTGTTCCGAGGGGGATTCAGAAGGAGAAGACCACTCCTATATACCCCATGAGGTCTTCCCTCTAACTTGGCATGCTGATGTTGGTAATATCATGCATATGGTGCCTTGCATTGCTTACTGTATACATTAAAGATGTCATCTGCTTAGTTGAGACATGCTTTGTGTCAATGCCATCTGTTTAGTTTCTTTATCGTATATGTGAATCATGCAATTCCATCTTGTCTAGCGAGGCATCATATATGTGAATTTTGCAATGCCACCCTGGTTAGCCAGTCATCTTATATGTGAATTATATCATGCCATCATTTTTTTATTATGTCTTAAATTTGTCAAAAATTTTAGTACATTCAATTACTCTTCCTGTGCACCAGCCATTCGGCACGGTCATGGAAAAATCTGGAGTGGAAACAAGGTCTTTAGAGCAGACAATGCTATCTGACAAAGCGCATGTCTTGCCGGTTACCGATAGCTCCTCAGAGGAGGATTCAGAGACAGATGACCAGTCATATTTTCCCCCTGAGGTGCATGCCCTAACTTGGCAGGGTTATGTTACTCATATCGTGCGTATGGTATCTTGCATTGCTATGTCATTTGCTTAGTTTAGACATGCTTTGTGTGAATGCCACCTGTTTATTGTCTAATTACCATATATGTGAATTATGCAATGCCATCTTGTTGCAAGACATTATATATGTGAATTATGCAATGTTATCTTGTTGCAAGGCATTATGTATGTGAATTATGCAATGCCATGCTGCTTAGGCAAGCGTCATATATGTGAATTATATCATGCCATCCTTTTTTTGTATTTCTCATTGCTTTTGTCGACAATGTTTGTATATTCAACTGCTCTTTCTGTGCATCAACCATTTGAATTGGTGATGGAGAAATCTGGAGTGAAAACAAGGTCTTCAGAGCAGACAATGCTACCTGCTAAAGCAGATATCTCCTCAGAGGAGGATTTAGAGGCAGATGACCAGTCCTATTATCCCCCTGAGGTGTATGCTCAAACTTGGCAGGGTTATAATACTCATATAATGCATATGTTGTATTGCAATGCTTAGTTTTTACATCAAATACACAATATTGAATGCCATCTCCTTAGTTCACACATCATATATGCGATTGCCCTCTGCTCACTTCCTTAGTATATAAATCATATATTTGAATTATGTCATGCCATGATGTTTACATAGACATCATGTATCTGAATTATGGCATGCCAACCCATTTTCTATAGACATAATATAGTAATATCATCTCATCCTGTTTACATAGTCATCATATTTTAAATAATGTCATTCTATCCGTGAATTATATCAAGCCATCATGTTTCCATCAACGGCATGTTTGTGATTTATGGCATGACAACCACTTTAATAGACACATCGTATAGTTGTATCATGTCATCCTATTTACATAGTCATCATATTTTGAAGTATGTCATTCTATCCTGTTTAGTTAGCCATCATACATGTGAAATTGTGTCATGCTATCCTGTTTAATTAGCCATCATATATGTGAAATTATGTCCTGCTATTCTGTTTGCTTAGACAACATAAATGTGAATTATTTCATGCCCTGTTTTCTTCCCTACTATCCATTGCACCTGTCTATCTTACAATGTCTATACATTCAATTACTTTTCTTGTTTATCAGCCATTTCAATTGGAGGGAGTGATGGCAGTATCCGTGGGAGTAAAAACATGGTCTTCAGAAAAGATCGTGCTACCTGTTGATGCAGATAGAACCACAGTTGTACTTGCCCAAGAACCAACCCCACCACACATAACCAACACTCATGCAGATTGTACCCATACCCAGTTGGACAGAGAACCAGCTACACCCCTTCTAACCCCAACCCCAGCAGATAGACACCCAGTTCCCGTTGACACAACACCGTCTCCACCATAGAGCACCCAAAGACGAGCAGTTAGTAAGGCAACTGCAGTGCCCAAATCACGAGGACCACCACTCCGAACTCAAGTCAACGCTTAAAGCGTAAGAAGAATTGTTCTCAGGTCAGGTTCCGTAGCTATGGTTCATACTACTTTGCTCTTGCATCACTGTATTTACTGATACCAACTAATTTCAAATTTGAAGGATGCAATTGAAACTCCAATGGCGCAACAGCTATGTTTTAAAGCTGTTTCTTCAACGTGTTTGGATGTTTGCTGTTGTAACTTGCTCTATGTTGATTTCAGTTTCAATTGAATAAACAATTATGTTCTCATGCCATGCACATTACAAGTGTTGTTATTGCTGTGTAGTTTCCACACTTATATTCTGTCTATGCTGCTTTGTCTTAAATAGATATGATTCGAACTGTATCTATCTTGATCTGGCAACATAAACTAGAATGATATAGACCATACAGTGACCATACTACATAGATATATGTTTGTTTCGTGCTGTTATCCTGTCCACCTTACTACTGAACTAGTTTACCAAAATGAGTTTCATATACTCCATTGTAAACCTGAGATGTGTTTGTTTGTTTCTATTTTAGAATGCATATAAAATATTGGAGAAGAGTACCCTGTTATGCAATGGTAAATGAAGTAATGCAGATAAGGTTCAAGATAGTGAGACATCCCTGTTGGTTTCCAAGAAAGCTGATAAAAACTATACTGAAGACACTGAGACAACCCCAAAGTCCTGTCTTGATGTAGTGTTCGAGTTACTGCCTACCACTGCTGGCACCAGCTCTTCGAACTCTTTGCCTGAATTAGTTCGGCTTCTTGATTCTCAACTTCAAGTTGAAAGACATCGATCAGATGTTATGTGACAGGAAGCCGAAGGACTGAGGAAGTCCCTGCAGAATTCAGATGCATACTTTCTGGTGCAACAAAGAAGTTTGGAGGACTTAAGCGCCAAACAAGAGAAAGTTAATAAGCTTGCTAAGCATCTTGCCGGCATTATGGGTACCCAGGATATTGTTTCTTGAGCTCTTCTGAAGTGGTTTCAGTTCTGGACTTGTTTTGCTGTGGTGTTTATATGCTGCTGTGTTCCCTATATTTGCACTGGTGGCGAACTTTGATGACCAGTGGATGTAATATGTGTAATAGCCGTGATAGCCTAGTGTAAGTTGCTTGCTTATTTATTTCCTTGTTGTCTTGTTTATTTGTTTGCTTGTAGTCAGTGCAGTTCTTTCTCTGCGGTTTGCTAGTGGCTGCAATAACCTATTTTTTAAAACAAGGCCATAATAACCATGGGCTAATATTTACTGTAGTGACACTGCGCCTCCTACGGGTCGTAGAAACAGTGGGCCTTCTACGGGCCGTATAAGCAATGGGCCTTCTACGGGTCGTAGAAGCAGTGGGCCTTCTTCAGGCTGTAGAAACAGTGGGCCTTCTACGGGCCGAAGAAACAATGGGCCTTCTATGGGATGTATCATCAATGGGCCTTATACGGGCCGTATGATCGATTGGCCAAACACGGGCCAAACAGACGCATTCAGGCCGTAAATGGGCTAGAGTTGGAATCGTCCGTTCATGAGCCGACCATAACGGGCCATCGTTAATAGGCCGTATTTGATGACGCTATGAAAACGGCCCAACGTATTAACGGACCACAAACGGGCCGATTGTAACCATGGGTTGAATTTGGCCCACAAGCAGAAAATGACAATAACGGGCCGTAAGTAAACGAATGCTGGAAATGAGCCCAAGAATAAATGAGCTCTGAGAAGGCCGAAAGATAACATGGGCTGGAAACGGCCCACCGGAATTAGAGGCCATTAATGGGTATAAAGTGATACACTGTTCTTTACGGGTCAGTTTCACCATGGGCCGTTAATGGGTGTAAAGTGATACACTGTTCATTACGGGCCAGTTTCACCACGGGCCGTTAATAGGCAAAGAGTTATGTAGGGCCTCATATGGGCCAAAAGACGTCATGGGCCATACATGGGCCATAAGTGAAAACGGGCTGGAATCATATTGGATGGCCCAGATGACGCTACTGGGCCTAATTCGAATAGGGCGTAACGGGCCTTGGGTTAGCGGGCTGTAAATGGGCTATATGCGAATAGGCCGTTAACAGGCTTTCCATGGGCCGGCCCGCCACCTTTTGACCAAGTCAAACCGGCCGGCCTTTTCACAGGAATTGGCCTCTGTTGGTCGTGCCATGTGTCGGCGTATCATAGGCGCTATCTGTCCAATGAGTGGATGGCATCTGTCCCCGCGATGAGCCGACATGTGTTTCCTCCAGCCAACGATGATTTTACACGTGGAAAATCCCCATTGGTCGGGGCTGTTAACGGGTTATCGGATCCAAAACCCGACCAGGTAGCTTAACAACGTTCCGTTATGGTGGATGCCACGTGTCGGTCACCCTTGACGAAAGCACTTCTGTGACGCGCGATTTATCGTCATGGAAGTGGACACTTCCGTTATGATAATTTTGGTAATGTCATGGATGTACATGCATGGCAAAAAACGCGACCTACTTTGACAAACACGTATCATCACGGAAGTGTATTTTTTTTGTAGTGCGTATGATCAACTCACGGATACTCGCAGTGACATTGGAGTATCTAGGTGACATTAGAGTTGATTGATGTGTATCATATGGTGTTGTTTTAGTACAAATTCTTGGTTAGATCGATCGGAAAGAATATTTTGGTGTTATTTTAATACGAACTCTAGGATAGATTAATCAGAAAGAATAGCTTTGAGGTGGTTTCGTACCCTACAGACAATTTCTTCTTATGTTCTTCGCTAGATAAGAACTTTGGAGTGATTCTTCGTTGCACGTTGAGGGATGGTTGTATGATCCAATTATATTAGCATTGTTGAGAGATTGCACTAGCGAAAGTACAGACCCTAGGCCTCATTTTCAAGCATTGCAATACCGTTTGTGCTCCGTTTATGGTAGCACTACCTTGCTGTTTTTATTGTTACTATTACAAAAATCAATATCTACTATCATTACTACACTTCTATCACCATATCTTTGCCGAACTAGTGCTCCTATACAATTTACCATTGTATTTGGTGCTTTGAGGATGCATGAGACTTTTTATTATTTGGTTGCAGGGTTGTTTGAGAGACACCATCTTCATCATACAGCTCCCACGGATTGATAAACCTTAGGTCATCCACTTGAGGCCCAACACGAAAAGTTGCTACTACCCTACAAAACTCTGCGTTTGGAGGCCCAACACGAATCTACAAGAACAACTTGCGTAGTAGACATCAAGCTCTTTTTTGGTGCCGTTGTCGGGGAGGTGAGTGCTCTAAGGTATATCTTTAGATCTTGCAATTGAATCTTTTAGTTTCTTGTTTTATCACTAGTTCGGTTTATGAAAACTACAAAAAAATGGATTTGAGGTTGCATCATATTATTCGTATTTATCATGTATTTCTTGAAAATGATGAAAAGGAAAATTTTGCTCAATTGATAGATGAAGAATTTTATAAAAGGTTTGACAAAAAATCTTTGAATGATGAGCATGATTGCAATGTTGTTGGTATGAATTCTTTGAATGTCCATGATGCTAATGATATGCAAAGACATAGGCTTGGGGATGTTATATTTGATGAAGATGATATTTTTTGTCCCCCAAGTTTTGATGAGAATATTTACTATGATGATAGCATGCCTCCTATTTAAGATGATTATAATTATGCAAGTGGATTTGGAGAGGTCATGACTTTATTTAATGATGAATGCACTACTTTGGAAGAGGTATCAATTGACTATGATAAAAAGTTGATATCTATGATGATTATGGTGATGACATGTATGCTATATTGTATAATGATAACCATGAAACTTGTCATCATGATTTTAATTTTCAATCGCAAGATAGTTATTTTGTTGATTTTGCTCCCACAACTATTCATGAGAATTAATTTGCTTATGTGGAGAGTAATAAAATTTCTATGCTTTTGGATCATGAAAAGAATGCTTTATGTGATATCTATATTGTTGAATTCATTCATGATGCTACTAAAAATTACTATCAGGGAGGAACATATGCTTCTACATATCTCAATAATATCAAGTTTTATCTCTATGTGTTGAAAATCTTGAAGTTGTGCTTGTTTTGCCTTCCTATGCTAGTTGATTCTTGTTCCCATAATAGTTTGCTCACAAAATCCCTATGCATAGGAAGTGGGTTAGGCTTAAATGTGCTAGTCATATCCTTCACGATGCTCCCGTTATGTTTCAATTCTTATCTTTTATGTGAGCATCATTGAAATCATCATGCCCAGCTAAAAGGCATTAAAGAAAAGTGCTTGTTGGGAGACAACCCAACATTTACACCCACTATTTTTGCGTGTTCACATGATTATGCTACTGTAGTAATAATGTTTTATTGCCTTTGTTTCAATAAAGTGCCAAGTAAAGCCCTTGGGATAATGTGGATGATGGTTGACTTGATTCTGTGCAAAAACAGAATTTTTTGTGCTCAGTACATTAATTTTGTAAATTCACTAGAATGTGATTTTGATATGAACTTGTTATATATGATTTATATACAAATTGCCTCTGTTTTCCTAATTTTATAGAATTTTTGGAGTAGCATAAGTATGGTTAGAGTATAAATTACTACATAATGTTCTGTTCTTGACAGATTCTATTTTCAATGCAAAGTTTGCTTGTTTCCTAGTTTGTATGGCTTATATTGCTCAATATAAATTGTGGAAATGATAAGGTACAGTAGTAGTTATGTTAGAAGAATTATGAATCTTGTCCTTGACAGTACCAAAGTGAATGGTTTGTCTTTATCATACTAACCTATCTCACGAAGTTCCGTTAAGTTTTGTGTGATTGAAGTTTCCAAGTTTTGGGTGAGATGTTGATATGAGGAGAATAAGGAGTGACAAGACCCTGAGCTTGGGGATGCCCAAGGCACCCCAAGGTAATATTCAAGGAAGAACCAAGCAACTAAGCTTGGGGATGCCCTCCCTCTTTTGCCTTCAACATTATCGGTAACCTCACTTGGAGCTATATTTTCGTTCGTCACATGATATGAGTTTTGCTTGGATCGTCATTATATTTTGTTAGTATTTGCTTTATGTAATTTAGAATAATATTTTGCATTTTTCATTTCAATAAAAATGTCAAGTATAGCCTTTACCATGCTTATTTTACAAGTCTATATGTGGCTGTTTGAAAATAGAAAGTTGCATGCTAGTGCGTGAATTCTTAAAAAAAGTTAAAATGTTATGAAATGTTGAATTATTGTGCACAATAAGCTATTTTATATTTTCTACAGTGTGGTAAATTTTCAGAATTTTTGGAGTTAATTAAAAAAGTATTGATATTCTTGCTTACTTTACAGACTATCCTGTTTTGTCATATTGCTGTTATGTTTGCATTGTTTGCATATGTTTGCTTGTTTAATGATTCTATTTGAGGATAGAAGTATTAAATATGCATATTAGTATGCAATGTTAAATAATAATTTTAGTGATTTGCTAAAGTAGAGAATGATAAGGTTATTGCATTGATTTATACTAACTTATCTCACGAGTTCTTATTGAGTTTTGTGTGGGTGAAGTTTTTAAGATTTAGGGAAACCGTGATATAAAGGGAATTAAGGAGACACACAAAAGCTCAAGCTTGGGGATTCCCAAAGAATCCCAAGATAATATTCCAAGAAGTCTCAAGCATCTAAGCTTGGGGATGCCCGCTAGGCATCCTACCTTTCTTCATCAACAATTATCGATTATTATCGGTTGAGCTTAAGTTTTTGCTTCTTACATGAGTTTTGCTATTCTTGGAATGTCATTTTGTTTTGTTTAGCTTGCTGTTTTAATAAAATAATTAGATCTGAAAGTTTTTAAGTAAGAGAGAGTCCTCAAATGGCTACCCATTTACTTAACTACTCGCTTGACCTTCACTTATATCTTTTTGGAGTAGCTTGTCATTTACACTTGTGCTTCACTTATATCCTATGTGTAAATTGTTGAATCAATTGAATATCATGAAGTTGAAATTGTATGTTCATATTATGCCTAGTAGTAGCTTCATATTGGGTTTAGAAAGTGAACTTTTTTAAAGCTTGACAATCACAATATTGATCATATAAGCAATTCATGAATGATTAGTATAAGGAAGAGAACTTTCACATACAAATATATTATCTTGGACATCTTCTATGATTGTGAATACCCATTAATTATTTTAAAACTTGAGAAAATTAGTTGAAGTTGGACAAGGAAGGCAACGTAATGAGTTATGGTTGTGTATATTTGCATAGAAGTTATATTGTCATGGATCCTCCAACATGTGGTGTTTGCCTAGGATCTTTTGCTAGCCAAAAATTCGTAGTAAGTAGAGATACTACTTGTGGATCAAAAAACCATTTAACCCAGTTTCTTAACATGAGTGTCCACTATGCCTACCTATGGATTGAATAAGATCATTTAAGTAAGTTTTCATCGATGCATAAAGCAATAAAAATTGCTCCTAAATATGTTCGATCTTTTATTGTAAGGGAAAATTGAGCGTGTGATGGCAAAGTAATAAAAGCGACGGACTGCATAATAAAGGTTGCTATCATAAGGGGCAAGATAATGTGGCGTTCCTTTGCATTAAGAGTTTGGGAATCCACAATAAAAAGTGCATGACAATCTCTGCTTCCCTCTGCGAAGGGCCTATCTTTTACTTTTCAGCATTTACTTTAATGCAAGAATCAATAGTATGCATTCTCATTCAACCTCAATTATTCTCTAGTTTACAAGCATCATGTGGTGGGGAATGATTTAGGCACATATGACCAGTCAAATATATTTGATCATGAATTATTATTGTTGATAACTATCTCTATGATAAATGAGTTGGGAGGCGAAATATTAAGCCCCTATCTTTCTCTGTGTTCGATGGATGCCATTTGTTCTAAGAATATGCTTTGAGTACTAGCAATCATAGAAGACTATATGATGATTGAGTATGTGGATCTCTTACTTAGACTCTATTGAATAAGTTGAATTGCAATTGTTTGGTGACTAATAATATAGGTTGTTGAGTTTCAAGAGAATTCATTGTTTGAACCTTAACATGTGAATTGGTTGCTACTTTATCATTATGAGTTTTATGAGAAAGAGTTGTTGTTATGATGCTAGGAAAAGTGACTGAAATTATCATTGATCAAACTTATGCACTTCACTTGCATTCACACTTCATAAATTATTTCTTTTATCATTTACCTACTCGAGGACGAGTAGGAATTAAGCTTGGGGATGCTGATACATCTCCAACGTATCTATAATTTATGAAGTATTCATGCCATGTTTACAACAAATTTATATGGTTTTGGTATGATTTGGATGGAACTAACTCGGACTGACGTTGTTTTCAGCAGAACTACCGTGGTGTTGTTTTTTGTGGAGAAATAGAAGTTCTCCAAATGCAACGAAACTTTTGATTATTTTTTATTGGAACAAAAGAGGCACTAGAAGCTTCGTGGGAGGACCAGAAGGTGAAGGAGGTGAGCACAAGACACCTGGGTGCGCCAGGAGGCCCAGGCGCGCCCAGGTGGGTTGTGCCCACCTCGAGGCCCATCTTCACGTGATTCAAACGCTGAAAAATCCTATAAATACAGAAACCCCTAGAACTAACCCTAGACCAAAAGTTCCGCAGACGCAAGCCTTTGTAGCCATGAAAAATCAATATAGACCCCGTTCCGACACCCTGCCGGTGGGGGAAATTATCTCCGGTGGCCATCTTCATCATCCCGGCGGCCACCATGATGAGGAGGGAGTATTCCACCCTCGGGGTTAAGGGTTTGTACGAGTAGTTATGTGTTTAATCTCTCTCTCTCTCTCTCTCTCTCTCTCTCGTGTTCTTGAGATGTCACGACCTTGATGTATCACAGGCTTTGTTAATATAATTGGATCATACGGTGTTTTTCCCTCTCTATCTTGTTGTGAATTGAGTTTTCCCTTTGAGATTTCGTTTTATCGGATTGAATAATTTTATGGATTTGAGAGCACTTGATGTATGTATTTCTATGAATACCCGTGGTGACAATGGGGTATCATATTGATTCACTTGATATGTGTTTTGGCACTCAGCTCGTGAATTATCGAGGCGACATTGGGGTAATCTATGCATAGGGGTTGATGCACGTTCTCATCTTTGTTTCTCTGGTAGAAATCTTGCGGCACTCTTTGCGGTTCTTTGTGCCATATTGAGTATTATGAATCTGAAATTGTTTGATGCATATCATATAATCAACTCAATGATACTCACGGTGACATTGGAGTATCTAGGTGACATTAGAGTTGGTTGATGTGTATCATATGGTATTATTTTAGTACGACCTCTTGGTTAGATCGATCGGAAAGAATAGCCTGGTGTTATTTTAGTATGAACTCTAGGATAGATTGATCGAAAAGAATAGCTTTGAGGTGGTTTCGTACCCTACAAACAATTTCTTCTTATGCTCTCCGCTAGATAAGAACGTTGGAGTGATTCTTCGTTGCACGTCGAGGGATGGTTATATGATCCAATTAAATTAGCATTGTTGAGAGATTGCACTAGAGAAAGTACAGACCCTAGGCCTCATTTTCAAGTATTGCAATACCGTTTGTGTTCCGTTTTATCAATTGCTACCTTGCTGTTTTTAATTGTTACTACTACAAAAATCAATATCTACTATCATTACCACACTTGTATCACCGTCTCGCCGAACTAGTGCACCTATACAATTTACCATTGTATTTGGTGTGTTGGGGACACAAGAGACTTTTTATTATTTGGTTGCAGGGTTGTTTGAGAGAGACTGAAAGTGCAAGTGGCACTCATACTATATTTTGGTGTGATGACAATGTGGTTAGTTGAACTAATATCGGTTACTCAAGTTTATCTCAGGATATTGGTTCCAAATGCTTCGTGATGGAGATGTGCGACCCCCCCCCCCAATTCAAAAAGGTCAAAGGCGTGGTTTTCCGGCGAATCAAAGGTTTAGTTTTTGGTTTGCTGTGTGGGAATGCCATTGCCGAACCTTATACACTAAGCCTACCCACTCCTACCACCTCTTATCCTAGTGTGTGTGCTTGTGGTACTCAGGAAGTTTGTGTAAGGATGTTACTGGGTACCCCATGCGCACGGGGTCTTTGGACCCCCCGTGCGCATGGGGTACTACGTAACTCTCTGGCACAGGGTCTTCTGACCCCTGTGCGCACGGGGTACTGTGTAACCTCTCTGAGTACCCCGTGCGCACGGGGTCTTTTGACCCCCATGCGCACGGGGTGGTGTGAAAGTATCTGAGTACCCCGTGCGCACGGGGCTTACTTAGCCTGTGGGCATGGGCCAACGAGCAGAAATCCCCGCCCCTCCAAGAACACTATATAAAGCCCCTTCTTCCAGCTCCAATCCCTAACCCTAATGTCTTCTTGAGCTCCACCATTGCTACACCTCATTTTTCTCAATACTCTCAATCCTTCCACCCAAACTTGTTGAAACTTTGGGGATTGGGAGAGCAAGACCCAATCTACATCTTGACCAAACCAAATCACATTCCCCACAACATTTCTTCCCCATTCACTTTTTACTCTTGGAGCTTGGGCTCCTAGGCGGTTAGAGGTTCCTCCGGAAGCTTCCTTGCTTGTGGTGTGCTCCGCAGAAGTTTGTAAATGTGTGGTGGTCGCCTTCAAGACCAACCGCGAGTGATTTGAGGCTCATCCGTTGGGGGTGACTCAAAGGAGACTACAGTGAGCCTTCGGTGGCATTCCGCAAGTTTTGGCTCCGGCACCGCTCCAAACGGAGAGTAGCTCTTCCCCAAGGAAGAGTGAACTTCGGGATAAAATCCGCGTTCTCATCTCACTTGTGGTTAATCCTTTCCCGCACCTTACTTTGCTTTGTATGCTTGTTGGCTTGCTACTTAGATTGTTGCCTAGCATATTTAGCTTGGAACTTGCATGTCATATAGGTTGCATTCACCTAGTTGCATATCTGGTGAACCCTATTTATCCGCTAAGCCTTAAAATTGACAAGAAATATTAAAATTTGTAGTCTCCTATTCACCCCCTCTAGTCGACCGTATCGATCCTTTCAATTGGTATCAAAGCCTCGTGCTCTAATATAAGGTTTTCCATCCTGAGAGGATATGGTCGATCTAGGGAATGAGGGAGGTGGTGCACCCATTGCGGAGGATGGTGAAAACCTACCCCCCGACACGCCCGAGGCACTTGGTGCCCCGGTCATTGCTCCCGCCGCTCCTATTGCCCCTGGTGCCCCTTTGACCGCGGCCGATGTTCTTTCAATGCTTGCAAACCTCAAGGCCTCTATGTTGAAAGAAGTTTCGTCCTCGGTCAAGGAGCAAATAGATGCTCTCTTAAAACCTTCAACATCTGCATCAAACTCATTTGATCCAAATGCCATTCATGATGCGAATGACTCGAGAGAACCTCTTGCATCCCCGGCTCGTACTCAAGTTCCCAAGTACAATGTCGTGGAACCCTTTTACTCACCTCAACCTTTGCAACATACTCACATTAACCCTATTGGGCCTCCACCCCCTTTGAAAGCTAATGCATTTGCTAAGTGGAAGCTAGATATGGAATCCTACATGCGCAGTGCTTCAACTCAACTATAGTGAATTTTGGTCAATGGATTCAACCCCAAGGACCCAATGAATCTCACTCCAAGAGAAGTGGTTGATGACCAACTCAATGCAACCGCACACAACATGTTGCGCACCGCTATGACCGAAGACTATAGTGACTCCATTGCTCTCCTTAAACCGCAAAGGAAATATGGGATTGCCTTGAGGAAGCTCTTGAAGGAGATGAAGCTATTCGAAGATCTTGACTGGCTTTGCTCAAGCAAGAAGCCAATCTCTTTGTGAGGAATGAGGGTGAGTCCACGGAAGAGGTCTACCGAAGATTGAAGTCCCTTGTGCTCAACTTAAGAACATTTGGGTGCACTTGGGAAAATGATGACTTCATTAAGGACAAATGCATAGATGCTATGGTTCTCACGGAACATACCATGGTCATGATGATACATCAATGCCCGAATTATCACAATTTGACCGCGGCTCAAGTTGTTTCTAGTTTGTCAACTCATGTCCTCTTGGAGACCAAGTGCAAGAAGACCTTTGCAATTGCTCAAGAAACCAAGAACTCCAATCTTGCCTTGAAGGCCAAGAAAGTGATAAGCCAACCCTCAAGCGATGAGGAAGTGAGTGAAGAGATATGTGAGGAAGATGTTGACACCTCTTGCCCGGCAAATGAATTTGCGGAAGACTTGGTCCTTTTAGTCAAAAAGTACTCCGGGACCATGGCAAACAAAGGGAAGAATCTTCAAGGAAGATCTTTGGACGAAGGAAATGCTACAATTGTGATACCCCAAGACACTTTGTACATGATTTTCCGTATGAGAGATGTGAAGACAAATCCGAGAAGCTTGTGCTCAAGAAGAACAAGTTTACTTTGCAAAGAGGAAGGATGACAAGGCTCTTCTTCATGAATAATACATGTCCGGAGATGAAGATGACGGTGATGATGATCAAGTGGGCACGACCGCCATTGCCGTCCATGCCACTACCTCCTCCTCAACCACCGGCCTCTTCGACTCTCCAAACGAGGACAAGCCTGTCACTCGTCGGTGCCTTATGGCCAAAGAGGTATAAACAAGGTCCAAATCTAAGAAACCCGACAACTACACTCCAAATGTCTCATGTGAGATAGTGGAGGATGAGTGTGATGAGGGCGTGGATAATGATGAGGAATCCTTAATGGCTTTCATGAAAACTCTTCAGGGTGAATCTCATGCTCGTTTTTACGATCTCCTTAAGTCACTTGCCGAACGCGATGACTTTATTGAGAACGTTGAAAACCTCCTTATAAAGGAAAAAGAGAGAGTTGATCTCCTCGAGCACAAACTAAATGAAGAGAGTGTCATGAGAGCTTCACTTGAGGAAGCCTTGTCGGCTCATCAAATTGACTTTGTTAAAACCAATGATGCTTTGCAACTTGCTCTTGAGAACAAAGATGCTCTTAACGTTAGAATTGAAAATCTTCTAGTTGATGACACAAGACTTGTTGAGGAACATGAGTTCCTTGTGACTAGTTCCTAGGTTGTCAAAGGTGACCTCATTGTCCTCACCGAGTCTTATGCTCAACTTAAAGCTACAACCATTAAGGCTCTCACTTCCGTACCTTATATAGGTTTAAATGATGATGCTTGTACGACTAACTTTGTTCATGATTGCATCTCCCTCCAATAGGAGAATAAGAAGTTGAAGGCTTAAATTGAGAAAGGGCTTGTATCATGCATCCAAGGGGAGAAAAACCATAATGAACTCTTGAGCAACCAAAAGGAGTGTGTTGCCAAGGAGGGAGTTGGGTTTGATCCCGCTGAGGGAGTCCTGGACTAGGGGATCCTCGGGCGCCCTGGCTATGAGATATGGGCCGAACTAATGGGCCATGAAGATACAAGATCAAAGACCTTCCCTCGTGTCCGGATGGGACTCTCGTTTGCGTGGATGGCAAGCTTGGCATTCGGATCATGTATCTTCCTTTCTCTGTAAACTGACTCTGTACAACCCTAGGTCCCTCCGGTGTCTATGTAAACCGGAGGGTTTAGTCCGTAGAGGCAATCATAATCATACAGGCTAGACATATAGGGTTTCGCCATTACAATCTCCAGGTAGATCAACTCTTGTAACACCTATACTCATCAAAGTCAATCAAGCAGGAACTAGGGTATTAACTCCATCAAGAGGGCCCGAACCTGGGTAAAACATTGTGTCCCCTGCCTCATGTTACCTTCGATCCTTAGACGCACTTTTCGGGACCCCCTACCCGAGATCTGCCAGTTTTGACACTGACATTAGTGCTTTCATCGAGAGTTCCACTGTGCCGTCTCTAGAAGGCTCGATGGCTCCGTTGATCATCTACAACAATACTGCCTTGAGGGAGACTTTTCTCCCTGGCCATGTTTTCGCATTTGGCGGCTTCGCACTGTGCGCCAACTCGATTGGCCATGTGGAGTAGATCGACAGCTACGCCCTGGTCATCGGATCAATTTTGGAAATCTGAACTATGTCGCTGATATCCGAGGAGACTTGATCCTCCAAGGGTTTGCGGCCCCAACTACCGCTCTGGCCTTAGATCTGTAGTGCATCGCCAGGTCCGAAGACGGGAGTTTAGAGACCACCAGACTCTCTGCAGCTATAGAGCGTGACACAGGAAAACCGGAAGGGATTGCGTCACCGGCAGGCTAGGAGTTACGCCAGGATCCCTCTATCATCATGAGGCCGGACTCGCCTCCGAACACTAGCTCAGAACTCTCGAGGTCCGCATCGTGTGAGCTTGGCCAGGGAACTTCTGTCCTGCCCAACTCCACGGACACTCGCTTCCCCGTCCAAACCTTGCTCTTGAATGAGGCCCTGGACTTAATGCGATACCTTTCCATTGCAGAAGAATCACTGCCGAACTACGCCCAGCCCATACTAGGGGCTGAGAGCGGGGAATTTTACGTCCCACCCACCACCCACTTCGTAGCCACTGTCGTGGATTTAGCTGACATGCTCGATAACGATTCCGCAGACATCGACGGTATGGACGACGATGCCGGAGACGAGAAGAGCCAGAACCCGTCGCTCACCGGACGCTGGACGGCCACTTTCATATACGACGTGTACATGGTGGACACACCCAAACAGGATGAAGACGATAGCAGGAAGGATCCGGTTGAGGACAAACCCGCTGAAGCACCTCCGAAGCATCGACGTCAGCGGCGCCGCTCAAAATCGCTTTGCGACAAAGACTGCAACACCGGCACCGGACACAATAACACTCCAGAGAACGCCGAAGACCTTGAAGCCCCTATCGAGCCAACATCCGAACAGGACGATTGTGAGGATGGTCAAATTAACCCCGACTAACCGGTCAGGAAGGAGGACTCAGAGGATAGTAATTATCTACCACCCTCCGTGGCTGATGTAAGCCTCGGCGATGAAGATTTCATCGTGCCGGAGGAACCCCTCGAACAAGAGCCACTGCAAGAAGCCTGAAAAAGAAGCAGCAGCAGCTTCAAGCTGATCAGGATTTACTCAATGACAGATGGACTAATGTCCTGGTAGCCGAGGAATACGGCCTCGAAGGCCCAACTAAGAGTTAGCCCAAAGCGCAAGCTGCTACCCCAATTCGACAATGAGGCCCCGAAGCCTATACTGACAACGCGTAATACTACTGACAGACCTGACCGACCACCTCGTCGCTGGGACAGAGCGACAACTCAAGCCGAACACCAGTCCGCACCACCTCGCCGTAGAGGCAGAGAGACAGCGGCTGGAGGATGCACGTATGACCTATGACAGGACCTGGACAATAGAGCCGGTCATACTAGATCAATCTATGGATCAACGGGGTGTGCCCCAGTGCGAGAAGATGGCCATCAGGCCTGGCACGACAAGCACAACCTCACCCGGGCAAAAAACCGTATAAGGACTTCATCCAAACCGCGTCGTGACACTGCCCGATATAGAGGCGCCCCACACCCCCTATGCTTCACCGATGAGGTAATGGAGCACCAGTTCCCAGAAGGGGTTTAAACCCGTGAACATCGAATCATACGATGGCACAACAGATCTCGCAGTATGGATTGAAGATTTTCTTCTCCACATCCACATGTGATACGTCTCCAACGTATCTATAATTTTTGATTGTTCCATGCTATTATATTATCTATTTCGGATATTTAATGGGCTTTATTATGCACTTTTATATTATTTTAGGGACTAACCTATTAATCGGAGGCCCGACGCAAATTGCTGTTTTTTTTTCCTATTTTAGTGTTTCACAGAAAAGGAATATCAAATGGAGTCCAAACGGAATGAAACCTTTGGGAGAATCGTTTTTTGAACAAACGTGATCTAGAGGACTTGGAGTGGACGTCAAGAAAGAAGCAAGGAGGCCACGAGGCAGGGAGGCGCGCCTGCCCCCCTCGGCGCGGCCCCACCCTTGTGGTCCCCTCGCAGCTCCACTGACCTACTTCTTCCTTCTATATGTACCCATATACCCTGAAAACATCCCACGGCACCATAGATCGGGAGTTCCGCCGCCGCAAGCCTCTGTAGCCACCAAAAACCAATCGGGACCCTGTTCCGACACCCTGCCGGAGGGGGGATCCCTCACCGGTGGCCATCTTCATCATCCCGACGCTCCCCATGACGAGGAGGGGGTAGTTCACCCTCGGGGCTAAGTGTATGTACCAGTAGCTATGTGTTTGATCTCTCTCTCTCTCTCTCTCTCTCTCTCTCTCTCTCTCGTGTTCTTGATATGGCACAATCTTGATATATCGCGAGCTTTGCTATTATAGTTGGATCTTATGATTTTTCTCCCCCTCTACTCTCATGCAATGGATTGAGTTTTCCATTTGAAGTTATCTTATCGGATTGAGTCTTTAAGGATTTGAGAACACTTGATCTATGTCGTGCATGTGCTTATCTATGGTGACAATGGGATATTCACGTGATCTACTTGATCTACGTTTTGGTGATCAACTTGCGGGTTCAGTGACCTTGTGAACTTATGCATAGGGGTTGGCACACATTTTCGTCTTGACTCTTCGGTAGAGACTTTGGGGCACTCTTTGAAGTACTTTGTGTTGGTTGAATAGATGAATCTGAGATTGTGTGATGCATATCGTATAATCATACCCACAGATACTTGAGATGACATTGGAGTATCTAGGTGACATTAGGGTTTTGGTTGATTTGTGTCTTAAGGTGCTATTCTAGTGCGAACTCTATGATAGATTGAACGGAAAGAATAGCTTCATGTTATTTTACTACGGACTCTAGAATAGATCGATCAGAAAGGATAACTTTGAGGTGGTTTTGTACCCTACTATAATCTCTTTGGTTTTTCTCCGCTATTAGTGACTTTGGAGTGACTCTTTGTTGCATGTTGAGGGATAGTTATATGATCCAGTTATGTTATTATAGTTGAGAGAACTTGCACTAGTGAAAGTATGAACCTTAGGCCTTGTTCCCTAGCATTGCAATACCATTTGTGCTCAGTTTTATCATTAGTGACCTTGCTGCTTTTATATTTTCAGATTACAAAAACCTATATCTACCATCCATATTACTCTTGTATCACCATCTCTTCGCCGAACTAGTGCACCTATACAATTTACCATTGTATTGGGTGTGTTGGGGGCACAAGAGACTCTTTGTTATTTGGTTGCAGGGTTGTTTGAGAGAGGCCATGTTCATCCTACGCCTCCCACGGATTGATAAACCTTAGGTCATCCACTTGAGGGAAATTTGCTACTGTCCTACAAGCCTCTGCACTTGGAGTCCCAACAACGTCTATAAGAAGAAGGTTGTGTAGTAGACATCAAGCTCTTTTCTGGCGCCGTTTCCGGGGAGGTGAGTGCTTGAAGGTATATCTTCAGATATTGCAATCGAATCTTTTTGTTTCTTGTTTTATCACTAGTTTAGTCTATAAAATAAAATTAAAAAAATGGAATTGAGGGTGCCTCATATGCTTCATCTTTTTAATATCTTTCATGAAAATGATGGAAAGGAAAATTGTGCTCCAGTGCTAGAAGAAGAAATCTATGAAATGTTTGGCACTAAATATGTGAATGATGAGCATGATTGCAATGTTGTTAGTGTGAATTATTTGAATACCCATGATGCTAATGATATGCAAAGCCACAAGCTTGGGGATTCTATGTTTGATGAAGATGATATGTTTAGTCCCCCAAGTTTTGATGAGCAAATTTATTATGATGAAAGCATGCCTCCTATTTATTATGATTATTGTGATGACACGTATGCTAGAAAGAATAAACATAACCATGAAACTTGTCATCACGATTTTAATTTTCAATTGGATTTTGCTTCATATGATAGTTATTTTGTTGAGTTTGCTCCCACTACTATTCATGAGAAGAACTTTGCTTATGTGGAGAGTAGTAAATTTTGTATGTTTGTAGATCATGAAAAGAATGCTTTAAGTGATGGTTATATTGTTGAATTCATTCATGATGCTACTGAAAATTATTACGAGGGAGGAATATATGCTTGTAGGAATTGCAATAATATAAAGTTTTCCTCTCTATGTGCTTAAAGTTTTGAAGTTATGCTTGTTTAGCCTTCCTATGCTAGTTGATTATTGTTAACATAAATTGTTTGCTCACAAAATCCCTATGCATAGGATGTGGGTTATACTTAAATGTGCTAGTCATATTATTCATGATGCTCTCTTTATGTTTCAATTCTTATCTTTTAGGTGAGCATCATTGAAATCATCATGCCTAGCTAGGGGCGTTAAACGTTAGCGCTTGTTGGGAGGCAACCCAATTTTATTTTTGTTCTTTGCTTTTTGCTACTGTTTAGTAATAAATAATTCATATAGCCTCTGTTTATATGTGGTTTTATGTTTTAATTAGTGTTTGTGCCAAGTAGAACCTTTGGGAAGACTTGGGTGAAGTCTATGCGATCTTGCTGTAAAAAACAGAAACTTTTGTGCTCACGAGATTAGCTGCCATTTTTTTACTGGAGAGTGATTTTAGGTTGATTCTTTTTGCATATGATTAATAGACAAATTCCTCAGGTCCACCAATTTAGTTCAGAATTGTTGGAGTTACAGAAGTATTCGAATGATACAGATTACTACAGATGGTTCTGTTTTTGACAGATTCTGTTTTCTATGTGTTGTTTGCTTATTTTGATGAATCTATGAGTAGTATCGGAGGGTATGAACCATAGAGAAGTTGGAATACAGTAGATATTACAGCAATATGAATTTAGAATGAAGTCATAACAGTACCTAAGTGGTGATTTATTTTCTTATACTGACGGAGCTTACGAGTATTCTGTTGAGTTTTGTGTTGTGAAGTTTTCAAGTTTTGGGTAAAGATTCGATGGACTATGGAAGAAGGAGTGGAAAGAAACTAAGCTTGGGGATGCCCAAGGCACCCCAAGGTAAATATTCAAGGACAACCAAGAGACTAAGCTTGGCGATGCCCCGGATGGCATCCCCTCTTTCGTCTTCGTTCATCGGTAACTTTACTTGGAGCTATATTTTTATTCACCACATGATATGTGTTTTGCTTGGAGCGTCATTATTGTTTTATTTTGTTTGCATGCTGTTTGAATAATATCCCAAGATCTGAAATTCGTAAATGTTAGAGAGTCTTCACATAGTTCTTATTCGAGTACTCATTGTGCTTCACTTATATCTTTCTGAGTAGTTTAGCATTTGCTCTAGTGCTTCACTTATATCTTTTTAGAGGACGGCGGTGGTTTTATTTTGAAGAAATTAATGAACTCCCATGCTTCACTTATATTATTTTGAGAGTCTTTTAGAACAGCATGGTAATTTTCTTTGGTTATGAATTTAATCCTAATATGATGGGCATCCAAGATGGGTATACCAAAAACTTTCATATGAAGTGCATTGAATACTATGAGAAGTTTGATACTTGATGATTGTTTTGATATATGAGGATGGTAATATTAGAGTCATGCTAGTTGAGTAGTTGTGAATTTGAGGAATACTTGTGTTAAAAGTTTGTGATTCCCGTAGCATGCACGTATGGTCAACTGTTATGTGATGAAGTTGGATCATGATTTATTTATTGTTTGTCTTCCTTATGTGTGGAGGTCGGGATTGCGCGATGATTAACTCCTACCAACCCTTCCCATAGGAGCATGCGTGTAGTACTTTGTTTTGATAACTTGTAGATTTTTGAAATAAGTATGTGAGTTCTTCATGACTAATGTTGAGTCCATGGATTATACTCACTCTCACCCTTCCACCATTGCTAGCCTCTCTTGTGCCGCGCAACTTTCGCCGGTATCATACACCCACCATATACCTTCCTCAAAACAGCCACCATACCTACCTATTATGGAATTTCCATAGCCATTCCGAGGTATATTGCCATGCAACTTTCAACCGTTACATTTATTATGAAACACATCATTATTGTCATATTGCTTTGCATGATCATGTAGTTGACATTGTATTTGTGGCAAAGCCACCGTTCATAATTCTTTCATACATGTCACTCTTGAATCATTGCACATCCCGGTACATCGCCGAAGGCATTTACATAGAGTCATATTTTGTTCTAAGTATCGAGTTGTAATTATTGAGTTGTAATTAAATAAAAGTGTGATCATCTTCATTATTAGAGCATTGTCCCAGTGAGGAAAGGATGATGGAGACTATGATTTCCCCACAAGTCGGGATGAGACTCCCGGAAAAAAATAGAAAAAAAAGAGGCCATAAAAAAGAGAAAAGGCCCAAATAAAAAAATAAAAAATGAGAGAAAAAGAGAGAAGGGACAATGTTACTATCCTTTTACCACACTTGTGCTTCAAAGTAGCACCATGATCTTCATGATAGAGAGTCTCCTACATTGTTACTTTCATATACTAGTCAGAATTTTTCGTTATAGAACTTGGCTTGTATATTCCAATGACGGGCTTCCTCAAATTGCACTAGGTCTTCATGAGCAAGCAAGTTGGATGCACACCCACTTAGTTTCTTTTTGAGCTTTCATACAATTATAGCTCTAGTGCATCCGTTGCATGGCAATCCCTACTCACTCACATTGATATCTATTGATGGGCATCTCCATAGCCCGTTGATACGCTTAGTTGATGTGAGACTGTCTTCTCCACTTTGCCTTCTCCACAACCACCATCCTATTCCACCTATAGTTCTATGTCCATGGCTCACGCTAATGTATTGCGTGAAGATTGAAAAAGTTTGAGAATACTAAAGTATGAAACAATTGCTTGGCTAAAACAAGGGTTGTGCATGATTTAAATATTTTGTATGATGAAGATAGAGCATAGCCAGACTATATGATTTTGTAGGGATAACTTTCTTTGGCCATGTTATTTTGAGAAGACATGATTACTTTGTTAGTATGCTTGAAGTATTATTACTCTTATGGCAATATTAAACTTTTGTCTTGAATCTTTCGGATCTGAACATTCTTGCCACAATAGAGAAGATTACATTGATAAATATGTTAGGTATCATTCCACATCAAAATTTCTGTTTTTATCATTTACCTACTCGAGGACGAGCAGGAATTAAGCTTGGGGATGCTTGATACGTCTCCAACGTATCTATAGTTTTTGATTGTTCCATGCTATTATATTATCTGTTTTGGATATGTAATGGGCTTCATTATACAATTTTATATTATTTTTGGGACTAACCTATTAACCGGAGGCCTAGTGCAAATTGCTGTTTTCTTTTGCCTATTTCAATGTTTCACAGAAAAGGAATATCAAACGGAGTCCAAACGGAATGAAACCTTCGGGAGAATCGTTTTTGGAACAAACGTGATCCAGAGGACTTGGAGTGGACGTCAAGAAAGAAGCGAGGAGGCCACGAGGCAGGGAGGCGCGCCTGCCCCCCTAGGCGCGCCCCCACCCTCGTGGGCCCCTCGCAGCTCCACCGACCTACTTCTTCCTCCTATATATACCCATATACCCCGAAAACATCCCAGAGCACCTTAGATCGGGAGTTCCGCCACCGCAAGCCTCTGTAGCCACCAAAAACCAATCGGGACCCTGTTCCGGCACCCTGCCGGAGGGGGGATCCCTCACCGTGGCCATCTTCATCATCCCGGCGCTCTCCATGACGAGGAGGGAGTAGTTCACCCTCGGGGCTGAGGGTATGTACCAGTAGCTACGTGTTTGATCTCTCTCTCTCTCTCTCTCTCTCTCTCTCTCTCTCTTGTTCTTGATATGGCACGATCTTGATGTATCGCGAGCTTTGTTATTATAGTTGGATCTTATGATGTTTCTCCCCCTCTACTCTCTTGTAATGGATTGAGTTTTCCCTTTGAAGTTATCTTATCAGATTGAGTCTTTAAGGATTTGAGAACACTTCATGTATGTCTTGCATGTGCTTATCTGTGGTGATAATGGGATATTCACATGATCCACTTGATGTACGTTTTGGTGATCAACTTGCGGGTTCAGTGACCTTGTGAATTTGTGCATAGGGGTTGGCACACCTTTTCGTCTGGACTCTTCGGTAGAAACTTTGGGGCACTCTTTGAAGTACTTTGTGTTGGTTGAATAGATGAATCTGAGATTGTGTGATGCATATCGTATAATCACACCCACGGATACTTGAGGTGACATTGGAGTATATGGTGACATTAGGGATTCTGTTGATTTGTGTCTTAAGGTGTTATTCTAGTACTAACTCTATGATAGATCGAATGGAAATAATAGCTTCATGTTATTTTACTACAGACTCTTGAATAGATCGATTAGAAAGGATAACTTTGAGGTGGTTTCGTACCCTAGAATTATCTCTTCATTTGTTCTCCGCTATTTGTGACTTTGGAGTTACTCTTTGTTGCATGTTGAGGGATATTTATATGATCCAGTTATGTTATTATTGTTGATAGAACTTGCACTAGTGAAAGTATGAACCTTAGGCCTTGTTTCCTAGCATTGCAATACCGTCTGTGCTCACATTTATCATTAGTTACCTTGCTGCTTTTATATTTTCAGATAACAAAAACCTATATCTACCATCCATATTATGCTTGTATCACCATCTCTTCGCCGAACTAGTGCACCTATACAATTTACCATTCTACTGGGTGTGTTGGTGTGACATCCCAAAAATTTTAAACATGTTTTGTTTATTAAGAGTCTTGCCAGGAAATTTAACTTTCCTTTTTCTTGGTTTTCTTGATTTCAGAACCATTCTTTTCTTGGATTATTATGGAGTTTTTACCCCAAGTGAGAACTTTCGAAATGCTTTATTGGACTTGTTTACCCTCTCAAGAAAAACTTTTCTTTTATCAGTGGAATTAATTACATAGTTTATTTCTCATAATCTTTATTTTCTTGAAAATGGTTTCCCATGATTTTATGGTCCTATTTGAACTGCAACCCTTTTATAAACTCTTTCAAAAATCCCACCAAAATTTGGAGATGTCATGTGATGTTTTTAAACCACTTTTATGCAAAATTATCTTCTGTCCATGGGAAATTTTGAGCTCTACACCATTTTTTTCAAATCTGGTCCAGTGGGCAGATTTGCACTACAGCCTAAATAAATATTCCTTTAAAGCCTTCACCAAAATTATGGGAGATCAGTGTTAGCATGCAATTCAACTTTATGCAAAAACCCAACTTTGTTCTTTGAAATAATTGTGGGGATCAACTTCTTTTCTATTCTGGTCCAACTTGAAGATTTGTGCAGCAACCACATTTTAGTTGCTCCTTTATCCTTGATTCCTTTTCCTACTTGTAGTCCTCTCTGATAAACCCCTAAGTCCAGGAGCATACACCCATTGGATCATTTTTGGATCATGAAGTAATGCCATTTACCTCCTGTCCAGAATTGAAGTTTTGCAAAACTTACATTAGCAAGTTTGTGCATTGGACAAACTAACCTCACCACCCTCTCATGCATCTAAAGAGACCCCACCCTGGAAGATTTGGCCACTCCAAGAAATGCCTAGGTGCCTGTGGCATTTTGTCAAACACCTTGAGAGCATGGACAGATTGGGCATGAGTTTTTGTTTACATAGTGAACCTGATCCCCTGACCAGACCAGCATGTCCCATGGATTTGCCCTAACCTACAACCCCACCCTGCTAACCCTCTTGTAGTTTAGAGCCCCCTAGCATGCATTAGCATTTTGTCGAGCACGTTCCGTGCGTGCTCTGGGCGCGAGCAGAGCACGCGTTTTGCACGTGCCGCGCCCGACCGACGCGTCGCGCCCCTGGTTTTGCCCGCTCTGCAGAGCCACGCCACTCACTCCCCTCCTCACCGCATCACGCCAAGCAGCCCTGGTGCCCTACAGCACCGCCGTCAGAGCCCCTTGGCGGCACGCCGGCGTCAGCAGCGCGTCTCTGCCACGGTCGGTGCCGCCCAAGCCACAAGCGCTCGCCAGCTGCCCCCTGGAGCGGTTCAAGCTCATCCGCAACCTCGTCCTCTAGCACACGTCGCCGCCACGTCGCCCTAGCTACAGAATGGCGGTCGCCGGCGACCTTATCCACGGCCGCCGCGGAACCGCCTTGACTCGCCTATTTAAGGAAGCCCCGAGCTCGTCCCCGCACTGAGGCAACCTTAGATCACTTCCCTAGTTTCCCCGTGGCAGCCAATCGACCCAGGGAGGTCTCCTTCCCCATCTCCGGCAACCGCAGCCGCCGCCACTGCCCCGGCCATTCCGGCGCCACCAGGGCCTCCCCCTCTCCACTCTCTTCACCAGGAAACCCCCTCTCCCTCTCGTGAGTCCATTCCCTGCTCGATTTTGGTGAGGTACCGCCGGAGCCAATAACCCACTTTGCCCGACGGCTACCGTCCGCTACAGAGCTCGCCGCCGGCAGCTCCGTCCACCCCAGAGACCAAAACGACCACCGGAGTGACCGCCTTGGCCCCCAGAGCCCGCGGGTGACCTATGTTTCTCGAGCGGAGCCGCCGTTCGCCAAGCAGCCGCTGAGTCCCCCGCCGCTTCTCAGGCAGAGGAAGAGGAGGGAAGGTGGACTAGTCAAACCTGACCAGTGGGCCACCTGGACCCACTGTCAGTGACTCCCCGCGTGGTCCACTCTGGATAAGTGGAAACGTATTTCCAGAATACGCCTTCAACGTGGTCAGTTTGAAACGTTTTTCTTTTTCTGTTTTATTTTAAAAACAGATTTTGACCAAAACTTTGACTGTCTATAATTTTTTAAATAAAAATCCAAATGGGTTGATTCTTTTTCCTACCTCTCTCAAATATTGTCTAGTTTATTTTAATATTTTGTTTGAAAATCTTTCAGACAACTTTTTTGTGCTGTTTTGGAAATGTGTATTGATTCAAAAATATTTTTAAATAGGATTTTGGAGAGAGAGGAGAAAACTTTCAAAAGTTTTGGAGAGCACCTCACCCCTCCACACCATGAAGGCAAGCATTTTGAACTCCGGCATAATATTTTTGGTGTGTTAGTCGACACGTTTATAACACCACCTTATTTTGGAGAGCTTGTTATTTCATGTGATATGATTATATGCATGGCTGCATATTAGTGATTTGTCATTGCTGTTGGAAATGAATATACACGTGATGGTAATCATCCTCAAGTGCCTTGCATGCATGCCGGAAAGGAATCCGGGAAAACCCCTGCCTTTGGGTAGGCATGAGTTTGTCGCCAGTCTCCATCGGGACGGTTATGTCCGGTATGGCATAGTAAGGTATAATGAGGGTTGATTTTGTTGGTTGGAATATTTTTGTTATACATGTCATACAGGGAATTTATAAACCTCCTGAGTCGACCGTAGAGATCGAGTCCGGTTCGATAACTCCCATACTTGCCTCGTACTACCACTTGTCCCCGCCGCAGTAGGGTACGTTCGATAAGTCGTCAACCCCTTTCAAGCACACACCGCATAAAGAGGCCACGGTGGAAGATACCGTTGTAACCGTAGGCATGCCATCTGGTCCGGGGCATGGGTGTTTCCGGTTGAGACCGAGAGGGGAGGCCACCCCTTAGAGCGCGCGATATAAATTTGATCCCATGCTACGCGAGGTTGTAGCCTCCCCACTTAGAGTTTTGCTTAACTAGTGTCGTGGGTGATTCCAGACACCGGTAAGTTAAGCTGGTGTGTGCAAGTTAGGTGTGTTTTCAATTAAAAGACCGTAGACAGAAATAGTCCCGATGGACTAAAGGAATCGGTTGCTCGTGGGTAAAGAGTACACCCTCTGCAGAGATTAAATCTATTTGAATAGCCATGTCCATGGTTAACGATTACAGTCTGGGATGGGTCAAGTGTCGGTCTTAGTGTCGGTCTTCGGAAAGAGAAGCTGTTAAACCAGAACTGGGATCGCGACTTGAGACTTGTAATGATTATGATTATTATTTTGTTATGGACTAATCCGTTATATTATTTGAATTATAGAGTATCCCTGGGATGGTTCTACCTCCTGGATATTCACTTTGATTATTTATAAGCCCTTTATGTGGTGTCGCTGAGACGCCCGACTGTGGCATGCTTGTTATTTATTTACTTTATAAGCCCTTTATGTGGTGTCGCTGAGACGCCTGACTGTGGCATGCTTGTTATTTATTTACTTTATAAGCCCTTTATGTGGTGTCGCTGAGACGCCCGACTGTGGCATGCTTGTTATTTATTTACTTTATAAGCCCTTTATGTGGTGTCGCTGAGACGCCCGACTGTGGCATGCTTGTTATTTAATTACTTTATAAGCCCTTTATGTGGTGTCGCCGAGACGCCCGACTGTGGCATTGCTTATTATTTATTTACTCTATAAGCCCCTATGTGGTGTCGCACAGACACTCGACTGCGGCATTTTACTTCCACTCCTTTGTTGCATATTCATTTAAATAACCTGCTTGCATGCATAAAAGATTTTATTTATGACTAATGATGTGATCATAGAGTATTTCAAGTGCATGATTATCATTTATATTATCCCAGTGTTCAAAATGTTTGCGAGTATATTCAAAGTACTCACTGGCTTGTCCCTGGCTATTGTCTTGGCCAGATTTCTTGCATGGGGAGGAGCGTTGCGAAGATAGCCCCGGAAACTAAAGCAACGGTGATAGCAGCCTCGCGAAGATAGGAGTTAACCTGGTCAACTATTCCTGTGGAAAATGGAGTTCCATAGACACTGATGTTTCACAAACCGCTTCCGCCTTCAACCACTAGAAACCATTTGTTGTACTCACAGGCCTGAATGGTCTTGTACTACATATTGTGTATTCTGCTTGGAATTTCTGTATCAAGTTGGTGCCTCGTCAGCTAACAGTTATCCTGGGGCTGGTGAGCACAAGGGCCATTTTTTCTGGAAATCAATACCCGGAAAAACCGGTCGTCACAGACTTGGTATCAGAGCCAGGCTGACCATTGGCTAATCCTATCTTAGCCAGGTCAATAAACTTAGGCAAACCAACCCACCAGACCATAACCGAACCCCAGCCAAGCTTCGCGTGCAAGATAGCCACACAGTGACCCGACACCTTTTGGCAGTCGGTGCCCAACCTATCAACCTAGCCTGTCTATCGCGCACCAGTGACCAGCACCCAAGGTGTCTTATTCGCAAGCGTGTGAAGGAAGACTCCGTCCCCTTTTACTATAAAAAGGGCACGCTAGCCCCAACCCAGCACAACACAGCCGCTACCCCAAACCGAGCCATAATGCCTGGCCCCGTCGTGCACATTGAGACCACAGCAACCAACCTTGGAGGCCTTGTGACCATACTCGCAAACCTCACCCGCCGAGCCTATGCGTTAGAAGAGCCCCCAGAATATGTTGTGTACCAAGGACCCATGAGCAGTGAGAGCCGTCAATTCTGGGCCACTGTACACATTTACGGTAGGGGTCTAGCGCCCGAGCGCCCCTACAGGTTCACCGGAAGAACGACTTCCTTTGAGCCACAAGCCATCCAACTAGCTACTCGAGAGGCTATAGTTATCTCCGGCATCTGTCGCCCAGAGTTAACTGTCGCTCGTTCCACTACTACCCCAGACGAGAAGGGTATGGCAGACCACCCCAAGTTGCCAACAGAGATCACGAGACGGATCCTGCGTTGTTGCACCTAGTGCGCTATGTAGGTGCACTAGAGGAACTGTTCGATCAAATCACCATTGATCTGATCGCAACTCGTGGAGAGCT